>OX422221.1:150331740-151532573 GCA_949130495.1 Sambucus nigra | reverse complement strand
GACCTGTTTCCAAGTCTAAGTGTGATTTTTGCAAATTATCGTCATACTCTTAAACCGAGAGTCCCGGGACTACGCAAGATTGATTAGGATAAAGATCCAAAAAATAAGCAGATTAGACAATGGCGGATTAAAAAGAATATCAACCAAATTCACAATCAAGAAATCAAGTGCTAAGATGCATTAGACATATTTGACTACATGTTTCGAGGGATATTGTTTTGCTCCTGGTGAAGTTATGCTTTAGTTTTCAATGGAAAACCTATAGCCAAATAGGACGTTATTCTAGAAAAAACGTGAACACCATAATTAGTCACAACTCAGAAAAATGAGTAGCGTGTTATTTAAAGATTTTTACAAAAATTATCCACATCACATAGATCCTTTCATCTTTTATATTTGTGATATTCATTACTGTTTACTATTCAAAATGACATCATCTAGTTATGTACTACACTTTTTCCATATAAACCAACCTCAAATGAAAAACTTTGTAACCAGAAACAACAGGGTATGAGCATCACTGGATGAAAAAAATTCAGGGGTCCAATTAGCTAAAACATAGAAAGGTAGAAGATATAACACTATAGGTAGAATTAGTTATGAATAGACGGACGTTGAGAGTGAGAAGAGAATTGTATGAGGCCACATACCTATGAAGTGACTCTTTGGCAGTGCCCAAGCTCAAATCCATCCAAGCTAAGGCTTGGTCCCGGTCAGCAACCAACTGTTCCAACTATTTCTCAACAGCCAAGTCTCTTAGTAATGCCAACATATAGCGTTGAACTAATCCAACACCTACACACACATATATTAGGACTTGCACATGAATATCCATAAATATGCTAAACTAAGAAAATGAACAATCATACCAACTTAATGTCAATTAGTAAGAAGTTATAATAGTTCTAAACAATCACAGCAACCTTGACTCCAGAATGCCAGTCATTGCGGTCACAAAAAATGTCTAATTTCAAGAAAATATTTGTTGAATTTTAGAGAGAAAACTACTGAAACAATAGTCTAACTCCACTACATGAATTATTTATAAAGCTTAACGAATTTGGATACCACAATCATTAACTTTTGGTTTGGTTAGTTCAAAATTAGGCCTCCACAAAAGCTTTTACTTCAATATTTATAAGTTAAAGTTGCTACAATGAAATATAATTAAAATACATGTGTTTGTAGGCATGTATATGTAATGCAGAGATGCATATCAAAATTCCATACCTAGACATTGAATTGGTGTCAAATTTCAAGACAAAACCAACATAGTATGGAATAATGAGCAGACCTACTGCTGCTCCTTATTGAAGGACCTTTCACTACTGCAATCCATGCCTTTTAAGGGCTGCTGCCTCATGGAGCAATGAGGAGACCTGCTACAATCCATTCCTTCTTAAATGTGCAATCATTTTCGTCCGGTGGCCGCTCAGGTAACACCAGTATTTATTTGAACTTGGAACACTGGTTCTTCTACAACCTCTTAATTGTGTGCTCGTATCCACAAAAAAGTCATCCGGCCTAGCAACGACAGCTCCCATGGCAGAAGGTAATCAAATACCCAAGGTTCTCCTCCAAGCGCAATCTGCAATGTGAATGTGGAACATCCTTCAAGCGCAATCTGCAATCTGCAATCTGAATGTGGAACAATCTACAATATGTAATCTGTAAAAAAAAGTAAAGAATGTGGAATTAATAGGACTGCAATACTCATAAAGAAAAGAGGAATTAATAGGAATGTAATACACATAAAAAAATAAAGAGCAAATGCTCTGTAAACCAAGAGCAAAAGCTCTATATTCATTTGAAACTCCAAAATTCGTATGAAACTCCAAACATACACCACCAATGCGTGTATGTTATAACTAAAATAAAGGAATATATGTTATTAATACAGATTATGCTATTAAGGAACACAATTAAGGAATATATGTTATAACTAAAATAAAAATGGTGAGTTTAAACACACACCAGTGCGTGTATTCCAAAACCTGATGCAATGATCCCCCACACCACCAGCAGAAGAAATCATATTACTCTGATAAGGGCACCACGATAGCGCTTTTACAGTGGCAGTGTGGTCATCGAGGCGGTGGAGCCATTAAACAGTTAAACAGTTAATTGTCATTACCTAAAATGATTGCGATGCTGCAGCTTGTAGTCATCATGCATAACAAAAATGGTTATGTAAGACAATAAAAATAATAGTTTAACTCATATCACGATGTTTAAATGCTGATATGAAAATAAATCCCAAAGATACCTATCAATAAATACAAGAAACCGATTGTACCACATTTATGATCATAGTTTTAATCCCTGCCAGTAGAATATGTTATGAGATACTCCTTAACTTCACTTTCTAGATAAATTGGACACCCAATTTACTACTTATAAACTTACTTTAATATCCATAGACTTAGTCAGCTTAACTTAGATGTCATATTAAGAACTGTACACATTAAAAACTGAAACCATTGGAAAACATCAATAACCAATACAACATCCTCACCTTCTCGGTAATTTCATGACCATGTTATGTATTCATAACTGTGAGGAGCGAGACTTGTAAGGATTGATACTCTTCAAGTACATTCCATGACCGTTTACTCCATTATTCGAGGTGAGCTTCACCTACTGTCCCTCCTTTAAGAGGGGTGAGTAAATTATTCTGCACTAAATGTACACAGTGAGTAAATTATTAAAATTAAGCATATGAAAATCTTGTCCAAACCAACTTAAATCAATGGTATTCAATTCTCAAAACAGCAGTTGCAATGTGATGCTTTTAGTACTGGTGGTGACAGGCGATGATACGTACTTAAATCGATAACTCTAGATGCAAATCAGATGCGAATCAGAAATTAATTCGTAAATTAGAAGTTATCAGAACTATATCCATAGACGCGAATATATGAGGGCGAAGAGTTCATGGAGATTTTTATGAGGCGTAAATTAGTAGTAACTCAGAGTGACTTTAGTTATTTTAGGTATAATATAGATTTGTATAATTTACTATGTATGACCTCATTTCAAAAAAATTACGTATAACATTATAAAATTTCTATTGACAAAAACATAGTTTATTGATATAACATTTTTATAAAAATAGGCGAGAGATGGAGAGCTTCTGATAGTTGTTGTGTGTGAGGGACATAATGAGGGTGGCGGGTGAGATAGAATGTATGAGGGCGAAGAGTGTGTGGGTAAAGTTAAGGAGTCTTCCCAAAATTCCCAATGTTTGAATTAAAGGGTAAGTTTGAAGTAGGAAAAGGGGGGGTACTTTATGAGGCCCTGTACGCAAAACACTTGTAAATATTAAATCGTACACTAGTCATCGCCTCAAATTCAAAACACCTTTTCAACTGACATGATAGGGCTTTAATAAACTAATTTCTCAAAACCAAAACACAACTAAAACATATCCCTGTCATTGTTTTTGCATAATGATATTGCATCATTGCACTATCAAAGTATGAAACCAATAGTGTTTTAAATATAGTACATGGATATAAGTATTGTGGAATTGGGCAACCACCTAATCTCCCCCTCGCTAAAAAATTCGCATAGGTATAAGATGAAGGTTTCCCATGAATAGATCCAGTGAATATGTGCACGAATAAACAGTGAGAAAACCAAGAATAGTTATGTAGGACAATTAAAAGAACTGGAGTTACCTCACTGCAAATGATGTCAAGACCAGTTTTTCTTCTATGTAGGGGTCAAATCTGTGCATCCATATAGTCTGCATGAATATAGTCCAAATAAGACTACTACAAAAATGGGAAAATATAAATCTATTTCAAAAACAATATGCCTACAAAACCCATTGATTTGTGTAAGTGGAAATAGGTTAAAAAGTTTTGACAGATTTATTTAAGGAATTCACAATCCATTTTAAGGATTTTTGTCAAACATGTAAGAGGCATACCATATGTTTACTATTTGTTGCAATACATTGTGTTCTCTACAAATCTAACCAATAAAACTATAAAGTTGCAAGCTCAGTTGAAACACCCATAAAAAATTGAACCCCCCCCCCCCCCCCCAAAGAAAAATGATCAGATCTGAAGAACTAATACACTTAAAAAAAACCAAAAAAGTATCAGATCTGAAGAAAAAAAAAGCAAACCTTTATAGACCCGAATATAACCATTGTGTGTGTGTAAGAGACCCAAATATAAACCAATACAACCATTTGACAACAGATCTAACAATCAGTTTATAGTAAGAAAAAACATATGTGAAAGAACCCTAAGGAAATAAACAAATCGTGAGTGTGTAAGAGAAACCCTGTGAGCATGAGCGTGTGCGTGTTCGCGTGTAAAAGACTGGGTGGAAAAGGTTACCTGGGGGCAGCGGTAAGGGGGAGGCGGTGGAGGAGGGGTATGGGCATGGATGGCGGGCTGTTTCTTAGCACAACCGAGAGAGAGAGAGATAGAGATAGAGAGAAAAAGTGAGTGAGGGAATGAAAAGTCGGCTAGGGTTTGGGGAAATGAGAGTAAGGGATAGAATGGAAGAGTAATCTGGGTCCTTCATTTTGAGTGATGTGGAAGATTAAGAGCCCTTAGATTTTTTTGATAAGATAAGATAAGATGGTACTATTCATTAGACCATTGTCCCATATTATATAGATATAAACAACCTTTAAATGAAATATACTTTGATGTCAATTATTACTCATGGATTTAAGTTTAATTAGGAAAATAAATGCCAAGGCTCACCTGGAAACATAAAGTGACAACAAATTTAGAACCCATCTTGACACTGATAGAAAACAAACAGACACATCCCATTGTGAGGTAGGTCTACCTACCATTATTTTTCAGCCACGCATGATCATTCAGAATTCCAATTTAATAGCACCATTTTTATCTGGGACAATAACAATTTCATACATTCATAATAACAAAAACAATTATAATAATATTTAATCTTGAGATATATGACAAGCATCCTATCTAGTTGTAACTTATATTGTACAAAAACCCAAACCCAAACATATTGCCCAAATTTCCTACATATAATTTCTTCTTACAAGCACAGATATATCAATAACACAACAACAGATAAGAACAACATTCACATCATGTTACCTCCATACTATCTAAAATCATATAAGGGAAATATATAATACACTACAATGCAAGATATCATACACTACCAAGGCCATTCATCATTATTTTTGGTAAAAAAAAAAGAAGGCAAGTGAGATATTGAAATACCTGTGTTGTTCGATTGATTGGAGGCAGCAATGATGGAAGAGGAGATGAGAGCAGCGACGATGATTGCTGAGCATGATGGCAGCAACGATGACAACTGATGATGGTGGCAGCGTGGAATCTCCTTTGGGCCCGCCGGTAGAGTAGAGGGAGAGGGAGAGGGAGAGGGAGAGCGAAGGCAGCTTGGAATCGCCTTTGGGCTCGCCGGTAGAGTAGAGGGAGGGGGAGATGGAAGGCAGCGTGGAATTGCCTTTGCCCGCCGGTAGAGTAGAGGGAGGGGGAGAGCATGAGCGAGAGCGAGAGAGAGAGAGAGAGAGAGGAAGACTTAGGTTAGAATTATTTGGGTTGAAATTTTAGTCCCGCTTGAAATTTTGGGGTGTTAGTTTTTTAATGAGGTGTACCCATATTTGGCACGGTTTTACACCGTGCCAGAATCTGGCACTCATTTAAGCCGTGCCAGTTTATGCTAAAATCGTGCTAATTTTTGGCACGGTTTTAAACCGTGGCAGAATCTCCTTGCCACAGCGTGCCAGATTAGCATTTTTGGTGTAGTGTATTTTAATTAACCCACCTTCCCAACAATATTAAATTTTATTCAAAAAACCACAATTATAATTTACCAAGATACACGTCCCTTTGTTAAGTCCGCCGTCTGACTCGTTTTTACCTTGCGATCTTCGCGATATGACAAGGTTCCACATACACACACATCCCTGTGTCAAGTTCTTCGTCTGATCCTTTTTTATCTGGCGATCCTCGCGATATGACAAGGTTCCACACACGACACGACATAAATCATCCTCTGACCCGTTTAAACAGTCGTCCCTAGACACATTATGTCGCTAGTAAATTTTAATATTCATTTTAGTCTTGCGATATTAATTTCCTAAATTTCTTATACTCATTATTCAAATATATTTCCCCCCACCCTTAACAGTGATCTGAAAATCCTCAAAATACCCCTTAGTCCTAACTAAGGATTCCCAAAACACAAATACATCCTATCATAAGTAAAGGATGATTAGCAAAATGTCACTCCCCTAGATATCAATCCTAGGATATAGTACAATGGCATAACATAGAAAATAAACCCCCACCCCAAATTATATAACCCGCATAGACTCACACTAAGTAGTCCCATACCTAATTAGCATAAATCGCAACTAAGGCCTACTTACTAGTTCCATACCTAACAAGTGTACTATAATAAGGGGTGAAAACCAATTACCTACAATATCCAATGTCCCCGAGATATAAAAAAATATTTTACTTCTATAAAGTGGCACAATTAACAATTTATAGCAATGTTCATAATAACACTAAATTCCCAATTAAATAATTTTAATCTAAATAGTGGAAATCAAGGACCCATAAATATGATGATTTTCAGAATAATAGCTACATGTAAGTCCTATAATAGTTATTATTTTCCAACACAAGTAATTAATTTAATCTAGGTTTCTCTCATGAAATATCAAAATTTGCTTTCTAAGGGCTACTTTACATGCACATGCCCATAACACAATTGACTACACTAACACAACTCAAAGAACAACAAAGTTATAAGTATTCGGGAAGATTAAAATTTCATGCAAAATAGTCCCAAAATTTATCTCTTTAATAATTATATTCATAACTTATTTTAGAAAACATGAGTTTAATGGAGGTTACAATCAAGACACATAACACTAAAGAAAAAGAATAGGGTAAACATGTCTGTGATTAGTTGGACAATTGTGCTATATATATCGATCATAACAATAAAATATTTTAATTACAAAGGTTATTAATCACCAAAAATAAATTTCTACCTACCCGCATGGTTTCTTTAAAAAGTCACACCAATATTATTTTAATTAACCCACCTTCCCAACAATATTCAATTTTATTTAAAAGAACCACAATTATAATTTATCAAGATACACGTCCCCTTGTCAAGTCCGTCGTCTAATCCGTTTTTATTTTGCGATCCTCGCGGTATGACAAGGTTCTACACATATATACATCCCCTTGTCAAGTCTACTGTCTGATCCGTTTTTATCCTGTGATCCTCGCGATCTGACAAGGTTCCACACACGACACGACATAAATCGTCCTCTGACCCGTTTAAATTGTCATTCCTAGACACATTATGCCGCCAGTAAATTTTAATATCCATTTTAGTCCTGCGATATTAATTTCCAAAATTTGTTATACTCATTAATTAAATATATTTCCCCCCACCCTTAATAGTGATCTGAAAATCCTCAAAATAACCCTTAGTCCCAACTAAGGATTCCCAAAACACAAATTCGTCATATCCTAAGTAAAGGATGATTATCAAAATTTCACTCCACCTAGATAACAATCCTAGGCTATTGTAACAATGGCATAACATTGAAAATCATCCCCCACCCTAAATTATATAACCTGCATAGACTCACACTAACTAGTCCCATACCTAATTAGCAAAAAATCGCAACTAAGGCCCACTTACTAGTCCCATACCTAATAAGTGTACTATAACAAGGGGTGAAAACCAATTACCTACAATACACAACGTCCCCGAGATATCAAAAATTATAATACTTCTATAAAGTGGCACAATTAACAATTTATAGCAATATTCATAACAACACTAAATTCCCAATTAAATAAATTTAATCTAAATAGTGGAAATCAAGGACACATAAATATGGTTATTTTCAGAATAATAGCTACATGCAAGTCCTATCATAGTTATTATTTTTCAACACAAGTTATTAATTTAATCTAGGGTTCTCACATGAAATATCAAAATTTGCTTTTCTAAGGGATCCTTTACATGCACATGCCCATAACACAATTGACTACACCAACACAACCCAAAGAACACAAAGTTATAAGTATTCGGTAACATTAAAATTTCATGCAAAATAGTCCCGAAATTTATCTCTTTAATAATTATATTCATAACTTATTTTAGAAAACATGAGTTTAATGGAGGTTACAATCAAGACACATAACACTAAAGGAAAAGAATAGGGTAAACATGCCTGTGATTAGTTGGACAAAAATATGAGTAGAAATTTTAACTCCTCCTGGGAAAACACCACTTAAGCATTCCAATCTAAGGTTGAAATCTTGAATAAGTTTTGGGCTATGGTTTGTATATGAAAGGTAGTAATTTTGGAGAGGTCTTATGGTTGAAAAGTTTGAAAAAAAGTGATTTGAAAAGTCCATCCACGAATTAGTTGTGATATATAAAGGGTTAAGAGTTTGATTAAGAAAATAGTTATACTTAGGTTCCATTTGATAGCCAACAAATTCCAATGCAAATTCAGAATAGCTGAAAAATTCTGGTCTTTTCTAGCTTTTAGGCTGTTTGATAGCCTTAATTTGCCTTGGAATTTATTTTCTATGTACGACACCCCTTAAGCACAATTTTCCACCCAAGGGTGAAATTCAATTCTTGGGGGGGGAGGGGGGGGGGTGAGTGTTTGCCACCTTTGGGTGACAAATCACTTAAAACAATTTTTTTAAACTATATATATATATATATATATATATATATATATATATATATATATATAGAGAGAGAGAGAGAGAGAGAGAGTCTATTTCGTATATTTATATATATTTCATATATTTATATATTTCGTACATTTATACAATTTATATAATTCACATATTTTAATAATATATTTCATATATTTTGTATAGTTTTTTAAAAATAATTCATTTATTTCGTATATATAATATATATTATATATATAATGAATATATATTATTTATAAAATATATACATACACACATGCACATATATTATATATATACTGAATATATATTATTTACAATATGTGCATGTGTGTGTGTATATATTCTGTAAATAATATATATTTAGTATATTCAATATATAATATAATATATATTCATATATTCCATAAATAATATATTATATTTTCATAGATTTTGTACATTTAATAATATATACAAAATATATATATATATATATATATATATATATATATATATATAAATTTTCCACATTTATATATATTTTCCAACTTTTGCGTTTGATAGAAAATGTGGAAAATTGATGGTTTTCCAACTTGTATCAAATAGACACAAGTTGGAAAATATTCATTTGCCTTGGAATTGTTTGCCCTGGAATCAAATGTACTGGAATCATTTGCATTTTTTCAGTTTTCTATCAAACGGACACTTAGATACAAACACTCGAAAAATCATTACGGACGATCGGATCGTCAAATTAGCTTGAAATTTTAGTATGTTGTAGCGATCGACGAGACGGGACTGCTGTGAAAAATTCATCTCAATCGGATTGTCGAATTTCAAAAAATATTATTTTTTCTAGAGAATTTTATGTTTTAAGGACTCTTACAGACTTTTATGTTTTGAGGACTCTTCTATATAATAAAAATTCAATTAAAACTCCATTTTAATTTCAATTCCAATTCCGTTTGGAATTTTATTTTTCAAATATAAAAACAAACATTTTAAATTACAAAATTTATAAAATCCAAAATTTCATTTTTCTCCGATTTCCAAAATTAATTTAAAAATTTCCATTTAAAAAAATTTGGGTTGTTACATACTTCCCCACTAGCAAAGAATTTAATCCTCGAAAATAGACGAAGCATACACATCAACCCATAAATTCACGCAACATAAAATATGTCTTAAATATGCCTACTGTGGGTACCCGAAATTAGAACTATAGGCCTGGACGAGTAGCCCAGTCCTGGCGGCCCAAAGACCAGGCCCCTCTTCTCTTATATTGATCCGGTCTCCCTCCACATCCCCATGAAGGAAAGTGATAAGGGAGATGGAAAACGTGGAGGAACCCATCACCTCCACTTACCCACATGTGCATATATATATTAAACCCTAGGTCCGGGGCAAAGGGACAAGTTGTATTCTCTGTAATTACTCTCCGGAGTATATAGAAAAAATATCGACTGCACCACCGTGGACGTAGGCACATCTTTGTTGAACCACGTACATTCTTTGTTGTGTGATTGTCATTTTATATTCCTTGTTCTCACTTGGTGAAAGCTTTCTTCTTATTTATTTGTGTTGCACAATAATTGTCACCACAATTAGCGCCGTCTATGGGAATCGTTCGTCTTTCCCTGAGAAGAGCCCACACCAAGAAAGGAGTTTAAGATGTCCGGTCACAGCAGCAATGCCCCTCAGGCAGGAGATATTCAAGAGCCACCCACTCCTCGCAGGATTAGGTCTGAAGTACGACGTTTAGATCAGAGAGCTCGCCTGGAAAATCCAGCCTCAGAAGAAAGTCAGGGACCAGCGAGGTCCACGCAGATATCCAGATTGATTGATGCGTACGAGGCAAGACTCCACGAGCAGAGAGAGTCTTCCCGTAGATACGAGGCTGAGAACGCTCGCTTGAGAAGAAGGCTGGAAAGACTGGAGAGGGAGCTTCGTCCTGATAACAGGAGACGCCCATACCGCACTCCTAGCCCTCAGGTGAGCAAGTCTCGCAGCCGAGGAAGGATCCCTAGGCGAGAATCTCAAAAGGTCGAAGGAGGCGAGTCAGACGAAATCTAGTCCGCAGAGAGATGGACCAACATCCTGCTCACCACGGAACAAGATCAACCAGAGAACTCGCAAGGCGAGCTCTCAAAACCCAGATGAAGTCACCCTTCACGAGGGAAATCGAAGAGGAAGAAGCCCCCAAAAAATGTACCATTCCAAGGTTCAAGATTTATGACGGAAAGACTGATCCCATCGATCACGTCAGGCAATACCGATAGGCCATGACCCTCTGGATCACCGAGATGCCCTGATGTGCCGCATTTTTCCCTCTATCCTGCATGATGTAGCGCAAAAGTGGTTCGAAAGGCTCCCCCACCGGTCGATCAAGAATTTCAAATCCCTAGGCGAACTCTTTACGGACCAATTCATTACCAGTAGCTACCATCCCAAAAGGATGGATGTTTTACTAACAATGAAGAAAACGCTTCAAGAGACCCTCTGAGACTACGCGAAGTGGTACTGGGAGTTATTCAATGAGATTGAGGACTGTGCAGAGGAAGTGGCAGTGGCCTCCTTCAAGATTGGGCTCCCTAATTCTTCCCTCCTATACCAGTCCCTGACGAAGAAGAAAGTTGTGACTATTGACGACCTAATGGCTCGAATCGAGAAATACGCAAAGGTGGAAGATGTCACCCGCCCTAATACAGGAGAAAACGGTCGAGCTAAGCTCACTACCAAGGGAAGTGAGAAAACTGAGAACTAGAAGAAATAAGGATAGAATGGAGGCAAAAATGGCTCCAATAACGGAGGAAACCATGACGCGTCGAAAGTATTCCAGGCGGTCAACACCGTCTTCAAATAACCAATTTACAAAATTCTCGCAAAGATCAAAGATGAGCCATTCATCAAGTGGCCCAGGAAAATGGGGGGAGACCCCTCGAAGAGGAACAATGCGTTAAGATGCGCTTTTCACAAAGAGGGAGGACATAAGACGGAGCACTGCAAAGCTCTTAAGTTCCACCTCGAGGAGTTGGCCCAGTCCGGGCATTTAAATGACTTTGTGGAAAAGAGGGCAGAGAAAGTGGCTGCCAACAGAGAGGCGAGACCCGATAACGTGCTGGAGGATGATGCTGGACATGAGTTCGCAGTAATCCATGGAGTATCTGACGTCAAGAAAATACAAGGGAACTCAGCTCGAATGGAAATGAAAAAACTTACAACGGTAATGCAGGCTTTTCAAATCGATCCAGCAAAATCACAGTCAGGAAAGCATCGACGAGCAGAGGACGTCAACTATAACAAGCATATTGTTTTCACGGATGAAGATTTTGTGGGAGTCACTACACCAAATCTGCCCATTTATCAAGGTCATTGACCCTGACAAATCCAACTTGTCAAGGTCAATGACCGTGACATTTCGAGGCGAGACAACTTTATTTATCACGGTCGTGTCGCGGTCAATGACCGTGACACGTTTGTCACAGTTATAAACCGTGACAAAGCCGTGACCCTTTTAAAAAAAATTATCACGGTCATTGACCGTGACAATTCTGGGCAGAATTTAAAAAAAATATGCTGGGCAGTATGGCCACTGCCACTGCCCAGCAGTATATATGTACCTGTTATAGCAACTTTGTACATGTTCCAAACATCATATATCCGAACAAACTAAAGATAATGCAAATATATATTCAAATAAGAAACTATTTAAAAAGAAACAACATCACCATCATTTTATCTCAAATCTACAAATTATTTGCAGGGAAAAGAGATTTTGTACCGCGACGCTCGGGAACACCTCCTTATCCTTCCCTTCTCGTCCGAATAGCCACATAAGTATAGAGCATATGTGGCCTACCCTTAGGGCCACTCCTTGTCCCCTGAATTGAAATAAAGTAAATTAGTATCCGCCCCTCAAATATAGATAAATATAAATTTTATTTGAAATCGAAATCGAAATCGAAATTGACATATAAATATAAATACATTACCTGTAGTGTCACTCAAACAGCTAACTTGAGCTCATATGGCACCTCCTTCCAACTAATGTACCCCGGGCAATCGTGTCAATTATAATTCTCTTCATATCTAAACACTAAGAAATACCATAATCCTATGGAGTTATGCATTGCAAATTCCTTCCAACCGTTGTGTAGCCAAAAATCAGCAGTTGAAGTTGTCAATTCCACCTTTCAATGGTCTCCCATGTTTTGCTAGAAGTTCCAAGTGGTTGGGTATGGAAAGTCGAATTGACAACTTCAACTGGTGATGTTTGGCTACATAACGGTTGGGAGGAATTTGCAGAGCATCGCTCCATAGGATTATGGCATTTCTTAGTGTTCGGATAGACGAAGAGATTCAGTCTCCTCTCCACAAATAGGACACCCCACATAACTATGTACTAATCACCTAGTAAAGGTAAGAAGCGTATATTCATGGATTAGTATAAAAAAAAAACTTAGATGTAGTTGGAATATTTATGTATTAATCTCCTCTCCACACACGCACACTACACAAGAGTGAAAATGATAAAGTGCATATCAAGTAAAAGCATTAAAAATGGATGTTTCGGTAGGAGCAGCCAAGTCATCCACATTACTATTTAGACGCCTTGGCGCGTGTTGGACAATTGACCACGGCTCGTTGTTGATATACTCCGAGTAAAACACTTGCTTAACCTTTTGAAATGCACAAACAAACGGCTCATCGCTCACGTGGTCGTTTCTCTTCAAATTGGACAAGTCAACCATGATCAAATTGGCGACAGGATCAACTTTACAAGCATTTTTATCCTCAACTCTTACCCATTCACAGTAAAATACAACCTCTTTGAAGCTTATATAATCCAATTCAAATATATTTTGGATTACACTATAGTAAGTCATTTCAGCTTCAACGAGGTTTTTATCTTTTGCGCTCACTCGAAAGAAAGTAAGAGCCTTGTATGAAATTCCCGAGTTCTGTACATTTATACTTTCCTCGTACACTTTAGCGCCGAAAATGTAACCGTTCAATAGATACTTTTTGTACTCTTGTGCCACGAACAAGGGTCCAGTGGCTAGACGAGCAAGCCTTGATGTCGCATCACCCATCTTTAGGAGCTGAGAATATAGATAAATTAATTATATTAGTGGTAAAATTTTAGTGTAATGTAACGTTATATAAGGACTGTTTTCATTATAATTACCTCTTGTGTCAACCATAGCCTAAATTTGCTGTCTGATTGTACCATTGTTTTTCGTATTTTATTGTTCTCACAGGCTTCATATTAACTGCATAGTACAAAATTAATCATGTATAAAATAATCTAAAATAATGTTAAACATTATAATATTCGAAACTTACTTTTTCCATTCTTCGACATCTTCATGTGTGTCAAATAGATAACGAGCTACTTGTTCATGTTGCAAACTCGTTAATTTCACTCGTTTTCCCATCACATTACCACCATCATCGAGGAATTCATCAGTGTCATCAACACTGGTCGAGTCAGGCATATATTCCCGAGTATATATTGATGACTCCACGGTGATGTATTCCTCTGCAATTGATCCTGAAATATATCGCGTATTCTTGACGTAATCTTTAAAAACTTTCATCAATCTTTCAAACGGATACATCCACCGATATCTAACTGGACCACAAAGAAGTGCCTCGTTGCATAGGTGTACCAACAAGTGAACACTCATGTCAAAGAATGCTGGGGTAAAGTACTTCTCCAATACACAAATCACTTCATTCACAGCGAATTTTGCGGCCACTATGTGTTCTCGATTCACTACCTTCTCACACAAGAGGGAGAAGTTAATACTAATTTGCATAATATCCCTACGCAAATCCTTGTGCTTGGAGAAACGGTGCTTAAACAATAGAGGAACCAATTGCATGATCACATGCCAATCGTGGGACTTACACTTATGTAAATCATGAGTAACATAATTCACAATCCTCTGCAAGTTGGACGAAAAAGTAGATGGGCCCTTTAAATTATATATTGTGTCTAGAAGCACATTCCTTTCCTCACTTGTCAAAGTAAACGCACCAGGGGGAATTATTGTCCTTCCCATACTATCTTCTTTCAACCATAGTCGTGGTTTAAGTTTTAACGTTTTAAGGTCTTTTCGTGCATTTTCTCCATCCTTCGAATGACTCCCCCCAAGGCAAGTACCCACAATATGTTCAGCGAAGTTCTTCTCTACATGCATCACATCCAATACATGGCGCATCGGGTTTTTCTTCCAATAAGGCAAGTCAAATAAAATTAACCTCTGAGACCATGCCTTTCTTATCTCAGTTTCATTCCCAGTTGGGGTCTTCTTATGCTTGACATTCTTAAATTTGGGATTCTTACCTGGCATATTTTGGCCACATTCAGAAGATTTACTTTCAATTTCTGAACCCAAAAGTTGTCTCGGCGGTAGCCTATGTTCAACTCCGCCCAATAAAAAATTGGAACCTTTCTCAAATCTGAAACTATGAGCTGGAGGTAAAAACCTCTTGTGGCAATGGTATACATTTTTTAAGCTAGAGGATAGACGAAGAGATTCAGTCTCCTCTCCAAAAATAGGACACCCCAAATAATCATGTACTACACATCCGGATAATGTCCCATAAGCTGAAAAATCATGAATTGCCCACATCAACATAGCTTTCAGCGTAAACTCTTCTTTTCTAAAAGAGTCAAATGATTGCACACCCTCTTCCCACAACTCATTTAATTCTTCTACCAAAGGATCCAGGTAGATATCAATGTCTTCATTTGGTGCCTTTGGCCCAGGTATCAATAAAGCCATCATCGAAAATTCAGGTCTCATACACTGTGAAGGAGGGAGGTTGAGTGGGGCTAGGATCACTGGCCATACACTCTGATTGGTGCTTAGATTTCCAAATGGATTGAAACCATCTGTTGATATAGCCAAACGAATGTTGCGTTGTTCTCGAGCAAAATCGGGATACTCAAAATTCATCATCCGCCAGGCAGTAGAATCAATAGGATGATGCATGATATTACCCCCTACTTCTGCCCTAGCATACTAAGTCATTGCCTCTGCAATCCATGGTACTGTGAAAAATCGCTTTAATCTAGGCCCAACGGGAAAATATTTCAATACTTTTTGAGGCACTTTTGAGCTTGTGCCTTCCTTACTAGTAGTTGGACATATCTAGGTTCATCGCATACCAGACAACGATCGAGATTTTCATACTCCTTTCGGTATAGTATGCAGTCATACACACAAGCATGAATCGATTTATACTTCATTCCCAAACCTTTCAAACTGTTCTTCATAACATGATAGCTATTTGGAAGTGTATTCACCTTGGGTAATAAGCCCTTCACCCATTTCAGAATTCCCGTCACGCTATTGCCAGACAAACCGTACTGCGTCTTCAAACTGTGCAAACCAACCATGGCATGTAAAGTTGTTTGATCTTTCTCACAGCCAGAGTACAACGGTTGGGTCGCCTTAAATTTTAAACTTTGGTAGTCATCGTCAAGTTTTATCATGTTATCTTCACGAGAACTTGAATCTTCTACATCATCAGTAACCTCATTCTCCTCAGCTTCATAAACTCCGTACGCATCATCAACTAAATCCTCTAACATATTATGATCTACGTCGTCCCCTTCTACATCTATTCTACTTGTTGAAGGTTGTTGTGAAGGTTGGTCGGGGACAAAAGGAACTTTCAATTCACCGTGAAAACTCCAAAATCGGTAACTATCTTGCATACCCGATCTTAACAAATGTAGTTCAACTGTTTTCCACTCAAACACCTTATCATTCTTACACCTAGCACACGGACACGGAAACTCTTCATCATTACGACATCTCTTTGCATATTTCATAAATTCGTTAGCACCTCTGCGAAACACATCCCCCATTCTATTAGTCTCACCCATCCACTCTTTGTATTTCGGATATCCCATCACAGCTACCACAACTAAACACCTATTAAAGGTAAACAAAACTTAGATTTATAGTATGTTTTATTTAATTATCCCATCATTTAATTATCCTATTAAAGGGTAAGTGGTCCTATCCCATTCAAGAATGCATTTTTCTGTAATATACTTAACAGCTCATGCACATTGTTACGATTTGAAAAAAATTCGACAGCATATCCCCTTAGTTCTCCAAGTACACGACGTAGATTGGTAGGTGTGAGTGTTATTTCAATTGGTCAATTGAAATAAAAGTCACACTTGTCAATCTAGTATGTACCCAGAGAACATTAAGATACGACTGCAGAACTTCCTCCAAAAGTAGCAACTTTAAGCTAATAAGAATATTATACAGAAATTATACAGTCTCAAACTGTCCAAACGGGACAATTCGAGAGATCTCATTATAGGGGTAATGACTCTCGAACGGGTCTAAGGGCTATTGAATGCGTACGCATAAGAACTAGAATGCTAGTATCTATGCGCACGATATTTAATTTCAAGTATGTTTCATATAATGGGTTAATTCAAATACAAAAATAAATTCATGGGTTAATTCAAATACAAAAATAAATTCATGGGTTAATTCAAATACAAAAATAAATTCATGGGTTCATTCAAATACAAAAAAAAATTCATGTATTGACCACATACACACACACACACACTATCTAAGCTGTTCTATAGGAATAAAAACAACATTTTTAAAATATGAAGGGCTCACCAATTTGATCAAAATTTTCAACAACATAGACTAATTGATCTTTATTATAAGACAATTACTACAAATTTACGCGCATCGCCCAAATTCAAAAAGTAATTTAATGACTAAAGTAATACTTTTTTTAACTTTAGTTATTCACCACAAATCTTAAAAAATATTTTATTTTTCATGCTTTTTAAACTTTGGATGCTTTTAGCAACTTCGGATGACAATTACTACAAATTTACATTTTTGGATATTATTTACATTTACATTTTTGGATATTATTTTTGGAAATTTATAGAAAATTACTTATCTATTTACATTTTTAACCCCTACCCCCTACCCTCACCCTGCCCCACCCTGCCCCCACCCTGCCCCACCCCCTACCCCACCCTGCCCCACCCCCCACACATGCACACACACGCACATATATACACACATACACACATATATATATACACACAAACATATATATAAATGGAAGAGAGAGAGAGAGAGAGAGAGAGAGAGAGAGAGCAGCGTCGAGAGAGAGAGAGAGGGAGGGAACGGCGCGGGAGGGAAAAAAGAAGGGGGAAAGGGTTTTTTGCTGCTAATATTGTCACGGTCGTGTCAAGGTCATTGACCGTGACAAGTATTTAAAGAATTGTCACGGCCAATGACCGTGACAATAAATTGTCACGGTCGTGTCAAGGTCAATGACCGTGACAAAAAATGCATTTTTTTTGTCACGGTCAATGACCTGGACAAGGGTGGTCGGCTGAAAGGTGACAATTTGGCCATTTTGGTGTAGTGAGTAAGGACCCCACATCATGATGCCCTGGTCATTACACTCAGGATAGCCAACTTTGACATCGACAAGCTGCTCGTCGATCAAGGAAGTTAAATATGAAGTAATGTACCTCTACCTATTCAGGAAATTGAAGTTGAGCGTCGCCGACCTAAAGGAAGCTACTGTTCCTTTGGTCGGCTTCGCTGGAAAAATGACCATGCCCCTGGGCAAGATAGTGCTACCAATTCGTGTTGGGAACGTCTCCAAGATGATTGAGTTTTTAGTAGTTGACATCGAATCACCGTACCAAGACATCCTCGGCAGAGGATGGCTTCATGCGATGAAGGAGGTCTCCTCGACCTACCATCAGAAGCTCAAGTATGTAACCGAGCGAGGAGTAATGGAGATCCACGGCGACCAAGCGATGGCGAGGAAGTTCTTCATAGCAGCGATCCTACCAAAGCCAGAGAAGACGGCCGGTCAACCCAGCGAGAAAGTTGAAGAAGGTGTGATACCTTCCAAGTAGAAATTAAAGTATGGAAGACCTGGAGTAGAGGAGACCAGACTCCTCCCCTCCGAGCGTGTAGTCGAGGACCTGGTAGAAGTTATGGCTGAAGTTGGTGACAGTAGTAGAGTCTTCTTGATTGGAGCATCTCTCACTGACCAAGAACAGAAGGAGTTGACGACCTTGCTGAGGTACAACGTAGATGTTTTCGCATGGGAACCATACGAGCTGCCTGGAATCGATCCTAGTATGGTCTGTCATCAGCTGCACGTCGACCCCACATTCAAGCCAATCACGCAGAAGGCACGAAGAACTGCACCCGAGAAGGCTAAAGCGGTAAAAAAGGAAGTCGAAAAACTGCTGGATGCAGGATCCATACGGGAAATGCAATTCCCCAAGTGGTTGTCCAACCCAGTAGTAGTTCCAAAGAATAATGGGAAGTGGAGAGTTTGCATCGACTTCACTTACCTGAACAAAGCATGCCCAAAGGATAGTTTTCCCCTCCCAAAGATAGACCAACTAGTAAACGCCACTGCAGCTCACGAGTGAATGAGTTTCCTGGACGCATACTCAGGATATCACCAGATCCCCTTGTATGCCCCAGACCAAGACAAAACGGCATTCATCACGACAGTTGGGTTATATTGCTACAAGGTCATGCCATTTGGGCTCAAGAATGCGGGGGCAACCTATCAGCGACTGGTCACTAAAATGTTCAAGGATCAAATGGGAGACACAATGGAGGTCTACATCGATGACATGCTCATTAAGAGAAAGAAGAAAGAAAATCACCTCTCAGACCTGTCAAAGACCTTCGAAATCCTCAGGAAGTACCGAATGAAACTTAATGCAAGCAAATGTTCCTTCGGTGTCCAGTCAGGAAAATTTCTTGGGTACTTGGTCAGTAAGAGAGGCATAGAAGCTAATCCAGACCAGATCGATGCAATCAATAGGGTACAACCCCTCGAATAATTCGGGACGTGTAGAAGCTCACTGGAATGCTCGCCGCCTTAAATCGCTTCATTTCCAAATCCTATGAGAAGTGCAAGCCTTTTTTCCAGCTTCTAAAGGGGATTAAATCGATAGAGTGGAGCCCAGACTGCTCGCGAGCTTTGGACGAGCTCAAGTCCTACATAAGCTCTCCACCGCTGCTTGTCATACCACAACAAATGGATTCTTTGTACCTGTACCTCTCGATATCCAATCACACTGTCAGCTCTGCGTTAATATGAGAGGTTACAGGAATCCAACACCCCATTTACTACGCGAGTACGACCATATTAGTCGTCGAGCAAAGGTACCAGCCATTGGAGATGCTCGCCTTTGCACTTGTAATAGCCTCGAGGAAGCTGAAGCATTATTTCGAAGCTCATACTATCACCGTCCTTACATCTCATCCCCTTAAGGCGGTCCTAAGGAAAGTGGACTTATCGGGCAGACTGTCTAAGTGGTCAGTTGAGCTCGGCCGATTTGACATCCAATTTCAACCAAGGACATCTATCAAGGGTCAGATCCTTGCTGATTTCATAGCCGAATTCATGGGCGAAGAACTCTCCAACCAACCTCAACCAACAAGGCAAGAGAAGAACCAAGCAACATAGAGAACCTGGAGACTCTTCGTTGATGGAGCCTCCAACTCAAAGGGAGCACGGATATTCATTGTCCTCATCACTCCAGAAAACATGATCCTCGAATAAGGAATCAGGCTTAGATTTGAAGCCTCCAACAACGAAGCAGAGTATGAAGCCCTAATAGTCAGTCTCCAAAAGGCATAAACTCTAGGAGCAAAATGTTTATAGGTGTTCGGCGACTCTCAACTAGTCTCCAATCAGATAAGTGGAGATTACAATGCAAAGGATGAAAGAATGGCAGCCTACCTCGCCTTAGTGAGAGAATTAATGTCAAGCTTTGAAGATATCAACATCCAGCAGTTTCCCAGGGGGCAAAACAGTCATGCTGATGCCTTAGCAACCTTGAGTTCGGTAGTTGACTCTGACCTTAAGAGGGTCATCCCCGTCGATTTCCTCATTTGTCCGAGCATTAACCACAACAGAAAGTTACCAAACGTGGAATAAATACTCCAGGTGAGATAAGCCCCCAGCTGGATAGACCCCTTAAAGGAATATTTAAAGGATGGCATGCTCCCAGATGACAAGAAAACTGCCCACCGGATAAGAGTCAAAGTTGCTCACTTTCACTTATCCACAGGAGGCGACTTGTATAAGAAATCCTTCTCAGGTCCCTACCTTAGATGCGTCCACCCAGGTGATGTCGAGCAAGTGTTATGCGAGATTCACGAAGGAATCTGTGGAAGTCATATCGGAGGAAGGTCTCAAGCCTTTCGAGCAATGAAGGAAGGCTATTGGTGGCCATACATGCAAAAGGACTCCGTAGTATATGTCCGCAAATGCCTGAAATGCCAATTCTACGCTCCTATAACCCACCAACCCACTAGCGGCCTGAAGTCCCTGTCCAGCCCATAGCCCTTCGCCCAATGGGGAATGGACATCGTGGGACCGCTACCTACCGCCGCCGGTAATTGCAAATACCTGTTGGTTGCGACTGACTACTTCACCAAATGGATCGAGGCTGAATCCCTGGCGAACATCCGAGATGATGATATGATAAGGTTCATATGGAGAAATATAATTAATCGGTTTGGAATCCCTAGAACCATCATCACCAATAATGGAACGCAGTTCGAAAGTGGCCCCTTTCAGAACTTCTGTAACAACACGCGATCAGACACCACTTCAGCTCGGTGGCCTACCCTCAGAGCAATGGCCAAGCTAAAGCTTCTAACAAAACTTTGATCGATGGATTAAATAAGCGATTAGAGGGAGCCAAAGGCGCATGGGTAACAGAGCTACCCCATGTTTTATGGGCCTACCGAACCACTCCTTGGCGAGCAATAGGAAAAACCCCATTTTCGCTGACATATGACATGGAAACATTCATCCCACTAGAAGCAGGTTTGCCAATAATGAGATCCAACCTTGTCGACTAAGGACTGAATAATGAAGCATTGCTCGCCGAACTCGACCTAGCCGACGAGCGTAAAGAGTTGGCCCTGGTGAAGCTAGCGAACTATCAGCAACAACTCGTGAAGCATTACAACAAAAGGGTTAGCCCGAGGACGTTCCAAGTTGGGGACTATTTTCTAAGGAAAGTCTTGGGCAGCACAATGAAGTCGTCAGACGGGAAGCTAGGCCCAAACTGGGAAGGACCCTTTAAAGTTACTAAAGACGATCTGCAAGGTGCCTATCACTTGGAAGCGATGGAGGGCAGAGAAATACCACGAGCATGGAACGCAGCTAATCTCAAGAAATTCTACTTTTAGATCTTTTCTTGTATTCTTTTGTTATGAAAATGAAAGTTCATTTTCCTTATTACTAATGAAAGTTACTTAGTTGGTTACACTCTGATTGGTGACAGCTGCATTCATCGCACATCTTTTCCAAATAACAAGCACATTAATCACTATAGTAGGGGAATACCCCTCCTCAGGTCATCGTCATAAAATACGAGAGACCTCTTAGCATTGCCCCTGGCAATATATAAAACCCTACAGAGGATTCTTAGGCAATACGACCAAATCTTATACTGGTCATCAAACCTACTTCGGTTGAACAAAATCCTGATCGGATGAAGACATCTAACACCAAGTGTGTCCTCGCCAATTGCCCTACTTAGGCCTAAGGGAGTGTGATGACACAACCTAAAAGGTAAAGTGGGGCACAATGGTACTTTGGTATTATACTGGACTAGGGGGACACTTGCATGACAAAACAGAAGAGATCATAAAGCAGCAAGGATATGAAAAGTAGGATATACACGTTTAGTTGGCAAAATTTCCCAAAAACATAAACTTTTCATTAATCCATCTTATTTACAACAATGATAATACATGTTTAGTTGGCGAGCTCGCCCAAAGCATTTACATTATCAAAAATAAAAAAATAGCAACTGGAAAAATCTCAAGGGGTGGAAGCCTCCGAGCAAGATAATCAACCACTCGAGTTCTTCGTCCATCATCAAGAGCAGGAGCAAACTCTTCCACAACCTCATTCGCATCCAACTCTAATAATTGCCGAGGAATAGCATCGATGGGGATCCATTGATCGTCCCTACTGAATGGTTTGGGCACTAGAGTGGAGGAAGACATCTCATGATGATACCATAGCACCGAGTTCCTAGGTACTTGCAGCTCCTTTAAGGCACATAGCCATCCCCTGATGAAAGAAAGCTCCTCAAACTTAGATAGCCTTGTTGGAGCATCCGACCAGCCTTGATCATAACCGTTAGCCCACGCTTGCCAAGGACCTTTCTTGAACAAGTGACGCAACCGGGTGACGTCCCTTTGAAGCCTAGCAGCGATTACATATGCTCGCCGAACATCACCGCGGAGTTCTTCCATTTCCCTATAGCGAAGTTCTTCTCCTTCCCTGCTTCTGCTCCTGGTGCCCCTACTAGCTCGCGGAAGGGGAGGGCGAGTGAGACTTCGCGACATAAGAGGGGTAACATTATGATCAGCTCCATATCGCGATGATGAGAAGCCTTATAATACTACTCAAACTGTGCTCGGCGCATGTTCCCTGAGTCGTAAGACTTCTCTCCTCAGATCTTTATTCTCATGCTGAAGAACCTCCCCTACTTGGTTGATCTCGGAGGCCTCTAATAGTTTTGTCTTCAGGACATTAACCTCCTCTTGCACTGAAGCACCAATGTCCTCCATCTCCTGGAGCCTATCCTTCAGCCTGACCATGAGCTTAGATTGCTCCTTATACTTCTGATTTCTAGACCTAAGGGACTTGCATAGCTTAACAAAATCCTGGCAAACTTCGAGACTCGCATTGGGACCAAGGGTCCTGCCCAACTAGGAAGTAGCAGAAGTGTAATCATCCACATCAACTAAATACAAGCAAGAGAAAGAAAAGGGAGAGAAAGGGACAAATCAGTACAAGCAGAAATGAAGCCTTTTCCATTAATGAAGATTAAAGTTACATCGAACTGAAAAAAGAAAATTTTACAGAATGGAAAAAAGAAAAATACAGATTAATCCTAGTAGATAACTAGCTGAAAACCTCAGGCGGCCCAGAGGTCGATGGCCCCTTCCCCTTGTCAACATCAGCAGGAGCACCGCACTCAGCAGGGATAATCTCTATCCCCACAACCAGAGAAACACCAGAAGGGGTCACTTAAGGAACATGATTGGCGCCTTCAACAGCTGGGGCAGGAACTTCATCCACGCTTAGCTTCGGACCTGGGTCATGCTCGTCAAATAAGGGACAATGGATGTCAACGCCAGCAGCCAAAAGGGTCTTGTTCCAGCCTTTCTTGAAGTTCAGATGACTATTATAGCCTATCTGAACTTCAGCATCCTCATATGCTGCAGCCCAACCAAAATTGTATGAGTCCTCCTTGGCAGTGACAGCCTCAGACTCTTTCTTCTTCAGCTATGCAGATAACATCCTGTTGTCCTCAACAACCGCTAGCTTGCTCGAGCAAATTAGGTCATAGGCCTGCTGCAGCTCCTTCCACTCCTTGACTGCTGCGGCCTTCATCTTGTTGGAAGAAGCAAGAGCCAGATAGAATGAAATCCGAGCAGCGTCAACGTCTTTAAAGCTAGCCTCGAGCTCTTTACCCTTCATCTTCAGGGCAGTATTTTCCTCCTCCAGCTCACTGTTTCTCTTCACCAGCTCATCGCGTGAACGAGAGAGCACGGTGAAGTAAGTAACGAACTGCAGAAAAAAGAAGGCATCAAAAGAGGAAAATAAGGGAATTCAGAACAACGTAGGAGAAAAGGGAAAAACCTTACCAGAGCAAGCATTTGACTAGCCTGAAGGGCCAACTGCTCTGACCCTACCGCCCTTTAGCGATCAGTCGGGAGAACAGCTCTCTCGAGCAGAGTTGGGGCCAACTGGGGAGAAATTTCCACAGAAGCCCCCTCGGGCAGCGCGGACACAGGGACTAAGGCCTGCCTGGCCTTCGTCCTCGCTTCTGCCCTCCTTCTCTCCTCCTCCTTCTCACTATCATTCTTCTTCCTCTCCTCCACCCTCCTTTTCTCTTCCATCTTCTTCCTCTCTTCTTCCTTTTTTCTCTCTCACCTGCTCCTCTTCCTTCCTTCTCCTCTCCTGCTCCTGAGCGAAGAACCGAGAACCAGTAGCCACGGCCCCAGAAGTAGCTTTTTACTTCTTTAACCTCTGTGCAAGGAGCACGTAGTCCTCATCATCATCATCATCTCTAATCAGGTTCTTCCTCGGAGGAACCATCTCTCCACTTGAACTGCTAGAAGTGCTCGAAGATCTCCGAGCTTCAGAAACCTCCTCACAGTTAGAGGAACTGCTACTATCAAAGATCCCTCCACCCAAATTACTCATGGCTCCTGCAAAGTCACTTTCAGAGCTGCTCCCCTCCTCGTCCAACTGGATAGGCTGTGCAGTAGTCTCTTCGAAGGAGTCAAACTCTAGTATACTATCCACAGGCCTTGCTATGAAGTTGGAGCCAATGCTCTTCTACTCGAGAAGAAAGGCAGCAGACCTGGGATGCTCGTCGTCACCTAGAGGCTCCCTGATATTCCAAGCCTTAACCAATTCCGAGATACGAACCTCGCTGAGAGCAGGCTCCAAATTCTTTGACCTCGCTATGGAAGAAGAAGCAAAAGAGGAGTTAGAAAGGTCACAAATCAGTAAAAATAAAAATAACAGTACAATGTCTACCTATGTATTCCTCCCCATAGAAGGGAACAGATAACCTCTCAGACCTTGACCCTTCAAATTGGGGAGAAACATGCCAATTTCTAACAAGGAAAACTTCTTGCCAGTAGTCCTTATGGGAATCAGGTAGATTTACTACCAATACCCTGTCAGGGCTCCTAGCTTTGAGGTAAAGGACACCAGAACTAGTTCGAGAAAAGGAGTAACAGAAACAGACCTCGGTGAGCCCTAACCTAGTTCCATACAATTGATTTATCCTATGGACGCCATTCACTATTTTCCACACATTGGGCGAGCATTGTGTAGGAACAATATTGAAATAGCCAAAGAAATGTAGGAACAAATCATTGGGAGGAAAAGTGAGTCCCCCCTGGGAAAGCAACAGAACATGGATCCAGTGAGCATCATCTATATCCCTAACATTCCTAGGAGGGGAGGCACAACACTCAATATCTACCCACTTAGGGATGTTGTAAAACTTCCTAAATTAAAAGATTGACCTCTTTCCAATCTTCGCCATTGGAAGACCCATGAAAAGCTACAAACCAAAGAGAAAGTACAAGGAAAGGGCACAGGAAACTTACAAAATAGAAGATCGGTTCAAGTGATGAAGAAGCACGAGCTCAGACAACTAAGAAGCAATAGGAATGGAAATTGAGAGAAGAAGGTACGAGGCGCTAGATCTCTCAGAAGATAGAAGAATACTGGAAAGACTGAAGCGACGGGAGAAAAGTGACTATCCCAACAAGCCTTCAAATTCTAATCATAGTGCACAGTAAGCGAAGCGGGTGCCGCCAAAATCAACTCCACAGCTTTCGAGGAATCGCAAAATAGCCATTATGGCTAATCATTTAAATCTGTTGAGCCCATAAACATGGCCCAAAAAATTTAGGGGCAATTGTGGGTACCCGAAATTAGAACTATAGGCCTGGACGAGTAGCCCAGTCCTGGCGGTCCATAGACCAGGCCCCTCTTCTCTTATATTGATCCGGTTTCCCTCCACGTCCCCATGAAGGAAAGTGATAGGGGAGATGGAAAACATGGAGGAACCCATTACCTTCACTTACCCACATGTGCATATATATATATTAAACCCTAGGTCCGGGGCAAAGGGACAAGTTGTATTCTCTGTAATTATTCTCCGGAGTATATAGAAATAATATCGACTGCACCACCGAGGACGTAGGCACATCTTTGCTGAACCACGTACATCCTTTGTAGTGTGATTGTCATTTTATATTCCTTATTCTCACTTGGTGAAAGCTTTCTTCTTATTTATTTGTGTTGCACAATAATTGTCACCACACCTACCCATAGAATGTCATAATTGGGCTCCCATACACCCAATACTACGCACACCTACCCCACGAACAACAAAATAATATATATATATCTTATATACATACGCATAACTATGAAAATAACGGCGTACCACACGCTCTCACAAATCCCCACCCGATCCTATATCCGAAAGTCATCAAAATGCTAACATCCTCAAATTAAACCTCAACATCAAAAATCGATACGTACGATACCAAACATCTGCACAAAAATCTCTAAAATAGTTATCGTCTCCAAAATCCGTTTTAAGGACCCTCACACTAAGCTTACTAATTCTAAACTCAATGCCTACGACGTCCTTAGCACAAAGCTTCACATCTCCAAGAAACACATCTAACGTGTATGTTAGACCCTCTACCTTAAGGAGTAAGAAACAACAAAGGGAATCAAAGACCGGCAATGGGGAAGCTAAATGGACTCATAACCTACGAGACCTAAGACCATGCTCTGATACCATTTGCCACACCCCGCTAAATTCTGGCGTTGGTTGCCACCAAAACTAAGCCGGGTGCGAGTAAATTAAATAGCATCCTTAGCATGTGAAAGATATGAGACATAAAAACTTCAATCCACAAGATAAATTATTTTAATCAAATCAAAATATGAATGACATCCAACTGATAAAAACACCAAAGTGCAATCAAAATCCATCACATGTGATCTCCGAATATCTCAATAATTAAATAAATAAATCCAACTGAAATATTAAAACAACTTTGGAACAGAAAGGCCCAACAAACTCAAAAGTAGTCTCATAAATAATACGACGGAATGGAAAGAGAAATCTAACAACTAAAGCAATAAAATTAATCTAGCTCCACCTCCAAAAGATCTCCAATGAATCCTATGCAGCAACTCCCAAATAAATCCTGAAAAAATTAGTCAACGCATGTGTCAAAGCCAATGCCTCGAGCATGAAAACTGACTACTCTTCTCAATTAGGTTGTTGAACCCAGATAATAGTGCTATATATATCAACCATAACAATAAAATATTTTAGTTACGAAGGTTATTAATCACCAAAAATAAATTTCTACCTACCCGCGTGGTTTCTTTAAAAAGTCAAACTAATATTATTTTAATTAACCCACCTTCCCAACAATATTAAATTTTATTTAAAAGAACCACAATTATAATTTACCAAGGTACATGTCCCCTTGTCATGTTCGTCGTCTAATCTGTTTTTATTCTGCGATCCTCGCGATATGACAAGGTTCTACACATATACACATCCCCTTGTCAAGTCTGTTGTCTGATCCGTTTTTATCCTATGATCCTCGCGATCTGAGAAGGTTCTACACACGACATAAATCGTCCTCTGACCCGTTTAAATTGTCGTCCCTAGAAACATTATGCCGCCAGTAAATTTTAATATCCATTTTAGTCCTGCGATATTAATTTCTAAAATTTCTTATACTCATTAATCAAATATATTTCCCCCCACCCTTAATAGTGAACTGAAAATCCTCAAAATACCCCTTAGTCCCAACTAAGGATTCCCAAAACACAAATTCGTCATATCCTAAGTAAAGGATGATTATCAAAATTTCACTCCACCTAGATATCAATCCTAGGCTATTGTAACAATAGCATAACATAGAAAATCATCCCCCACCCTAAATTATATAACCCGCATAGACTCACACTAACTAGTTCCATACCTAATTAGCAAAAATCGCAACTAAGGACCACTTACTAGTCCCATACCTAATAAGTGTACTATAACAAGGGGTGAAAACCAATTACCTACAATACGCAATGTCCCCGAGATATCAAAAATTATAATACTTCTATAAAGTGGCACAATTAACAATTTATAGCAATATTCATAACAACACTAAATTTCCAATTAAATAAATTTAATCTAAATAGTGGAAATCAAAGACATATAAATATGGTTATTTTCAGAATAATAGCTACATGCAAGTCCTATCATAGTTATTATTTTTCAACACAAGTTATTAATTTAATCTAGGGTTCTCACATGATATATCAAAATTTGCTTTTCTATGGGTTCCTTTACATGCACAAGCCCATAACACAATTGACTACACCAACACAACCCAAAGAACAACAAAGTTATAAGTGTTCGGTAACATTAAAATTTCATGCTAAACAGTATCGAAATTTATCTCTTTAATAATTATATTCATAACTTATTTTTGAAAACATGAGTTTAATGGAGGTTACAATCAAGACACATAACACTAGAGGAAAAGAATAGGGTAAACATGCCTGTGATTAGTTGGACAAAAATATGAGTATAAAGTTTAACTCCTCCTGAGAAAACACCACTTAAGCCTTCTAATTTAAGGTTGAAATCTTGAATAAGTTTGGGGCTATGGTTTGTAGATGAAAGGGAGTAATTTTGGAGAGGTCTTATGGTTGAAAAGTTTGAGAAAAAGTGATTTGAAAAGTCCATCCACGAATTAGTTGTGATATATAAAGGGTTAAGAGTTTGATTAAGAAAAGAGTTATACTTAGATACAAACACTCGAAAAAATCATTACGGACGATCGGACTATCAAAATGGTTTGAAATTTTAGTCTGTTGTAACGATCGGCGAGATAGGACTGCTGTGAAAAATTTAGCTCGATCAGACGGTCGGATTTCTAAAAAAATTATTTTTTCTAGAGTGTATTATGTTTTTAGGACTCTTAGAGAATTTTTTGTTTTGAAGATTCTTCTATATAATAAAAATTGAATTAAAACTCCATTTTAATTCTGATTTCAATTCCGTTTGAAATTTTATTTTCAAATATAAAAACAAATATTTTAAATTATAAAATTTATAAAATCCAAAATTTCATTTTTCTCTTATTTCCAAAATTAATTTAAAATTCCCATTTAAAAAAATTCGGGTTGTTACAGTGCTTCTGGCGCGGATTTTTAAAAATAAGAGAATATTAAATATATGGGTATTTGAGCAACTAAATGGATTAAACTAAAAATAAGTGTCTTTTTTCAATATATATATATATATATGAGTTTATAATTATTTGACTCGTTTATTTAACAAGTAAATTTTACTGTTTGTACAATATTAACACAAAAAATGTCACTGTTTCTGAAAATGTCATAAATTTAAGACTATTTTATTTTCTAGTGCATACAATAAAGTTTACTGTACGTGTAAGTTTTTTTCTTTGAAATTTTATAAGCTTCATGGGTCTTGTTTGATAGATCTCGGCGGAGAGATTTTAAAAATAGTAATTTTGCGAAAAACGAATTTGTCAATCAAATGTTATGATAATTTGAAAATTAAAAAAAAAAAAAAGTTCAACCACTTATGTAACTTCCCCAAGGAAGTTACGGATGGATGGTTTTAGAAGGATATAATTGTGATAAAAAGTTTCAAAAAATTAGGAATAGGACCTATATGTAGGGGAAAAACATGATGTGACTAAAACGACTAAAGAAATGTCTATAGGACCTGTACATAATAACATCTAAATATTACTTTTATAATAACATAAAAGAGTACTCAAACTGAACATGATAAAAATAGCCCGGACCGATCTAATTAATTAACCGATTCATTCCGTAAGATCTTGGTCCAACAAAAGGACGGAGTGAATAGTTTTTTTTGGTAAAAAAATAGGCCAAATCTTGATCGAATCGGACCAGATCGTGACCGCCCAGAGTTGTGATGTAGGTTTTTAAAAGGGTAGGAGTTTTAATGTTAAATTTGTGTCTTGATGTAATAGATCATCTCACGCCTTTGTTCCCAGATTTTTGAAAATGGCTCTCTATGCCCTGAGAAAACTGCAAAGAAATACTGTGGTTGTTCACAAATCGAAATATTTTGGTTCATTGGATCCAGCCAGTAGTAAATCAGAGTCAAATTCATCATTACCATTCAACTACAAGATTAATTTTAATACCACCAACAGTATTTGATGTTCCATATCTAGTGGGATGGATTTATCGGTGTGGAATTATGGGTTATGCTTTGAAAATCAAAGATCAATATTTGCATGCGTTCGCAAACCTTTCTAAATTTGTAACAATCTTTTACAACCAACAAAATGAGAGTAAGAAGCTTGAAAGGAATCTTAAGTATTTAGTCCTATTTATAATAATTTATTTTTTACCACTTTCAAGTTTTTATTTTTTAGTTATTGGTTCAATCTGGGAAAAGTGTCATTCTCTACAAAAATAAAGATGGATGGTTATAGGGAAGTTATAAGACGATTTTGGATAATTATGGGACTTTTTACAATTCTATAAACACACGGGAGTGGAGTCTAAATATATCTTTGTAGATTGAACGAACGCCAAAAAAACTGAACTTGAAAACTCCAAATGATATTGTTATTATCATTTGTTACCACTTTTCTTACTGTGTGCTTTAAATGTTTGTTCATTTGGCTAAAAACAAAAAATGTACAAACATTAAAAAAACTAAGTAAGAAATAGTAGTAAGAACTCACGTACAATGTAGCATATACCATATATTAGTTTTCAACCTGTGCAATGCATGACATAATTACATTAATCTCTCAAATGTTCAATTCTTTAGACTATCACGCCAAGATATCAATACTTTTAAAATTCTATATTATTCGTTCTTATATTATTAAAGTTAGTAGTTTGGAACTAAAATAAATACTTGTAACTATAATTGAGGTAACATAAATAAGGAAACCAAATATGAATATTTAATCATTTTGATTTTAGACTTTTCTGTTAAGAACCTGAAATGTTTTACATGCTAACTTGTTAATTAGGAAAATTTATTTAATTAAAAACAAATGGCATCATATTTTAAATCATTAATTATTTTAAATTGTATTAAAGTATAACATGATATTTTAAATCATTAATTATTTTAAATTGTATTAAAGTATAAGAAAAGTTATATGATTCAATATGCTATATATAAACTATCGAGTATGTTGCTTTTATTTTTGGAAAAAAAAATGCATTGGTTTCTCCTTTAATCATTTCAATAAATATTATAATGTGAGTCAATATTTATTTACTTATTTTCAACATATTTATTTATTGAGAAAATTGTGAACACAAACTCTAAAGCAAGTAATATATGCTCAAATAAAATATTATGTGTTGCCACAAACATAAAATTGTGCTCATTTTTGTCAAACATTAACATACCTCATTTTACACTAATTGATACCTAATATAGATATTTATTTAATTGTCATGGAATTGATTACATATACCACGTTCCCAAAAGGTTAAGTAGTTAATTTGAAATAACTAATAAATAAATAAATAATGGGAGGCATCCCTTTGGGAAAGATTAGAATCCATTATCAAAATTAATTAAAAATGAATGATTAATTTGGTTGAAAAGCCTTTTCTTTTTCCAGGTGAACTAATTGGTGTTGAAACTTTATCCCACATACGAGAACTTTGTGAAATGGGTAGATTATATGTACCAAAAAATTGATTAAAAGGATTGGTGCCCTTAGGTTATCCCACGTTTTTGGAGGGGGGATGAGATAATTAGTGTAAACTTTTACTCGAAAGCCTACATGCATGTGCAACTGATCTAACCCAATTGTAACTCCATAGGAACACCCCCAACATATTATCATGATTTATATTACCTCTCTCTCTCTCTCTCTCTCTATCTATCTATCTATCTATCTATCTATCTATCTATCTATCTATCTCTTGCACACACACATTACACGAACCGTATTCATTATCATCTCTCTATCTCTTAGACATAGACAAATGCACGCATACCACACTCAATCTCATCTCTATCCCTATCTCTCTCTCACCCCCCCCCCCCTCTCTCTCTATCTCTATCTCTCTCTCTCTCTCTCTCTCTCTCTATATATATATATATATATATATATATATATATATATATATATATATATATATATATATATATATCAAACCAATAATAAATGAAATATTAAGAATCATCCCGTAATATTAATGCAATATAATAAGTGACATGGGATGTATGTGGTTTGATAGATCATCATGCTTATATTCACGAAGAAGAGAGGGGGAGTTATTTATTAATTAGCAAGAATAAATGATGATTGGTGTGCAAGGTTACTAGCTTAGAGTCCAAGTCTTCCTGACCAACGTAAAAATCAATAGCCCTAAATAAAATAGGGTCCTCCTTATTTATAAATACCAACGGCATACAAATCTTGACCCCTTCCCAAAGATTATCGTTGAATTGGTAGAGTCGGGATTGGTTTAATAGTTTGTGATATGGTATAATCTCCCTAAATTATCTATTATCTTTTCCTTAGTATTCGGTCCACTACACCACCTTGACTTGTAGGCGCCACATATCAGTCCATATGGAATAATTAATAAAACCTCCTTTCAATTCCCCCCAAGATTAGGGTGATCAATCTTTAGACTAGGTGGGTTTAATCTTGCCACTATTTGTACCCGTGTTCGTATACGTTTCATAAAATGTTACCAACAACTCAACACGTGACACCTTTCATACGTAGGAGTATAATCATTTATTTTTTACCCGCACAATCACCACACCAAGGGTTTTGTGCGTCGTCAGTGGTATACCCTATGCAATGATTGCGTAGGAAGTAGGGAGCAACTGGTGGACAACTCCCTGCCAATGTCAAGTTGTCACTCTATTTTCTTTTCCCACAAAAGGTAAAAGGTTTAGAGGTCCTTATACATTCTCCATGTCATTATGATTTTTAGGAAAACTTCCGCTTCTTCTATCTCTAAAGTTTTAAAAAAATAAAGCTTATCTTCTTCTTCTTCTTCTTCTTCTTCTTCTTCTTCTTCTTCTTCTTCTTCTTCTTTCTCCATTATTCTTTGGTAAGCTCTCTCACTATGTCCATACATCTAAGAAAGTATGAAGTTACTTAAATGAAAAACTTTGAAGCATCTTGTACTAAATACCTTATATACAACAATGTCCATATTATGATTTCATCGTAAGAGGAGCATACCTTCAATAATGATAGTCAAGTTTCTTTTATGACGATTGCCATAATTAAGGTGGGAGTTCATTTTCCTTTTCACCCATTAGTGCTGGAAGTACTCCGTTTTTATGGAATAATTCCAATCTAGAAAAATAAAAGTTTCTTCCATGTTGTTATGGGAAAAGTTGCCATAAATAAAAAAATTCGGGGCAAATCAAGGCTTGAAGGAAATTAGGTATTGTGAGATAAGTCTTGTAGTTTGGTAATATGGCTTCCCAGATCACAAAAAGACACTGAAAAAGGATTTCTTGGTGATTTCTGGGATGCTTTAGGTATCAGGATACACATGTCTTTCTATGCCTGCTTTCTCCGGATCTTTTGGTAGGTCGTCCGCCATTTTTGTAGCTGATCTCATTTTATATGTTCTTTATTCCTAATCGGATTATCGTATATTGTGTAGATCCCAATTAAAAGATATAGACTTGAGATTTTGAAGTGAATTTACACGATCTTGATATCATTTGGAGAAGGAGAACTCCAGTCAGTGTGATACCACATTTGGGAGAAGCACACGTCTTACTTGGCTATGATACAACGGTTGCCTCTACCAATAACTTTATTGCGACCCTAGAGGTAACTATAGCTAATTATAATGTGGTTGATGATCCTTCAATTCAAAATTCCACCCCAGTTCGAAGTGAAGTTGCAAGGGATGCGTAGCTTAGGGAATCTTCCACCATCTACACTTTGTCAACTGATTATGGGGAAGACAAATAATAGAAAGAAGAGGATGACAGAGAAGAGGATGTGGAGGATCAAAATAGAGAAAAAGATTCCTTTTTAAAAAAATTGATCCCCTATTCTCATAAAAAGAGGTCGACATCTCAAGTCGCCTCTCGTAAAAGGTTGGAGAGGAAGACAACTTTTAACAAAACGACTTTGCCTTAGCCTTTTTTAAAGAAAATATTGAAGATATGACTAATCATCCATGTCGAATAATGTATCTGGACACCGTTCGGGATAAGTATAGGAAATAATGCATACAGTCCGACAAGGTCGCACTAGGTTTCGTAGGAACCAAAAAGAAGGTAATCACCCTTAGAGAGAAAGAAGGCCTCGAATTGGAACAACAAAGGGAGAGGGAGACATGTTAAACTGACTAAAAAGAGGAAGACAAACAAATATTCTCCTAATCCCCCTACCCCATGTCCACAAGTGACCTTCAACCGATATGTCGTGATTGACTCACATCCATAGAGTCGCCAAAGGACTCCGTCGTCGACCACTTCCAAGGTGTTTCCCAGGATGATTTCCTTTATAAAAGTCAAGGACCCCATGACGCCTGTAGACTCGAGATTTCGTGACTTGGACATTGGGTATTAAATTTCCCTTACTTCCATGTTATCGTTTAATATGGGCTCCTTAAATAATTTCTCTTTGGAGCGCCTTCACAAAGAGGGGCTCCATCACATTGTATCGGTAGGTCTTATTTATATCACGATTTCTGAGATGTTTGTTATTTCGTTTTTTTTTTTTATTTTGCCTCCCATGACTAGGTGGTTATAAATCTATGTCTTTTACCTTAAATATATCTCCAAATTCGTAGAGTCCTGACTGGTTTAATCATCCGTGATATGATGTGATGTCCCAAGATTCTCTATTACATGTTCCTTAGTATTTGGTTGAATACATTTCCTTAACTGTAAAGAACCATGTGTTAGTTCACGTGGAATAATTTGACAAAACATAATTCAATTTCCCCCAAGATTGGTGTGATTGATCTTTAGGCTAAGTCATCCTAATCTTGCCTCTATTTGTACATGTGTTTGCATGGGTTTCTTCTAACGTTGATAACATCTCAACATGCGCCCACTTACTCAAATGGCAGCATAATCATTTGTTTCTGATTCACACAATCCCCACACCTAGGGTTTAATGTACTGTTAGTTGCATCCCCTAATAAATAATTACCCTTATAGATCATGGATCAGGGAGAAACTGGTGCAGAGCTCCCCTACAATTTAACTCCATTTACGAAAAAGTTTTGAATTCTCACTGTTGTGAAACATCGGTCCCACGGCGATATGAGTGTTTATCAATATCATCATTCACAGACTAGAAGTCATATTCAGTCAGAGGTATGAATTGTTAGTAAGGAGAAGACTCCGTTGAGGTACCCTCCACCTCCAAGTGTCAAGGGGACGCTCACCCAACATATCTGGACCTAGTTGGCCAAATTATACTCTTTACACATATTAACATATGGGAAAAGTGACGTCACGACTATTAAGTCTTTATAAAGAGATATTGGACGATCGTAATGAAGAGATTGACTATTTTAGAAGGAAATTAATCGGGCAGTCAGAGGACTGTAACTCTAGTTATCATATCCTGGAGTGACGCAAAAGGTGAAAGATCCATTACCCAAGTCATAATTGGTCCAACAAAACTGATAGAGTTTCCAGATTAAGGAGACCTCCTTTACTGGAATCTAATTTATGTCATATCCATCAAGTTCAACCATGTAACACTCTGTATATTCCTTTACTAAGGGTGATCAGGACAGAATGCCCGGTTTTGTCTGGTATTAAAATTAAATACCATTCTTAATATGTGAATGAATTATAAGATATTGTAACTTTTTTATGGATATAAATCAATAATAATCCCACGAATATGAATTATTCACCACAATAGAATCCATCATCATGTTAAAATCCAACATTAAATATCAATTCCAATAATAAATATAAAATAAAATAAAGTCAACTATGGAAATATCTCCAACTAAAAAACCATAAACAACTCTGGAGTCGAGTGACTCATGAAATCCATAATACTGTCTCATAATAAAAACGAATGGAAAGAAATTAAACTAAAGCAATGAATAAATCTCCACCTGCGAGTCCTCTAAAGTCCAAATACTATTCACCTACCTAGCAACCTTACCTGAAATGTTACTCAACAATGATGGGTCAGGTCCCATCGCAAGAATACCAATTACTTAATATTGATAATATATCAGTGAGACACCATTATAACCATACAAAGTTTCTATTGTCCCTTCACATACTCATGACGCATCAAACCCACATCCAACAATATAGCCCATTGGCCCAATTTTAGTTAGGTCGCACATACCATGATGTTCCCCACACATGACATATCACTATAGAGATCTAGTCTATGCTCCTCAATTATTGTAATGGTCATCCCACACTAGACAATGCACACACTCATCATGCAAAAACAAATTGTCAAAATACACACGACAGTATGGGTCCCAAAATTATTGTAATGGATAGCCTACGCACACCATCACATACAGTGATGCATAACACAACCCGTCAAAGTAGCCAATACAACGAGGGTTATTCAATCATTACAATGGTTGGCCTACCTCCACCCATAGGTAAAGTAGCACACATCAATCCAATTCTAATTCCCGTTTATTTTCTTAAATATTAATTATATTTTTTTTGTCATGTTTTCATTATCTAACACTAGCCCCAACTATAATTCAGGCATCACCTTAAAATTCATCCCTAGTCCCACACCTAGAGATCACCAAACCATAATTATCACCTAGTAGCTCACATAATGGCGTACGACCTAGTCCCATGCCTAAAAAAATGCCAAACGTATAAGTGCACACTCCCTAGTCCCATACCTATAAAGTATCAACAATAATTAGTATGCCTACTCATCCCACACCTAAAAAGTAACATACTAATTCAAGGGTGCAAGCATAACTACATACATAAATCCCAATGTCCCGACGGTGTCAATTTATTGACACGAGAAATTTTAACATTAATTATCTTTTTAATCCAACATTACGATTAATTTATTTAGCATTTATAAAAATTTGATTCCATCCACATCAAATAAATTATATCATGAAATAATCGAGTTTTAAAAAAATATCGAAACAAGTTGTCCAAAGTCATTATTTCAATACGAGTGATAATTTATCAAACTAACATAAAAACTGATTTAAATATGTGTAATAACAATTTTGGTGATATTTTATCACAATATACATTGTATAAATCGTCTATGTGATTTTATAAATCTATTCAAAACATCGAACTACATAGTTTTTATTAAAATGAGATTTGTCCCAAAAATTCGAAATAATAAGGTGAAACTATCTAAGCATGCAGTATTTTGAGTATTAAAACCAGAATTTGAAGTTAATAAAAAAATATTTATAATTAGGTTATCACTTTTCCTAATTAAGTTACTACTTGTATTAACAAAAAAAATATGTATTTATTGTTTAGGAAACATTACAATCAAATAATACTTTAGGAGAACCATAATGATATTCTTTTTTGAAATATAAATATTCTAACATTTTGAGTACTTGGTTGATTTTGTCTCGCGAAAAAAGTAAGTTCTATTCTTTGAACTTCTTGAAAAAAAAATGAGGTTTAAGCTTCCCAAATTAAGGTTGAAGTTTTGATTAATAGGGGTTTAGGATTGAACTATCGGGCCAGTGTATTCTGTTTTTCTTTTGGGAGAAAATAAAGTGTGAAGAAAAAAAGTGTGGAAGTCTTCCCAATGGAAAAAGGGTTATGAACTTGAAAGAGTCATAACAGATTAAAACACACACACACACACACACACACACACACACACATATTGATATCAAGGACTAAATCCACACAAAAATAAGAACCCATAGCCTACAGCCGCCAAAGCGATTTATCCTCAAGAAAACCAAATCTCACTTTTTCATAATTGGACTTAAGTAGTGGGATGACTCGGTTTATGTTGGTTGTTGTTATAGTTTTACAGTACTCACGTCGTTATTATATTTCTTCATTAATTTAAAATCTGGTATTTTAATATTTATCTCTCATAATTCTTATGACTAGAATCGGGGAACCTATCGGGTAAAAGTAGCTGGTATTGTTGCGGTGGGCTTGACCTGTCGTTGTTGACTGGTATTTGAGGTTATGTTGTTGGGTAGTTGCATAGTATTTTGACTTTTAACAGACTTGCAGTTCAAGATTTTATTTTTTATTTTTTTAGTTCAGTTTCCTTTCCTTTTTTTTACTATGGGACAATTATTATAGATTTCGTGGGTTACTCGACTCCATGGTTGGTTATGACTTTTAATTGGAGAGATTTTTATAGTTAACTTTATTTCATTTGAGATTTATTACTGGAGTTTAGCATGGTGATGGATTTTATAATTGTGAATGTTCCATGTTCATTGGATTATTCTTGATTTATATATTGTGGAAAAAGTTTTAAATGTCTCATAAATCCATCACATGCTAAGAATGATACTTAATTTTAGCGTTGGGAATAATTTATCATTGTGTCGTGATCACCCTCAATGGAAAAATATGTTGGGAGTAATATGAAAACAGAATATGCACACAACAGAACGTCGGCCCATCCTAGGGGACTGTCGACGAAGTTCGGAAGTGACGATCTGAGGGACCTTGTCAAAAAGGAATTGTAGGAAAGGCTAAACCCCAATATGACATAAACTCTGAAGGATATTTCTAGAAGAGAATTAGGGCATTGATAAACCTCACCATTTATAGTGGAAATAGAGACATCAAAGAAACTAAAGAGGTCTTTAGTCGTAAAGATTACAACATATGATGGGAAGATAGAACCTAGTCACTACATCAGGCACTATAGGAAGATGATGTCTATATGGAGTCACCGGGATGCCATTATATGCTATGTTTTCTCCTCAACATTAGGGGATATCGTCCTTAAATGGTTCAAAAAAATTGACCCTAAGGTCAATTTACTCATTCTAAAAACTAGACGAGTAGTTTACGACTCGCTTCATCACTAGAATAATGGAAGTTAAGGAGGTCGATTCTTTGATCAACCTTAGAAGCCAACATCTCTATCATTTCTCATTGCAATTATAAATACGTGACCTTAAAATACAACATCAGGGATTAATAATTACAATGAGTTATTCAACGAGATTGATGGTTATTATTGTGACAAAAATATGATACATGGAATAAGCCAATAGTATTGTGACACTTGTCACTAAAAGGTGCTTGATTATTCAATAAACTTGGTTAGCTATCCCAATCTAGTCGGTTCAGTGGCACTCTTACTCGGCTGGACAGTTTCCAAGATCAGTTGACACCGTTGGTGGATTCTATCAAGGCACACATTTGTCACGTGGTGGAATGTAAACAATCCCACTCGTACCATTGTACAAGGGTGTTGTATCATACATGATAGCCCATATTTTAGTAAGTTATAACCAACTCACACTGACTCATTATATAGCTTATAAAAGGTGTATCTACCTAAACTATAAAGTCAATCCACCTATTCCATTATTCTCTCTCTAATAATCACCAATAAATAACACAAAATCCTAAAGAATAAAGAGCCTAAGAAATATTCTGTCTAATGAGTATACACAAAGCCGTAGAGAAATTATTAAGAGCATCCGATCCTTTCATGTCCATCGCCAACTGAAATACACGAAATCAGCATTGCACATGCGGATGTAGGCACCGAGATAGGCCGAATCACGTTAATTTTTTATTCCCTTCTTCTCCCTCATCTTTCTCTAACTCTTCCCAAATTAGAAAGTTGGTATTGCTAATTTCCTTATTTCTAACGGTTTACTATTTATTTATTGTAGTTAATACCCGAAATATAATATCAATTTTAGATGATTATAGTTACAATGACTTGTTAAATCAAACGATCTCCACCAGTCCCTAACCAAGAAGCCAACATTAACTATGTATGGTATTATATCACATATTGAAAAGTATTCCATGGTGGAAAATGAGAGTCTCATCATGGAGGCTCAGGTCGATCAAAGTTCTAATCATCCTAGGAATAACAATCCGAAGAAATCGTCTAAAGGGGGAAACCAGTCAACTCTAGTGAAGGAAAAGCAAGGACTGAAAACTGAAAATGCTTCCCTAAGTCACTGAACCACAAAATAAATTACCAACCAATGGATACCATCTTTAAGGATTCGATATATAAGTTTTAGATAAAAGATAATTTTCTTATAAGAGACCGGCCAAGATGGCCAGCAATCTAAATAAAAAGGGACATTAATCTTAAATGCGCCTATCACAAGGACTACAATCATTTCTCGAAAAACTATAAAATGTTTAAGCAGCATTTTGAAGACCTAGTTTAGGAAGGAAAACTTAAGGAATACATTAACAGAACCAAGACCAAGTGTTCAAACCAAGTGAACACATTAAAAATGGTAGGATACAATCTCCCACTTACATGAATAGTAATAGCAATTCACGACTATATCGATAATTTGTAGTGGATCATCAAGAAGGTAAAGGAAAGGATAAAGATTACAGCATGCATCGAAAAAGTGTTCCAAGTGGAAAAGTCTAAGCCTATTTTGACAATGAGGGAGCACAAAGATATAGACTTTAACCGAGAAATCATGTTCATACACGAGGACCTAATCGGCATTAATATGCCCCATAAAAATTCTTTAGTTCTTACTATGCGCAAAGATATTTTGACGTAAACAGAATACTGGCTGATCGGGGGAGAACTTCATAGATCATATACCTCAATTTTCTGTGAAAAATCAGTTAATCCATCCAAAATCTAGACACCGTTTGGGGTCCCTTATCGTCTTTAAAAAATGTGGAGACACCATTGGGTAAGATAAGTTTACCTATCAAGGTTAGTCTAGTCAATCGAGAGATTGAATTTCACGTTATTCAGTTGGATTCACCCAACAATGCCATTCTGGGTAATGGCGGGCTCTATGCCATGTAGGTCGCCACTTTATCCCTTCATCGAAAGCTCAAGTTTTTTAGTGGTCGGGGAGTTATGGAGATCAGGAGAGACCAAGCAGGGGGCCATAGTTTCTTCATAGCAACCAACAACATCAAGAATAATTAGTCCAAACAGAGTTAAAATTACGATAATCTAGAGGATGACCAACCCAAGTAGCAACCATAGGGCGTTCAGCTAGGGTTGAGGAGACCAATTTGGCTCATGTCGGGTGAGTAATGGAGGAACTCATCATAGTTACACTAGATTTATCCAAATTGGATAATGTCTTATTAATCAGATCAGAATTACACAAGGAGGAGGCAAATCATCTCATTCATTTTCTCAGAACAAATGGAGGCGTCTTCGCTAGGAAACTATATGATGTTCAAGCTATAGATCCAGACGTTTATTATCATCGGCTACACATGGATCCATCATATTTGCTAATCAGGAAGAAGGAAGTCAGTATGAAACAAAGTAAGAATTGTGGAAAAAAGTCAAGAATCTCTGCCATGTTGGCTCCATTATAGAAATCTAATTTCCAAACTGGATTTTGGAAATCGTAGTGGTCAGAAAGAAAACCGAAAAGTGGAGAGTTGTATTTATTTCACGGGTCTCAACAAACACTGTCTAAAAGATAACTTACGATTACCTTAGGTTGATTAGCTAATGGATTCAAATGTTAAACATCAACATATAAGTTTCATGGATGCCCACTCTAAATACTATCAAAATCGACCTATGATGATCTTACTTGACTTAAAATGATAAAATTTGATCTATTATGATAATAATTTACTACGGATGGTAAGTTGGTCTACGATGACCAATATTAGCCTAATATAGCTAAAATTTTCCTACAACGACCTCATTGGACCTAAGTTAGTCAAATTGATCTCTTAGGATCATAACTGACCATAAGCAGTCAAGTTGGTCTACGACGACCACCAATAGTCTAAGACGGCTAAAATTGGCCCACGATGTCCTCATTTGACCTAAGATGGTAAAAATTATCTTTTGCGATCATAATTGACCATAGACAGTTAAGTTGATCAATGACAACCAACATTAGTCTAAGATAGCTAAAATTGATCCAAGAAGACCTCATTCCACCTAAGTTGGTAAAATCGAACTCTTAGGTTACAACCACTGATTTCCTAACCATTGATGGGAGAAATTTTTTTACCTATATTTCGTTGTATCAAAATGTACTGTCAGCTCAGCACTGGTTCGACTAGAAAATGGAGTTCTAAAAATATTATATTACACTAGCAAATCTTTCAGTGGAGCAGAATTCAGGTATCCATGCTTAGAGAAATTGGCCTTGCTCTTATAGAAGTTTGTAGGAGAATGAAGCCCTAATTCCAGGCACATACCATATTGATGTACCTCTGTGCCAAATGCTCCACAAACCAGATAAATCAGGGAGATTGATGGCATGGGAAGTAGAGATGGGAGAATATGAGATCCTTTATGAGCCTAAAACTGCGATGAAAGGGCAAGCCGTATTAGATTTCATCATCGAATTCATGTAGTAAGAGGCAGTTAATAACCCTAGTTTGCCTATCGAGCAGACTTCATTAGAAGAGTGCTTAGCTCCAAACCAAACGGAATTGACAGGTGACCAACTACAAAGTTCAGTTGCATGAGTGATATCCAAATGATATAAGAAATATAGGAAGAAGTTGTTTAAACAAGGAGTGTTGTGTGAAGGGAATTTTGATGATAACATCCCAATTTAGAAACTATATATAGATGGATCCTCGCGCGCTACTGGTAGTGGAGTTGGGCTCATTATTAATACCTTAAATGATATAGATGTGGATTATGCACTTCATTTCCATTTGCAGGCTTCCAATAATGAGGCAGAATATGAAGTAATAATCATAGGCTTGAAGCTAGCCTTATTTTGCAAAAGCTATCTAAGTTATTTCCAAACTAGCTGTAGTCAAAATGGTCAAGATACCATGGATAGAGAATGCTCGAGCAATTGCACTTTCTTGGATGGCCTAAGCTACCAAGATAGAGCTCACTTGTGACCCTCATTTCGGGCTAGTTATAACTCATCTTCACGGTGAGCTAGAGACACATCATGGCCATCCATCCAAAATGCCCTAGGTTGCTTGTTGAAATGAAAGGTTAGCCGATTAACCTTGTTAGTTAGTTTATTAATGGTTTCATCTTTATCTTTAAGTAAGGCTCCTTGGTCGGCTAAGGACTTTTTGGTCCTCCACTCATCCATTGTTGTCCGAGCAACAACTACTTGTTTAGACGACAGGATATACTTTGATTAATTCATTCTCTCTAATTCTTCCATTAACCTCATATTATCCACCTATAAAAATAAATCTCATTCACTTGGGACAACTTTAGAATACTAATTTAAACTTTGCAGTTCATTCCTGAGGGCATTATTCACTTTCTCCAGCATATTGGCCACCTCCCAAGCACCATCTACTTCTGGGTTTAGCAAAAATTCCTTCTTCTTATAGGATAAAAAAATGTCCTGGATCTTTTTATCAAAACCATAACAAGAGTTAGTGCAATGTATTTAGCTTAATAATTAGAGTTAAATAGAGCCAAGGAAAAGTTGTGATCATCCTCCAACTGCTCAATCATCTCATAATAGGGTACATTGTTGGTCGCAGCTTAATTAAAGAGACCATGCAAATAAAGGTAGACCTTTTTAACCTAGTTTAATGCATCAACGCCGCGAAACTCCTCTAACTCGTCCTCAGTCAATCTTGTATGCCCATCTCCAAAAATTCTATGGCTATATTTCAGCAGATTAGTTATAGTAAATATTATGGAAGTCTTCTTGGAGTTCAACTGAAAAATAAGAGAATAAGAATAATAGTATAGCAAGATGAGCAAGTGTAGTTAAAGATAACACCAATAAGTTAACCAAGTAAAAATTTCATTCATAATCATAAAGAGGTTCTACAAATAGTTGATTCTTTACATCCCAAAGTAGAAAAATTGAAAATCAAAAGAAATATAGAAGGAAAGAGACATCCATCAACTTGAAGAGAGTTAGACCTTCTCTTTGTCCTTTACTACTAATACTGTAGGAATGGTTTCAGTTTCAACAAAGAGCACAATGAGGACTCACCTGTCCCTTTTTCATGTTCTACCTCTTCTTATATGTTTGGAGGATTTTGAGGGTCGTGCTTCAAGAGCAAGTCTGAGTTGACAGTGGTGCTAACCTCATTCAAGTCATGCGCCTATCCATCCTTAAAGGACACCTTCATTATATATTCAATCTGAACAGTAGTTGTAACGAAGGACTTGTCCCATCCTCCATTGAAGGCATCCTCCATATCATTTTTACTCAGTGCCTTTAACTCCAAAAACTTCTTCTTCTCAGCAGTAGCTTCCAGAGCCGAGTCAACATCTATGTGCTTAACTAAGTTCATCTTTTGCTCGAATGCCTTCACCTTCTCGTAGGCCTGATCTAACTTCTCCTTTCACCTTTTATATTACCTCTCTCGGGCCTCATGTGTGACATCAAGGGATTATTTTAATCCTTTGAAGGCTTCCTCTACATTAGCCAAGGACGACCTCAGTTGATCATCCCTTATTAATAATAGGTCATAATTGACCAAAAATTGCAAAACAGTATAATAACAAGGTAAGTATCCGAATATAAGTAAGGAAAATAGAATATAATAAAGGAAATTATATAGTTACCAAAATAAGATTTTGATTAGCCCTTTTCCACCAATTAGGACCTAGACAGAGGAGCTGCTGCTGACCTATCCGCAGGCAAAAATCCTGAGTGAATCAACCCCCTAGCCAAACTAGGGTTCATTGCCACATAAGAAGATTTAGTAGTAGCCTAGTTTGCTTTGGTTTTCTGAACCAACTCATGCCGAGGAGAAAGATCTCTTTTCAATCTCTTGAATTGAGGTTCAGTAGTCCTCAATTCTTTAGTAATGACAACCACTGACCTTTTTAATCCACCATCACCAACAGTGGATTTCTTGGGTTGGATGATAATGCTTCTAACATCAAGTTAGGAACCCTTATCTATCTTATGTCCTCTTTATATTAAGTGGGGATGTTATTAACATCAAAAGATTTGAAGGAGGATGACATTCTTACAATTGCAAACTCTCTCTCTATCCCAAGGGATTCAGAAACTATAGCCGAGGAAGTTGAAGCTCATTCTTTTCCTTTAAGATTAATGGGGGACTTGGGGTATATATTCTATAGGTGGATCAATAAAAGAATTAATTTAACTTCTGTACTCCAACAGATCGATCGACCTATACTATGGCCTTCCTGTAGAGAAAACCAAGTAAAAATTATTAGTCGGCATATTATCAAACAGTTGGGAAGCATAAAAGGAAAGTAGGACAGAATGATGGCCGAACTATGACATGCCCTTCCTTCTGGCATTTAAGGCTAGTATATTCAACCCACTCAGGAAGGGGGCATGTTGCCAATTCTGAACCACCACTCTATAATCCCAATAATCTTTATTAGAATCAGGAACGTTGACCACTAATGCCCAATTAGTTTGTCTAGTCTTCAGGTAATATGTGTTGTCTCATGTGGTTCGCCATTTATAACAGTACATTAATTTAGACATCCTTACGTGGGTTGTGATTCATATCGAATATTGCACATATATGCCCTCGAACCTATGCATTTTAGCCCCCTCAGGTACCGTAATTGCTATAATTATGATCGATAACAAAAAAATCTATGTTTATATGCTAACATGTTATTTGAGTTATTATTGAGCATTTATAGGTATTACGGTGCTTAGTGTGGAGTTTGGACACGTTCCGATAGAGTTTCGTCGCGATTAGCACGTTAAGGGGCATTTTTGTAATTTCACACTTTGGGATTTTTGCCCAAAGAATCAGGAAGTTGCAGGTCTCGAATTAAGCTTCACATGGTTGTGAATGGTGCGCAAATAGGACTCTGAACGAAGGAAACACGGAGCGTTAATCGAAAAAGAATTATAAGAAATTAATAACAATTTCATCATTCCACCCATGTCCCCTTTCTCTTTTACAAAAAATCCTATAATTCCTTCCATGTCGTTAAAACGTTTTTTGAACCAAACTCCATGGAGATTTGGGTTTTGGCCCGAGTTTTGCTCGGGTTTTGGGTTCGTTCGAAATCCAGAACTTTGGTCCAATATTGGAGCATAATCTTTGATTACGTACGCAAATGGGTCTTAGACATCTAATTTTTGGAAGTTTTTGTCCACCATCAATGGTGGAATTGGGTCTTTTCTTTTACATGGTGGTGGGTTTGTATTTTTGATGGAGGTCACGATTTTTTTGCCATATGACCTCGGATAGCTTGGTTGTTTGAGATTTGGGGTTTCCATAGTAGTGGGCCGTTGTTGCAGAATTGTTTGGTGAGCTGCTATGGTCGATCGACCGGCCAACCACCAGCGGTTGACCGGTGATTCAAGTTTTGCCTTGAGATTTTCCCAGTAGGCTGGCCCTCTTTGCACGATCGGTCGATCACCACACGCGATCGACCGGTGTTTTGTTTCCTCCGATGTTCTTTGCAAGCTATTCCCTTTTTATTTGTTTTTCCTTTTTCTATCTCTTAATTAGGAGACTTATCTACCTTTTTCTTTTCTTATTTCTTTATTTCTTTTTCCCACTTGGTATAAATAGACCACTTGGTTTATTTTTGTAGAGATCTTGTAATTTACTTAGTTTAGGTTTTGAGAGCTCTTTGGGGATTTTTGTGGAGACCACCCCTCTCCTCCATTTATGTTGTGGTTTGACACCCATTAATGTAAGTGGATATTATTTCTTGATTTGTCCCTTTTATTTATTTCCATTTATTTCATTGCCTAGATAATTTTAGTGTTAATTTAATTAGTTGTTTTAATTAATTACTTGCTTTAATTAATGTCATTTATTATGCGTAGTGGCTAATTTAGTATAGGTTGTGTCCGATTGAACTCACCTAGGGTTGACGTGTTGCTTTGCTTTGGTGATGGAGTTTTACGGGTTTATTTCGAGTGGGTTGTCCTAGTTATTACGCCTAGGATATTTGACGGGGCATATCATGTATGCCCCGTACTTACGACCTTACGTGCGTAATTTTTGGGGTATTTGTTGACGCCAAAATCTTATTAGACTTTTATGAAAATTTAGGGGTGTGACAACTCTCGGTTTAATTAACTGTCGAAACGAGACACATTCTTAATAACTTGTCGACCCATGTAACCATTTTATACTAATTAACTCTAGGTGAGGGATATCCGACGCAACCTATAGTTTTTATTCGCTTTATTAATTTAGTTTAAATACACTCGCCTAGTTTAATCTTTTCCTTTTGTTATCTTTTCCCTTTTGTTAATAATTATCGTTTACACTTTTATTTAGAAGTATTAAACCAATTAAATTCTAACAACTCGTCTTTGTGGATTTTCGATACCCGGAATGTTCGCTATACTCCCTTAAAAGAGTGTATTCATAGTTTAGGTTTTTGTATAGAGTTGGTGAGCCGAATATAACAAACGACTGGCACAGGTGACTCTCATGGCGCGGCGAAACCCATATCTATCAGGTTCTATGGAGTTCATTCAAGCGATTAGCCCTATTCACCACTCATCAAGTGTTTGGGGATACCTTAGCAAGGACTACATCAAAATATTGGTAGAACTAAAGAAATAATTTATTAGGACGAAAAGTTATTCCACATTCTGTTATAAATAGTTTGGTAATCCAATGACCCTCATCTAAGGATAGGACATAGAAGGGTCTATCCACAATCTCCAAAGATACTAAACTGGATATTTTTATTCTTTCTCTAAATTCTTATAAAGAGCCTTCATGAACAATATACACCATTTTTGTGCAAGCGACAAAGCCAAAAAATTGAAAAGAATGAGTCTTACAAATTTCTCTAAAACAACAGAAGAATCTCACGAATTGAGAAGAAAGATTGCAGGCAGGAGGGATATGTTTAGGTTCAAAGGTTTGAGGCAAAGAGAAAATGGGAGGGGGGAGAGTCAGTGCTTTTATTGATACTGCAAATTCACCTCGAAGCTTGAGAGGGGAAATGATTAATGAACCAACGGTTGAACTACTGACAGATGCACATATCCCAAAAGGGCAGAAAGACCATCATACCCATTGGTGGTTCATTATTCTTTAAGGTATTCATAAAAATACCAATGCACTGGCATACTAGTGGAAAAATTACAACTCCTAAAAGTCGGCAGTCGACCTAAACAATGTTTGAGTACCGAACAACTTCTTTGAATAAATACTCCATCCTTTCACTATATCATAAAGCATGGACCATTGGGGGATTTTGTTGTGGGTTAAAATATTCATCCACATGGACCAATGAGATAGAGACACCTATCCTCATAAACACCCATCATATAACTCTACATATACTTGGTCGGCTCCAAAGATATTGGCCTACCATAGCAAGGAAGGTGAACCTTAAAGGAAAGGAAATGTTACTCACATGGGGGCTATAACAAGCCATTCCACACGTGCATTTGAAGATCAGATAGTCTCATTTACTATATATGGTGTAAAATCTTGTATATATAAAGTAATTCCATCCTTTGATCTCCTAACCACTATAAATACATTATCTCTCTTAGCTCAAGAGATGGAGAAGTCAGTACAAACAAGCTGGTACTAATTTTTATGTAATTACTCCCCAAGTGCAATAACATAATCATTGATATAGGTTTGTCCCTTAGCCAAACCACATTAAAAACTTTTGTCGTCTAGTCTAAATATCATAACATTTATATACATACATACTGTGCAAGGTGTTTGTGAGCTCAATTCAGTGTTAACAATGGCTGCATAAGGGTACATACACATATAATAGAGGGAGGTGAGGAGAAGAGGATTGTCACCGAAATATAAGTGGTTTAGCCAATTAGGCCTACGTCCACTGTGCAAGTGTATGATGTGTATCACTGTATGAGGGCTCTAATGGCCATAGATACAATCTCTCAAGCTTTCTTCTCTACTCTGTATTTAGACAGAGTTTTTGCTAGGGCTGCTGGTTGGTTTGGATACTTTTCTAGGTAGAGGATGACCTCTATATATAGTGCCTGGGGGGCGTAGTGTACCCCTAAGAATGCAATGAGTATGTGCATGAGGATCTAACCGATATGAGAATGACACCTGACTGATATCATGTAGATAATGATAACCTCAATATTCCCTCATGTGGGGGGAATGATTCGGTTATAACTGATTGTGCCCACGTGTTCCCATCAATGCATATGCTGATAAGAACTCGGCCATCCATGAACGATCCCAACCTCGGCCTGGAAGAGGACGAGGTGGTGACCTTGGTTCAGTGGGAGGGCTGAGGTAAGACATGTTGAGCTATGACATCGGCCTGGGATGAGGTAATGGTGGAAAAGCAGGAACGTCGGTCGATCCTTAGCCAAGACCGATGTTGATGATGGGATGGTAACCTCTTCATCTTCCGAGCCAAGGTTGCAATTCTTAGAAGATTAGTTGGATTAATGCCCCTGGATCATGGTGAACTCACCTGCTAAGGTAACTAGCAACATCGACAGTGGCCGACATTTCCTTGGATGAGACTGTTAGTGATGAATTCAAGGACCCTCTAACATCGGCCATCTTCACGGCCGAGGTTGATATCTCTGAGCCGAGGGGATACATTCATGGCATATCAATCACCCCTAGCCCTTAGTTATATGCGAGAGCAGGTGACTATGGGGTCTACAACTCCGAGGTCCTTGTGCTTTGTACCAATATTCCTTTTTTGACACTTGTCAGCTACTGGAGTGGATAGCGTGCCTGACAGGTTTGATGATGTTGGCTATCTTTTGGGCTCCCAAGGTAATGATGGGCTTTGGGATGCGTGCACTCATACTTAAGGGTTTAAACTCCATTTTCTTCTCTTTTTTCGTCACTTCTCTCCTTCTTCGAATTTGGTCATTTCTGCAGCTTTCTCTCTCTAGAAGAGCTCTGGTTTGAAATGCGTTTGGGTGATCATTCCTTGTGATTCCTTCCTTGATTCTCATCACCTTTCTTCAGGTACCTCTTGCCATCCCTTCTTCTTCATTTTTCTACCTTTTTTCTTGCTTTTGCATTTTCCGGTGAGCCTTAAAAGGTTTTCGGTGAAACTACTTGTTTTTCCGACAAACTGTTCTTAATTGTTCTTCGTCATTTTTGTTCATAGTTTAACAACTAAATCTTTAATTGAATTTGACAATCCTGTTTGTAATTTAGGAGAGTCTGTAAGTCTAGCATCTACCTCATATGCTCAGACCCCTTTACCAACTCTTAGATCAATTCCCCTCTCTTAGGGAGAAGACCTTAGATAAAATTAGACAAATAGAAAGAGTGAAAGAGGAAGCTCTTAGGTCCGAGGAATTCCCCCTCAGACCTATCTTTCCACCACCTCTGAAGGTTATATACCCTGATCCAACTGAACCAGCTAACGAATTAGAGGTTCCTGCTGAACCCTCTCCAATGTTGGAGTCTGAGTCATCCACCTCAGACCCTATGTCTTTGGAATCCTTTCAGGAGGCCATGGACTTCACAAATCAACAAGATCAGGCAGAGGTTTCCAGTCGGGCCTCATCTCACAAAAGTTCAAGCACATCAACCTCTTCCTTAGAGGTTGTAATTATTGGACCAAGTGTGGCTGTTCCACCGATTCTTGAAGACATTCCTCTATCGACAGTCACAAGGGAAGAGTTCTCTCAGAGGTTTCCAGGTGGTGCCCCATCGTCTGCTTGGGCCGACGTTAAGCCAGATGACGATGATGGTGTTGAGAGTGACATTGACACCTCTGAGGTGGATGAGATTAAGAGTACAGTTAGTGAGGTCAACCTTCTGGCCTTTAGACATCTATATTCCATAAGTCCCTCTATAAAACTCAGGAGACCTCTGAGGGAAGATAGGGCTTATGACGGTCGAGATGGTGAGATCTGCCTATATGAGTAGATGTTTAAGTTGGGATTTCATTTGCCCATCCACCCTATCATCAAATCTATATTGGCTTACATTAACTTGGCTCCTTACCAGTTGTCACCCAATGCTTGGAGGGTGATAATTGGAGCCATTGTCCTCTAGAAGGATGTCTATCACTCAGACCTTCCAGTTCAAGTCTTCACGGGGTGTTATGTCCCTTCGTCTGCCAGGAATCATCCGAGATATTATCATTTCTTAGCTCGGAAGTCAAATAAAAAGATGTTGCAGATCACCCAAACCTCAAATCATAACTGGAAGCCACGCTACTTCTTTGCATCAGGTCCATGGGAATTTGGTCCAAGTGCCCCCTCTTACTCATTAGAGCCAAGGATACCCCTGAGATGGGGAAAGGTAACAATGGCTGCCAGGGACGACCCTGAGCTAAGCCTAAACAATCTTTAGAAGGTCAAAGACCTTTAGGATTAGGGAGAGCATGGTCTTCTTGTCAAATTCGAACACCTAATGACCCCCTACTATCTCTTTGAGACCGGTCTTGGGGGAAGCCCTCGGACAGAGCTTCGTAAGTGCTTTTTATTTTAACAAGTTATACTTCTGAATTTATGTATGTCTGACTGTCTAACTCAGACCTTTATATCTTGCAGAGCGTCCGAAGGAAATATCTGACGAGTTGTGGGAGATGGCAGCAACTAGTTTAACGAAGCTTGTCAAAAAATCAGGTTTGAATGTTCCTCCTCCCCCTCCCTCAACCTCGAGGGTTGAGGCCACCAAGAAGAGAAAGGTTGTCGATCCTGCCCCTAAGGATCAGAGGCAGAAGAAGAAAGGTGGGGATCGTTCCATACCTATTTCTTCTGAGGATGCATTGGCTGCTCGCATAGAGCAACTGAAAATTAATTATAGCATCATAGGCTACATTTGGCAGGCGTTGGATGCCATCGGCTCTGCTATGACCGACGCTGATAAATGATTTTGTCGATCCATGGACACACCTTTACTGGTTGAGTTTGGCCTTCATAGGTCTATTCAGGTATGACTTCGAATTTCAGTTTAACTTCGAAGTGTAATCTCTGCTTTGAATTTTAACTTATATACAAGACCACATGATTTGCAGGGCCTCGTAGCTATGCATCATCTTGCCAACTAGACTCTGAAGAAGTTGCCCCTCATCCAAAAAGGCCAAGAGGACGAGAAGGTGCAAACCTCTCTGAATGTAGAGGTAGATCGTCTTAATTCTTCCTTGGAGGGGTCTGATAAGAGGGTTAAGGAGTTGGACAAAGAGATCTACAAGATTAAAAAGGACCACACCCTTGCTCTGAAGGCCAATGACGATGTTCTGCAGTAGAAGGTTGACGCTGCAGTGAAGGTAGCCCTTGAGGATGCTTATGAGGGGATTCTAGCCGATTACAAAATCTTAGATGAATTCATTAGCTTCGGCTTTGAGCACCTCTAAATAGGTATTAAGGCTACTGGAAAATGGGCGGCTACTAAGGAGAAAGAGTCAGGACTTGAAAGCCTCTGACTTCATAGGTCTGGATTTTGCTAACCCTCAATTTGCCTAAGCCCTTAAAGAGGTTAAAGAGGAATATGCTTCCCCTGTAGAGACGGCATCACTGGATGTTACAGATACTGAGGGAGACAACCCCAGAGATGATGGGGCTGAGGTGACCAACGTGGATCAAGGGAATCAGCCTGAGGATACCAGCACTGTCCCTGCAAAACCTTAGGACATCTTAGTTGTGAAGCTTTTGTACTTTTTCATTATGTATTTGAATTGTAACCTCTGATGAACAATGTTACTTTATATTTTTCCCATTTGTAAGTTAATCTGTCAACCTTTGAGGAGTGCTCTTGTTTCTTCTCTTGCTGAATTATTTGTTGGATTTTCTTTGCCATGCAATAATTTTCACCAAACTAATGATGTTAAGGGTATGAGGTTATTCAAGTATGATGTCTGACCTCAGACCTTGTCACCAAATCATGATGTTATAAGGTCTGAGGTCATCAACTAAGATGTTATCCCCATTAATAATTTCACAAAACTAATGATGTTAAGGGTCTGAGGTCATCCAAGTATGATGTCTGACCTCGGACCTTATCACCCAATCATGATGTTATAAGGTCTGAGGTCATCAACTAAGATGTTATCCCCATTAATAATGTCACCAAATTAATGATGTTATGGGTCTGAGGTCATCCAAGCATGATGTCTGTCCTCAGACCTTGTCACCCAATCATGATGTTATAAGGTCCGAGGTCATCAACTAAGATGTTATCATCACTAATAATTTCATCAAATTAATGATGTTATGGGTCTGAAGTCATCCAAGCATGATGTCTGACCTCAGACCTTATCACCCAATCATGATGTTATAAGGTCTGAGGTCATCAACTAAGATGTTATCCCCATTAATAATTTCACCAAATTAATGATTTTATGGGTCTGAGGTCATCTAAGCATGATGTCTGACCTCAGACCTTGTCACCCAATCATGATGTTATAAGGTTTGAGGTCATCAACTAAGATGTTATCCCCATTAATAGTTTAACCAATCTAGCATAACCTCATCAAGAACTATCACAGGAATTCGATCTTTTCATTAATAATCTCTTCATAAGATAATACATTGGTACAAACTCTCGCAACATCATATGTAATACTTCTTTAGATGGTCAGCATTCCAGGGATTGGAAAAAGGTTCCCCCTCTAGGTTTTCTAGCCTGTAGGTCCCGGGTACAACCTCTTCAATCACTTTGTAGGGACCGTGCCGATTTGGGTGAAGCTTGTTTACCTTCTGCAGTGTCTTATTTAGTACTAAGTCTCCCACGGCAATGGTTCTTCATTTCACCCTTTGATTTTAGAACTTTGTTATTCTTTGTTGGTAAGCTGCTTGCCTGATTTCTGCGTCTTCCCTTCTCTCCTCGATCAAGTATTGGTCGAGTCTTCTCTCCTCCCCATTCTTCTCAGGGTCAAAAGTCTACACCCTATGAGTAGGGAGTTCAACCTCTGCTGGTATGACGGCCTCTGAGCTATGTGATAATATAAACGGGGTCTCCCCTGTTGGCGTCCTAACCGTTGTTTTGTAGGCCCATAGCACAGCATAAACTTCTTTGGTCCATATACCCTTAGCCTCTTCTAACCTCTTATTGATCCCATTAAGGATCGTTCTGTTTGTGACTTCGGTCTGACCATTTTTTTGTGGTCATCCAGGAGAAGAGAAAAAATGCTTTATCCCAACTCTTTCGCAGTATTTTTCCAGGGAAGTGTTATTGAACTGTGTTTCGTTGTCCGAAATTAGGGTGTTTGGGAGGCCATATCTGCATATGATGTTTTTCCAAATAAATTGGAAGGTCTTCTGCTCTGTAATCGTGACCATCGGTTCTGCCTCTACCCACTTGGAGAAGTAATCAATGGCAACTATCAGAAATCTGTAATTATTTGTAGCCCTTGGTAAGGGACCTACTGAGTCAATCCCCCATACTGCAAATGGGTCGGCCACCTATATCGTTGCATAGGGGTGGAAGCGGTACTGGTTTTTACCGTACCGTACCATTTTGGTCCGAAAAAAAATGGTTTTGGTTTCATATATTAAATTACCAGAAACTAGTCTTACCGAAACCAAAATTACCGCAAAAAAGTTGGTTGGTTTTGGTTTTAATATTTAAAAAACTGATTTACCGAAATTACCGTACCGAATTTACTGAACCCAAAAAAACCGTACCAAAATTACCATACCAAACCGAATTTACCAAAACCAGAAAAAACCGTACCGAGATTATCGTACCATACCGAATTTACCAAAACTAGAAAAAAAGTTGGTTTTGGTTTTAATATTTTAAAAAGTTGGTTGGTTTTGGTTTTTGGGGACTTTTTGTGTTGTTTACCGAAACCAGAAACTAGAAAAAACCAGACTTTAACGAAACCAGAAGAAACCAGAAAAACCAGAATTTATCGAAACCAGAAAAAACCCAAAATACCAGCCGGTTTGGTTTTGGTATTGATTTTGGTGTACTGGGTGGTAAACTAGTATGGTTTGGTTTTACCATCTAGAGTTTGGTTTTGGTATTGGTATCTACTATTTACCAACCAAACCGTACCGCTTACACCCCTATCCTTGCGTGACAATACTCTTCGCCAAAGGTCTTCCTCCTATGTAACTGGAGCAAGAACCCTCGTGTACCTCCTGTAGGACGTGGGGAACTTCGGTTGGATGGACGCATCTGAGCAGAGGTAACAGGAATCCCTTCCTATATAAGACATCTCCTATTATTGAGAACTTTGCTGCCCTGTACCTCAATTTCCTCCTTTCTAACTTTGACTCCGGTAACACCCCATCTCTGATGTATCTGATAAGGGGATCCATCTATGAGTCCCCTAGGTCCAAATTGAGACAAAGATTACTAACCTCTTTTTCTTCAATGGTTGCTTTGGGAAAGATCTCTACGGGGACTGTCCGTGTGATATCTGTCCTCATTACCGAAGCTAGCCTTGCTAATGCATCTGCATGACTATTGTTTTGTCGAGGTATTCTCTTCATCTTTACCTCTTCGAAGCCTCCGAGTATCGTCCTCACCCTCTTCAAGTATTTGGCCATCCTTTCTTCCTTGGCCTCATAAATCCCCAATACTTGATTAACAACCAACCTTGAGTTTTTGTGAAGGAAGAGTCGTGTTATACCTATGGTCCTTGCCAATGAGAGGCCTCCTATCATGGCCTCGTATTCTGACTCATTGTTTGATGCCTTGAAGTTGAACCTAAGGGCATATTCGATGTTGTTACCATCCGGGCTTGAAAGTATCAGGCCTGCACCACTCCCACTTTCGTAAGAGGACCCATCAACGAAGAGGTTCCATATGTCCTTATATGATGAGAAACCCTCTTTTAACATAATTCCCTGCCTAGAGAGGTACTGGTTTTCCTCATTCTCAATTATCCCATCTCTGACTTTCTTGGGCATAACCTCTTCCGGGTGTCGAAAGAGATTCTTGTTCGACACTTCTATGGCCTCTGTGCTATTCTCACCCTCGACCTCTTCCCATGTAAACTCTGCGACAAAATCTCCCAGTGCCTTCCCTTTGATGGTCGTCCTAGGCTGATAGGTAGGGTTATATTCCCCCAATTCAATGGCCTAGGTCATCAGTCTACCCGACTTCTCAGGTTTATGGAGGATCTGTCTTAATGGGGAGTCGGTCAGAATGACCATGGAATGGGACTGAAAGTAGGGCTTCATCTTCCTAGAAGCATGTATCAGGGCGTAGGCTAACTTTTCCATGCGTGGGTAATTCTACTCAGATCCCTGAAGGTCCTTGTTATTGAAGTATACGGGTCTCTGAATCCTAACATCTTCCCGAATAATGGTCGCACTTATAGCCGAGATAAGAGCAAGGGAGATCCAAGGTATGACTTGGGTTGACCAAAAGCCTCATCGAAATCTTTTTCCCACTCGAAGGACTTTTTGAGCACCTTGAAGAACGGAAGACACTTGTTGGTTGCCCTGGAAACGACTCTGTTGAGCGCAGCCACTCTTCCAGTGAGCCTTTGAACGTCCTTGATACTTCGAGGTGTCTTCATGTCAATCACAGCCTTGATTTTCTTTGGGTTCACCTTTATTCCTCTTTGATTGATGATGAACCTAAGAAACTTCCCAGATCCTACCCCGAAGACACACTTTGCCGGGTTGAGTTTCATCTTGTACAGGTCCATGGTATTGAAGGTCTTTTCCAAGTCTGCCACATGTGTGTAAGACTTTAAGATCTTTGTCAGCATATCGTCGACATACACCTCCATAGTCTTGCCTATTTAGTCTTCGAACATCTTATTCACAAGACGTTGGTATGTTTCCCCTGCATTTTTCAATCCGAAGGGCATCACCTTGTAGCAATACGTCCCTTTGTTCGTAATGAAGGCTGCCTTCTCTGAGTCTTCAGAATCCATGAAGATTTGGTTGTAGCCTGAATACGCGTCCATGAATCTCATGAGCTCATGTTCTGCAGTTACATCTACCATCTAATCGATCCGAGGTAAGGGGTAACTGTCTTTTAGGCAAGACTTGTTCTGGTCAGTAAAATCTCTGCACATTCTCCACCTTCCGTTGGCTTTGGGAACAATGACTGCGTTTGATAGCAACTCCGAATATATCACTTCCCTGATGAATTCAGCCTCTTCCAACTTTTCAACCTCTTCCCGAATGACGTCATAATTCTCCTTGGAGTATATTCTTCGTCTCTATTTGATGGGCTTAGCATCCTTAGATACGTTGAGTTTATATCACATGACCTCGGGGTTGATGCCAGGTATGTCTGCATGACTCCACACAAAGACACCCTACCTCTTCCTCAGGAAGTTTATCAGTTCCTCCTTGATTTCTTCTTTTAAAGCTTTACAGACCTGTACGATTTTTTCCGGTTCATCCTCATTGAGGACGATGGATTCTACCTCTTTTGCGGCCTCTCCCTTCTTCAACTTTGTTTCATCTCTTGGGTCAAGTGTATCGATGTTATAAGTGGTAGTAGATCTCTTGTAGGCCTCTCTCTCTCTTCATCCAAATTGAAGTAACATTCTCGTGCTATGGTCTGGTCACCCTGCACTTCCCCTACCCCATAGGGGGTCGCGAATTTTAGCATCTGGTGGACCATCAACGGTACGGCTTCAAAATCCTTAAGGGCTACTCTTCCTATGATGAGGTTATAGGCCGAAAAGACATTTTCGTCCATAACGAAAAAAATGATCTTCCGGGTTAACCTCTTAGGCCACTCATCACCCATTTGCATGTACATCTCATACATGCCTAGTGGATGGACCTTTTCACGGCTGAACCCCATTAACGGATGATGATGGGGTACCAGCCTCGCTCTGCTAAGTCCTAGGCTTTTGAAGTAGGGCCAGAACATCACATTTGTCGAGCTTCCTCCATCTACAATAATTCTCTGTACCTCACATCCATGAAATCTTGTTGTGATCACCAAAGGGTCATCATGTGGAGCCAGGATGCCCTTGAAGTCGAGTGGGGAGAACCCAACTATGAGAGTATCCATGTCTACCTTCTTTCTCTTCTACGTAGTATCGGAAGACGTCAGGTTTACCACTTCAAGTTTGGCCACTGATTTGGCCTCTACCACATAAGATTTTCTATCAGCCACTTCAGAGCCACCTCCCGTGAGTCCTCCGCATATGGTGTTAACCCCAAAGGAGATCATACCAACTCTCTTCGCCGGGGTGTTGTCGTCTTTTGGTGGGAGGTTCGGATCGTCCTCATCTTCGTCATCCATTCCTTTGTCTCTTCTTACTATGGTGTTCGCATAACATTTGTCGTGTCTCTTATTTTTGGGGTCTTCCCTTCCCTTTTTGGGAGCTTTACCGTCAACATATTTCCTCAACTTTCCGAACTTCAATATCTTCTCGATCTCATCCTTCAAGGCGAAGCACTTGTCAGTTATATGGCCATGGTCTTGGTGAAATTCACACCATAAGTTTTGGTTCCTCTTATATGGAGGAGCCTTCAACTTTTCTGGCCATCTTAGGGATCGATCATTCTTGATCTTATTGAGGATGTGTTCGCAGCTAACCGTAAGAGGGGTATAATGCGCAAACGTATCATCAGCTGACCTCTTATTTCCATCCTTCTTTCTTTGGAACTTTCCACTTCCACTGCCATTCTCATCCTCATACTTGGCGGCCATGGCCTCTTCAGCGTTCCTGACCTTCCCCGCAGTTTCCAATAGCTCCGTCATGGACTTTGGAGGGTCTTCCACAAGTTTCCATAACAATTTTCCTTTCTGGAGACCTCCTATGAGGTCGGTCATAGCTATATTCTCTTCGTAATCTTCAACCTCAAGTTTTTCTTTACTGAACCTGGCGATGTAGTCTCTTAGGCTCTCGTTCTTCCCCTGCTTTACATACAACAGATGGGTGGTCTTCTTTTGAGGTCTTACCCCAAAGAAAAAGTTATGAATGAATCTTTCAGCCAGGCCCTTGAAGTTCTCAATTAAATTCTTCGGAAGAGAAGTAAACCATATGTGCGTTGCTCCTGTCAAAGTTTCAGAGAAGGCTCTGCACTTCATCTCATCCGGTATTGAGTAGATGTCCGCCGTCGACTGGTACATCTCAATGCGATGTACAAGGTTGGTGCTACCATCATACTTGGGAGAGACCACGGGCGGTTTGAACTTAGCGAGGGTTGGAAAGTTTACTATCTTGGCAACAAAGGGGAAACCTTCCGAGAAACCTCTTTACAACGGGTCTCGGCTTTTGATGAGGTCACCTATCTTTTCTTCAAGACGCTGAATGAAGTCGTTCCATGGTCTTGCAATGTTGGCCTGGCCGAGGTTGTCCCCAGCCACCTCCAAGGGGTGGACTGAGGGTTCCCTAGCCATAGCACAATGTCGACTGTTGACCTCTACCTGGTCTCTACCTCTTCCTGCTTGGGTTCGTCCTTGATGAGGCCGACGTTTCCCCTCTTCCCTTTGTGGGCCAGCTGCACTTCTCGACCTTGATAACCTGTGTCTTAGGTCATTTACTGGGCCGAGCCATTCAAAGGCTGACGCTCTGCTCAGTCGATCCAAAGTTGATCCTCGTTGCTGGGCTTCGTCACCCCTTCGACCTCCACAACCTTGGCTCTAGTTTGTAGGACAAACTATGTTGTTTGAAACTTCATATGACTCCCAACAGTCATCTGGGGCATCTTTCACCTCTAGATCATCATACATGTCCACAGGTCAAGGATTTCCTTGCCTCCCTAGGCACAAGCGCCTAGGGTCAACAATGTCCTTCCTCCGCTGGGGCGTAGGTTGGTCTTTCTGTGGTGCCTGGGGTGATTCTCAGGCATCAGGATGTGGTTGAATAGCCTTCGGGGTGATCATCTCTGGTGAGACTCCAGGTGGCCTCATTATATTTTGGCTGAGCTGTGCAAATTTCTCCTGCATTGCTTATTATGTTGCAGCCAAATACCTCAATGCTGCAGCCACCTCTGCCATTTCGGATTGGGGCGGTGCCTGGCTAGATCTAGGTCCCCCCGCACTAGGCGACGGAAGAGGTGGTGGTAATTCCGGTGCCATGTATTAGCACAAAAGTTCTGATGTAGTAAATGAGCTTAATACCTTACAGGACCTCTTTCAATGGCGAAACAGCTCCACGCTAGGGGGGAGGCCTGGTTCACCACCAGAGTCTACGGTGAGGCTAAGCAACAGGAGAGGAAGAGATAGCTTCTCGATTCCAACAGACGGCGCCAAAATGATGATGCTGGAAACAGCACCACCCTGTAAGGTGTTTGTGAGCTCAATTCAGTGTTAACAATGGCTGCATAAGGGTACATACACATATAATAGAGAGAGGTGAGGAGAAGAGGATTATCACCGGAATATAAGTGGTTCAGCCAATTAGGCCTATGTCCACTATGCAAGTGTACGATGTGTATCACTGTATGAGGGCTCTAATGGCCATAGATACAATCTCTCAAGCTTTCTCTCTCTATTGTGTATTTAGACAGAGTTTTATCTAGGGTTGCTAGTGTTTTGGATCCTTTTCAAGGTAGAGGATGACCTTTATATATAGGGCCTGGGGGGCGTAGTGTACCCCCTAAGCATGCAATGAATATGTGCATGAGGATCGAACCGGTATGAGAATGACACCTGGCTGATCTCATGTAGATAATGATGACCTTAATATTCCCTCACGTGAGGGGAATGATTTGGTTATAACTGATTGTGCACACGTGTTCCCATCAATGCATACGCTGATAAGAACTAGGCCATCCATGAATGATACCAACCTCGGCCTGGAAGAGGACAAGGTGGTGACCTTGGTTCAGTGGGAGGGCCAAGGCAAGACATGTTGATCTATGACATCGGCCTGGGCCGAGGTAGTGGTGGTAAAGCAGGAACGTCGATCGATCCCTAGCCGAGACCGAAGTTGATGATGGGATGGTAACCTCTTCATCTTTCGAGCCGAGGTTGCAATTCTTGGAAGATCAGGTGGATTACCGCCCCTGGATCATGGTGACCTCACCTATCGAGGTAACTAGCAACGTCGGCTGTGGTCGACCTTTCCTTGGATGAGGCTGTTAGTGATGAATCAAGGACCCTCTAACATCGGCCATCTTCACGGCCAAGGTTGATATCTCTGAGCCAAGGGGATACATTCAGGGCATATCACATACATACATACATACATACATACATACATACATACATATATATATATATATATATATATATATATATATATATATATATATATATATGATTAGAAAATTGGAAAATTATATCAGTACCAATTTTAGACATCAACAGATTGGGTATTAGAGCGGGGGGCTTTATGAAAAAAGAGGATACACTATTTCTCTAGTGTCCACCCCACCGAAGTGTTAAATTTGATCACGTAGGTACACGAATGTTCGTGTGGAGCTCATTCAGTCGACTTATCACTGGTACGAAGGATAACTATGAAATTTTATTACTAGGTGACCATGAAAGTTAACTGTATCTCCTTTGCTAAAAAATGTGACGAATGTCAAAGGGTTGTTGCAATCCATAGAGGACCAGTGGTTGCATTAACATCATTCACTTCTCCATGTCCATTTGACATATAGGTATTTGACTTGGTCGTTCCATTATCGAAGACAAAAGGAAGATTCAAATATTTGGTGATTGCGATAGACTACTTCACAAAATGGGTAGAGACTGATCCATTGGTTGAAATGCCTTATGAATGGGTCTTCTAATTCCCTTGGAAGAAAATTATCTAGAGATATGGGATGAAAAACAACTTCATCACTGATCATGGCATGCAATTCCATAATCAAGAGTCTGAGGAGTATTGTATTTAGTCCAAAGTCCATAAACTTCACTTTGCCCCAGGTTATCCTCAGTGTAATGGACAAACTGAGGTAACCAATAAAATGATATTTGATGGACTAAAAAAAAGACTTGATGATGTGAAAGGAAACGCGATCATTCAGTTACACAACATTCTTTGGGTGTATAAAATAACACTGATAATGAATACTAGAGAAACTCCTTATATACTTACTTTTGGGACTGAAGCAATGGTGCCAGCCGAGGTAGGTCTACTCACCCAAGAGTGTTAAACTTTGATTCCACAAAGAGTGATCTCACGAGAATACTGGATCTAGACCTGATTGAGGAAATAAGGGAGGATGCTGCAATTTGACTGGCTGCTTATTAATAGCGCACAACCCGATTCTAGGAAAAAATGGTGAAGATGACTAACTTGAAGGAAGGAAATTTTGTTCTTAAGAAAGTACTCCAGAAAGGGAATAAGTTGTAAGAAAATTGGCATGGTCCTTATCGTCTATCAGAAGTTGTCTGATCAGGAATTTATTACTTAAAGACACATGAAAGGGAAGAATTAAATAATCCATGGAATGTCGATCATCTTCGAAAATATTATTAGTAAACCTATGGGGAATTTAATGTACTCATTTTAATCATTTCAATGAAATTGTAGTTTCCTAAAAATTCCGCTTCCTTTTATTATTTTTTTCCCGAGATTATATGGGTGATGAAAATATTAACATTTATATCATCAAAAACATCAAAACTTCATGTATTAATGTGTCTTTGACAAGTCATGAACAGGAAGTTACTAAAACTTCATGCATGGCCTAAAGTAAAAAATAAGGAGTTTTACCAAACCAAATTAAAATCAGGAAAATCCTAGTGCATTCCTAAAACATTTGGTTTTCAATGGTAACTAATGAAAACACACAACTTCACAAATCATTCGGTTTGATAATTCTAAGTGCATTAGTAGAACCTAAGGCCCAACAATTCAAGTGCATACTTGATAACAAACAAAAACAATCAAGCATGTTTGTCGGCCACTAGCAAACCAAGTAATCAGAAAATCTTAGTTTATAAAGTTCAAATATATAAAAGAGACAAACATGTGTAAACGCAAATTATTTTATTCAAGTAAATTATATAAGATCACTATCAAAGTAAAGATTTCAAGAAAGAAGACTAAAAACCATTCCATTACGTTTTCCTTTGTCCTTATTCATCCCAGCAGGAGGAACATCAAGAGTTGAGGGAAGAATGATAGAAGTCAAGTCTCTCGTCCTGTCTTAACCACTTGAGCTGTGTCAATTCAATAAGTGTTGAGGAAAAACATAAGTATCCTCCTGTTGTAAGTCAAAATTATTGAAATACTTTCTAACCAGACTCTAAGGAATGGCATCAGTAGGGATCTAGTTTTCATCAATTTTGAAAGGAGGAATTGGGTAATTAAGCACACTTAGGTCATACCAGTACCAAAGCTCGTTAGATTTGGGAATCTTCATAACTGTCAAGGTATTCAACTAGACCCACTTGTGACCCTCATTCCGGGTTTGTTCTAATTTATATTCAAGGTGAGCTAGAGCCACATCATAGCCATCCATCTAAACTACCTGAGGTTTCTTATTGAAATGAAAGGTTAGACGATCAACCTTATCAGTCAATTTTTTAACGGTGGCATCTTGATCTTTAACTAAGACTTCTTAGTTGTCTAAGGTCTTTTTGGTCTTGTCCTCGTCCGTTGTTGATTGAGCAACAACCACTTATTTAGATGATAGGCCATACTTTATTTTCTTCAGTCTCTCCATTTCTTTCATCATCCTAGCATTCTCCACCTCCAAAAGTGATGCTCCTTCACTTGGGACAACTTCAGAAGACTTCTTCAAACTTTCATACTCATTCTCGAGGGCATTATTTTCCTTCTCCAATATATTGGCCCACTCCCGATAACTTTCTACTTCTCGATTTAGCAAACATTCCTTCTTCCTCTAGGCCAAAGAAATGTCCTGGATATTTTTATGAAAATCATAACAAGCGCTTAGTGCATTGTATTTATCTTCATAATCAGAGTGAAGAAGAGCCAAGGAGAGTTTGTGATCATCCTGCAACTACTCATTCATCTCATAGTCAACTGAATTATTGGCCACAACCTGATCAAAGAGACTATGCATATGAAGATTTAGGTCTCTTTAACTTGGTTTGATGAATCAACACCGAGTAAGTCCTCTAACCCGGCCACAACCAAACTTGCATTCCAACCTGTAAAAAGTCTAAGGCGACATTTCAACAGATCAGTCTCAGGAGATGTTATGGAAATTTCCTCGGAGTTAAACCAAAAAACAAGAGTATAAGAATAATAATCTAGAAAGAATAGTGAGAGAGTATAGTTAAAGACAACATCAGTAAGTTAACCAAACAAAAAATTCATTCATAGTCATAAAGATGTGTTACAAATAATTGTTCTTGACATCCCAAAATAAAAAAGTGAAAATTAAAAGATATAATAAAGGAAAGATCCATCCATCAGTTTGAGGAGAGTTACACCTTATCTTTGTCCTTTGTTGCTAATATTAGAGGAATGAATTCAGTTTCAATAACGCGCACCAGTGAGGACTTTCATATCCCCTCTTCATCCTCCTCCTCTTCTTCTATATTGGGTGGAGTACCAGGGTCGTGCCTCAGGAACAAGTCTGATTCGATAGTGATGCCAACCTCCTTTAAGGCATGCGTCCAACCATCCATGAAGGACACCTTCTTCTTATACTCAATATAAACAGTAGCACTAGCGAATGACTTGTCCCATAATCTATTGAAGGCATCCTTTTTGTCCTTCTTACTCTGAGCCTTCATCTCTAAAAACTTCTTCTTCTTCGCAGCAGCTTCCACAACCGAGTTAGCAACCATTTACTCAGCTATCTTCATCTTTTTCTTGGTTACCTTCACATTCTCTTCGTCCAGATCTAAATGCTCGTGCCACCTTTACTATTCCCTCTCCTTGGCCTCTATTGTGGCATCATGGGATTATTTTAAGCCTTTAATGGATTCCTCTACTTCATCCGAGGATGACCTTAGTTGTTCATCCCTTATTAGCAACTAGTTATAATCGAGGAAAAATTACAGAGGTACAACAATAAGGTAAGTATCATGATCTAAGTAAGGAAAATTTAAAAGTAATAAAGGCTAGGATATGGTTAACAAAGGAATATTATGATTAGCCCTTTCTAGCAATCAGGCCCTGAATAGAGGAGCTTCTACCGACCTATTCGTTGGCAGAATTCCTGAGTGAATCAACCCCCTAGCCAAACTAGGATTCACTGCCATAGAAGTAGATTCAGTAGAAGCTTAGTCGGCTTAGGTTTTCTATACTAACTCATACTGAGTTGCAAGACCACTTTTTAATCTCTTGAATTGAGGTTCAAAAGTCATTAATTCTTTAGTAATGAAAACCACTAGCTTTTTTGAGCCACTTTCACCAGTAATGGATTTATTGGGTGGGGGAGACAATGTTCAGGACATCAAGTTGGGAATCCTTCTTTTTCCCATGCCCTCTATAGATTACATGGGGATGGTAGTAACGTCAAAAGATTCAAAGGAGGACGACGTTCCTCCAATTGCAAACTTTCTTTATGTCCCAGAGGATTAAAAAACTGCAGTCGAGGAAGTTGAAGACGGTTCTTCTTCTTCTTCTTCTTCTTCTTCTTCAAGATTAATGGGGTCTTGGGGTATATATTTTATAAGTAGGGAAATAAAGGAAGTAATCTAACTTTGTACTGTAACATAACGGACGCCGACCTAGGATGCCCTTCTACCATTTTTGATGAATTGACCAAAGAAATTTTAATTCTTCTAAATTGACTTCTGGGTCAAGAGGAAACTTCTTTTTCCTTTCCTCTGCAGAGAAAACCTATAAAGCATAAAAGGAAATCAGGTCAGAATGATGGTCGACCTATGCCACGCCTTTTTTGGTGGCATTTCGGACACGTATATTCAACTCCCTCAGGAAGAGTGCATGTTGCCAATTCTGGACCACCACTCTATAATTCCAATAGTCTTTGTTAGAATCAGGTAAGTTGACTACTAAAGCTAAATTATCTTTTCTGGTCTTCAGGTAATATGTGCTGTCTCCCATGGATCCACATTTATAAAAGTACATTAAATTAGTGATCCCTATATGGGTTCGATGGAGTTCATTCAAGTGATTAACCATATTCACCACTTGCTAAGTGTTTGGGGCTACCCTAGCAGGGACTAAATAATAATATTAGCATAACTAAAGAAATAATTGGTTATTATCGGGAGGGACGACTCCCGTGATAAGATAGTTCATGATATCCACAAAGAAGGGCAAAGAAAAGGTAGCAAAGAGTTGCTCATCCAAAAAGTATTCGTCTATGGGTATTGGATCACTAGGTACATCAGATAAAAGCCATGATACGTGTTCGGCAATGACGTTTTCTACTCCTTTCTTATCTTTAATGGAGAGATTAAACTCTTGTAGGAGTAGGATCCACCTTATGAGGCGCAACTTTGCGTCTTTCCTCGCGAGTAGGTATTTCAATGCCGCGTGGTCGGTAAAGCAAGTAATGGGAGAACCGATAAGGTAGGACCAAAATTTTTCAAGGGCAAAGACTACCGATAGCAACTCCTTCTCGGTAGTGGAGTAATTGAGTTATGGTCCGATAAGAGTTCGGTTAGCGTAGTAGATGACATGAGCCTGTTTGTCTTTTCTTTGGTCCAAAACATCCCCTATCGCATAATCTCTAGCATCACACATAAGTTCGAATGGTAAAGACCAATTCGAAACTTGAAAGATGGGAGAGGACACAAGCATGGTTTTTAGTTTTTCAAAAGCGCTTTGGTATGCTTCCATCCACTCAAATGGGTTGTCCTTCATAAGTAGGTTGCTTAAGGACCTAGCGATGGAGCTAAAGTCCTTAATGAACCTTCGATAAAACCCCCGTGGACCAAGAAGAAGTGCACTTATTTGAGTGATTTTGGTGGGGGTAGATCGGATATGACATCTATCTTAGCTCTATCAACATCTATCCCCTTGGATGAAACTATGTGGCCAAGAAGTATTCCCTCGGTGACCATGAAGTGGAATTTCTCCCAATTCAGCACTAAGTTCTTTTCCACACACCGGGTAAGTAACTTTTCCAGTTTTTCAAGACAAATATCGAAAGAGGTGCCAAAAACGCTAAAATCGTCCATGAACACTTCAAGTCCTCTCTCGACCATGTCGCTAAACATGCTCAACATGCACCTTTGAAAGGTCGCAGGTGTTTTACACATGCCAAATGGCATACGTTTATAGGAAAATGTACCAAACGGGCAAGTGAAAGTTGTTTTCTCCTGATCAAGTACATCTACCTCAATTTGGTTATATTCGGAATAACCGTGAAGGATGCAATAGTAAGGGTGGCCCGCTACTCTTTCAAGCATCTGATCAATAAATGGCAAAGGGAAATGGTCTTTCCTAATTCCCGCATTGAGTTTCTGGTAATCAATGCAAACGCACCACCCGGTGGTGGTACGTCGGGGGATTAGCTCTCCATTAGCATTCTCAATCATTGTCATGCCCGACTTCTTCGGGACAACTTGAATAGGGCTCACCCATTTACTATCCGAGATTGGGTAGATAATCCCAGAATCCAATAGCTTAATGATCTTGGTCCTCAACACTTCTTTCACATTAGGGTTTAGTCTTCTTTGCATTTCTCTAGAGGGCTTGACATCCTCTTCGAGATGGATCTTATGGGTGCAAATTAAAGGACTTATCCCTTTCAAATCAGTAATTCACCAACCAAAAGCACCTTGGTGCTTCCTCAAAATCTTTAGTAGTTTACCCTCCCGCTCTTCATCTAGGCTAGAAAAGACAACAACAGGAAATGTCTCATCCTCTCCTAGGTATGCATATTTAATATGGGACGGGAGTTTCTTTAATTCGAGGTTTGGAAATTTTTCGCTGAAAGGAACCATGCGTGTTTCCTTCGACAGTAACTCCTTGAATCGAGAAACCCAATTCATATCTCTCACGTCCTCGTTCGACGCTCTCTCATCAAGTAACTCTCTCGACTCCTTAATCTCCCTATCGAATGTGGTGTACGTCCATTCACTCTCGTGACTCGACACTAAATAGGACCATAAGGCGTCTCCATAATAATTTTCCTCGAAATACTCCTCTACGATCTCGTCTATTAATCTCACCGCGTGAAGATCATCTTTTTCCCCCATCTGTTCGGCGATATGGAAGATTTTAGTCTCTAAAGTCATGTTCCCAAAAGTGAGTTGCATTTTCCCATTTCGAGTGTTGATGATGGCATTAGCTGTAGCTAAGAATGGGCACCCAGGAATGATGGGAACATGGTTGCTCGAGGTTAATGAGGGATCCATATCCCAAATGACAAAGTCCACCGGGAAGTAGAATGTGTCATCTTGGACGATCACGTCCTCAACTATGCCTCTTAGGATCTTCATGATTCGATTCGCTAACTGGAGAGTGACCTTTGTGGGCTTGAGGTCGCCCAAATCAAGTTCCCTATAGATGGCGTATGGGAGGATATTGACACTTGCTCCCAAATCAAGTAAGGCTTTCTCAATTTTATTTTCTCCAATGATGCAAGAAATGGTGGGTGCACGGGATCTTTGAACTTGGGCGAGAGATCATTGAGTAGGATGGAGCTCACGTTCTGTGCTAGAAAGATATTTTTCTTTACCTTTATCCTCTTTTTTACCGTCAACAAGTCTTTTATGACTTTTGCATAAGCAGGAATTTGCTTAATAGCAACGAGGAAAGGTAAATTTAGCTTCACTTGCTTTAGTACATCCAACACTTCATTATGGGGGTTTCCTTTGTGGTAAGGAACCAACCTTTGAGGAAACTGTGCCGCGATGGGTGGTTTCACTACTACCTCAGGCTCACTAGTGTCCTTTTTATCACTCTATTTCAAGGGGACATCTTCGGCCTCTTTCGTGCTGGCAAATTCTCCCTATCTTTGGTTGCGCCATGTGGGGGAGGTGATAAATCAATGACTCTCCCACTACGAAGAGTGGTCACAACTTGACATTGCTCCTGATGTTCTGTCGAAGTAGAGATAACACTAGTTTGACCTTGTGTCGGTCTTTGGCCCTGGTCAGGAAACTTGTCTTTCTCTTTGATACTTAACGATGATTGCAACTGTGAAATGTTCACATTCATGTCGTTGATCATGCGCTCATGCCTAGAATTAGTTGCAGTCTGGGTATTGATCAAGTGGTTGATCGTATCCTCGATATTTCTCCGTGGTGGAGTGATATATGCTCCTTGAGGTGGTGGTTCTTGCACATGTCCTTGCATGTGTGGAACTTATTGACAGTGTTGTGGTGGAGGAGGGGCAACACGTGAATTAGGATTCATCGCAGCATGTTGTTTCCCATAGCTAAAACCATGATGGTTTTTCCATGAAGGATTGTAAGAATTCCCGTGCGGTGTACCGAAATTACCCTTAAAGCCTCCTATGCCACTGACTTTCTCTTGAAGTATCACTTTGTAGGCGGGTATAGTCGTACATTCTCAATTGAATGACCCGCCTCACAAATTGCACACAGCTTCTCGACGGGGGTTGGGATGGATCTACTTGGTCCTCTTTCATATACCTCACGTAGGTCTCGCAGTCCTTTCTCAAGCATATCGAGTCGACTGTCCACTATAAAGTTCTTTTCTACATGAAATAGGTCGGACGCCGATGGAGTGGTGGTCACTTGACGATTTCGATTTTGAGTATTAGGGTCAGATGTATCCCAGGATTGAGTAGTATCGACGACATACCTCAGGTGAAGCTCAGCATCGTGGGCATCTAAGTCGACAAACGGACCACTACCCATGGTTTCAACGAGTTGCTTGGAATTAATGTTCAGCCCATTATGGATAAAGGAAATGATTTGTGTTTTATCAAAACCATGATGGGGACACGAGGCAATTAACTCATTGAAATGCTTGTAGCATCGCTCGAATGAGTCATTTTCTAATTGTCGGAAAGTTTGAATTTTAGCCTTGATGGAATTCGTTTGATGTGGGAGAAAGAACTTCTTGAGAAATTTGGATTGTAGCTCGTTCCATGATGAAATCGAATTTGGAGGTAAAGACCATAGCCAGGTCTTAGCCTTATCCTTTAGCGAGAATGGGAAGAGTTTAAGGCGGAGCACATCTTTTGTGAAAGTTTGATCGCTGAGAGTCTCGCACGCCTCCTCAAATTCCATGATGTGGGCATTTGGCTTTTCTGAATCCATTCCATGGTAAGTGGGAAGTATCTGGATCATCCCATTCCTAAAGTGAAATTGCCCTGCATTGTACGGGAGTAAAATGCATCCCGGGGTGACAGTGCACTCGGGATATAAGATGTTTCTCAAAGGATGATACGGGGCCTCTCCCTCATCAGCGGTTGCACTACCGTGTTGTGACATGTCTCTCTCTCTCAAAGATTCTGTATCGTCACTTGGTATACTCGGAGAGTGCTCTAAAGTGTATCCTAAGAAGGAAAATGGGGTGTTGTTTGAGATTGAGTGTGACGGTGTGGGAGGTGGAACCCAAAACTGTGGAGCGTTAGGAGTGTGAGGGCTATCAGGATCGTACTCAACTATTGTATTTTCATGAATATGGGTTGGAGTATTATGGGGAGTTGGAGTGAGTTCAGAATTTTGTATTAACTGGCTTATGGGAGATGCTGATGAATATTTTTGCACTTTTTCAAATTTTTATATGTTTTTGGATTTTTTTGGAATTTTTTTTGTCAAAGTTTGAGATTGACTCGATCTAATCCTAAGTCTGCCTAAATCCCCGACAACGGCTGACACGACTAAGAATGTGTCTCAGAAGTGCGTACTCTCTAGGCTCAAGTGAAAGCCTGTCGTGTTAGTAATAAACCCGGTAAGTCGGGATCGTATCCTCAGGTAAATAGGACAATGAAATTATAACGACATTGGAGAGATAAATGAATCCTAGCTCTGTCTCTAAAGAAAAAGGAAAAGATGATTGGTTTGAGAATTAACTACAACTAAATGCAGATTTTGAAAATGTTTAACTAATGAACTTAAGTATGAATGAAATGCAACTATTCTAAATTATCTAAAATACTAACGATGAATGATTAAAAAATTCAAAGTGTGATGAGAAAAATAGGACAGGAATACAATCCCCCAACCCTAGTGTATTGATGATATAAAACTAATCGTAAATTTGAATGATTAATTAGACCTAGAATTTAGTACTCCCAAGAATTACGTATATGAGGTTCAAGCACACACCATACTTAATCAAAGGACGAGTAAATTGGTATTGCAATAGTTACACTCGAATTATATTCTAAAGCATCTCGGTTACCCGGAAGCAGACGAGATCCAAAGATATACAATTATCGCGTTCCTACGCAATACGATCGTAAACAAATCATTAAATTTAGAGTATTTCTTTTATACACATACAAATACTACATCAGGTGGGTTTCATGCATCCCGACCCTTAAAAGTCTAGCCTACCATGATGAAAGTAATGAAAATGATTTTTGAATTGCAGGAAGTCATGATTAAACTTAGAAAAAATTTAATGATGTAAACATGAAATTAGACATAGGAAATTAATCACTAATCTCACGAAATCACTCAAATCATTAACTATAATTACTTGTAATCACAGAAATCTGAACAATCTTCAATTTTGGAATTAAAATTATAATCTATCTTCAAACTAGGGTTTTTCTGAAAAGAATGGAAAATTAGCAACATTCTCTATTGTTTAGAATGATAATAAATTGGGTTTAAATACCCTACAAATCTCCAAGAGTTTTTGCTGAACTAGGACTCTCCATTAGAAGAAGAGTAAAAAAATCAAAATTTGACAATCGAACCGGTCCGGGCCTTCTTCGGTTCGGTCTGGCTGGAATCCGGATTGATTCGTTTATTTCTTGGCCGGATCGATTTGATACGGATAAGTTTGTTTATTTTCTTTCAGCTTCGATCCGTCTTCGGTCGGGGGTTCTCTGGAAATTGGCATTTCGGATCGGTCCGGATTTCCTTTGACTTTTTCTTCAAGCTTTGACTGCTCATAACTTTCACACCGGGATTCCGATTAAGGTGCTGTTTCTTCCTTTGTTCTCATAAACTTGATATCTTCAACTTTTCTTAGATGCCTCATCCAAATTATGGATAAAAATTACACTTTTCCCCCTTTGACTTTCCTTCTTTTCTTTCTCGATTCTTTTGGTTTCTTTCTTTCTTCATTGACATCAAATACCTGCAAACTTAGTACGAAATACTAGAAACTCGAGGTACTCATTAGAATAAGTCAGTAGTAAGACTATGAGATAAAATCTAATCAATTACGTTGTTCGAGGTGCTAAAAGTAACTAAATTAAAGGGATAAATTGGGAAGAATTTATGCCTAATCAGTGGCTGAGGGGTAAGATACCCTTTGGATGAAGCATCATTTTAACTGCTAAATCCATTATAAGAGGACATATGTCAGTAATTGTGTGGAATGGAGTGTTGCCCAAGCATGACGACTATCAGACGCGCTTAGGGTATCCTGCCCTAATGATGAAATGTCTTGAGATTTGTGCGCCACTTAGAGAGTTATGCGAAATCATTGCCAATATTTAAATGGTTTCTTTCAAAGAATTTATCTTTCTTCTTCCATATCAATCACGCGCTCTCTCTTTAAAACCAGATGTCCTCACTTTCCTCCTTCAATCTTTCTTCGTCCATTTTTAGAGATTTCCCTCGATCTTCCTTCTACACAAGCACTCCCAGGTACTATTTCTTCCCTTTCTCTACCATTTTTTTCCATTGATACGCATACAATTTTAAAATTTTCTTATTTTTCAGTGATTGTTGGAATTTTGGTAGCCTTTCTTGATGTCCATAGGGCTTATCTAGGGTAGTCGTTAGTGGTCTCTGGGTTGTAGTAAGTTTTTGGTGGGTTAGACTCCCACCAAATCTCTATATCTGTTACTCCGTCGAAAGTCCGATAGTCTTCTCCGATGAGGATTATTTTCTATTCTCGTGTGTTCTTGAAGCCAACTGTTCATATTCCTCAACTTAGATGCTCCAGATCCTTGGGTCAAGGTTGGTCAAATCCTTCAAGATGTTTGTGCTTTTTAAAGCTTTAATTTCTTATAGTCTAAGACCCACCTCATCCTTTGGAGGTTACAGAGATTTTATAAGTTGGCTGAAGAGTTCCCCACACTTAAGAAGAGGTGTTTTCAAGAGATATGTAGGATAAAGAAGGAGTACAATGTTAAACGTATGTCTGACCCCATTTGGGTAAAGCCCATCTTCCCAATTCCTTTAAAAATAATTTTCCCTTAATCTTCTGAAGTTTTTGGCTCATCTTCACAAGTTTTCAGGTTGTCTTTCACTCAAGCCGAAGATAAAGATTTCAAAGAGGCGATGAGAGAATCACGATCTCTCATGTCGTCTTTCTATGAGGTCGATTTGTCTGGCCAACGACTGATCTATTTCCATTCATTCTGATAGGGATGAGCCGATAGTCAATCCCACTGTCGTTCTTGTTTTTGCTATGACTCTGGGTGAATTTCGTAAGAGGTTCCCAGAAGGGCCTCCGCTGTTTAGGCTGATACCCAAGAGGTCGAGGATGAGGATAAAGATATCGAGGATGAGGACCCAGTTGATACTTCATACGCTGGGTCTTTCTGTGACACCCTGCCTAATTAAATATCGGGCGATCACTCCTTTATTAAATTAAAATCAAGGTGAACATTTGGTTCATTCTTAGTATCACTGTCAAAAAATAACTTTTCCAATTTAAACACCCTAAATAATTAAGCTAAGTGTCAAAACCATTTTTAGACATTACTTTCCAATGTTATTTTATAAATCAAGGTTTAAAACTTGCATAATTCACAATTAAATAGTCACACCACAACTATCCTGGAACATACAATCCAAAATAATCAAACATTCAACTAATTGAATCCAACATTTAACTTAAATGAAAACATTCTGACAATAATAAATCTCAAAGAGTAAAATAATGGAAATAATTGAATCGCAATGTCCGCTAACAACTGAATAATGGAAAGGACGACACATTCCCAACTGAATAAATATTGCTAAAAGTGGAATCAAGAAAGGAGGTCGTCTAAGCAAGAGGCCTGCAACTCCCACCTAAGTTGCAGCGCGTTCCTTCCAAAGGATCCTATGCAAGACGCCCCTGTGGCTGGGCACCTGTAATATATACATATATATACAAGAGAGAAGAGAAAATGGAAACGGGTCAGAGCCCGATTGTAAAAAAGATATAAAATTTGTTTAGCAAGTATTTAAAATGTTTACAGGCCAATGCAACAACATATTAGTGTGGCACTCCCTTGAGAAATTCTCACCCTTCTTCTAATGTGCACGCCTATCGTACTAACCTCCCCAACGGTTTAACTTATCTTAGGTTACTCGTAAGATTTAAGATGAACAATTCAACTGCTTAAGAGGTTAATTTCATTTGATCACAAAGTTCTCATTTAAACCTTATTTGCCAATAAGTTTTCGAGTTCCATATTATACTTTCCAAAACAAGTATTTCCAAATTGAAGTCATTATTCATTTCTTACTTACCATAAGCACACTAGGAAGTTCCAAATTTCAGAATTTCATATATATATTAAATACTCGTATAATATATATATTCTAACATCACCTCACATAAAAATTATGGTGCGGGCATACTCTGCTATCCAATCCCCGTATCACTCATACTAAGGGAAATATAAGTTCAGAATCACTCTCGAACTGTATTAACACATACACAAACAATATTGAGGCGAAGCATAGATTCCAAGTCTCTAAGAGGTCAGCACATACCCTCACGTCTCTTAGGACCGTCTAACCATCGATCAGATAGCATGTACCAAGGATATCAATCTTCTAGGGTACGAGTCAATATCCCCCATAAAGGTCCCATCGAGATAAGACTTTCCCAGCGCAGTAACCTCAGGGATAACAAGTAGCGCGGGCATGATTTTCACACGTATATAGTATATGCATAAACACAGTCATATAAATATACTACTATTATCACATCAAATTTAGGTTCATCTCATAACCCATAATTATGACATTTATCCTTATTTTCTCATTATTTAGTTATCACGTATAACGGTTTGTCTCTTACTTTAATTTGAGGGATCATTCCAACTCACTACGTAACACTCATGGACTCTATCCTCCCAAGTGTAGAATTCAGTAGGTACTCATCTATTTTCCATTGTAACTATCTTACGCGTCTCTCCCTTTAATACTAAATTCCATCGTCCTTTATATGTAAATATCCCAAAAATGCAATTCTCCTCTTACATTAAAGGTCTCATAATTATTAATAAGTCCTACTGGTCTTCTTTATCTGCAGAAATATTTTAATAAGGATGTCTAAGGAGTATTACTCATTTAAATTTAATTCAACTAGTTAAAAAGGGGAAATATGAGTCTGCCAGAAGGGGTCGATTGATCGATGGCAGGATCTCGATCGATCGATGCATCGATCGATCGACACTCTTGGTTCGATCGATCGATCAAACAGGTATGGAAAATTCTGCAGATTAACAGTTACGGGTTTCATAATCCAACCTCAATCAAATCTAGATTTTTCACACCCGAACACCCAAAAATTCGTACTACAAACCTTATAAACCCATATTATACATCTTCTACGTAAAGCATGCGAATTTTCATCAATAACCATGGATTAATAGGCCAAAACTCATATCAATCTCAAGAACCCTAGAATTTATTTAACTTGGTTCTAATCAGTCTTTTTCCAGAATTTCTACTTCTAATTCGTCATAAATCCTTGATTAAACCTCTACATATGAAAGGGATTTCCAGATTATCATTCATATCATTACTACATGCAATTTTTCCTATCTCCAACATGGGTTTTCTTCTATGAAACTCATCCTAATCACCCTAGACTAACATGAACGATCCATTAACGAAAATAAGCAAGATAAATACTTGCCTAGGAATTTCAGAGTTCTGATTTGTGGAAGAATTACATTCCCCGTCGCGCGATCTACGTGTTGGTGGTGGTGGCGGTGCAACCGGATGGATTTTTGGCCTTGGATTGCTTGGAAAACTTTCTCCTTCCCTCTCCTATGGTTGTTCTAAGGTTTTGAGTCTGCTAACCCTAAAGGACCATTCCAAATGGTTGATATAACCTAATAAATTTCGTGGGTTTAATTACCCAAAAATGCAAAATGTCCAAAATGCCCTCTGAGGTGCTAAATAGGCCTAAAAACGCCCCGAGACCCAAACTAAACTCCCGGGTACACTTTTATGACCATATCCACCCTTCCGGACACTTTGGCGCGCTCAAAACGACTATACGAGCGACTTATAATTTATTCACTTTTATTACTCAATATTTAGTCTCGATGCGACACGGGCGCGTCCCGACTCAATTTTCCAAAATTGTCATTTTATTCACTCGTGACATTTAATAGTACCAATATTATATTACTTTACTTATTAGTAATATTCAACAAGTTTCCCATAATGAGTAACTCACATCACGTTAATAATTATAAAAATAATTAATTTCCGGATTTGTATTAAATTAATAACTCACATTAAATTTAATAAATCCCGAAATTTAGAAAGCATAAAAATACGGGGTATTAAACTTTCGTCTCTTACGTCAAAGAGTCTGATCACCTTTTATAGAGACATTCATATGGCATCAAGCCTGATATTACGATGATAAGGAAGAGAAAGTCTTTCAGGGCCGAGAAGGAGAGGTCGTTGTGTACGACCAGATGTTTAGGATTGGAGTTAGGCTACCCTTTCATCCTGCCATTAGAGCCATCCTATCTGTAATAGGGGTTTCCCCTACTCATTTATCCCCCAATGCTTAGAGAATCACCTTTGGGGTCATCTCTTTATGGAAGAACGCCTTTACAAACGAGCCTTCGATTGATCTCTTCACGGCTTGCTATAATATATCATCCTCATCCAAACAAGCTGGTCACTATCATTTGGAGTCGATCTTATTTTGAGCAGAATAGACTGATGACTCCATTTATTTGTGTTTTTACCCTTCTAATGATGGCCAATTTATATCCAAGGCAGACCGCAAAGATAAATGTGAGTGGCGGAAAGAGGAATCACATATCCTCAAATACCCGCATGTGTGGAGAGAGAATTTTTTTATTTTCTCTTCCCTCCAATTTTGGGGTCGGTCGGTGCCTAAGGAATTCGAACTGGATAGCCACAGTGGCGACTCCACTGAGGACTATTTTTAGAAGACTAGATTATATTTTTACATGGGTGTTTTTTCTTTTTCTCTCCTATTTTTCTACATGTGTACATATGGCCCACTTGTTTGTTTTCCTTAATCTCATACTTACATCTTATATATGTGCCTTGTTCATATCATATATCTTTCTCTCTGCCATGATCTTTTCTCATCACCTATATATATCATTTTCTTATCACATGTTTCACCTTTCACTCACTTGTATATATTCACCATGTTTCACCTTTTACTCACTTGTATATATTCACACTAGCACACACTCTTATTCTTCTCACTCGTATATAATTTCACTCTTACTCACATGTTTCACACACCACTTATAGATATCCATGTTTAGTCACATTAGCACAAACTCTAACATTCTCCTTACCTGTATATAGCTTCACTCTTACTAAATTGTTTCACACACCACTTGTTGATATCTATGCTTAGCCTCACTAGCACACACGTCCACATTTCTATCACTTGTATATATCCACATACATTATTCACTCACACATATTCACACGTCACTATACCACTTTCTCATTTTCAAAAATAAAAACATAAATACCAAAAATATTCTTCCTTCCCTCAAAATAAACCTAAAAATCATTTTTCCCTCTTAGGTGTGATCGTGTACCCCAATTTTGGCCTGACTCCCAATTGGCTCTAGTTATCCGTCAAACCACCCTGAAGCTCTACTGCTTCCTCTGCTGCTTCCGCTGAATTTGAGATATCCCTCCAAAATTATTCATATAGAACATTCACCAGGTTGCAAATGATGACCGTCATTGCCCCATCTTAGTGCTAAGATGGATAACCTGCAGGCAGAAGTCCAGGAAATGAAGCGACAACGGGTTCAGACTCTCGAGGCTCCCGAGCCCAAAATCCTCTTTACTTCTACCACGGGTCTACTTGCTCCTTAACTAGTATGTGTTCCAGAACAATATCAGCATGCCCCACCTACTAATGGGCCTCTATTATCTCAGTTATCGATACGGAATCTTACGCATCCAAAAGCTAATCCATTAGTTCTAGTGGATCCTAAAGAGTAAGAAATGAACAAGTTTAAGGAGGACCTTAAGTTACTGTCTAAGAAATTCAACCAAGTTAAGATCTCAAGGAACTGCATGGACTACACCCACATGTCACCCTATCCCATGGTCATATTAGTAGATAAATTCAAAATGTCAGGCATTGGGAAGTTTGGAGGCAGCGGGCCTCCAATTGTGAACATACACAACTATCACCATACCATGTCTCTTTGGGGTTTTAGAAGAGATAATATCCCAAATGTTCCATCACACCCTCAAGAAAGGTGCCCTCGCGTGTTTTATGTCCCTTAAAGAATCTATAATTCACAGTTGGGATAACGTGGCCACAGAGTTCATGTCATAATACAAGTATAATCACCCATAGAGATTTAAAATTACTCAAATAGAATTCAGGGTAGTCAGTCAGTAGATACATTAGAAGGTGGAGGGATAAAGCACCTACCTTGACCAATAAACCGTCAACAGAAGAATGGGTAAGCATAGTGAAGAAGAATTTCTTGCCCAATATCCGAGTATCAATGGGAGGCAGTACTACAATCACTTCAGAGATTTTTAAGAGGATGGGGTAGAAATAAAAGAAGGGGTCACAAGCCAAACATAAGAATCTGAACTGGAAAGCCTGATCGAATAGTTCATGCTGCGAAAGTATGACAAGGCAATAAATACCTCACTCTCAACCATCAACAACATATATCAGTCTGCCACTTCTTAGACACTTGTAAATCGTCCTAACCCTGTAAAAAATGAGTATACTTAACTCCACATTACTATGTCAAAAGTGTACGAAGCCCTACTTTCTCAAAATCTAATTAAACCCTTGGAACCCCAACCGTTTCTTGATCCTCTTCCTAGAAACTTCAAATATGACGCCCATTGTAGCTTCCACCAAATCATTAGTCACACACCCGATCAATGCTTTCACCTCAAGAATGTTATTTGGATCTTATAGATAGGGGTATCATCACCCCACTAGCTAATGTTAAACCTAATACCACCAATAATCATCTCTCAGCACATAGAACTAGGGTGAATGCCATCCCGTCAGAAGGATATTCAGGATTCAACCCTGTAACTAAAATTAAGCCCAATTCTAAATAGCCGATCTACCTACAATCTCACTAAAACCCCTAAAAAAATACCCTTCATTTCTCCTGCATCCTACAAGATCTATTGATCAAGCTTAGTCACTCCTCACTCAAGCTTGATTTGTTGTTCGTACTCGCTCAGAAGCGGGAGGCATGAAATTACCTCCAGTTCTAGACCAGTTTCGAAAGTTATAACTATAAGTGCCTTGAGAAATGACTATTGACTGTGAGAATCTCAATGTTTTTTTTTATAGAAGCCCAAACGTGGGCTTGGGAATTTAATTGATAGGTTGTGATTACAAAAGAATTCAGCCTAGACGACATTGTATAGGTCATGTCAGATGGGCTCCTTTAAAAAAAAGAGATATGCATTGTTTTCGAGTTGCTTATGATCCTAAAACTCTAAGAGCGCCTGATCTCTTCGTGTTGCCACTTCTTCATTGAGTGGGAAGATCTGTATGATGAAGTTGTGAAAGTTATTGAGTGCATCAATTTTGTATGGAAAGATGACATCATTGCCACCGAATGGGGTGATTATTTTCATTGCTCAAATAATGAATTGGAGGGTGAGGATATCCCCTTCTGCAGATTCCCTAAACTGTAGCATAACCCTGCTGATAAAAGATAAAATTAGGCCTAGAAATGTTCTCGGAGGATGACATCGCCTGGGATGAAGGGAAGGAATATGAGCCGAGCCTCTAATAGATAAGGCAATGGAAAACCCTAATATTTTTGGGGAGAGTGATGCCGATGAGTCATTTGACCTACACACACTTGGGCTGGATTTGCATGATTTTCCAGAAAGCCGTGTTGTTTGACCTGTTTGAGAAGATCATTGTTATTAATACACCCCTCCTCAAGTAGCATGCTATTCATGTTCAAACCACTTAAGTTAGCCAAAACCCAGCCATTTATTCTCTCCAAGGGATACTTGAGCCTATTGTTTTTTCTTCAATTTTATGTAATAGTAAATGAGGCCTCCTTTAATTAGGTCCAGACTAATGTGTTTCCTACAAACTCTTTCAATGGAATAAATAATAATTTTTAGTATCTTGGTGTGCCTTATATTGATTGTATTGATTCTAATCTAACTTTTAATGAAGATGATTTAATAAATGAACAATTCTTAATAGATCTCAATGAGGAAAAAAATAAATAACATAACAACGTTCAAACTAATGATGTCGAGACTGTTATTATTAATAGCAGTTATAGTAGTCACCCGTATAATATTAGAATAGGGTCCACCCTCGACGATCATGAGCGATCGCAGTTTAAAGATATTCTAAAAGAGTTTGTAGACATCTTCGCATGGTCCTACGATGACATGCCTTCCATTGACCCAAAAATAGCACAACATAAAATCCCTACCTTCATAGAGAGCAAACTTGTCAAGAAAAAACTGTGATAACTCAAAATAGTTTGGTCCCTTAACGTCAAAGATGAGGTGGTGAAATTGTTAAATATAGTCTTTATTCGCACGGTCGAATATCCTACATGGATTGAAAATATCATCCCTGTGCTAAAATTGGGAGGGTAATTCTGCATGTGCATCGACTATTTAGGTCTAAATAAGGCATCCCCCAAAGATGATTAAACTCTACCTAACATCGACATGATCATAAATAACACTTCCAATCATACTATCAAATAATTTATCGATCGTTTTGCTGGGTATAATCAGATTAAGAATCATCCTGACCATCATGAAAAGACCTCCTTCATTACTCCATGGGGAACCTTTCATTACACGATCATGCCATTTGGTCTAAGAATGCCTGGGCTACCGACCGAGGGTTGTTACGACCATCCTGCATGACCTTATCCACAAGGAGGTCAAGATCTATGTCGATGACATGATCATCAAGTCTAATACTCAATAAGGACTTATTCCTTCCTTGAGGAAATTCTTTGAGTGAATATGGTAGTACTAGATGTGTCTGAACTCGCATATATGTGTATTCAGTGTCACCAATGGAAAACTCCTTAGAGAAAAGGGATTGAGGAAGACCCCATTAAACCAAAATCCATACTTGAGTGCAACCACTCCGGATGGAGAAAGAATTGCATGGATTCCGGGGTAAGCTTTAATACATCAGTCGATTCATCACCCAACTGACCTCCATCTGCGAGCGCAAAAAGACTCAACTAATTTTTTAAACGAGGTGTATCAGGAAGCCTTCGATCAGATCAAATGATACCTCACCCAACCTCCAGTACTCATGCCTCTGCAACAAGGTTTCCCCCTCCTACCATACTTAGCTATCACCAATACTGTAGTAGGGGATATGCTAGCCCAATACATTGAGGAATCACGTAAGGAGAGATAAATCTACACACTAGTTGAAATCTAGATACGTACAAGGTAAACTACATTATATTAGAAAAGGTGTGTGTCTCCTTAGTCTGGGTCGAGCAGAATCTCCGACACTACATGCTTTTATTTTCTATCAAATTGGTGACCCAAATGAATCCAATAAAATACCTCCTAGAGAAGCCCACCTTGTCTAGATGCATGGCCCACTAACTGATGTTACTGGAAGAATTTGATATCACTTATATCACGCAAAAGGCTATGAAAGGGAGAGCCATCCTCGATTATCTTGCCGATAATCCCATAGAAGGAGATAAGCTTTGGATTCTAAAATTTCGAGACGAGGACATACTCTTCACCTTTCACGAGGACCTCAGATGGTAGATGATAAGCACCAAAAACTGTACATTTTATACCCCGAATAGTTGTATTTTAGTTGCTATTTCTCGACAATATGGGTCTTATGCGCTTAAATGTTTAATATGCAGGTTTAATGTACGTTGCGGTGTTCAAACGCGTATTTCAAGGCAATTGTGCATTTTACGGAGCTAAATACTAAATTCCCGTACCCTAACCCGAGCCAAAACCTAGCCCAAACTTACCCCGAGCCTGTGTGTGTTTTAGTTGTGCCCTTTTATTATTTTTTTAGATTTTAGTTTGAGTCTTTTCTATTTTTAGGATTTATTTTAGAATTTTTAGATTTTATTTTCTATTTTTTTATTTTATTTTTATTAATATAATTTTATTTTATTTTTATTTTTATTAGTTTCTAGTTTTATTTTATTTTATTAAGATTTTAATTTTTAGGATTTCATTTATTTTTTAGTTTATTAGATTTTATATTTTTTTAGGACTTTAGTTTTTAAATTTAATAGATTTATATTTTTATTTTTATTTTCATTTCATTTCTTTTTATTTTTATTTTTATTGAGTCTTTATGTTAATTTTTTTTAGAATAGAAATTTAATTTTTAGATTTTTAGTTTTTATAGTTTTATTTTATTAGTTAGTTTACATTTTTTTAGGGGTTCTAATTAAACACACACACAACCCCCTTTTCCTACACACTTATCCTAATACCCACTAAACTACACCTATCCTACACCCAACTCCCCTTACCCAACTCACCCACACACTAACTCCATACACCCTCAAACACCTTAACACCCCAATGTCATCTTCTTCCCCCAACACTTTCTCACTCCCCTCACCCACCATTAACACCCACACAAATCCATTGTCTCTCTCTCCACTTCCACCATAACCCCAAACCTCCATACCCAACAACACAACACACCCAACTCGCCCATCTCCCTCTCTCATCAAAATAGCCACCGTCCCCAATCCTTCCTGCCCCGAGCTCAGCCCCTTATGCCTCCATATCCGGCCAGCTTTCAACCCCTGGCGGCGTCCCACTCGCCCCGCCAACCTGTCGCCCTGCTGTCCTACCAGCGGCGACGACTCTCAACGCAACCATCACCGGCGATCGTAGCCAAAACAGACCACCTCTCCGGTCGGACTTCTAACCGAGACCTGCCGGCTTCACCCTCAACCCCCTTTCCGCCGGCGACCAATACCCCCCTCTCGGCCAGCCTATCCCAACCCGATTCCATCCAGATCCAACCCCACTCCAACCCATATCCATCTTCTTACCCATGTACCCCATTACCCATATTCAAAACCCATACACCAAGACCCATACCCATTTCTAACTAAAACACGATTTCTTCAAGCTGCCAAACACAAACCCAACAAACCAAATGCCACATGTGCCTAATAACCTATTTACCCAATTACCCCCCAACTAACCACCTTAAGCCATTTTCCCACATTACCCTCAATAACAATCTGATTTTTTCCAAATATCCTCACACCTCACACAATCCATGCACAATTGTGCATTCTCTCCATATTACCCTCACCCTCATGACCTCACTCACCTCATGTACACACATCCAAACCACATGCACACTAATGTCCAATCCCAAAATTACCCCCATGCTCCATGCCTACAATATAAAAGCAAAGAGAAAGCTCATTTGAGGAGAATCATATCAAGTAGAGAGAAAATTCTAGAGAGAGTTAGGTTAGAATAAATTAGGTAGAAATATTTGTAAATAGTTTGACTTTCATTTTTTAGATATTTGTGAGTGATAAATGTGTGAAATTCAATTGAGTTGATTATTGAGTTTATTATTGTTGGATGCTCATATTGGATGGATTGTGTTTAATTTCAAAGGAATGGAAGTTCAATTTCACTTCAAGAGATTGGGGTTTGATTGTTTTCTTCTCTTCTCATTTATTTTATGCCTTTGATTATTAATTTGTCATATTTCATATCATGTTAGGCTAAATCCCCTTTCAAGGGGTGGGGTGAAACCCTTATTTGATATTATTTTAGTTTAATTACTTTGTTTACTTGAATTATCCCTTTGAATGTTAATTTTGATCTCTCACCCTTAGATTTACGCCTCGAGAGAGGGTAAATGATTTTCGAGAGAAAATCGAAATTCTAGTGATAATACCCATTTTAGATTCGAACTAGAGATAGGGGTTTCTTAAGTGGGGTATTATCATTTGAATTTCAACTATAAATTTAATTTCTAAGATTGACATAAATTCTAATTGATCGATCCTAGCGGGTGATTAATTAAAAGAAGTGTTGATATAATTTTCTAGAGTTGTGGGGTGTTAATTTTAACTTTCTAAAAGATTACTATTCTAATTACACTTGCAACGAGAGTTGATTTGTAATTTTAATATTAATTTGGGAGAATTCAAATAATTAAATTAATTAATTAGAATAACTAAAATTTGTGGTGTAATCCCACTCCTTGATTGTTCTCACAACTATTTACCTCCCTTTATCTTTTATTTTAGTGTTAGACCTTATCTTTTATTTTAGTCATTTTCTAGTTAGTTATTTTCATCTTAGTTTAGTTTAGTTTAAAATCTCACCTCACCCATTTGTTTTAATATTGAAAAAGCTAAAAAAATTAGAAAAAGTTAAAAAGCACAAAAAGAAAATAAATAGTGAATTACAATTGAATTTGTCTCTAGCTTACTCCCTAGAAAGTGGATTGATACCCTTACTTACCTCTACACTTGAGTTTATTATATTTGTAGGTATGTGAGGTTTTGATTAGAAGGACTTTTCAAGCAACGACAAGAAATACACGCAAAAGTCTTTCTATCAAATGGCGCCGTTGCCATTCTTGGGATTGTGAAGCTCGGAGCGGATTGCATATTGTAGTTCATTTATTTTTTGCACTTTATTATTTTTTTTTTTTGTAACACTTTTTATATTTTTAGAAGGATTGTATTAGGACTTTTTATTATCTTGGCTTGTATTGCGGTGCATAGGACACCATTTATTTTTCATTTAAATTTGTAATAATTCAAGACAAGCGTGATAGGGAAACCGGACAAGGTAGAGAGAGGGCGTCCATTGGCGAGGATTTAGAAGCCTCTCTACCTTGGGTCGGTAGGACTCCCGGGGACGACTGAGATAGGCGTGATCTCCCCCCGGTCGACTCAAAATTTTCGGCACCCCACGGCCTAAAAACCGTGGGAGGTACATTTCTTACACCCTCGCGCCTCTCCTGTTAGCGAGTCAATTCTTTTGTGTGCTCTTATTTGATTTTATTCTCGCATTTATTTTTGAATGGTGTGATGAATTAATTAATTAAGACCTACACCCGGTCACTCACGAGAAGGGATTTCATCACCCGACTCACTCGCTTACTATTTGTGTGCTACCCTAGCCATCACTAAATTTAAAATCAATCAACTAGGTGGCCCAATAGGAGAAATTTTTGCAAAGGCGATCACAAAGAGATTTCCGTGAATTTTTATCGCCCGCGGACTTAATTAAAATTTGACTACCCTCTCACTAAATTTAAAGATAAAAATTGGCTATGTGCTAGTTAGGAATTTTTCTTGACTTGTGTGTGTGTCCAATTCCATTTTTCGGTAGTCGGTTTTAGTTAGTCCGTCCAATTCAAAGAGTCCATATATTTTTTCCCCACCTTTTCTTCCAAAAAGAAAAAAAAAAAAATCCAAAAATCCAAAAATATTTTTCTTCCTTTATTTTTCAAAAAAAAAAAAAAAAAATTCAAAAATATTTTCTTCCTTTATTTTTTATAAAAAATCTCAAAAATATTTTCTTTCCTTTTGAAAAAATTTCAAAAAATCAAAAAAAATATTTCTCCCCTCATGGCCGAGGAACGTCCTTTACGGGACTACTTTGGTCATTTTCCATTGACACGTGACACGTGTGAGAGTGGTCCCGAGCGATCTCTTTATGATATTCTTCACGATTTCACCTCTCTCACGAGTACCGTTGGTACTCTTGACCCATCTATGCATGCACCACCTATTCCATCACCCTCGGTGTCAAGTGTCACTGTGCCTCCTCCCTTGTTGTGCACCCACTGTTCTTATGCCGATCACATGTCCCATGAGTGCCCATACTCTTCATATCCCTACGCACCCACCATGGAACATGTGTATCCATATGACACTGTTTCGGAACCCACCTCGGCCCATTATCCCGATGTATCCAATCCCGAGTTGTGTGAGTACCCGAGCTATTTGTGGAGGCCTGATCACCCTTCCACGCAATACGTATCCCAACCCGATGTTGTGGATCCTCACACGTTCCAACAGTCGTCATGGCAATCTTGTTCACCCAGTCACGATCAGTTTCCTCACTACGCACCCCATGAGTATCAACCATTTGTCCATCACGAGAGCAATCCTTTCGTGTATGATGCACTTGGCCCCACCCCACACACTTCATATGAGTATTCTCCATATACTCCCGGTTATAGCGAGTTGTGTCCACCTCAACCACCACCACCACCCATCATTCCACCAACACCTTCATCCACATCCACTCTCGAAACCCTCTTGCAAAAGATTATACTTGAGCAAGAGCAAGCAATTCAAACTCAAGCTCTCCAAAGGCTTGAACAAAGGTTAAATGAATTGGTGTGTGCGCGAGAGTCGGATATTCCCATGACCCCACCCATCGTTGCCACCGAGTGTGACGATGATGTGTCCCCTTGTGACACAGAATTTGAGTGTGACCAACCCTACCACCCCGAGAATCTCAAAGTTGAGACCATTCCATGGTCCGGGTCCCAAGTCGACAATTGTGTTGACATACCTTTCATTAGTGAGCCTGATCCAATCCCACCCTGTCCATATGAACCCCACTTTGAGGTTCCCATTCACCTTTCCACTCCCGAAAGATCCAAAAATATGCCCGAGCTTTTACCTTATGCCCCAATCGCCTATGTCTCTGACACGACCATATCTTTTAGGTTAGCGCCGGCTACGAGTGCTCACCATTTTCCCGAGATAGAATCCGTGATAGTTCCTAACTATTCGGATCTGGATGATGTCCCACCATGCATGGCTCCCGTTGAGCCCGCTATTTTTAGTGATTCCTCTATCTCTGAGATTGGTGCCTTATCTTACCCACCTACCCCATTCCCCGATGCTGCTTTTATGGAGAAGTTGATCACTCCATCTTTAGAAACCACACTCCCTTGTGAGTATTCCTTTACTCCTCCCATTGAGTGTGTGTCTCCCACGCTTGAGTTGGATCATCTTCCTCCACCATTTAACCCACCCGATACACCATTTGTCCCACCCGACCCACTTATTGTTCCGTCCACCCCACCACCCGGTTTGGATCTTGATTTTACACATTTCACGTTTCCATCTACATTTTTAGATCCTCACCTAAAACCATCCTCCATCTACGAGAGTATATGTGGTGCTACTATCCACCGTGACATCGAGCTTGTTCCTCCATGCACGGCACTCTCTTGTGGTGTTGATTTTTCGCAACAGCTCCCTGGCGCGTCACGACGCGACCATTACCATCGCCCATTCATAGAACGGTCGTGTCATTTATATGAGCCCCATCCCATTCCTATGTCAAAACCATTTTGCCTCCCTCACCAATTGGAGCACTATGCTTATAGGGCCCTTGTTGCCCTCACCTTTACACTCAACAAGGCTCAAGACCGATGCCTCTTCACCCTTACCTTAATACCCACCCACCCTTGGTCCACCGATGCTTTTCATCGTGTGATGCACTTTGCCATACAAGTGCATTGACCCGCTTTAGCCTTTATCCAACAAGACTGGCGCTTCAGTCTTGTTTGGGGGTGATTTTCATCACCCATTTTTCTGCCACCCCGCACTATCATAGATCCTATCTTTAGGGTGAGAATGGTTCAGTCTGGCTGAAGACATTAAACTTAGCGCTACCGGGAGGCAACCCGCGATTCTTGTACTCGTCTCATCTTGTTTGGGGGTGGTGTTTCACATCACCCTATGCTTTCTCATGCTTATAGACTTGTACATCTTTTACTCAGGTTTATTATTGGCTACATCTTTCCACTTCATGAGCGGTTCATTCTGGTAATCTCTTTCCTACCTCATGCTCTCAATTTTAAAAATCATTTTACCTAACATCGAGGACGATGTTCCTTTTTGTTTGGGGGTGGGGAATTTTATCAAAATCGTGCCTCTTTTGAAAAAATTTGATTTTTAAACCTGATTTTTAAAATTTCGTGCAGTTTCTTTCATCTCACTCATTGATGTGAATTTTCAATCATCCATCTTTCTAAAGTCTAGGAATCAAGCTAGAGAATATTTTTTTCTAAATAGCTTATGTAATACATAACAAGGCATTTTGCACTATGAATTCCTAGACTCAACAAAATTTGCGCACTTATCACGTCATTACGTTTAGAGTTGAGGAGTACTACAATTCTAAAGAGAACCTTAAGGATCACTAGTAGAGACTTTAGCCCGTGAGATTTGTGCCTTTCACCCTTTCAGAGTGTTTTACGCAATCTCCGAGTCACAAGTTGATTCAACTTCTTTTGGGTCCGCACTTAATTGTTGTATGATCTCATTTTCTTTCATAAAATTTTGGTTGATCACTGAGAATGACATCTTTTTCGAGTTGTAAGAAATGCGTGTCTTGAAATTTGTCCCGAATACTAGATTTTCATCCATACACCTACCACTTTCCCCCCATATCACATTTACCATTCACTCACCCAAGACATTACCATATTCTACCCTTTTTCCATATTCCCCACATCATCATTCCCCACTCATTTCATATATCATCCATCATCATTTTCAAATAAAAGAGTGTGATGTCAAATGTAAATGTCTTCAGTGTTAGTTTGAAAAGTGAGAGAAAAAAGAAAAAAAAAGAAAAGAAAAAAACATAAAAATAGCAAAAATAGAAGAAAAAAAAAAGAAAAAGAAAAGAAAAATCGAAAAAAAAAGGAGAGAAAAGAAAAAGAAAGAGAGTTGTAGTTAATTTTTGTTGAAATAAAGACATTTGTGCCTAAAGGGTATACACTCTTCTATCATATCCATTCATATATCATCGTTCATATCACCATTATATCCTACATCACATATCCACTATCTATCATATCATCACCCCATTCTACATCACTATCCTACCTACCTCATCCCATCCATCCTACCAACCAAATCCAAACATCACACCTCATACCATCCATCCCACTTTCATTTACCCTCACCCATATACATCCATGTTCCCCTAGGTGTTCGGGCAAATGAAAGTCGACGTGGTGAATAACTCGACGTTCTCACTATAGTGATTAGCATTTCTTTCATGAGATCATTTTCTTTCTTATTGTTCGTTCTTTCTTATACGTGTGTGAGACGTTTGAACTTGCTTACATTTACTCACCTCCTCACACACAAGAGCGATACACTTACCCTAATCTTGAGAGTTCGTTTGAGAGAGTTATATCCAGTGAGATTTGAAGTTGAAGCGTTGATTCCGACAAGGTAATCTAGGAATTACTCTTATGATTCTCGACCCGTTTTGACTGATTCACACTACACACGTTGAGTTCTAGGAAGGATGTGCCTTGAGTATTTACTTAGCTTAATCTTTTCACACATTCTAGCTTGTATTTCTGAAAATATTTCTTGTGATGGATTGTGCGATTATTCTACGTCTAATAAGAGATTGACTGCCTTTCAATAAATTTTTGCAAATAAGAATTTTGTGGGTATATTCCCTGCAAACCTTCACGAGACACAACTCGTCCTGTAGGGTAACCTATAGGTTTAAAGGCTTGTTGCACATGCTAAGTGCAATCGCAAGTGCCCGCGAAAATGGTACACTTTTGGTTTCTTATCTTTCTCCTTCTCTCTATCTTATTGCTCGAGGACTAGCAACGCTCTGTTTGGGGGTGGTGTGATAAGCACCAAAAACTGTACATTTTATACCCCGAATAGTTGTATTTTAGTTGCTATTTATCGACAATATGGGTCTTATGCGCTTAAATGTTTAATATGCAGGTTTAATGTACGTTGCGGTGTTCAAACGCGTATTTCAAGGCAATTGTGCATTTTACGGAGCTAAATATTAAATTCCCGTACCTTAACCCGAGCCTAAACCTAGCCCAAACTTACCCCGAGCCTGTGTGTGTTTTAGTTGTGCCCTTTTATTATTTTTTTAGATTTTTAGTTTGAGTCTTTTCTATTTTTAGGATTTATTTTAGAATTTTTAGATTTTATTTTCTATTTTTTATTTATTTTTATTAATATAATTTTATTTTATTTTGATTTTTATTAGTTTCTAGTTTTATTTTATTTTATTAAGATTTTAATTTTTAGGATTTCATTTATTTTTTAGTTTATTAGATTTTATATTTTTTTAGGACTTTAGTTTTTAAATTTAATAGATTTATATTTTTATTTTTATTTTCATTTCATTTCTTTTTATTTTTATTTTTATTGAGTCTTTATGTTAATTTTTTTTAGAATAGAAATTTAATTTTTAGATTTTTAGTTTTTATAGTTTTATTTTATTAGTTAGTTTACATTTTTTTAGGGGTTCTAATTAAACACACACACAACCCCCTTTTCCTACACACTTATCCTAATACCCACTAAACTACACCTATCCTACACCCAACTCCCCTTACCCAACTCACCCACACACTAACTCCATACACCCTCAAACACCTTAACACCCCAATGTCATCTTCTTCCCCCAACACTTTCTCACTCCCCTCACCCACCATTAACACCCACACAAATCCACTGTCTCTCTCTCCACTTCCACCATAACCCCAAACCTCCATACCCAACAACACAACACACCCAACTCGCCCATCTCTCTCTCTCTCATCAAAATAGCCACCGTCCCCAATCCTTCCTGCCCCGAGCTCAGCCCCTTATGCCTCCATATCCGGCCAGCTTTCAACCCCTGGCGGCGTCCCACTCGCCCCGCCAACCTGTCGCCCTGCTGTCCTACTAGCGGCGACGACTCTCAACGCAACCATCACCGGCGATCGTAGCCAAAACAGACCACCTCTCCGGTCGGACTTCTAACCGAGACCTGCCGGCGTCACCCTCAACCCCCTTTCCGCCGGCGACCAATACCCCCCTCTCGGCCAGCCTATCCCAACCCGATTCCATCCAGATCCAACCCCACTCCAACCCATATCCATCTTCTTACCCATGTACCCCATTACCCATATTCAAAACCCATACACCAAGACCCATACCCATTTCTAACTAAAACACGATTTCTTCAAGCTGCCAAACACAAACCCAACAAACCAAATGCCACATGTGCCTAATAACCTATTTACCCAATTACCCCCCAACTAACCACCTTAAGCCATTTTCCCACATTACCCTCAATAACAATCTGATTTTTTCCAAATATCCTCACACCTCACACAATCCATGCACAATTGTGCATTCTCTCCATATTACCCTCACCCTCATGACCTCACTCACCTCATGTACACACATCCAAACCACATGCACACTAATGTCCAATCCCAAAATTACCCCCATGCTCCATGCCTACAATATAAAAGCAAAGAGAAAGCTCATTTGAGGAGAATCATATCAAGTAGAGAGAAAATTCTAGAGAGAGTTAGGTTAGAATAAATTAGGTAGAAATATTTGTAAATAGTTTGACTTTCATTTTTTAGATATTTGTGAGTGATAAATGTGTGAAATTCAATTGAGTTGATTATTGAGTTTATTATTGTTGGATGCTCATATTGGATGGATTGTGTTTAATTTCAAAGGAATGGAAGTTCAATTTCACTTCAAGAGATTGGGGTTTGATTGTTTTCTTCTCTTCTCATTTATTTTATGCCTTTGATTATTAATTTGTCATATTTCATATCATGTTAGGCTAAATCCCCTTTCAAGGGGTGGGGTGAAACCCTTATTTGATATTATTTTAGTTTAATTAGTTTGTTTACTTGAATTATCCCTTTGAATGTTAATTTTGATCCCTCACCCTTAGATTTACGCCTCGAGAGAGGGTAAATGATTTTCGAGAGAAAATCGAAATTCTAGTGATAATACCCATTTTAGATTCGAACTAGAGATAGGGGTTTCTTAAGTGGGGTATTATCATTTGAATTTCAACTATAAATTTAATTTCTAAGATTGACATAAATTCTAATTGATCGATCCTAGCGGGTGATTAATTAAAAGGAGTGTTGATATAATTTTCTAGAGTTGTGGGGTGTTAATTTTAACTTTCTAAAAGATTACTATTCTAATTACACTTGCAACGAGAGTTGATTTGTAATTTTAATATTAATTTGGGAGAATTCAAATAATTAAATTAATTAATTAGAATAACTAAAATTTGTGGTGTAATCCCACTCCTTGATTGTTCTCACAACTATTTACCTCACTTTATCTTTTATTTTAGTGTTAGACCTTATTTTTTATTTTAGTCATTTTCTAGTTAGTTATTTTCATCTTAGTTTAGTTTAGTTTAAAATCTCACCTCACCCATTTGTTTTAATATTGAAAAAGCTAAAAAAATTAGAAAAAGTGAAAAAGCACAAAAAGAAAATAAATAGTGAATTACAATTGAATTTGTCTCTAGCTTACTCCCTAGAAAGTGGATTGATACCCTTACTTACCTCTACACTTGAGATTGTTATTATTTGTAGGTACATAAGGTTTTGATTAGAAAGGGCTTTTCAAGCAACGACACAAATATACGCAAAAGTCTTTCTATCAGTAGATGTTCTTTAACGGAGCTACAAATAAGAAAAGGTATGGTATTGGAATATTTCTGATCTCCCCCGATGATTCTCACATACCCATTTCCATCAAATTATATTTCCCTTGCACCAAACATATGATACAATATGAGGAATGGACTATAGGGATCAATATCTCCTTTGAGAAATGAATCAAATGCATAGATGTATATGGAGACTCAACCCTCATCGTGGGGAAGATCCTCAGGAAATTAAAAGTTAAAGATGAAAAGCTACTAGCTTTACATGCTCACCTAGAAAAGCTCGCCACCTGATTCAAAGATGTCATCTTACATTACCTTCCTCGCTCGAGGAATAGTCTAGTTGATTCACTACAGACCTTAGACTATATGATCGACATGCCTGAGGGAATAATAATAGCCCCCTTTCAAGTCAAAAAATAAAATGCCCCCACTCACTGCTACCACATTGAGCTTGTTACAGCAGAAGAACCTAACATAGAAGGATTGAGGTATTATGACATTTGTCACCTCCTAAAACATGGTAGGTATCCCCGATATATGGAAAAGAAAGATCGTGCAACCTTTCGCAAGATGGATGATGAGTATATCATCTGCGACAAAGCACTCTTCATGAGAAATTTCAATGGAACCCACTTGCATTGCATAACAGGGGATGAAATCAAGGACATGATACAGAAGATTCATAGTGGGGAATGTGGGCCCCACATTAATGGTCATATGCTTTCCAAAAAGATCATTCGTCAAGGTTACTACTAGACGACCATGGTTTAAGACTACACTTTTTATGTTTGAAGATGCCTCAAATGCTAGCAGTTTGTCAACCTTCAACACTTGCCTCTTCAAGAGTTATATAGCATGACGACTCCCCTTCCCTTCACACCTGGGGCATAGACATCATCAGCAAAGTCACTCCCAAAGCTTCAAATGGGTATGAATTCATCTTAGTAGCCATTGACTACTTCATGAAATGAGTCAAAGATGAGTCATACGCGGTATAAAATGCGAAGAAAGTAGACAAATTTATCAGAAATAATATCATCTACTGCTATAGAGTTCCGCACTAATTGGTATCAGATAATGGGCTCTATTTCAAAGTTAAGGTCAGAGAACTAGTTGACGAGTATAGAATTGAAGGGCTTAAGTCCTCTCCTTACAGAACACAAACCAATGGCACCATTGAAGCTGATAATAAAAGTCTCAAGACCATCATTATCAAGATGACAGAAAGGTACAGATACTGGGCCAAAAAAATCCCATATGTCCTCTGGGGCTATCGCACCTTAATCAGAACACCATTGGGGCTATTCCTTACTCTCTAGTATACGGCGTGATGGTGTTCCTCCCTGTCGAACTTGAAATACCTTCTCTATGTGTTATGATTGAAAGTAAGGTCAGTGATGAAGATCGTCATCGAAGCCTCTATGACAAACTTGCGCTCTTGGGAGAAAAAAAGTTGAAAGCCCTATATCATATACAAGGGTACCATCATCGTATTGCACGATCATTCAATAAGAATGTCAAGGATCGCATTATCCAAGAAGGGGATATTGCAATAAAAGAAATCATACAACCTGTCTCGGATCTAAGAGGAAAATTCAAGACCAATTAGAGTGTCCCCTACATAGTAAAGAAAATTATTTCTGGTGGTGCCACTATGCTCGCAGACCTCAGCAGGGAAAAAATGATGCGTACAATCAACTTGGACCGTCTTAAGAGATTTTACCCCTAGTCCGAACTCTCGTCGCGTTATGACTCTTCTCACCCACCTTCTACTCTAATATATATATATATATATATATATATATATATATATATATATATATATATATATATATATATATATATATATATATATATATATATCTTCCTTCCTTTATTCTCAGAACTACGTGGGACTTGATCCTCTCAGAATCACCACTTTTCAAAAAAGAGAATCTCATAATTTTTAAACCCCATAGAGGTACGTAGGCTTCCCATAAGACACACATGGGCATAGTCCTTTTTCTTTCGCAAAATGCTATTATTTTCTTCCTCCGAGAACGATGGTCTCTCTCATCATATAAGCACACAATAGAATTATGTATGCCTTACCAATCGATATATATAATTCACACATAGTTCATTAAGGACACAACTAAATACATTAAAATAATTGTTCGTTTATTAAAAAACTAAGAATACAACCTTTACATGATATATTAGCGATGGGAATGTAAAACATGCTACTCCCTTACAAACCCCATAAAACATAAAACCCCTAAACCCACATTATTAACATCTTCACAAAAAAAAACCTACGAAACCAAATACAACCAAATACCTCTCAGAACCTACACCAATTTTTAATAACCCCCTCTTATACCCAAGAGCTTATCCTCAACTGCTTGACGGACCGACTTCATAGTCATTTCTTATCCCTGTAGGATCCTAAGAGTCCCACTACTAGGTGCGGCTTCGAATGCGCTCCATGTGACAATAGGCCTTTATAAGCTTCGAGGAAACCAAAACACTCTCTACTAAAGTTTTAGACATTACAAGACATCTCTGATCATTTCCTTCTGATAGAATCTTCTCAACCACCTGCTTCCACAACCACTTTAGGTAATCGCCCTATATGATCCAATGCTCCCCAACAAATTGAGACAGACGGGAAGATGGTTGGTGACGCTACCATAAAGGCCCTAATATTATTCTTAATGACTCAGTCAGGTCCTTTATAGGAAAAAAGTTGGCTATGAGCAGAGGAATGATTTTTTGCCACCCTCCTTAGTGTAGAAGCCACCATAGAAGATAGAAAGAGGTAAGACGAAGGCGCAACAATCGTACGTACTGATAGTCACCCAGTTGTAAGACAGTCTGCAAGTTCCCCTTCCATATTATAGACCAACGAAGGATCTAAGACCTATGCTCTACAAGCTAGTTCACTCAGTTCTTCATCATTGGGTTAAAGCTGAAAAAATGCCTAAAAAAAGTTGGGAATTACTGACATAGGTTACTCAGGAAAGGCCGACAGACGCAATCTCTCAGATAACCACATGAACAGCATGACAGGGCTCTCCCTCAAGGAATCAACTCAACCCTCCTTCCAGGCATCCAGCCCATTCAAGGTCCTCGCTAGTATCACAGTAGCTGGATTACAATGGTAAGACATCCACAACACTATTGTGGATACCGGAGAATCAACCGTTGTATCATCTGTCACCAAAATTAGCCTTGTAGTCATTCCCTAGGCTATAACACTAGCAAAACCGTTAGAGATATAGTTTATCTGACACACAAGTTTAAATATAATACAATAAAGGAGATTAGCTCCACTTGACATAAACCTTTCTATCTCCTCATCCATGGACTAACCAAACCAGCAACAGTTCCTTAAAAATTTAAGTATTGAGAATGTAAGAATAGTTCCACAAAATATTAAAAAGCAGTGAACCTAAACTAACAAGCCGACAAAAAGGCCATGGATATATCGGTCGCAACCTATTTTGAGAAACCTTCATTTTTCTCCCCTAATTCTTTTTCTCGGAATAAGCCCCTTCAAAGGGAAACTCTTTACAACAAAGCGATTAAGACATTTCTCTGTTCAAATATGCTAAAAAGATATTCAAAAGTTCCAAAAAACACATTTTCAACTTTTTCTCAAAATAAAACCTAAGCAAAAAATTAAAGTGCATCTAGAAAAGTCACTAAATTAAGATAATGAAACAAAACATGCATCTTTCTTCCCTTTTTAATTCTATTTTCAGATACAAAGAAAATCCACTATATCAAACATACAACATGGTCAATGCCAAGATCCTCTAGTTATATCGAAGGATCTGCGAGAAAATTCCAAAAGGAAAGAACCAAAAATGGATGTCACCTTACCTTCATCACCTGCCTCATAAACCTCTCCCCCAGGTACTAGACGTACCCAAATTCATTCTCCAATAACCTTCGCATCTGGGCATGCATGTCCGTAATCCTTATAGCCCTCGAGGACACATGTAAGGGTAGAATGTGACCTGTTTCCTCAGAATCGACATCGACCCTCTAAATTAGTCATCTCAGTTCTCTAGGTCTGTATAATCATCCTCAACCTGCTGTATTGGTCATTTCAACTCTTTAGGTATGAAGAATTAGCCTTGACCCTTTGAATCATTCACCTTAACTTTATGGGTCCGCAGAACCTACCTCAACTCTTCAACCAATCATCTTCAAATCCCTAATAAGGTCCTCAACCTTTAAAATATCGATGAGGTGTATAAATTTTGATGACCTACTCTTGTTTCAAGCTCTCATATCGAGGATCTCTGTATACACCCCATCCTGGTACGCCATAAGTACTTACTTAGGTACCTAACACTCTTCCTCCCATTAAAATGCCCTAAGTCCTAATCCAAACTCTTATCTAGAGGCAACTAGGAAATTTTGGGCCCCGTTTGAACTCAGTGAACTCCCAAACCTAGCAAAGCTCATTCAAACCTCATAGGGCTCTGAATCCCCTTCCCAACGGTCCATACGATACAATAATCAACCTCACAGTTCGTACGTACTTCCCTTTTTACTCCTAAAACCCCCATCCAAAGCCCACTAAGTAGTTTAGAAGCCCATTTGAACTCAATACACTCTCTGAACTGATCGAAGCTCATTGAAACCTCATAAGGGTTTGAATTCCCTTTTTAATGGTATCAACTGTGCACAAAGCAGCCTCACGGTTCGCGCGTACTCACCTTTTTACTCCAACACCTAATCTAGAGGCCACCGGGTTCTTCCGAGCCTCATTTGAACTCAATTAACTCTCCGACCTGAGTGAAGCACACTATAACCTAGGGTTTTGAATCTACTTTCCAACGGTCCATATTTTGCACGAATCCTCATGATGCACGCGTACTTGCCTTTTTACTCCAAGAATCCCCCATCTAAAGGACTATAGGTGCTTTCGAGCCTCATTTGACATCAGTCTACTCTCGAACTCGAGACTCGCTCAATGGATTCTTGTAGGGATCTGAATGCCCTTTTCAATGCTCTTATCCATATGCAACTCGGACTTATGGTTTGCATTTTATGCCCATTTTTCTGAAAAATTCTATTATGGATCGCCTTTAGGAACCTAAGATCTGCACATATCGGCAGGGTGTACATTCCTTGGATAGAAAAGTAGGGCTATGCCAATAGGTAGACTAGGGGCCATCACGATCCCTGCATCCCTAAATTTTTACTATTTATGGAGGCCATGACCTCATTCCCAAAGGTTCCTTTCTGATGTCAGAACATTCCCCTCCAAATCAGTGCGCCAAAATTCTATTTTTGTAAATATTCTCTCCATCTCCTTACATCACACTCATCCATTCTTCACCCTACTTTCCATCTTTCCACCATCCAACCATATTAAAATCATCCCCTTCCTATTACAAAATCATAATTAAAGTACTCTAGAAGGTTTACCCTTATTCATTTATAACTCACTCAATTAGTAGTTATTTACTTTTATTTCCATTTTTTATACATCTTTATTTAATTTCTCCATATCAAAGTTAATCTCACTTTTTACTATTTTATACATATAAATCTTATTTTCATAAAATATAAAAAAGCCAAAAAGATGGTTTTCTTATAAAACCTTAATTACAATTTTCTCATTTTTTCACACTTCCTACACTTGTGCACATTTAGTAAAAAAGTTAAAGCAAGTTCTAAATGAGGATTTATGGCTTAAACCCCACGCTTTCATCTTATCGAAAAACGTGGATTTTAATGCCCTTGAGACCACATAGGCATCCTAAGTCGATCTTGGGATTCGAGTCCTATATCTTCCTTTCTTCATTTTATGTTTCCTTGTATTATGAGTCCGTGTACTCCTACATGTTTATGTTTTTCTCGATATACACAAGTACTTCTTCATAGTGATTTGTGATTCGACATACACCCACATTATATTTTTATGTTATTTCCTTTGTACACTCATTAGGATGATTCCGCTTCATCCTTCCCATGATGTGAATCAGATGATTCTTTTCTCTTGTTATTAACACCGCATACATGTACACAGTTATCATACTTTGGAAAAAGGAGAATATTATCATAGCCCATGAGAGAACGAAAGGACATGATGGGTGCCTAATACCTTACCATTTCGTAACTTAGTCCTCGGACCATTGATTCATTTTGTTTCGTATGCATCAATATGTCTTGATGGCTACATTTCTTTTGCCTGTTTTGAGAAAAATAGGTTGTCGACTCCATTTCTTCGTGTTTCTCCCCTTTTGATGACAATCGATTTATATCTGAGGTAGCCTGCGAAGATCAGTGCGATTGGAGGAAAGATGACTCCCATATCCTCGAATCCTCGCATGTGAACAGAGAGAGTTTTTTATTCGATTTTTTCCCCTTCAATTTTGGGTCCGGCCTGCACCGAAGGAATCTAACTCGAATGGGCACAATGGTCTTTTGATTCATATACTTTTTTCCAAAGAAACTAAAATTTATAAAGAACAAGAGTGGGAAATGGCATGTCTCCAATTGATCATAGGAAAATGCTATAATAAAGAATTTATTAAATGATAACTGACACCGCAATTTATGAGGCCTGGATCTATAATTAGGAGTTGTAATATTATATTTGTTGGTGATCTATCTCCAACAAACCCTATACATTATCCTTCATGAGGCCTCCATCCTCACTCATTTTTTTCCATCTGATCCATATCAGCATCTCCATCATCAACAAAACCAGTCCTTTCTCTCATCCGGCCTAGCATGTTGCTTCGATTTGTACTCTTCCGTTACACGTTCTTCCATGTTGGAGCTTGAAAAAAAAAGGGCTGCACACTTGTTTAAATAGTTTTTGTATGATTTGCAAAAAATGAAACGAACAGTACAAATCCCAGCCTTATGTGATTTTTTTTAGGCTGGAAATCTCGTAGAATCCTAAAAGGGTTATGATATGTGTTGTCTCTCCTTTTTAGTTTCTTTCATATGATTTGTAAAAAATGAAACGAACAGTAATCCTAGCCTTATTTGATTTTTTTTAGGCTAGAAATCCCGTAGAATCCTAAACACGCTTGTGAAATTTGTTTTCTATTTTTTTCTTCTAATTTCTTGTGCATGATTACAAATGCTGTTCGTTCCACCTTTTTTTAGGATTTTGCAAGATTTTCATGTTTTATGGAGGCTGTTAACAAGGACACTTTGGTATTTTAATAAGTTTTTTTTAATTTAATAACTACATCAGAATTTTGTGAGGCTGTTACCCATATTTTAGTATGCCCTTTTCCTCATTGCATAGTGTTTGAAAAGACTAATATTCTGCCCTTAACACCATTCCACTTGGTATCAGCCCCTATTATCTTTGAAACATTGAATAGTGTCAAATTTGTCTACAATTAGAGTTATAACTTCCCATCCATCGCTTTATCTGAAATATCTGAATGAGCTCCATGTTCGCCAATAATTGTAAAACTGTCTACATGACCCAACTCTCGGTTTTGATTTTTATAGTGAAGACCGTTTATGGAAGAATTTCTATCATGCCCCCCAATCATAAATCAACTAGCGCTAATCACCTCTGCTTGCACTAGTAATCATTTTGTTTTCACTGCAACTTTTCAATAACTTGCACAAGCTAGAGGTTTCAGAATCAGCCAATCTGATCTATTACTCAATCACCCCACACGAATAATTTTATGGTATGTCTTCATATGTAGTAGATAAGGGTTTGATTGAAAGTATTTCTTAGAGTAAAGGATATACCAAGATCTCTCAATTTTAAGTCAAACCGTTGAAAACCTAGGTAGGTTTTTTGATAAAATTAGGCTACGTTTGAGATATATGATTTATGACCTTTATATGTAGGTGTAAGAAATAGGTCATTAAATCATGTTTATTGATTTTTGGAATGCTCGTACGAAAAAGATTAATCTGGTAAAGACGAGAAGTTTCAGAAGAGAAATTCCAGTTTCGCACAAGATTTCATACAAAAAATTCTTATTCAAGGTTGAAATCTCGTATGATAAAATATTTTTATGAAGTAATATCACTGTTATAAAAAATCCGCCTAGGCTTAAGACTTGGGAGAAACGCCTCACCTTACGCTTTTCACGCCTTATTCTTGGTAAAACCCTAAAGACGTACTTTTTTCTAAAAACAACAATGATTTAGTGAAACGATGTTGCCTTTCAAAGAATTTCTTTACAAACCGGACCATTATCTCATCCAAAATAATCAAATAGTATTTTAATTTGCATATACTCAGACATATTTTTATGATATGTGCAAATTTTGTATTTTAATAGCGTTATTATGGTTAAAAAATATTAAAATATATTAAGAACGCCTAAACGCCTTTTGACGCCTTTTTACGTCTAGGTCCGCCTAGGCTTCCAAGGCTTAAGGCTTGGCCTCCACGCCTTAATCACTCCCCGCGTTTTTTAGAACCTTGGGTAATATCATGTGATAAAACTTCATATATGCCCATACCGAATGAAATAAACTTCCTACAAGAACTTTCATCTCAAAATCAACATGGCGTACGAAAAACATTTTTGTACGAAAATTATCGCAAATATTTAAAAATAAATAAAACCAACTCTTGAAACCTTCTCCAAAAAATGTTTTCATGTCAATACTTTAATATAAAGATAAATTAGGGGATAATGTATATTCCTCGAGATAACATATGTTTTCATTCTATTAGTAGTATTCACCTCAAAACTAATTGTATAAAGATATTAAGTCACACACGAGTGCGTGTTAGAGAACGTGTAAATTGAACTTGACTAGTTTTATGTCATGTAATGAAATTAGTAGTCTTCAAGTAGATATTTCGATGTTATGGTTAATACATATAATCCTGGACATGTGATATCCCAATAATTTTGTGTGTATGTCAATAGTCATTTAATGTTGATGAAAGCTCTGCCTGCATCAGGGTGAAGTATATTAATTGTGAATATGAATATTGGTAAATAGACTAATAAGGAAAACACCACTCCTAGCAATGATAGAATATCCTATGCATCCTAATAATGATTCATTATTTATAAGTATGTGGTCATGGTCAGGGACGGAGCTAAGCTTTGGTTGGGTGGGGCAATTGCCCTAGCCACGAATATTAATTTTTTTTATATAAGTTTTGAAAAATTCAAAAATTTTAAGGGTTAAATATAAAAAGTCTAAACAATTCAAACCCAACTTAAACTTAAACTCAGTCGTTCAAAACCCATTTCTTCAACTTTGGTTTGCTCCCCATTTCTCCTATAACTCTCACATCACACGATTTTCTCTTTCCATTTTGGTTTGCTACTCCTCTCACTATTTATTTTGAAGATAAGTTAACTTTAACAAATTATTACTGTTTTGACTTGTTGTTTTAATTTGGCTTGTTGTTTTCTCTTCATAAATCCACCACTTACCCCATTTTGGCTAGCGGTTTTAATTTTTTTCTTTTAGGATTTGATTTGTTTTTGTTAGGTGTTTATTTATTTGTAGATTAATTAAGTGTTGTGTTCATTTTATTTTTTTTCTTTTATGGTTGAGTGATAATTTCCTTTTGCCTTATTGTGGATTGGTGGATTTGATTCTCTTCAGATATTTTTTTTAGTCTCATAATATTGGGTTCTTTATATTATTGCGGAGGAGTTAAAATTAATTGTTGTTTAGAGTTTTGCTATATGTCTACTTTTCACAATATGCCTAATTTTAAATCTCATAATAGCAAATATGAAAAAATATTTTAAAAGAACTCATGAAAAAGATTATGATGATGTGATACGAGAGATCATTACGTGTGACTTATACAAATTATTAATAAAATTTGAGTAAAAACGAAAAAATAATCCTAATCTTTTTTTTCGGGAGCTACCGTCCCCGAACCCTCATCAATGATTTGTGTCTCACCCCGGCTCAATTCCTGGCTCCGCCATTGATCGTGATCATACGATAACTAGAAAATGAGTATCTAATTTATATCGTTGTGACCATAAACAATTAAATCTAAATGCATGTGATCAAGTTATGGGATTCATAATAACAACCCATGCCCTATATAACTTGTTTCGAATATTATATGACGGAAGGAATGGAGTGTACCAATAACACATTAGTCGTTCGCTCTAAAAAAAAGTCATAATACGAGGTAATCGATATGTCACTCGTGATTGTGAGTTTATAACATGAGATGATAATAACAGTCAGAATAAATTATTCTAAATGTGATTAAATAATTCGCGGGGTAAATAAAATAATGTGATGCTTACTCAAGAGGTGAACTTAATGGGTCACACACAATAGGGTTGTTAGGACAAGAATAAAAGTACTGGGGTGGTTACTGAAATTACAAAAAATTAGGGATCATATACCTAGGTGAATTTGTAAAATCGCTACAGCGGAACTATTGCAACTTCTAAAAAAAATCCAATTTTAATTAATCCCAAATTTTAGTTAAACCCTAAAACATGCATCTAGATGATTTATCCAATAAAATAAAGCATGCAGGATAAAACAAACAATTTCAGGAAAAATTCCCCAAAGGGGCAAAACCTTTTATTTTCATTATAATATTGTAACATACAATTTCGGATTACACGCAGAGTTACCCGCATGTGTCGGATCTGTAGTCGGCGGATGGAAGTTTCCCTTTCCTGGAGGGCAGCAATGAAGAAGAGAAACGGCTTCTCCACAAGTTTGCCGGCTGAAAGTTTCCCTTTCCAGGAGGGCAGCAATGAAGAAGAAAGACGGCTTCTCCACAAGGGTTGAACAAAACACACGGTTGTTTTCTTGGGTTACCAAAAAGATTCACAAATATTTGGCAAGGATGTGTGAATCAAAACATGAGTCTTGAGACTCAAAAATTATGAAGACTAGAGGTATTTGAACTCTCAAAAACGTCTTCCAAAGTCTTATGAAACAGCTCCCCCGAAGTTGGTATTTATAGGGAAATACGTGAAGAGATCCATGTTTTTAAAACTCTGAAATTCTATCCAGCGTACAGGGACCCCGAACCGGTTTGGGTACCCTGTGAACCGGTTCGCCCCCCCGAACCGGTTCGGGCTGGGTTCGGGGAAACTCGCTGGGAACAAGGGCTAAACACTTAAAACAATTCCCAGTATTTTCAATGTAAATATCTCCATTTTCAACGGGACATAACTTGTTCACCGTAGCTTGGATTGAGGTGTTGTTTCTTCCAGTATCTTCGTTGCGGAAAGCTCTTCAACTTTCCAGTTGATCGGTCCTCCGGACGATGGCTGTAAAATTATCAAATTTCCCTTGAAATTCCTTATCAAGCCTTGTTGCACTATTCTGACTTCTCTTGCGTACCACTTGCATTATGAGCCTAAAATCATGGCACGTGAAGTCGTTGAGGCAGATGAGGGACACATGATGGAGATAATAAATGCTTGATTCCTGGAATTCGGATAGAGGCCATCATGTGAGATCGTGAGGCGACGTGCCAAATGTAGCGGCGTACGACATACATAAATGTAACATGTTGGACATGAGAAAAATGTCCTTACAGAATTATTAAATGACATGCTTATGTGATTGTAATTTAATTTTAAACACCCGTAGGCACCATTTTTCCTATTGTCATTTAAACCATCGAGTCTCTTATCGAAGATATGACGGAAAGCTAACATTATTTGAATTTTGAAACATCGAGATTAATATTTTAAAATTTGAAATGTCATGTCCAAAATAAAAATAAATGACCCTAAAAATTGAAATTAATTTTATATTTTAACCATTTTATATCTATTTTATTTTATAAATGTAGTTAATTTCAAAAATGTAGCTTTCCATTTTAAACCTTAACCCAATATAATTTTTTGGCTCTTGTCCACTTACTTATTTTTTGATCACTAAGGTCCCTCACCCCTTAATGAATGTATACCTTATAATTTCTGGTATACATAAAATCAACACGTGTATATTACAAAAATTTATGTATACATAATAAAATTCAATGTACAACTTACAAATGTTTATAAAAAATTACAAAAAATTTAAGTTATAGAATTGACTGTATACATTACTAAAAAATCAACTATACACTAATCGTGTCCTTAATAACAAAAAAAAATATTGATATAAAAAATTGTTGGGAGTTAACGAAACATAGTTTGGAAAATATTCAAAACTAGAGTGTTTTTATTCCCACGAAAATTTTCTTTCTACCCACCCATCAAAGATTTTAAAGTTTAATAAAAAAGGGATTATAAAAAGAAAAGTGGGGTTCAAATAAAAACAACCAAAACTAATGGACTGACGGTAAAATATTTTAATATACATTAATAATTTCCTTAATAACAAAATGTTACTGATATAAAAAAAAGTTTCTGGGAGTTAACTCTAAAAATCCATTTGAAACAAACATACTAAAAACTAGTGTAGTGGAGACAACTTTGTCTCAAATTGTAATGGGACGCAAAGAAACTTTCCTTGTGTACTGAGTTAATTTGCCACATTTTTCAAAATTTCTCTTAAAGACAAATTTCAATGTTGTTACATTTATGGATGATCCCATTAAGGTTTGTTTCATATAAATCCTCATTTTGTTTTCATGTTAAGTAAATTAAACTCTAGTTTATGTATTTCGTATCATAATTTCCAGGTACAATTGTTGATTCTATTTACTTTTAAATATTTTGTACATGTACTGTTTATCTTTTACATACCAAAAACTGTTGTTGTTTTCTTGTTGCTAGCTATGTGTGTATAAAGCCAAATATTGATTGTTACTCAATATAATATCCCTTATTTTTGTATATTTTATATTAATTTGGAAGTTATTTATCTTATTTATTGTCTATGGAGACATGTGAGATGTCACTTATTATATTTGCATCTATTTGTTATGTGATTCTTCTGTGCTTCGTGAATTCACATCTTTTGGATATCAATAAAATACACTGTAATTTATCAAGTAAATATTTGAAGTGACTTAGTATTATGTGTGACTATGGAATGGTCAGGGATTAGGTGTGGGGGTTGACTTGTTTGGATTATTCCTTTAGTATCGGATCCCACCAACCGTGAAGTAGTTCTTATATTATTGAGCCACACTTATCTAACTAATAATTAAGCTTTAACTTAATCAACACTTACCGAATAATAAAATTAACTTAATGAGATACAACTATAGTGATATTAACGATACATCTACTATAGTGATATTAACGATACCTCTACTATAGTGATATTAACGACACCTCTACTAAACCCGTTTCTCATGCAAATCTAGTATCAATAAATTACTGTGACTAACTCGTATCACATAAAACAGACCCCAATCACCCCGGGATAAAACTCACACTTTCAATTGCTAATAGCCCCGGTGGTTCAAATGGTTCCTGGACATAACATTCTCATCCCAACCAAAACAAAAACTTCTTTTAACTGTTGCCCTTTCTGGGCATCCTGTTACTCTCACCCAATTCACTGCGGACAATATCCACACGTGTTCCTAATCTTTACACCGAAAACACCTATATGTGTCGTTCCCCTTTCTCTAGACCCACCTGTTATGTCGGGATTATCCTTCTCACGAGCCTTGTAGTCTTGACCCAGATTACTACCTCCATTGTCCCTTTGGCTTCGTTGGCCCTATGGGACTCGTTACTGGCCTTAATGGCTCTAATTGAATCCACCATCGCATGGTAGGAATTCTATTGTTCTAAAAAATGGGTCCTTTACTGGGTGTCCCCTCTTGTCGTGCCTCACTAGCAGTGTTAAATCCAGTTTCGCCCTTCGATTAGGTTCTCCAACCCTCTTGGCTCCCTTCTCACAGAAGCACCATTATCAATTTGTACATGTACGACATTTACTACAACGGTACCAGTCATACTATCAAAAGTTCCCCATCCATGCTTGTATATTTTACCCAGGGGTCCATTATTCACTTACGGACCTTTTTCATTCTCCGTATCCATCTTGTCAGGTACGAAGTTCGCTAAACACATCAACTTTCTTTCATGATTAACTACTGCATGATCCTTTTGAAACAAGTATTGAAATCTCCTTTGCCTCTCCTATTTAAACAGCTGACGAGAGGAGTTACGGTCAAGTCGCACCCAAAATTTCATGTTATTTATGGTATCTGTCTATGGTTGTGGTGACAAACTCCTATCACTACAACATCGCTCGTATGAACCAAAATTTCACCCTAAATTTAATCTTGGGTGCCACTGCACTCCACCCTACACAATTACCTTTGGGTTATCTCTTTTCATTGACCCATCACACTCCCGCTCTTCCCCGAATCCTTACGGATGGCTCTTCGAAAGAGTTCTTCTGAGTCAACCCCTTTATTGACTACATGGGGTGAGTGAGAATTTGCACCACCGCTTTCTACAACGGTGATTATGGAGGCTATTGCGTCCTAGTGTTTATCCCAACGTCATCTTCTTGAACAATAACCATGGTGACTTCTATTACAGTCACCATTCCCAGAATATTCCATGGCTACTGCTGAGCCTCTCCCCTGTAGTTCTTCCAACGACCATCGCTACTTGTCCAAAATTGTTCGGTGTACAAATCCCAACCAAACTCGTATATGAATCACATCAACTATAATTAATAGGAACGATAGTCGCACACGTGAAGGAATACAACAATCCTATAATCAGGCTCTAAATTAAAGAAATTTACGCTGAAACGTAATAAGCCGCACAAATCCTACAGGATCTAGAACCCGATTCTCTAATACCATCTATGACATCTCGCCTACTAAAATACCGGGTGGCCAACCCGTGATCAAAATAAAACATTGGTCTCATATGGCTCAGTATTAGCAACACGATTGAAAATATTTCTTTTTAAGTAACTAAACACCTAGTAATTTAATTAAACTGGGTCAAATTTTATCTTTCATTAATTAACAACACACGAAAAATAAATAATAATTAAACCATCCACACAAACTGGTAACTGAAACCAATAGAAATGAAAAATATAAATAAAGATGACCAAATCAACTATCGATTCAAATATAAAATACAACTGTAAAATGAAACAATAACCTGGATACACAAGGTCAAATAAAAAACTGAATACTAAATCTGAGGGCAACACGCCCAAATGAGTAATAAAGTAAAGATCCTACACATGGAATTAATGAATGAGGTGTCTCTAGCAAAGTCCTGCAACTTCCACGTGAGTTGCAGATACTCATCCCTAGATAGAATCTTCAACTGGGCATCCCTGTGGCTGGACACCTAAAAGTTGTGAAAAATATTTTGACACGAGTCAGAGCCCAAGTAAAATATTTTGAAAATATTTAGCAAGCAGTTGAATTGTAATAATTAAATATGCATGCACACTCTTCATATTTAAGTTAGTGTTGCACTCTCTTGAGGTATAACTCACCCCTTATCTAATGTGCACACCTAACGCTTGCCTGCTAACCAACCTAGCTAAGCTACCCCATCTAACTAGTTGTATCATACGTCTTTCTACCACACTACTCTAACCCGAGTACTCTTACTTTGATTTTTAAGTTATCTACTCATTAACTTATTAATCAGTTCAACTATATTAAATCATATAACATTCACAATAGTTATATAAGAAATCCCCTTTTAAATCATATAACTTTCACACTAGTTATATAAGAAATCACCTTGTTAAATCATATAACTTTCACACTAGTTATATAAGAAATACATTTACACTTATGTATTGATCCTGTATATATAATTATCTATTCATATTATATAGGTACTAGTATACTACAACATTCATACACATTTCGCATATAATAGCCATCCATTCTTGAGTAATAACTCACTGGATGCTTTCTCTAAAACGTTATTTTGTCCCAGGCATGCTCACTTTAACCCGTCCACCTCAAGTTGGACTAGATCCCACCGAAGTTGGGTGAAATATCGCAAACGTAATGAAGGCGGTCATATTTTCTCGAGAGTGAGACCGAATCATACCCAAGATGTCTCACTTCGAAAATAAATCACATAATATACATCCTGGACGATATGACCTAGGGATTACACTCTCCCTACTCCTCAAGCCATGTCATTCTCCCACATTGCGCAATGTCCTATGATAGCACTAGAGGGGTATGTATTCCTATAAATATCATTCGCACCAATATCTATAGAGAACATAAATATATATTTACTATCACATATAACCGTATACAGATATTTAATAAAGTCTGGCTAACCCGTGCCTAACACCTTTAGCACTAGCCCAAAATACCCATGTCTATATCCTGACTTCTAATTTAATTAATCACGCATTAATTATTTCTCATTCAAGTTATATCACCCAACTATAGTATTCAGACTCACTCACTCGGTCCGTATCTTCATCTCTTAAAATTTATTACACAAAATACCACGATTTAGTTTAACACCTTGTGAAATTTAATATTCAATAATTTATTATATAACTCCATAATAAACTAAACTGGCTATCCTATGCCTAACTTCCGTAGCACTCAACCTAAAAATATCTGAGTCACAACCTCGACTCTTATTCCATAAGTATTAACTTACACTCATATTTTTATTCAAGATGCTAAGGACATCCCAATCCACCCCGTATCCTAATTTAATCTGAAATTTCTATTCGAATCCATTCATATATTTTTGAGTGTTGTTCATCCTAAACACCCCTAAATCCATACCCTGAATTCATTTCCATCCAATTCCAAGATAAAAATAATGTTCCTTAATATTTTCCAAAGTGCTACACTGATCTATGGACATCCCTAAATAATTCAGATTTGATTTCTCACCAAGGATTTCGATTTCAGACACCCTTCCATAATAAATTCATAAGTAATGAAAAAAAATCAAAAAAATATGAAACTAGCGGTCATGCGTCCGTAACGAAAATATGTATCTACATGTAAAAAACCGAGGGTCATTTAATCAAGATACTAATCTCGTTTGAATGATTTATAGTGTCGTTCGAACGACCTTCTGTGCTCAGCCACTCCTCCTTCCCCACGAAACTAGTTTCTGCCATTGTTATCTTCTTTTAGCTTTTAGTTCATCCTAAAATCTTCACCAAATCACCGTCCACATCTAATACATGTAAAAATTGGTTATAATCATTCTAGATTCTCTTACTCATCAACTAATTTGCAAATCAACCCATGTTTTCCCGATTTGGATTATATCCGGGTTTTCTACAATTCACCTACTCATTTGATACTAAAATTCAAAATTGGACATCATTCTCTACTGAATTTATCATAAAATTCAGATTTTTACAATTTAGGATCATATAGTATCATAAATTTCACTTTTGATCTGCCCAATTACTCAACTCACTAAAACCCATTTCGATGTAAATATCCCACCCCAACATGAATATGGTTTACACCCACCATGATATGAATTACAATACCGAAATTTAAATTAAAGCAAGTTTAACTACTTGCCTCATAAATTCTTGGGTCTGATTTTCTTTGATGTAGACGAAGATTTGACAAATAATACACCTAATTCTTCTTGGTTTGGCTCCCAAAAACTCCCCCCAAAACTCCCTCTTTTTTCCTCTATAAAACTACAGTCTTCTTATTGAGTTGTGTTTGAAAAAAAACTTCCTAATGTAGTTTTTATAGTGCTAATCCCGAAATTAAGCCTATGGAACAAATTAAAATGACCCAAGCACCCCATGTGGGCTCGATTATGCCTAAAAATGCCCCGAGACCAATTACTACCCCCGGGTACTCTTTTTTGACTATCTTTACCTATCTGAAATCAATCGTGCACTCAAAATCATCATCCAAGTTACTTTATTAAAATCTCCAACCTTATCCTCAAATTATGACACACGTGAATTTTAAAAACAAACCAAATTAATTAATTCTTAATTCACTAAATTAATTAAATCCTCTGGATAATTTAAATTTGATATCACCAAATAAATTAAATTCTAGATCCTCAGATATAAGGGTGTTACAACATCCACCACCATTTACTTTGTCTTCCGACCAGTTGAGAAGGAGCCATGGAATACTAAACTTCGTGGCAAGGAAGCGCCTTCTTATAAGAGCACCTTTGGATCATTTGAGTTTGTAAACTTCACCACCATCCCTACTATCACCCCTTTTGATTCTAAGTATGTTATTCCAATGAGTAAGATGATTCCCAATATGATGGAGGGGGCCTTTACGTCCAGTTCTCCATGTGCACAACCTTTCAAGAGGGAGGAGTTGTGGAGTCCATCTGACCTAATTACCATGGTGTATTCCCCCAAAAAATCATAGGCCATCCATACAAACAAAAAAAATATCAATTAAAGTCTTGCAATAATCCTTCCCACCAATAAAAAGGTGGATGCCCCTATTAAGGGGAAGGAACATGCTGAAGGATTAGGGGAAAAAATGCTGACATGGCTTGTACATTACTGGGGGGCCCATCTTCTAGTAAACTAGGCATTTGTCGTGAGCTTGTCCACTAATAAGATAATTTCACACATCCTATAAATTTCCCCTTGTTGGTATTGATATTTTATGTTCATATTTTAATGCCTTCAAATTTTTTTCCAGAGTTAATTGTCTTGCTCAGATTTTAACTTGTAATTTTAGTGGATTTTTTCAACCTCCTAGATAGGATATTTGATGAAGAAAAGGTGAACGGTGATCTGGTCTGTACCCTGGATGAGACCTAAGTGGCCTTGAAGGATTCCTAAAATAAGTCAAAGGCCTTTGATGCCGAGATGAGGCCCAAGGACTTGGATCTCTCCACTCTAAGATCCAAGGTCAAGCAGATGAAGAAGGCTACCGAGGAGTTAGCTCAGTCACTATTTTTTACTCTGGAGGCTAGTGATAATGGCTATGAAAAAGTCTAGCATGAAGCCTTTATACTTGCTAAAAAAACATCTAGTCTACATTCATATCTCTTTGTTTAAGAAAGGTTGGGATTAAGGCTTTGCAAAGGTTGGGGTTCCTCCCGATTCTAAACGTTTTGGCAAGAACAATCTTTGTTCTAACCCGAACCTTGAAGATGAGGGTGAAGTAGAGGGCACCAGATAGGAGAAGGAGGAGGCTAAATAAGAGAATGGGGACAAGGATGAAGAAAAGACTATGGAAAATCAAGGCTCTAGAAAATTTGATTAGTCTATAATTTTCTCGTATCTTGTATTTCCTTTTTTTTAATATTTTCTTGTATGGTCTTACCTGAATTTCCATTAAATTAAATAACTTAGTATCTTAGCTTTATTATGATTTGCTTGGTTATTTTTTATTTTTTGTTTGTTCTTGTTTATAATTTCTAACTGGCTTTCTTTTTAATTCTTGTAGTCTCATAACAACTTGGCATTAGTTCCAATAGTTCAAGATTATGAAGACCTAAGCTTCATTCTTAGTCAGGATGCTTCGGGTTGATCTCGAGAAGACTTTTTTCAATTCAAAAAGTGCTTCAAAATATGGAAAGTATATGTGGAGATCAGGTAAGTATGGTTGCCACACTTTAGGGTGAGGTGAAAAACATTAGAAACATTATTGGCCTATTAAAAAATGAGAATAATTATCTAAGGGAGTAGCTCAGTAAGGTCGAACAAGATTTTGAGAAGAACGAGGTAATCAGGCAAGGTCAACATTGCCAAATCATGAGGCCGAAGTATCACTTTAGGATGGGTTCTCTCACAGTCTTGGATACTAGGTATGGCCAAGGTTGGATAGATGCCCCTTACACTTGGATGAAGCTAGAAGAGTGGCTTATAAGCATGGTTGGCTCAATGCGTCGGCTATGTGCAAGGTTCCCTATTTTCATACTATTACCAGGTAGATTTCCCATTTACTCGACTTCCTCCTCTTGGGAGTGATGGGTGTTAGATTGACACCCCATATATTTTAATACTCAGTTTGATCAAGTCTATTTATTAAAATATTATAAGTTGTTAAAATAATTATATGACATTCTCAATATGAGGAGGTCAAATGAAACAAATAATAAATTATATGGAAGAGATATCAAATTAATCAATATAAACTCATAAAGTAAAGTTCATGCTCATAAGAGATAAATACAATATTGTCCCAGTATACATCTTCAACACTATCTCAAATAAAACTGCAACTAATACAAGCTAAAACTAAGTCTTAGTATACATGAAAACTGAAACGTCTAAACATAAGTGAAGTAAGAATAAAATGAGAGATTAAGTAAGGTATAAACCCATGTTGAATTTGAGACTGAAATCCTTAATGACTGAGAGATGAATTATGTGTGATAGCTGGGATGAGGAAGGAAAAATCGGAAGTTTAGCTCTGTAACTTGAAGACACCATGTAAAAGACATGGACCAAAACCCTACCAAGTAGCTTAGTTATGTAGAAAAATCATAGTTTAAATAATCAATATGAATGACCCATGACATAAAACGTAACCTCATAATGCTTTAGAATTACCTCAATTCCATTATATCAATTAATTTCATTAATTAATTTTTTGCATTAATTAATAAACATAATTGAAATGCACCCCTATCCCTATCCATCTCAAGAACATGCGATCTGCCAAACACACCATCACATAATTCATAGTTGCCTACTTCATAGTGTCAAAATACCTAGAACCACCCTCCTACAAAATACTTGAATTCCACAACTCTATGTGACATAATAACAACCCAAAAAAATCATGCTCATAAAGTATTTGAACATAAGGGTGTTCCTCCTCAACACTCACCTATTAAATCATGTTTCACATGTTAGTTGTTAATGACATTCATAATTTAACACGTATATTATCACTATGTGTTATATTTTAAATACCCAATTACCCCACAATTGGATTATTACCAATTAAAGCCTTTATGTATGTTATAAATCATCTTAGGAGGAGATAGAGGGATATTAAGTATACAAGTAACTACTCGTAGCATAGAAAAATAAAGTAAAGGTCTATTGATTTTATTAAAGGTTTTAAGTCATCACTCCTACTCATGTCTAAAATCTATGCGTGGGATGTCTCATCGAAGTGAAATCTAAACAAGGAACCCCATTGATACACTTTCGTTTCGATAGAGTAGTAATTAAGACAATTTTATTAAGGGTTTATTATGAGAGACTAAGGTAAGGTAATTAATATTTTAAATGTCAAAAGCCCACAACCAACCCACCAACTAGTCCATCAACATTATCCAATCACAAATCCAATAACCAACACATGTTTATCCCATACTTCTTATATCATCTACGTGATAATTTCATTATCATTAACAATATCATTTCAATTAAAGGCTTGTAATATATTGTTATAAGAAAAGAAACATGTAAATAATATTCCAAGGGCATAATCCATCATAAGGATTTCATTTATAATTTAATTACCTCAAGTAATAAAGTCCAAAAACAAAATTTCCTTATTTGCGCACTTCCTACCAAGAGTAATATCATGAGATCCTAAGGTACAACCCTATAAAGAATGTATAAAATTAAGAATTTAAGAATCTTAATTTGAGTCCATATTGCCCATTTCTAGGATTCAATTTATCTACTCCTAAACACGAGGCCATACCCTTAAAATATCAATTTTACAATTTGAGGGGCTAGTGTTCAATTTCTAAAGTTATAGTGTCTCAAAACTCAATGTCAATTATGTGACTATAATGGATTTCACCAAACTACAATATCATGATAGGAAAAATACAAATTCCAAAGGCTTTCTAATTGATTGTAACATTTTAATTAGATTTCGATGAAATTTAGCATATACACATATAAAAGGAGAGGAGTAGAAAGAAACTTACCTCAATTGAAGAATAAACTTGATTAAATTGAATGATTTTTTTCTTTAAAAAGATTGACTTGAAACCCTCCCAAAACCTGTCTTGAAATTCACTTGAAATTGCTCTTTAAAACTTGATCTGAAAGCCTTGATGATTGATTTGAATCCAAAATAAAAATCCATTTGAAAAACTTGGTTAAATCTTGAGAAATATTCTTTTTTTCATTTGGGAGAAGAGGGTTTGTCTGAGATAGAATTTGGCTATTTTGTATTTTCACAGGGAAGATGAAACTTAAAATGAGGAGGAAATAAGTTTTGGGTTTTTTAAAAATGTACAATAAGTTGTCTCACAAATTTTCCCAGCATACCCTGTGGGTAGCTTAGGAGAAGGTCGCACCTATAACCCCCCATACCCCCTAATCACGACTATAAGCTCTAAAACCACTAGTGTCGCATCCTGAATTCTGGTTCCATTGTGGCGGCCCAGTTTCTAAAAATAAACTAGATATAATAAATCCTAGGAACCCTACTTTTTCCCTAAGTCATGCACAGTTACCCTAATGCTCTTAAGTAGTTTAACAATTTACTCAGGAGTCTAACTTCACTTTTGACATTCATGTTAATCTTCCACACGCTTTTCGACTCGGTGCATATGCGATAATATTTCCCATTCCGAGGTGATATGGGAATCGAAATTTATAATCTTTGAATAATTCAATGCATCGTCATTGCCAAAGATTTATGTCTTTTTATGATCTGAAAATACTTGAAACTCTTCTCCTTACGAATCACATCCCCAAATTTTTACTGGAAAACTATTGCACCTAGTTCTAAATCATGAACTAAATAGTTTCGTTCATGAGTATTTGAATGACGAGACCTATATTCTATTACATTTCCTAGTTTCATGAGTACACATTATAATCCTTACTGAGAGGCGTCAGTATATACTTCGTAACCAACATCACTAGAAGGTATAGTAAGCATATTAGTAGTAGTTAATTTTTCCTTTAAGATTTGGAATGACCGTTTGCATTCATTTTTCCATTCAAATCATGCATCTTTACAAGTTAACTTCATCAAGGGTAACACAATGTTTCATAATCTGTCCGCAAAACGTCTATAATAACCTACAAGTTCTAGAAATCTTAAAAATTTTCTAACCGTAGAAGGTTGTGGAAACTCAATTATTATTATGGTTTTTGTTGGAACGACTTTTATTCCTAACTCGGTAATTCCATGTCCTATGAACTTCACTTCTCTTATTTAAAGATCGCCTTTTCTTTTCTTTGTGTAGATGTGGTGTTATCATAAAGTTTCTAGTGGGATTTGTAAATGATGCTCGTGATCTTTTGGGTTATTGTAATATACTAAAGTGTCATGTATAAATATAATCACGAATTGTTCTAAAATGGTTGGAATTCCCGATGCACTAAATCTATAAAAGCTATAGGCACGTTAGTTAGACCAAGGGACATAACTAAAAATTCAAATTGCTCGTAGCGAGTTCTAAATGCAGTATTTGGTATATCTTCATCTCTCACTCATAACTGATGATATCCAGACCTTAAATATATTTTTGAATATACCTTCACGCCTCTTAATTGTTTAATGAAATCACATATTCTAGGTAATGGGTATTTATTTTGTTATTGTGACCTAGTTTAATTTACGGTAATCAATGCACAAAAGAAATGTTTCAACCTCATTTTTGATGAATAATAATAGTGCTCCCCAAGGGAATGTACTCAAACAGATAAATCCTTTGGCTAATAATTCATCCAACTGGGTTCTTAGTTCCTATAATTCTTACGGTGTCATTCTATATAGAGGTGTAGAGATAGATAAAGTATTTGGTGGGCCGTGTATTACAAACTCCATTTCTCTTGGTGGGGGAATACCGAGTAATTCTTTCGAAAAGACATCCTCATACTTATTTAAAATTGAAAGAGAATAGGATGAGACGTCATACATTTTTTCATATTGTTGTCCCTGAAAATAAAATGCTTAGGTACGTGGATTCCTAAAAGTTACTCTCTTTGTATGATAATCAATATGACCAAAATTTGCTGAAAAAGCGTCCATTCCAATAATAAGATCAAATTACTTGATATCGAGTACTACCAAATTAATACTAAGAACTCCCCTTCGGAGTTCTATTCGACATTTATTACAAATCCGACTGGCTAGTAATATATCGTTGGTTGTCGTGCCTATAGATAAGGAGTAATCTAAAGGATAAGGAATTCATTTTAATAATTCCATGAAATTAGTTCTAATACCTGAATGCGAGGATCTAGAATTAATTAATACGTGCTGTAAGATTTTGAAAAGAAATATTACCTTCAATAACATCATGATTATTTGAGTTAGTTAATTTAACAAAAGTATGACCATGCATCCTATTTTCTGGTGCTAGTTTTCTTCCCAAAATAAATTCAGGTGGTTATGAATAAGTATCTTTTTCCCTTAGTACTTGGAACCTTTCTTTGGGAACTGGATTGGGTTGGGGTTGGGATTACAAAATTTTGGGCATTGGGGACTGATCTGTTTGGGTTCATTTCATTCATAACAACAATTCATGTTTCCATGTGGCTTATTTTTTTTGTACATATGACCATCTTTTAGTTTAAAGAAGGGGGCAGTCCTTGAATTGATTATTTAAATAGTGACTGTTAGGATTGCTTCTAGAGTTTGGGGGTAGATTATGGAAATTACTATCGATGCTGAGTTTCGTTCAATGAGGGTGGCTATTTCTATGATTTTTCAAATGTTTAGGATATTAAAGGAATAAGATATGTCTTAATACTAGCCCCCTCTTTCGAAGTGCTTGCATTTCTTTGTGCCTGTGTTTATATATTCTCGTGTGTGTTGGGATAATTCTATGAACCGTGCCTCATACTGAGATATTGGCATCTGTTGCTTTTGTAATCCTAAAAATTCTACCATCAATTGATCTCATGTTGTTTCTGAGAAGTACCTTTTAAAATAAATTTCCTCGCATTTCACCTAAGTTCATCGTTCGACATTTAGAATAAATCTTATTGACTGCCACCAATGATCGGTTTCTCCTTCAAAAAGTTAATTTACTGTAGCTATCCTAAGTATCGATTCAGGGGGAATTTTACCTTCCTTATGCTAGGGGTCCATCTGGAAGGGGAAAGAATAAGCAAAATTTGGCCAAGAAAATAACTCAAATTCTATACAATTTATAGAAATAACTTTTGAGTATTAGCTGAATTAATAATTGATGGTAAAAGAAATTGAGATTTGAAATAATTATAATCCGAATGAAGAAGTATAAATAAGTAGTATGATGATATATCTACAATTTTAAAATATCAATTTTAGATGGTTAAAGTTGTGGATAGTTTCTAAAACAAGATAACCCAAAATTATCTATTAAAGAGGCTTAGGGTTAATAGCAATACAAATAATAAATCATCAAACATAAAATATGAGATAATAGTAACAGTAACCATAGTAACATTACTGATCCCAAACTCCGAAGACATTCATTCTTATGGTAAGAAAAACTAAGCACTCAATATCCTCAATCATGTAGGCCAAATAACTCTATCGTGGGTAGAACGATAGTTTATTCCCTGGTTATAATCTATGATATGAAAGGGTCTAATGAAATAATATTAAATTTAAATCATCGATAAAAGTAACATAGATTTTTCAAATCAAATCAAATTAAACATATTGTGAACTGCATAAATGAGTTTATAAATCAGAATAAGATATTTGGGGCTATCAAAAAAGTGATATGAACAATTGGTGACATAAAGATAATTTCATGGAATAATATCAAAATAGAAGTTACCCACTTGGATGTGGGCCTTTTTTAAAAATTTTGATTTTTCTTGTTAAGGTTGAGGACCGGGATTATCTGAAAATACAAAGAAATAAGTAAACCCTTTTTGAAACAATTCTCCAATGTATATTTTTTTATTATGTAATGAAAATATCTTTAGGGTTTAAATTGTAATTTCATACTTCCTTTAATTGGTTAGGTTTTTAAGTATATTTGAAAATGGGTGTAATAGACTTTTTTGTCCCTAATATACTAAGAACATATATATGAACTTAACGGTCGAAATTCATAAGTTAAAAAAGTTAATGGGTTTATGTGAAAAATAACTTTAGTGTTTTTAAATTCCATTTCTAAGGTTTCTACGAAAATGGTTTCTAGTTGACCAAACAGATTGATGTAATTTTGACCAGAAAAATAAATACAATTTTTGAAAAAAATATCAGTTTTTTTGTTAGTCACGTGCCCTCACGTGCAAAGTCAAACTTCCTATGCACTTCTAGGTGAACACACTCACGCGCGTTTTTGACACTTCATCTTCAACATCTCAATATTTGACTTTAGGGTTACAAACTTTGACCATCGATTAAATCCTGTATAAAATGTCATTTTAACTGATTCAATGCCATTCTTCCTAATTTTTCATAAGGAATCTAAATATCTAACTTTATGGTTTTTTTTTTGGGTTACAAATAACTTTTATGGGTTGAGGTGGAATATATCCTCATATCAAGTTTCAATCGAAAGTTCAAATAATTGACTTGAGATTCTTGGCTTTCTATGTAAATTCAAACTATGGCATGTTCATGGTGTTGCTTTTTGGTGAATTTCAAGGAGAAATGTTTTGATTTGAGGTTCTAAATCGTGGTTTATTGGGATAGTTTTAACTCTAAAATTTTCTAAGCCATAAATTAAATTTTGTGATTTTGGGTTTCTAAACTATAAAATATTCAAATTGTCCATTGCACATAGGCTCATGAGAAACAAAGACCAAACTTTCCCACCTTGAAACTGGTTCAAGGTTAGGAAAACAAAATCCACCATTGAAGCTCAAGCTTCAATGGAGTTTTTTTTGTTATTTAACCCAGTTCAGTGCAAAACCAATGTTAATTCTTAAATGTAAAGTCTGAAAACAATCCTCTAGGTTAGTGCAGAAACATAATTGAATCCAAAAAACTAAGTTTAAAATATAAAATATTGAAATAGTAAAACTTTCAAGTTTTAAGCTTGATTTTTAAAATGGTAAATGGGTACGTTTTTATAATGGTAATAAGGGGATTTTATAGGGTTGAAGAAGGAGATATATTGGTGGTTTTATTAGTGGATTTCAAGGGGGTGTTGTGAGAGTTTTATTTAGGGGGTGATGGGTACCATGAGGTTCACATGTGATACCATGTGTTAGAGTCTTGGTGGTTGCTTAGGTGTCTTTCAAAACAGTAGAGGTGGTTGTGAGATTAGTTTGGTATAATTATTTTGTCCCTAGGTAGTTTAAGTTTTAGTATATAGTCTTTCTCATATATTTTTTTGAATGTTTTATGCGCTAAAATTAAAGTTTACAAACTTTTAAGGAATGTCATGGAACTTGTAGTAATTTTTCATGTTGTAGGTTTTTTGTGTAAATAAGAATGGGTTTGGGGGTTAGTTTATAGGTTTAAACAAGGTTTTGAAATTTTCTGGGGTCACTTTTGGAATTATTATAACTTAAAATGTTCAAAGTAATTTTTGTTTTTCTTTGGTATATAGTTAGGAAATAAATAAAACTATTACTTTTATTCGTTCGCGTATTGGTGTAGGATATGTCTAATTTTATTGGTGAGTAGTTATGGTTACCAACTATAAGTAAACTAGCGATATCTTAGTGCATTCATATGTTCGGGTGGCTATAGATATTTACAAGCATATCATTTATATAGACTTTCGTGGTTTCACCCAGCTGATGTTTGAACATCATGGTGACCAACCATTTTTAGGTCGTTTTTCCATTCTTAAGCTCAAACAGCATAATTGTGTAACAATATAGGCCAAGGATTATGATGAATGAAGTATTCTCTTAGACGAGTCCGAACAAATATATTTGACGATACTCTGGGTAAGCATCCAAGAAAATCATCTGTTCATGTTGGTCATGGCGTTGACCAATTGATTAAGGTTAGGCATAGGAAAGTTGTCTTTAGGATAAGCTTTACTGAGGCTGATGAAGTCTCTGTAGACTCCCGACTTCCCCTATTCTTTGCCACAAATGGGTTTAAAATTCACTTAGAGAATTGAACTTCTTTAATGGACCCTACCTCCATAAGTTTCCCTACGTCCTCTTCTATCGATTTTCCTTTTGGGGCATCGTTTATCGTGCCTTCGGTGTGATCGGTACGAATGTTGGGTCTACATGAAGTCGATGGCACATGACATTAAAATCAATCCATATCATATCATAAGTTTGTCAGATTAATACATCTTGATTCTCATTGTGTAAAGGGACCAGTTATTCCTTTTTGTGATTGCTAAGGGAGCTTCCTATAAGAAGTTTTTTCTTCTGGTGAGAGTCATTGAACCGAACTTCTTACAGCGGTTCCATAACTCTTTCTACAGAGGATATCCTTATTTCTTCAACCACTGGTCTCCTATACTTTATCTTCTCTTTAGAGTGGGAGGTCCCCTCAGTGGTCATCTCTTCACCGACTACCTTATTTTTGTTCTTTTCTTGCTTAGTCCTAATGGAAGTGATAAAGCATTATCGATAAGTGGCTTGATTTCCACGTATCTCCTGATCAGTGATGCATTTGAGCTTATTATGATAAGTGCATGGGACAAACTTCTTAGAATGGATTCATCCTAGTCCTATGATTTCATTGTATAGGGACTCAATGTCCACCATCAGAACCTTAATCAACTCTGAGATATTTCCAGTTCACACTAGGAGTACAATCTTCCCTAAGGGCATGGTCATTTTTCTAGCGAAGTCGACTAAAGAGTTGGTCACTTCCTTTAGATCCTCTTCTTTTAACTTGATCTTATTGAAGAGTTTGAGATATATGAATTTTAAGGGACTCCCCTAGTTGATTACTTGCTTGTCCACATCCCAATTAGCAATCTTGAGAGTGATTACTAGCACATCATGACACACAGTTTTGACTTCAACCTGGCCTTACTTTGTGAATACTATATGCTTATTATAGTCAACATCCTTTGGTTATTGTTGTTTTCCAGTTGAGGTCTTAGCAGGGACAAATTTGTAAAGCCTCCATGACAATAATAAATTTCTTCAACTCCATGCACACAACAATAACTTAAATCTAGTTTGGATTTGAGGCATCATGGATACCAAGAACTCATGTCCCATATCATCATTTTCTAGGTTATTATCGGGTCTCTGGTCCACTCTACGGACCTTTTCCATTCTTATTTTCCCCATAGTCCTCCAGATAACCTTTATAGGCAAGATTTTCTAGGTGCGACTTTAATGATTTATATTTATTTATCTTGTTCTCTTGTTCCTTGTGATAGGAACATTTTAGGGAAGTGTTCCTCTTTGATAGGTCCTCTGTCATCTTCTTTATACACTTTAAATACTCTCAATCCTTAATCTTGTTAAAGATTTTGCAGGTCATATCTTTGAAAACCATTTTGATCATTCTGTGGACCGTGGTAGGATGTACTTTGTCATCACTTTTAGATCCTCCATTTTACTTTCTTCCCGTTCTTGGTATCATTCTCTTTATCTCCATTCTTTCACTTCTCTAGTCGACAATTATTATGTTGTGTGCGAGCCATCACCTCCTCCACTTTGGCACACTTCTTAATTCTCTACATGAGTTCATCCATGGTGCTGGACTATATTTTAGTGAGGGACTAGTACAATATAAAACTGTGTGGTAGGCCAGTCTTGAATGAAGCTATAAACAATTTCTTGAAGAAATACTCTACTTCGTTGTAGGATTCCCAATAACACCGAGCGTACTCGCTCAAGGTTTCTTGGGGCTTTTTCTTCAATGTGAGTAGTGAGTACATCCTCTTGGGATGGGAGCTACTGGTGATGAATCTGGAAGTGAAAGCCTCTACGAGTTGCTTGAAACTTTTGATCGAACTGTGTGGTAACTTTTCAACCCACTTTTGTGTGATGTCCCCCAAACTAGAGGGGAATATGTGACACATGAGGGACTCTTTATTGTTCTAGAGGATCATGGATTGTCGTTACTAGAGAACATGGTCGATGAGGTTGAAATTATGATCATAGATTTTGAATTTGGGGACAACAAACATCTTAGGAGGTTCTGGGTCTTCGATTTACCATAAAAATTGAGATTTCATCTAAGTGATGAGGGCCCTCCTAGACAACTCCTTAGAGGATCTAGACCTAAGATAAGTGCAGTGTTCATATATCTTTCGTTAGATGAGATTCTAAAAATCTTTGTTATTGTGGCGAATGCCTTTATGGTATCTTCTATCATGTGAGCCTGTGTGCCTTGAGTGATCTAGATCGCGCCGTGAACTCCTTACTTAAATACGAGTTTAGGCTAGGGGTTCGGGCGTTGCATTTACATTTGTCTCCATGGATCTCATGATCCATTATTTCCAAGTGACATTGAAGATGAGCGTTCTCCTCTTATTATAGGAGAGTGGTGTCTTCCTATTGACGGAGTCATCATTCATAGGCATCCATAAGCCATGAGATTTGGTTGGATTGTGGAGGTTTTATTTATCTCTGCTATCTTCTCCTACTGGGATAGATAATGTAATCTAGGAGTGTTACGACTCCTGTTAGGGTATAATTCATACATAACCCAAGGTACTTTAGGTCCATTCTTACTATTCTAAAAGTTTTCCTGAGATTGAAGGCATGGGCTATGTGAGTTCGACATGGTTGCTTGTTATCTTTCCTTGGATGAAAAAGATAAATCATTTCCCACACACAATAGTAATTGTAGGTGGTAAAATTCTACTATTACAAAACTAACACAATTAAAGTCGAGCAAGTAAAATAATCACAATCTGAAAGGAACACAGTATGTACATGGTTCAGCAATGTGCCTATGTCCATGGGGTGTTTCTCCTTCTTATTTGATAGATTCTTGATAACAGAAATTACATATCCATTTTTGCACGGGTGTGGGTTACATTTATAGAGATCAAAAAAAGATCGATCCGTGTGGGACTCTATGACCTTAGACAGCTATTACGACTTGATTGGCTGAATCTAACTCAGAGATTTTCATTAATTTGCCTCAATCTGTCCTTATCTATTTATATTGATCTTGTTATTGATTATAGAGTACACTTGTCACTTCCTCATACCTGGTCGAATAATTCACCCATAAACATTATCATAATATTGAAATTTTAGTCAATACTCCACTACACCAAATCCTGCGAATGGTCACGCCCAGTGGGTCACGGCCCAAGTCCGCGACCAGCTGGTCGCGAACTTGGGCCGTGACCCACTCAATATTTGGCGTGACCATATTTATTATCACACTAAATTATCGATGCTCTCGAAGTGGTCATGGCCCAAGTCCGTGACCACAGTGGTCGCGGACTTGGGTCGTGACCAGGTCATGACCATATTGGCGCCAAACTCGAACCAAAACTCCCTCCAAGCTTGGTCGCGAATGGGTCACAGCCCAAGTTCGTGACCGATGGCATGATAAAGAAGAGAGTACACACATTGAGGGTCACGACTTAGGACCGTGACCATTTCTCGGTGTGGGTCACGGCTATGGGCTGTGACCATCCCTCATTCAAGCACTAGGGTTGATTAGAAAAGGTCACGCATCACAGATCGAGGGTCACGGCTATGGGCCGTGACCATTTCTTGGTATGGGTCACGGCTATAGGCCGTGACCAATAGGTGGTATACATCCCACTTAGCTTCATTAATGGGTCGCAGTGGGTGGGTCACGGCTCTAGGCCGTGACCAATGTTAAACCTAAAACAAAATAGCGCGTCTCAATTTCCCTGCTCATCTTGTTCCCCAAACTGTGGAAAAGACACAGCCAACGTCGAAAATGGCACTCACTTCCACTCTCAAGTCCCTCCTCTCCCGCCTCGACATTTCCGCCCCCCACAAACACCTCCCTAGATGATGCTGATATACCCATTTTCAAATATAAATGGATTCTTCGCTCCCCATGGATCGTGTCTGCGCTTTCCTGTTTCCCCATGGATTCTTCGCTCCCGATCCTACCATTCGAAATCGCAGACTTTCCAAATCAAATCTCCAGGTATGTTTATGTACATGTGCGTGTTCGTGTTTTTATCAAATTCAATTTTATGTTACTTTCCAATTCATTGACTTTCCTGTTCGATTATTTAATTTCAACACTGTGATGTTGAATGTTAAATTGTTAGGATTGGTGAGTTTGAGCTTCGTAATAGTCTCTAGTTTGTTAAGAAATTTATAGAGCTACAATTGTCATGCTTTGCATTATTATTATTATTATTATTATTATTATTATTATTATTATTATTATTATTATTATTATTATTATTATTATTATTATTATTATTATTATTATTATTATTATTATTATTCGTTATATTACAAATTTTTTATTCTAGACATTATTCCAAATCAATCAATTTAGTATGACTAAAATCTAATAAACGTATTAATCTGGATTAAAGTCTAAAATCAAAATTTGGAATGTATTGAAGTTAAACAAACTTTTTATTATTATTTTGTTATAATGTAGCTACAGTTAGATGCTCATGAATTAGCTGGTATGACAATAATTCACTTAGGTTGAAGTAATGCCAATTTTCAATTTTATGCGATTTATGCAAAACTGAAGTGTTGTTCACTTTGATTTTTCTGAATTTGAAATTTTCTTTGTGGGTTAAAGTTGTGGTGTTGAAACATATCATACCTAGATTTTGAATATTCAGCTCACCCGCGTCGGTACCCTCGACGACGATTTCTTCTCCGGCGACGACGACCTTCCCCATACCAAACCCAAATTAGGCTTCTCTAATCACATCACTGATAATGGAATTACAATCTCTCAAATAGTTGGTTGGGTGAGTTCCATTAGCCGAGTCGAGGTGAGGGCATGTTTGTATTCGATCTTCTCTCAAATGTGGAGCTGCGTTCGAATTCAAATGGTCGGCTTTGGCGTAACAGAGTTTGGGACAGAGAGCGAGAGAAAAAACGAACAAAGCGGACCCGATGGAAGCTCCAGATGGGTTTATTGACACAAAGTTTCATACGTACGTGTTTATTTTTATGATTATTTTTAATTCTGTGTTTTGAGCATTGAATTAAAAATTATGAGAGACAATGGCACCTCAAAATCTGACCATTTTAGGATTGGACCAAAAAATACATTTTTTTAAAAATTATAGTTAAATATAGTCATGGACTTTGTCCATGACCATTTTTATTTTTTCGTCACGGTTGTGGGTCACGGACTTGGACCGCGACCAATTTTTTTTTATTTTTTTGTCGCGGTTGTGGGTCACGGACTTTGGCCGCAACCAATTTGTCATGGTTGTGGGTCACGGATTAGGACCGCGACCAATTTTTTTTTATTTTTTTGTCACGGTTATGGGTCGCGGACTTTGGCTGCGACCAATTTGTCACGGTTATGGGTCACGGATGAGGGCCGCGACCCATCACGACATGGGTCATTGCCAAAGTCCGCGACCATCTGTCGTGATCCCTCTCAGCCGTGACCATTTTTTTGTCACGGACTTGGGCCGCGACCCACGAAAATGGTCACGCCCGAAATGGTCACGGCCCAAGTCCGCGACCCACAGCTTTGGTCAGGGATTTTGGCCGCCGTGACTAATCGCCAGTTTTGGTGTAGTTCAGTTAAGGGTCAGTATGTTAATAATTTTGTCTTTTTTTCACTTGGGTATGGTGTATATTTAATTAATCGTATGCCTTAAAAAATTTATCATTGAATTACACCTTTTGAATGCCTTTATCACATCTCTTTAGACTATCTATTCTGAATGTCTTTGGGTGTTTATGCTATTCTCATTTACATCCGTATAATAAACACAAAATGAATTATCATTCAACCTCTTTACAGCTTTTCAATGCCTTTATTACATCTCTCTAGACTATCTATTCTCAAAGTCTTTGGGTGTTTATGTTATTTGCATTTACATCTCTATAGTAAACACAAAATGAATTATCATTCGACCTCTTTAGTTTCCTCTTTAATATAATCCTTTATATAATGGGTATCATTGTATGTACCTAAAAAATAATCAACTTTATATGCCCTAACATGTAAGCTTTGATGAACAAATATTTCTATTTTCTAGCCCATCTATACTCGGTCATCTAACCTCTTCATCATCTTCATTAAGCAACCAATCTCTTAGTGTTAGCAACCTATGTCTTAGTGTTCCAACAGTTGTGGATCCACTCTTTTATAATCCATAAAAATGATTAAAAATCCTACCCACACTACAATCCATCAAACTCGTCATTCAACTTTAATCCAACCAAATCATCATTTAAACCCAATACTTGGTGTTCATATCCATCGAACCAATCACTTTATAAATAACAACTCAAGCCCGTTCCAAATTCAACTCCAATCCGATGAATCTCAACCCAATACCTATATACCTCAAAATTAGATTTCAAGAACGCTTCTTCACTTACATACCGACAATCCCATTCAATCTCTAAATCCTACTCAATCACTCTCCCCTTACAATTCTAATTATAATACATCTATTATTAATCCTGAAGCTAGTGCTTCTCCACCTTTAGAGCATCACACCCACACCTTTAGTCACTAATAACTATCTCAACCTCACCTAATTAATTTTACACTCTCAAATAACGTCCCACTTCCATCATTCCCGACCTAACCCACTTCAACCATATCACTCCTACCCCATTTCTACCAACGGGTATTAACCTTAGCATTGGCAATTGAAAACTTTTTTCTATTTCTCGGCTACATATAACAACCATGTTGCTCAGCTCATTTATGCTCTAGGTACACAGTACCTATTTAACCCAATTTCCACACTTTCAAAAATAAAATCCTTGGATGGATTAATGCCATGGCAACCAAAATTAGTGCACTTTTCAAAAAGAACATTTGGACTCTTGTTCCTTCACAACTATATATGGACATTGTTGCGTGTAAATGGGTATATCATATCAAACATATATCCAGTTGTTCAATTGAATGTTACAAATCCTAATTAGTGGTAAAGGTATTTCATCAACAGAGTATGGTATTGACTATGACGAGACGTTGAACCCAATTCAGAGACCAACACTATATGGATTGGTATACCAATTTTCGTGTCTCGTGTGTGGCTAATTCATTAATTAGATGTGCACATGTGTTCCTCTATTGTTTTCTTAATAAATACCTTTCTATGGTGTGAACCCTTGGTTTTGTTGACCCTTCCTGTCCAACACATGTTTTTCACCTCCATTGATCGATTCGTGGCCTCAAGCGAGCCATGCGAGCATCATTTTTTGATTGTCTCAATTCTTTTTCTATTACGGATTACCTCCTATATAACAGAAACTTCGTTATTCATTCTTTCTAGAACTCGCACTAGCATATATACTCATTTATGTTGATAATATTTTCATCACAAGTAGCCATCCATAAACTACCCAAAACTTAATTGACTCACTTACTATAAAGATCTCACATAAGGATCTTAGTCCCCTAACTTTATTTCTTGTCATTGGAGAAATACCCACCCCATCGGGTCTTATTTTGTCATTAAATTAATACAATTATGACATTTTATAACCCACTGGAATGCTCGAATTAAAACATCTAATGACTCATATTTCCTCCACATTTAAACTCACCAAAATTGGTAGAAGAATCTAAGCAAATATTATCAAATCACTGTATCTCTTTAGTACCTCACTTTAACCCGTCATAACATCTACCACATTGTTAATAGAGTATTTCAGTTTGAAAACAGAGTACAAATTGATGGTGAAAATAATATATTTTCTCATTACACTGAATAACCTTACACAGCTGTATTTATATACAAATAGAGATTCAATTAGAGCCATTGATCTCAGAGAAGAAATCTCAGTCACACAAGTTTAACTAACACCTAACAAACTATTAGTTACAAACTAACTCTTAACTACATTGTTACAAGAGCGTGGAGGGAGAACTATAGAAGTATTATTATTAGCCCCCTTCAAGCTCAGAGTAGGTGAAACCACTGTGAGCTTGCGAGTAAGGAACTGATGCTGAGAAATTGGAAGACCTTTTGTGAATATATCTTCTATTTAAGCTTGAGTAGGAACATAGGAAATATGGATAGCTTTAGCAGTTACTTTCTCCCTAATATAGTGGTAATCAACCTCTATATGTTTGGTTCTCGCATGGAAAACTGGATTAGTGGCTAGAGAGATTGCAGAATTATTATCACACCATAAAAGAGGGACAGAAGATTATGTGACTTTGAGATCATTAAGTAGATAAGTGAGACAAGAAATTTATGCTTCTGTGTGTGCCAAGAATCTATATTCAGCTTCTAGCCATAGTATGCTGTCTTTTTGAACTCCAACTAATCAAATTTGTGCCCAAGTACACACAAAAACCTGATCTGGATCTTCTAGTAGAGTTGTCCCCTGCCCAATCAGCATAAGAAAAAGTTGTGATATGAGTGGAGCTCGGCTTGAATTGAAGACCATAATTGAGAGTTCCCTTAATATATCGTAAAACTCTTTTGACAGCCTGAAAGTGAGAGGATTTGGGATTGTGCATATGCTGACATAGTGTATTGACAGAAAAGGATAGATCAGGTCTTGTGATTATGAGATAATGTAATGCCCCAACAATACTTATATATGAGGATGGATCAGAATATGGGACATCAGGTTTGGAAGTACTTTATTTATATTTAGAAGATCAAGGTGTTGGAGAAGGCTTGCAATCTGTCATGCCTGTCTTTTTTAGAAGATCAGCTGCATACTTGGATTGATGAAGAGGGCAGCCTTGAGAATTAGGAGTCACTTCAATACCAAGAAAATAGGAGAGATTGCCCAAAGATTTCATAGAGAAAATGGTGCTCATGGATTGAACTAAGTCAGCAATAGCTGAGGAGCTTGAGCCAGCTAACAAAATATCATCAACATAGACCAGAAGAATTGTGATATGATGGGCAGAGGACTGGATAAAAAGTGAGGGATCAGTTGTACTTGAATGAAAGCCTTGGTTAAGTAAAAATGAGGAAAACATTGAGAACCATGCCCTGGGAGGCTGTTTTAGGCCATAGAGAGATTTATGAAGTTTGCAAACATAATTTGGATATGAGGTATCTTTGAAACCTGGAGGTTGGCACATATAAACGTCTTCCTCAAGATTACCATGGAGAAAGGCATTAGACACATCCAACTGTTGAATAGACCAGTTATTAGAAAGAGCGAGGGATAGAACAACTCTGATAGTAGGTTGTTTTGCCACTGGACTGAAAGTTTCAAAATAGTCAAGACCAGCTTCTTGATGAAATCCCTTAGCAACCAATCTAGCTTTGTGCCTAGATAAAGTACCGTCTGCATTTGTCTTCAATTTAAACACCCATTTGCAACCAATGGGACTTATGTGATGAGGTGGAGGAACTAAGGACTAAGTGTTCTGTGACTGTAAAGCTGTAAACTCTTCTTGCATTGCTTGTAGCCACTCAGGAACTTTAGACGCTTCAGTAAAATTCTTTGGTTCTGTAGTAGAAGAGGAAGGTTTTGTTTTGGTTACATTACTCTAATATTTGGGATTAGGTTTGATAATACCTGCCCTTGATCTGGTAGTCATAGGATGAGGATGTGGAGTATGTGAGATGATAGATGAAGAAGAATTTAGTAAATAAGGAGATGCACTAGAATTGTTTAAGGAAGTGGAGGAAATAGTGGGAGGGTGGGATGGTGTGGGGGAGAGAAGCTGTTGAGTTTGAAGTTGTTGTAAAAATGGTGTTGAGGATATGGTGGGTGAGGGTATGGAACCAGAAGGTTGTGGATGGAATGAGGTTTGATGTGGATGGAATATATGAGTGAATTAAATGAGGATCAAGAAAAGGAGTTAAAGACGTGTGAGAGGCAATTTGAGATTGGGATTTGAAGGGAAAAACTTGTTCAAAAAACTTTACATGTCTAGAAACAATGTTGGCTGGTGTTGCTAAAGAAGCAGTGTTAGCTTGTCTTTGAGGTCTTTGACTTTGATAGCTATTATCCATTCGGTACCAGCAATCAAGAGTCGTATGGTTGTTTTTAAAACAGATTTGACATACCATATTTGTGTCTGATTGGGAGAAATGTTTCTGATTAAAATTCCCAGAAGTATGACCTGAAGTCCCTCCCTGAATATTGTTGTGAAAGTTACTTTGAAAATTTCCTCTAATGTTTCTTCCACCAAATCTTCCTCCTCTTTGATTTCGTCCTCGGCCTCTGTAATTTCCTCTGCCTCTACTATTTGGATTATAGTTGTGTCTATAGGCTGGAAATGCAGTAAAAGTATCCACTGGTAGATTTTCTTCATTAGTAACATGAAGTTCTTCAGAAATCAAGAGAGCATGAAGCTGATCCATAGTTAGCAGCTCAGTTTTTGCTCGAAGAGTTGTTTTTAAAGAATTATACTCTCTTGGAATACCTTTCAAAGTGTTCAGGACCAAATCTTCTTCTTCAACAGGTGTAGAAATCATAGCAATCTTTGCAGCAATGTTCTTGATTTGTGAGACATATTCCTCCATCGTCATTGATCCTTTTGTCAAAGTAAGAAGTTATAGCTTTAGTTGATGAACATGAGATCCTGAGAGAGAGGTAAATTTGTTCTCTAAAGCTTCCCAAATTTGAAAGGCAAAGTCAAAACCAAGAATCGAAGATTGAATGGCAAGTGTGAGAGTTGCAATGATACAACTCTTGATATGTTTGTCAATGTAATTCCATTTGGTGAATTGAGGATTCTCAATTGACGCACCAATATTATCAAGAATGAATTGTACTGGCTTTAAGTCAGATTTGATATAGTCAAGAAGCTTGTTTGCATCTAGCACATTTATCATTTGTGCTTTCCAAATGATGAAATTAGTGTTGTCCAATTTGACACTGATTAAGGAATGAAGATTTGAAACTAGAAAGATCAAACCATGAGGTAGGTCTGATTCGTAATTAGAACTTGAACTCATGATGATCGTAGAGGTTTTTAATAAAACCCTAATTGGATTGATATATATATATATATATATATATATATATATATATATATATATATATATATATATATATATATATATAGAGAGAGAGAGAGAGAGAGAGAGAGAGAGAGAGAGAGAGAGAGAGAAATGAAAGAATGATGGTTTTGGATCAGACGATAGTCAGAAGCTCTGATACCATGAAAACAGATTACAAATTGATGGAGGAAATAATATATTTTCTCATTACACTGAACAACCTTACACAGCTGTATTTATATATAAATAGAGATTCAATTAGAGCCATTGATCTCAAAGAAGAAATCTCATCTATATAAGTTTAACTAACACCTAACAAACTATTAGTTACAAAGAAACTCTTAACTACACTGTTACAAGAGCGTGGAGGGAGAACTGTAGAAGTACTATTATTATAGTTGATGAATTCCCATACAGATGAATATTGAATAATAGTAAAATGACTTTTTTGTTATCTCAACCAAACCCTCTCATATGGAACACATTTTACAAAACACTGTGATAATTCTCTTCAAGCCTTCTCCAGTTCTGATTGGGTTGTGTCTATTGACGATCGTAGGTCTACAGTCATATTATTTTTCTCAACAATGATATCATATCATGATCATCCAATAAGAAAATGATGTTCTCTTATTTGCTGAGTATAAAGCTCTTACTTCCATCACTGTGGAACTTACATGGCTACAATCACTCCTCACTAAACTTGGTTTCGTTATTTATCAACCACTAATTCTTTGGTATGATAATATTGATGCAGTGTATCTTTCCATTAATACTATATTTCTCCCCCGCAGAAAACATGGGAAGATTGACTTTAACTTCATTTATGAAAAGGATGCACGTTGAGTACTCCAAGTTTAGTTCATCTCGACTCAAGACCAACTTGTCGATGTAATGGCGAAAGGGATTTCAGTCTGCTGGTTCCAATTTTCACACGAAAAGATGAAGTTATTACCTTATACCCCATCATTATGAGCGGGGAAATTGGCGCGTAACTCTCAAACATCATCCTTATCTTATATTGTAATGAACTACAACTTTGTAATTTTAATTTCAAACTCAAGCCTATTGTACCTCATCCTTTTTAACAATTCTAATATAAATTCAATGTGATGACATCATTTACAATTAAGAAGTCGAGTTTAATAAGATACTAGCTTGTAAGTCACGTAATGCGCGATCGAGTTATAAATGAAAAAAATGTATATTTACGCTAATTATAATTTTAAAAAATAAATGGTTTACAATTTATTTTTAGATCCAAGTATATTATAGTTGAAGTAAAAAATTATTTTAAAATAATTTAATATTTATTTTCAATTTTGAATTTATAAATATCTAAAATGGGAGTTCGAATGTTATCATAAAAATATGAAAATTAGTTTAAGAAGTCTCCATCCATAAAACAACATTACATATAGGGGAAAAAAGATTGTAACACACAATTTTTTTTTTATTATTCTCGATGTGAAATTAAAAAATATTGTATAAGTCACTTTTCTTGAATTCTTCGAAAGAAATATTCACATGAAACATTCATCACAATATAAATCATTGTACAATGTTTACATATCTAGCATAGTCATAGTCGTAGGCCACATTGCAAATGATATATTATTTAGATATGTATATGTTTTGAGATGTCTTTCATGTTAAGATATAAACAAAGGTGTAGACATTAAATTCTAGGACACCCCAAGTACTTAGGTCCCTAGAACCTCCCCATTCACCATAAACTCTAGGTCATACTCCGAGTATCGATCTATAGGCCATGGGAATATCTCGAGCTCTGTTTGACTCCAATCAACTACATCATTAGAGAAATATCTCAATGATTCTTCGAAGGTCTGTGCATCCCCTTTCTAATGGTCCACCGTGTGCATGGATCGACATAATGGTTTGAATGAATGAACCATTTTACTACCAAAAACCAATCTAAAGGCCACTGGGCGCTCTCGGGCCCCAATTTTACCCCAATAAACTTCATCATCAGCGTGAAAGCTCAATGAATCTTCGAAGGGAACTGAATCTTGTCCCCAACGGTATACTCTGTGCGTGAAATATCTTAACGGTTCGAACAAACGAACCATTTTGCCCTAAAAAATTGATTCGGAGGCCTCCAGGGGCTCTAGGGCTCCGTTTGACCAAAGTCAACTCTTCATATCAAATAATACTAAATGAATCTTTGAAGGGACCTGAATTGTAACAACTCGCCTAATTAAATATCGGGTGATCAGTCCTTCATTTAATTAAATCAGAATATCCAGTTGGTTCATTCTCAACATCACTATCGAAAACCATTTCTTTATTAATCACCTAATAGTTAATTAAGCTAAGTGTCAATTTTTTTTTCAATTTTTAGTTGAATTAAAACCATTCCCCGACACGAAATGATAATATGAAATAACACATCACAACTGAATTAACTACGACACGAATAATTGTTACTGGAATAACTATCCATTGAAATTATAACATTCATACTAAATAAAACTGATATCCACAATGTTTACATAAATAATTACAACCTCTAGAATCCTGGACGACAAGCCCTAAATGAAGTAGACCTATAGATGAATGAATCAATAGAAAGGAAGTGTCTAAACAAAATCCGTATCTCTGCTAGCAGCTATAATCCATCGGAACATCCATAATCTATGATGGGTATCCCTACTACTGGATACCTGATGTATAAGATATGGTAGAGAAGAGAATATACAAGGAAATGGGTCAGATCCCGATTGTAAAAGATTTTAAAAATAGCAAGTGCTTAATAATTACAAATAAGCATTTATTATATACATGTTAGTTTCTCGGGCTCTCTCTTGAAAATTCTCACCTCTCATCTAAAGTGCACACGTACCGTATCTTATTATCTTCCTAGTTAAGGTTCCCTCCTAACTAGTTTTCACAACATAATTCTAACCCATATCATAAACCCGTATGTCCCATACCATACGTAATATAATTATTCATATTCATTTCTCTTTAATATGAACTAGTCTTGTTACAACCTTGGAATTAAGTGTTCACTTACTTAATTCAATTTAAATTTCATTATTTACTTCTATCTACAACATTACATAGTAGATTAAATCACAATTTATAATTTTAATCTACAATATCACACATAAGATTACATCTCTATATCTACAATATCACACAGTAGATTACATCGCAGTTTATATATATAATATCACACTAATTATATATATACTAATATGGTACCTGCCCAGTCACAGCTGCGGTGCATGCATACTATGCTATCATGTCCTGATACATAATTTCACTCTATATAGGACTTATAATTCGGTGTCTCTCACGAATCGTATAACATAAGACAAACATATTGGAGGCGAGCATACTCCCCAGCCAAATGGGTCATGCACATACCTACGCTCCCATTCAACCGTCGAAACTATCATTACACCGATACCACGTGTCCAAGGTCCTATGCTCAGGGTACGAACCTAAAATCATCCCAAATGGGCGAACAAGATAATACCATCCACAACGCAAAACCTCCACCTTGATAGCAAGCAGCGTAGGTATGTCATACATACAAATAATATTATAGGTTTTCATCACACCTTCTTAAATATAACATCCATAAGGCATTCACGCAACTATAGGATAATTCCCACACGTAGTATTTTTATCTATCAAATCCTACATATTAAAGATTATGACTTTACTTATTTATTTTATATTCTTGAGCCTCACTCATTACTCGAAGATTAAGTAAGTATTCCTTAACCTAATTCAGTAGGTAAATGTCTACACCCTACTTGTCCCTGTCATCCCAACTTTCAAAATTCTATAAATTAAACTCACCTTTAATTAGGTTTAATTCCCGATAATCCTTAATTCATTTTTAACCCTTCATTCTATCTCTTAGGGTTAATCCCACCTATTCCTAAGGTTATACTGGTAATTAATAACTCTCTAACTACTGGTCCAAACCTTAAATTATCATTTATTCAATTTCAATCCCAAGTAATATAAGTCTCGATAATAACTCGTTTAATTAACACTCGTTAGTTTCCCCTCATTCAAAAATCACAAAAATAATATTTTCCAAGGCTTAGGTATATCCTACTTCCCTTCTCTAAGTCCCATTAAGTTCATATAATTATCATCAAAGATTCCTCAAAGTTTGGGATTTGATCAACAATTGAAAAGAAAAATATTTCACATTTCCAAGGGGAGTCGATCGATCGATAATTCTGGTCGATCGATCGATCGATAGTCTTGATTCGATCGATCGACAATCTTGAGTCGATCGATCGATGGACCAGATATTGCCCAGTTTTCTGCATTATTTTTTTCCTACGGTTTTCATATTTTTTAATCATCAAAACCTTTATAAAATAATCCCAAAATTCCCAATGTTCATTCCAAATGATAAACTAAGATATATAAATGATTTTTAATAATCAGTCCACCTAACATCATCAATAAGGTTAGGTTTAAAACATACTATATCCAGAAAACTCATATTTGTATATTTATCCATGAACATCATATGAACTCCATTTTTTCTTCACCAAATGATTCCCAATTTAATCTCATGATATCCAGATCATACACCTTCATATATGAATAAGTTCTAACATATCCAAAATGATTTAAACATCATTAACATGAATCAATTTACTCAAATTCCATTTTATTCACAAGAATTCTAATTTTTGACTTAATCATCAATAAGAGTATAAATCCTAGATTTCTTCACAAGATAATATAAAATTCATGGAGTTTATTCTATACTCAAAAGAGATCATTCCTAGATAAAATCCATTTCAAAGATCCATATAAAATTATCACGAATTTATCTTTGGTCATGTAACTTTTCAAAATTGTTCTAACTATCCTAACATAGACAATATAAAATCTAAGATTGCAATAATTAATCACTAAGTAATATTCAACATAAATCACATATTACTTTATTCTAGAGTAATATTTAAATTCGGATTAATTTCCAATAATATCATAATTAATTCTAAGTAATCCCATTTTAAAAGTCATTAAAAATACGGGGTATTACATGAATACCCTTTCCAACGGTCTGCACAGTGCACAAATCAGTCGTACGGTACGGACGAATGACCGTTTTACTCCTAAAGGTCACGGGTACTTCCAAGCCCGTTTGACCAAAGTCGAAGCTATTTGGAACATCGAAGTGCCTCGCATAATCTTTCCAACTTCCCATCTCGTGCATGATTCAAACTTATGATTTGGATGAATGATCCATCATCATCTGACGATCTCTTGTCCTAAGAATCGATAGGCTCTTTTGAGCCTCATTTGATCCAAAGTTAACTCCCGGACCAGGGAGTATCCTAAGGATTATCAATGGTAAATGAATAACCTTTCCAACCATATGCACCGTGCGCGATTTGGACTTACGAATTGCGTTTTATGACCGTTTTTCCGCACAATCTGCACAAGACTGCGATTTGGCAGGTCCATTTCCCTGCCTATCGGTAGTGTGTCTAGGGTTACCTATCGACAAGCAGGGAAAGTAAAATGCTAATCGATAGTCCCTTGACTATATATAAGGAGAGCATGATCTCACCTCAAAGTGACCTCAAGAACATCAACTTCAATGATGTCAACAACATTCTTCTTAAGTCAGCGAGGTTTCCTTATTTGAAACCTTTCTTCACCTTTCATTTCCATCACTTTCACACCCAATTTAGAAAAAAAACATCTACATTCTTCACTCACTATTAAGGAAGCTCATCATCAATCAAGATCAATCTCCAAGTCTCCAAAGAAGGTCCGAATATTATTCTCTCTCTTTAAATTTGTTTATTTTCGCATTAGTTATATAAGTTCTTAATTTAGCTTTTATTTTAGATCATACACATATTAATCTTCAATCCTTTATTAGTAATATTGCACACAATATATTTTCTATAAAAAACCTCAAACAAGAAAAAAAAACTTTTTTATAAATTCCATAAAGTAATATTCTATAAAGTAATATTGTACGTAACGACTTTTCTATAAATTTCAACGGGATTTTTCACAACATTTTCTCATAACTAAAAACAATTTTTTTACACACACATATAATAAAATCCCCGTTTGAATTTATGGGATAAACCCCACCCTCGTGTTGCATGCGAACTACGTGCACTTTGATGCCTTTATAGGCTACGTAGGCATCTCGGACTAAAACCCAAAACTCGAGTCATATTTTCCCATTTTACTCTTTTTTTCCTATTTTATCAATATATTATTCATATGTATCATACTTGTGATTCATATTTGCGTCTTATCCAACATAAATTATCGTTTCATTATAATGATCAATATCTCGATAAGCGCACACATCATATTTTAATTATTATTTTGAGAACATTCTTATGGACGACCTCATTCCGTCTGTTCCATGATGTGAGTTGAGTGATTACGGTCTCCACTTATATATACACGCACACAAATTTCAAGGAGAAATTAAAGAAAATATTAATACAATCGCTTGAGAGATTAAAAAGGAGGGATGGGTGCCTAACACCTTCCCAATTTTTTTACTTAGCCCCCGAACCTCTGATCTAATTATTTTCGCAAGGATCAGTTTGCCTTTGATGTTGTTCTCTCGAGGAGGAAACAAGTTCTTTTTCCTATTTTGTGCAAAATAGTTTGGAGACTCTATCTCTTTACATCACCCCACATCGACAACGACTAAAACATTCCTTGAAAGGGTGCGAGACCTCTATCTCTCTCTCCTCTATGAGCACAAGCTTTGACCATCAAGATGGAGAAGGAGAAAGGAAAATGAAAGCCGAGGAGGGAAGACCACAGTGGCGACTCTGTTGGGTAATGACTTACTTAAAAGGGATAAAATATGTTTTCATAGGTGTTATCATAATCCTCTTATGTGCATATGCACCTCTTTGTATCTTCCCTTTTTCTCCTCTATTACTTCTTGTATTTATCTAACTCATGTTTATATCACCTCTAACCCACTTTTCACGTCATACACTTGTAAATACTCTCCACGTACACCTCACACTATATAGGTTCACTTATAACCTCACATTGCACACACGACTTTGAATATCCATGCTTATGTGTCACTAGCACACACCTCTAATTACCACACTTCTATATATCCATTATCACTTATACTTATCATACTGACCCATGTACACTTACACATATCCATGATCACTTACACTTTTCACACACCACTTGTAGATGATACATGCTTAGATTCATTGCCACGCACTCACATATAGATATTCACACATCGCTCACGTATCCATGCTTAGTGTAATCGACATGCTCCATGCTATATTTACTTTTTATCCTTTTGTATTAGTATAGTGCTCATCATGCGAAATAAAATACTCTCTCCATAACATACTAAACAATATTCATGCATTTTGGCACACTATATCACTAAGATCATGGCTATTGACCAAATAATGTCTCGTACTAAGGGGTCACTTTGTGATGGGTGCTAGACCGGCAGGGCATAATTGGCCTAAGAAAGATGACTTTCACCATACATTGGACTATTACCATCGATGTATATCAAATGGTTCCACTCACATCATACTTCTTGATCGAAGTCGCGATGGGAGGTATATTATAGGGAACCCGTTCACGTTCATCGAGTATATAAAACCCGCTCTCACATGTACTATCCTTATAAGATATATAGTGAGGCAATTCACGAATACTCGGGTATATCAAATGTCTTGTCCACAAGTACCGATTGCCTTCATACACAAGATGTATATCGTAAAAGTCATTCTAAAGGGGGAACCTTTTCACTAACTCAACAGTTGCATACCCTCATATAGGCGTCAAATCTAGGGCATTCATATTTAGTTTGTCGGTTACTCCATGGAACTCTGTTAAAAGGTCGGGTCAGCATGCCACCCAAATTTTTGTGGGATTTCCTCTTTTTTTATTAAATGGGACCATGTCCGTGAGCTTGGTAATAAGTCAAATCGTGTTTTACATATATTTGAAACCTAATTTTTCCCAGGCTCGAGTCCCGTCCGACATTTCTTTTTCATTAAGGTAAACCTAATACAAGTGAGAACATAATCATAGTAATAATCATGATGAGAATCTTCTCCCATTTTCTCTCTTCCTGTACCAAAATACCAAAAACATTTTCCCTCATTTTATCAAAATATAAAAAACATTTTTCCTCTTTTTATCAAAAAATACAAAAAACATTTGGTCCTCCCCTTTTCAAAAAATGTCAAAAACATTTTCCTTTTTTCCAATAAAAATAATTCTCCCTTTTCTCTTTCAAATATAAATTTGAATCTTTTTTCTCAGGACGATCACATACCTGACCCTTGGCATGGCTCCTTATTGGCTACAAGTTTTTGTCAAATTTCCCGAAGCCCTGTTAGTTCTCCCGCTGCTTCCTCCGAGTCCGGAATACAACTTCACCAACCCTCCATGGAGAACACATACCAAGTAACGAATGTGCATCCTGATTTGATGATGTTCCTAGTCTGACTTACCAACAAGATTGACAACTTTCAAATCGAGATGCATGAGATACATCAAAACTGAATCCCAGTACCTAAGAATCTTGAGGTCTTCTTCCTTAGTTTTATGGGTCCATGCGCACTTGAGCTTATTTGGGTCCTGAAAGAATATTAGCACGCTCCACGTGCCCCTCCTGCCAATGGGCCACTACCAGCTCAATTCCCTATGTGAGATCTTTCCCAGCCAGGGGCTAACCTACCAGTACCTATCAATCCAAAGGAAGAAAAGTTAAACAAGGTCAAGGAGGACCTTAAGTTATTAAAGTTATTAACCAAGAAGTTTGACCAGGTCCAAACCATCGGGAACAACGTGGATTACACCCATATGTCTCCTAGCCTAAAGCAAGGCTGTCGAAAAAGTTTAAGATGCCTAAAATTCAAATGTTTGGGGTTAGTTGGCCCCCGGTTGTTCATCTTTGAATTGCCATCAAGCCATGACTCTCCTAGGTGCCTCCGAGGAAATAATAGCCTAGATGTTCCAACAGACTTTAAAGGATAGTCCCCGTCGTTGGTTTCCATCCCTCGAGGAATCTTGAATTCATAATTGGGAGGATGTTTCCCATGAATCCATGTAGAAGTGAAAATACAAAGAGGAGTTGGAAGTTACATGTCATGATCTAGAACTTCTCAAGAAGATGCCGGAGATTCTATCAGCAATTTCATAGCAAGGTGGAAGGAAAAGTGGCCATTATGACCAATTGGCCTTTTGAAGAGGAGGAAGTTAGTATTATGATGAAAAATTTCTCACCCCATGTCTGCGACGATGGGAGGACAGTATTACCCACATTTTCAAGCCTAATGAGAAGCAAGAGTGGAGATTGAAGAAAGTATTGCTAAGACGGAAGCTGAGCCAAAGAAAGTATCTGGAAAGTTCACCTAAGAAAATATGAGAAGCCTGCTATAGTCTCGACCATCAACAACATCTCACAACCTGTTACCTCTTGGTGGACAGAAAGACATGCTAGTCCATCCAGAAAAGAATACACCGAGCTCCATGCTCTCTCCTCTAAAGTCTTCCAAGCCTTCTTGAGATAAAGTCTCATCGAACCTTTAGACCCTCATCCATTACCAAACCCACTTCCCAAAAATTTCAAACTCGATGCCTATTGTGATTTTCACCAAACTACCAACTATACCAATAATTATCCCTTTAATCTCTAAAATACAATCCAGGGTTTAATTGATTGGGGTATCATCACCCCACTAGATAATCCTAAACCCAATACCACTCACAATCCACTTTCAAACCATACAAATGCCATATTCCTAGAGAATGACCCAAAATTCATACAAATGCTATACCCATATTTTCACCCAAACCCCTTAAACCCCGCCCATAATTTCTCCTTCACCTTACTTATTTTGTTGACCAAGTTATATCGCTTATCATAAGAGTTTGCATTACCGCTCGTACCGGGTCTGGAGCGTAATATATGGAATTGCCACTAGTACTGAACTAACTTTTAGAGCTTGGGCTTAAATTGCCCTTTGAAATTATCATTGATTGCCAAAAGTTTAGCATCCTATTTATGGAAGCCTAGAAGTGGGCATGAGAGTCAGATAATTGGGTGGTACCCATTGATGAAGTCAATTAAGATGATGCAGTACAGAATATGGTAGGCTTGTTCCGATAGACCAATGAGATTTAAAGTATGTATGAGTTACTCGATGCCTTAAAGATATAAGGGCAATTGGTCCCTGCACTTTCGCACCTCCCCGTTAAGTTGGAGGATCTATATAAAGAAGCCGTTGAGGTTATGGAATGCATTGACTTTTCATGGAAAGACGAAATCATTGCCATCGAATGGGGGGATGAGTTTGATAGCTCATATGAAGAACCAAGCCAAGAAAATGCTAGTCTAGTAATCAGTATGTGTGGGATGATATCTTTTGAAGATCTTTTGGGGAAAATCAACAAAGTATCCATATAACCCAAAATAGATGATGAAATTGGGTTTATGTTCTTCCCCTCATCCATGAACCATACGACAAGATCTGGGAGACACTACCTGAGTTTGAATCCTTAGTCAGCAGGCATAAATAAAGGAAATAGAGTTGCCAAGAAACTCCACATGCTAGAAATAACCATCTAGGTAAGAAGATCCTCGACCAACTCAAGGAAACTCAAGCTAAAATCATCTTGTGGGGACTCTTTATGTCTTACTAGCTACACCAAAACGTTGTGATAAAATTTCTTATCGGGCCCACAGTCCCTCCTTCCACCACTCTAGAAGAAGTAGTGAAGTTGGTCGGGTCCTTAACATATACTATATTACTTTCTTTCTCTGAAGAAGAAATCCCAAAGTTTGATCCTAATCATAACTATGATCTCAATATCTCCATTGAGGTAATGGGGAGGATAGTTCCACCCTCACTCATCTATAACAGATCATAACTCATTTTTTTCCCGTTGAGAACTTTTAACTATCTGCATTTGAAAGTAAGCGACCTTGCTTCAACTTCTGTCGTAGTGCGTGTTTATAATAACACTCTCTAAGAGGTCATGGGATCCCTAACACTCACAATAGGGTTTAACCCTATAAATCTCGTTATTGAGTTTTAAGTTATCCATATACCTACTTATTTCAATATATTGCTTGGTCGATTGTAGCTTCATAACATCAAAGTGGTACCGTCCTCTCTCCATCAGAAACTGAAGTTCTTCCCTAAGGCGCCGATCATCACCATCTTAAGTGAATATGATAATACTGAGAATGTAAGCATCAGTAATCCGATACCATAAATACAACATGTGACGAATGAGATGCTTATTTCCGACTTTCGAGTCAAACCACTTCAACTCCTAGTACAGCCCTCACGACAATGTCTACATAATACAGATGTTCAAGAATATGCACTTCATGCCCGAACTGGGTCTGGCACAATGAAAACAGGGTATATTGGAACCCATAGTCCTAAAAAAGGCATTTCCTTAATGCAAACTGAGTTATCAACCATTATTAGAGGAACTCAGCATGCTCCGCTAACCCCGATCGAACAGAAGTTTAGAAAGCACCAAAACTGTTCAAATAATAGTTCTGTTCAAATAATGGTTGAACATAACCATTATTTGATTAATCTTCCTTGAATGGAAGATTCGTCAAAGAGGGTGAATATTTTCCCTTTTATGGCTTTCCCAAACCACAGTATGATCACTTGGACAAGAAGATAAAGCTAGGGATGGAGATCTTCTTTCAAGACAGTTACTCCTAGGCTGAAGACTCCCATCATCATGTGAAACCACTCATTGAGAAATATATAGCTATTACTAAGGATTTCGAGGGAAGTGACCATGAGGACTCGTTCAATCTATAGACACTTAGGCTGACAATCTGCATGATCCACTCAAGAGCTACATCATCGAATCCATCCATCTTAATCAAGGTTGCTGATGAACCCCCCTTCAACTGGAATGTTGTACCAATAACACCTACTGGAAGACAACCCAATCTAGTTGTTTATCCTGTCTCTTACTCTTTTGTTGTTCCTCTCTCTTATAATGATGTAATCGAGACCTCCTCTAATGAGTTTCTCGGCGCAGTTTTTCCCGAGAATAAAATAAATGATGATTTTGAGTGTCTTGGTGTGCCTTACATTAATTGTCTTGATTCTAATCAAAATCTTAATGATGATGGTTTTACAAATGAATAATTCTTAAGCTATCTTAATAAGGTTAATAACAAACAACATAGTCGCGTTCAAATTAATGAGGATGAAACTGTTGTTATTAATTGTAGTTCAAGTATCCAACTACGGGACATTATAGGGTTTACCCTTGACGAGCATGAGTACATGAAACTCAAAGAATTATTGAAGGAATTCATGGATGTCTCATCAGTGGAGTAGATGAGTTAAGCTTTTGAGAGAAAAGCAGACAAGGACAACTTTAAGCCCCATACACATGAGTAAGGGGATAGGTGAGCATACTTTAACCTGCCCCCGCCCTTTGGGAGTACTCAATGTAGAGAAGAAACTTGGGAATAGAGTAGGAATATACCTAGTGCAATTTACATGGTCCTATGACAATGTGCTCGATATTTATCCTGAGATCGACCAGCATGAGATTCCACTCTCTCAGAATGCAAATCGGTAAAACAAATTGTGAAATCTCTGCACCAAATGGTCTCTCAAGGTTAAAGAAGAAGTGATCAAAAAACTGAATGTAGGCGTCTCTCAAGGTTAAAGAAGATGTGATCAAACAATTGAATGTAGGAGTCATCCAGGTGATCAAATATCCCACATGCCTAGCCAATATTGTACCCGTGCCAAAATCAGGAGGAAAAGTCTGCATGCGCGTTGACTATAAGGATTTAAATAAGGTATCTCAAAAGATGATTACCTACTGACCAATATTGATATAATTGTAGACAATACGTCTAGTCACGCTCTCAAATCATTTGTTGACGGGTTTTCTAGAAATAGTCAGATCAAGATGCATCCTAATCATCAAGAAAAAACTGCATTCATCACCCCTTAGGGAACCTTCTGTTACACAGTTATGCCATTCGATTTAAAAAATGTAAGGGTTGTCACAACCATCTTGCATGATTTGATACATAAAGAAGTTGGGGTCTACGTAGACGACATGATAATCAACTTTTAAGACTCGAGTGGTTCATGTTCCCTCCATTTTTAAGTTCTTTGAACAAATGTGGTGATACCATATGCCGCTTAATCCTCAAAAATGTTTTTTCGGCATCACCATTGGAAAGCTTTTGGGATTCATTGTTAGTGAGAAGAGAATGGAAGAAGACCCTGCCAAAATGAAAGCCATACTCGAAATGCCACCACGTAGAACAGAGAATGAAGTCTAGGGATTCTTGGGAAAATTGCAGTATATCAGTTGCTTCATCAACTAGTTGACTTCTATTTGTGAACCCATATTCAAACTCTTTCGAAAGTATTCCACCAAACTCTGGAATGAGTCCTTTTAGGAAATCTTTGACTGAATCAAGCAATATCTTACCTGACCTCTGGTACTTATGCCACCATAGCCTAGTCTCCCTTTACTCTTATACATGACCATAATGAATACTGCAGTTAGAGATTTACTAGCCCAATACCTTGAACAATATCGTAAATAAATGGCCATCTACTATGCCACTCGTAAATTATCTTGGTACAAAGTCAACTACACTCCCTTGGAGAAAGCATGTGTCACCTTTGTCTGGGTTACTCAAACGTTACGACACTATATGCTCACTTTCCCATCAGACTTATGTCCTCAATGGATCCTATTAAATACCTTCTCGAGAAATTCGAATGGCCCAATGGTTTATTCTGCTAATCGAGTTCGATACTATGTATGTCACATAGAAAGACATAAAAGCAAGATACATCTCTGACTACCTTGCTAACTACCCAATAGAGGAAGCCGATATTTGGATATCCGAGTTCCCATATGAATATATCCTTTATGACTCTCCAGAAGACCTCCAGTGACAAATGTTATTTGATGGTGTTGCCAACAAAAAAGGATATAACATTGGGATACTTCTGATCGCCCCTAATGACTCCCACACGCCCATTGCCATCAAGCTAGATTTTCCTTGCACTAACTATATAACTGAATATGAGGTGCACGCCGTAGGCCTGAAAGTATCTCTCTCAAGAAAGGTATTCAATGCTTAGATGTCTACGGGGATTCTTCTCTCATCATTGGTCAGGTCCTAAGAAGATGGAAATTCAAAGAAGAAAGACTCTTACCCTTCCACTCCCACCTAAAAAGGTTGGCCTCCCAATTCCGAGATATTACCTTCTACGACTTTCCTCAAGCAAGGAACAACTTAGCCGATGCTCTTACTAGTCTCGCCTCCATGGTCGATATTCCCGAGGGAATAACGATGGTCCCCTTTATAGTCCCAAAATAAGTTAAACCGACTGTTACCACATCGAGATTGTCATAGAAGATGATTCTTATATGGATAAATTCTAGTACTACAACATTTAGTGCCTCCTCAAGAACGGTAGGTACCTTAAGATGCCAATAAGAAAGGCCGAGCGACCCTATAAAAATTCATTGCCGAGTACATTGTTTGTGATAGAGCACTATTCAAGAGAAACTTCAATGGAACCCATTTTGATTGCATCGCAGGGGTTAACATTCAAGAAATAATGCAGAAGATCCATAATGGGGAATGCAAACCCCACATGAACGGTTATACGCTTGCCAAGAATATTGTTCGAAAGGGTTACTATTGAACCACCGTAGTTCAGAATTGCAATACCTATGTCCAGAGATGCCATAAATGCAAACTTTTTTCTAATCTCCAACCCTTACCTCCTTAATAATTATACAACATGACTTATCCGTGGACGTTCTCAACATAGGGCATTGATATCATAGGGAAACCCACACCCAAAGCTTCCAATGGCCACGAGGTTATCCTAGTTGCCATTGATTACTTCACCAAATGGGTCAAAACTGAGTCATACACAGTGCTAAATGCCAATAATCTAGCCAAGTTCATCCACTTGAACATCAACTGCTAATACAGGGTTTCGCAAGAGCTAGTGTCAGATAACGGGTTACATTTTGAGGCAGAAGTCATAGAATTGGTTCAGGAGTATAAAATTGAAAGACACAAATCTTCTCCTTACTGAACACAAACCAACGATGCAGTTGAAGCCACCAATAATAATCTCAAAGTAATCATCACCACGATGATCGAAAGTTATCGAGACTGGGTCGATCAGATCCCTTATGCCCTCTAGGCTTTCCGCACTTTAGTCCAGGCATCTACTGGGTTAACCCATTACTCTATGGTATACGAAATGGAACCAGTTCTAATCGTTGAACCAGAAAAACCCTCATTACTCATTATGTTGGGGAACAAAGTCAGCGAGGAAAACTGATATCAAAGCAATTTTGATAATTTGTCGCTCTTAGACAAAAGGATGATAGATGATCTCTATCATATACAAGGGTACGATTGCCAGATAGCGCGTTTGTTTAACCAAATATGCAAGGATCATGGTGTTAGAGAAGGGGAGTTATCCCTCAAAGAAGTTATAGAACCCATATGGTACCCCAGAGGGAAATTCAGGCCAAACTGGAGTGGCCCCTACATTATAAAGAAGATCCTATCCGGTGGGGCCGCTATACTCACTAACCTTGATGGAGAAGAGATGGCACATCCAGTCAATCTGGACCGTCTCAAGAAATTTTACCCTTAGTCCGAATTCTCGACGCTCTACGACTCCTTTCATCCCCCTTCTATTCTTAAAAAATCCTAATTTCGCTTTACTCATAACTACGTGGGACCTGATCCACTCAAAACCTTTTTTCTATCAAAATGAAACTTAGAAAAATTTTCAAAACCCCCAGAGGTATGTAGACATATCATACACTTCATATGGGCACGGTCCCCTTATTTTTCATAAAATGGAACTCTTTTCTTACTTCCAAGAACGACAGTTCATTCTATCATTTACATGAATAAAAGGATTATGTATTCTTTAGCGATTCGTATAGATAATTCAAATGAAAAACTCATCAAGAGGCAAAACAATATAATTAAAATCTTTTTTGTTCCATAAAAGGGAAAATTCGACACGATTACATGAAATATCAGCGTAGGGAGTCATATAACGACCCGTGCCAACCAAACTACTCCTAAAAATAAAACTAGTTAAACCTTCCCAATAACAAATCGAAAACACCAAAATAAATCTCCATCACAAAAGCTTCACAAACAAACACAAGTTTCCCTATCCTCAGCTGTCAGAAGACCCAACTCCATCATCAACATCTCCTTGAGGCCCCCAAACTTCCCTTGCTTGATTGATATGCCAAAGGAGCTCCATGGAGTGATAATCCCCTACCAGCCTGGAGAAAACCATCATGCCCCCCTCTATAGTGTCAAACATGACGAACCATCTTTGTTTGATCTCCTCCGCCAAGATGTTAACCGCTACCCTCTTCCACAACCATTTCATATAATCTCCAAAAAACATGCCAAACCTTGCCAATAGATTGAGAAGGACAGGTCGACGGCTAACGATTCTCCCACAGAGAAACTAATCGGATGTGCAAGTCTCCAATCAAATCCCCTACAGGGAAAAAATCTAGGGTACGGGAGGGCAAAATTTGGTCCCATTCGACTTGGCACAGAAGACTCAAAGCGAAATATAATGAGGTCTGTCAGAGGCCAACTGACCAAACATACCGGCATTCTCCTAGTTCCAGAATGGGTTATAGCTCCCCCCACCACATCACCGACCAGCGTAGACATCGAGCTCCATTCTCCATGAACTAGTTTACCCAATTCTTTATGGATGGGCCAAAGATGATGAAATAACGAGTGATGAAATTTAGCACAACTGTTAAGGGATATTCAGGGGTGATCTCCAAATGAAATCTCTCGGCTAGGCACATGAACAACATAATCGGGCTTCCTCTTAGAAAATCAGAATGGCCTTCCCTCCAAGCATCTAGAGATTTAATGGTCTCTGCCAGTATCACCGCCGTAGGATTGTGATAATATGACATCCACACTGTAATGGAAGTCAATCTCGGGTCCACCATCAGGTCCCCGATCACTGACAAAAATCTTAGAAGTTAAGCCCAGAGCAACAAGTTCGACATGTTTTGCATCATTGGAGTCCCAAAGATGCACAAAATACAGGATAGTTAGGAGATAAATCACTCATGTAGTGAGCAATGGTCGAGCCACCGAAGGAGAGATGTGGAGAAATAGTACTAGCAGCTCTCGAGGAAATTAGGAGAATTTAGGCATGGTCACCGCTATGTTGAGATTAACCCCCAACATTGATGAGAAATCCTCATAGGTCGGATATATCCCATCCAAAGCAAAATGGAAAATATTATCCTCGAGATACTAAAATTGTGTTGCCGCCGCTAGCATGTTCCAATCGATGGGTCGATTTCACCACAAAGAGACATGACTCAAATAAAAAGCGTCGTAATCCACATTGTATAGACACATATCTTCTAAGCTTTCGAGATATAAAACAAATTTTGCACTCATGGGAAGGGCCAATTTGGGAAATAATAAGACAAAAGGAAAGAAATGGGCAAGAAAGTAGAGAAAATGTGAATGGATGAAAAATGTCCCACCTTACCCCCTTTTATTTATGAAAATATTGGCTTAATAATAAGAAATTTGAGAAACTCAAATAAATAACTGGCCCACCAAGTACTTTGAATATGCAGAAAGTACAATCAAAGCCTTAGCGTGATTTGAACGGACTCACCTGGGGTATGCCAATTGGCACACCCTTATTTAGAAAAATTCTATCTTTCCTTTTTTGTCAAAATCAAAAATCTAAAAAATAAATTCTTATTTGCAAAAAACCAAGTTGTTTCTTCCTATATTATCCATTTTTACCCATCCTTTCTGAAAATAAATTCGCTTGAGTTATTTAAAAATACCATCCTTTTTACATTTTAGCAACAAAGTAAAAAGTGCATGTAGAGTTAAGTCATTTAAGCAAAGTTAAATAAATAAAAATCTCAATCATTTTATATATATTTCCATTTGCATGATTAAATTTTTTCCAGAAAAAAGAAGAAAGAAAGAAAAAAATAGCGGGACTCAACCCGAAAGCCCCAATCTCTCATCTCTCTAAGAACCCCATCCCTACGGTGAGCTTTGGAATATCCACTCCCTGATCCAGATCCCTCCTCCGAGGTAGAAGATGAGACTATACAAGAAGGAACCAGAACCGAGTCCCTAATGTAGGTATTCGCTGAGGCCACCCACTCTCGGATGTCCTTGAGACAAGTAGTCGACAACTGGACATGATGTAAACACATAACCAAAAACAAAAGGAAAATCAGTCAGTTTAAAGAAAAAAAACAGACAAGGAAAAAAAACATTCCTCTGGCTAAAGGACATCCCCTGTTAGCTCCAACACCCTCGGATCCACCGTATTAGGGCGGTGCGACATATGCAGCGATCCGCCTTTAACCAATCAGAAATTATACGAAGGCAGGGCAAGATGAATGAATGGTACCTCCACTGTCGTTACCATCGAAGACGCACCACTTGTACTGTGGGCGTACCCCAACAGCCTGTTCGTACCCCTACCCGAAGCCGTAGGTGGCGGAGGCATGTTGACTACGTCATAGATACAAGATGTCATAACCTAGCTCATCGCAAAATCTTGGTAGTCGTAAGTAGCCACCATATTCTTGTATGATGAATAGGTCTCACTAATCATAGATACCGTCTTAGCCTCCTCCAACATCTCTCGCACCCGTATCATGTACATCGGGGCTGTCATCTGTGGGACCACTACCTTATCCTCTATAATCTGTCGAACCACTTTCTCCCCTAAATACCAAGAGTAGCCAAACTCATGGACCAACAGCCGAGGCATCTGAGAATGCACCCAAGTAACCCATGTGTAATGGACAATCATCCCCCGGGAATAGAAAGTCACTTGCAATTTCTAGTAAGGATCAATATTTTCACAAATAGAGAAAAAACAAAAAGAAAAACGCAAGAAAATAAATAAAGATAAGTACGAGAATTACCTCCAGAAGATACGTGGACTCAGTAATGGTCTACCGGAAACACCGACTGAAAGCATCCAAAGAAGAATAAAGGGTTGCCAAGGTCAGGCTCCCCCAGTCATAAAGAGTGATATTCAAAAAATATGCTTAAAAAGGTAAAAACCATAAATGGACGATGTCACCAATCGATGTCCCCAAGAAACCCCTCAACAAAAGAAGAATGAATAAATGAGCCATCTGCTACACCTACAACCTGTTTGTCTCATCGATCCTCAGGTTCAACAGCACCTCCCGGAGAGAAGAAATATGGATCGAGTCATCGAAGACTATCATCCCCATATCTCCTAATTGAACATCAATCGTCTCAGGTGTCACCCTCAATGGCTGGTCCACCTCAATATACATGCCCTCACAATCAATCCCCAACATCTGCAGGACGTCAATGGGAGGCACCCTTATCTCCCTAGATCCTAAATGAATGATGTGGGTAGTGCTCCAACACCAGTGCACATAGAACAGTTGTAGAGAGCGGTGTTTCATCCAAAGAAGATGCTTGGCTACCAAATCTCATGGAGGGAACTACCCTACGCACCACCGTCAGAAGGTTCTCCCACACATCCTTAAACACAGTCATCCCCCAGGACCAAAAGCTCATTAAATCTAAGTGAATCTGCCAAAATAAAGAAACCTTTTATCAACCCAAGGAAACAAAAGAAGAAAAGAAGAAAAATAATGCCAAAGGTAATTAATACTTATATAGCCACTAGGAATCCTCACATTAGATGATCTCTGATGCAAAGGCTCGCACAGCTGAAAGCTATCATTAGCAAGTGTCTCGAACAGCTCGAAGGCATTGTTGTTGCCCAATGCCAAGGACACACTAGTTCGCCACTATAGATTCGCCCAATCGTTGACACCCAACCATGCCATGTGGGTCGCACTACCCAAAAAAAACCTCCATTACTAAGGCTCAAAGAAAAGAAAAAGGGTTGGGAACGGATATTAGCAATAAAGGGCAAAATATCTGAATGATGGAAGTTGTGAAAAATGAGGAGAACACGCCCATTTTTATAGGAGGCCAAGAGGCAGGTCGATCGATAGTCCACTAACACCCACTGATCGGTACCTGCCTCTTCCCCTTCCCAAGTCATCCCAGAAGACCTTGCCATTGCCAAACGTCAACCTTTGAAAAATGTCGATCGCCAACCCCCTGAAAATTTTGTAAAAAAATCCTAGAAAATGCCAAAAAATTCCAAAAATTCTTAAAATTGTCAGATAAATATTGGAACATTTCTTCACCAAGAAAACCATTCTTCAAGCTCCTAAAATCCCCAGCGGGATTTAAAAATACATTCTGACACCCAATTTAAACCCTAAAATAGCGCGCCCACATCCCCAGAGTCCACTATAATTCCGCAATAGTTTCCCCAACGGAACTTCAAAATCCAAGTTCCCTAGCAGAACTCAAAACCTCAAAAACTAAAGGTTTCCCCAATGAAACTTCCCAATCCAACTTCCCTAGTGGAGCTATAAGATAGTCGGATATCTCTCCCCAACATCATCTCAGAGAAATTTCCCAGTGGATCCCAAAACCTAAAGTCATCAGTTGTTTCCCAGTGAAATTTCCAGAGTAAACTATCTCCCAATCCATCCACCATAAGAATTAAAACTCCCTTAGCAAAGCTATCTCCTTTATAAAAGACATAATTACCAGTCATATGTCTCTTCCCTAGTAGAATATCAAAACGGGTAAATTAAAGACTCCCTTAAGAGCACAACTTTAGGTCCTCAGAATTGACCTCAACCCGCAAAATTGGTCTCTACAAATTTAGGTCCTCAGAATTGACCTCAGCCCGCATAATTAGTCACCAAAACTTTAGGTCTGCAAAATTGACCTCAACTCATCGAATGGGTCACCTCTACTTTCGGTGCACATAATTGACCTCGACCTGCAGATTTGGTCGCCATAACTTTAGGTCATCATAATTGACCTCGACCTGCAAAATTGGTTGCTACAAGTTTAGGTCCCCAGAATTGACCTCGACCCACATAATTAGTCGACGCTACTTTAGGTTCGTTGAATTGACCTCGACCCCTAGAATTGGTCACCACAACTATAGGTCCTCAGAATTGACCGCGACCCGTAGAATTGGTCACCCCAACTTTAGGTCCTCAGAATTGATCTCGACCAGCTGAATTGGTGTCACAACCCTGACCCAAATTTTGTAGTGGGGAAAGGGTGTCTTGATATGCCACAAAGGAGAAAAGATTCTTGATTTAATAGTTTCCTTAAATAAATGTAGTGAAAATACAATCACATGGTTATGAATCGTAAAATATTGAAAGTGAAGGAATTACGTCATCAGATCTTTCTACAGGAACTTCATTTATATTAAAAGTAATAATGAGTTACAACTTAAGATAAAATTTAGAATTGATAACTAGAGAGCCAAACATTCTCTATATGATAAAACAAATATTTTTATTTAAATAACAAAAAGAATTCTAAAAGTTGAATCTTCAACATTATACTTTTATGTTCCATTGGTGAGCCTAAACATTCCCTGAAAATTGGTTATTTATATAACATCAGCTAAAAGCCGAGTGAGATTTAATCTCATGACATTCCAGATTTTTTTTGAAAATTGATACCTATTCAATTTAGAATAGAAGACATATATATAGAGATAGGAATTTGCAGTTGTATATATAAAGTAATTGACAGCAAATATTTTCAAAATAAATACTTCAGAACATAACGGATAAAATAATTGAGCAATATGTCAAATTTTCACTTTTATTTTAATGGACCTTTACGCTCTAATACCGAAATAAACAGATAGTGTTACCAAATGTCTCCACCAGGAAACAACATAAACAAAAAATCATGATTTCTGGAACAACGCCTTGTTTAGGACACACTAACGATAAACCAACTAGGAAGGTACCACCCAAATATTTCCACCCTGTAGTCAAGGCCAACATAGTAAGAGAGTTTCCATAGGTCGAATCAATAATTTTAGAATTCAAAATAGATGTTTACAGCGAGAGATATACACATATAACAAATGACGGAATCATCGGTATCAAATGAATTTGAGAATAAAATCATTTCACAAAATATATGTAGTTTACATAATATCATATAATCAAGATACACAAGGAATGTCATAGAGTACTCACCTAGAACAAAAGTTCGAAGTTACAGATACCGAGTCTTGGATCACTCGTTAATTCTTAAGAAAAACTTCTTCTCAAACTTTCCTGTATTTTCTCTCACTATTTATCTTTGATATTTGGAATGAATTTCATGGAAGAACTGATCCTAAGGCCTCTATTTATAATTTCCCAAATTTATCTGGCTGATGACACATGTCCCAATGACTAAGCATTCATTTTGGTGAGTCGGCGTTAGCGTGTCGCATAACGAGGTTGTCTTGCAGTCTTCACTCACCAGATGGTGAAATGTGTTTTAACTTTCTCTATGTGAATTACATGTGTTTCTCCCTTCATTTAAAGATGACATGTGTATGGTGGAGGTGTCAAAACAAAGAATGAGATGTCAAGCACGAGGTGTAAAGTTATTAAGGGTATAAGGGTCATTTTAGACATGAAGGGTATTTTAGTGATTTTATACCATACATTTTAAACATTTTTTTAGAGGTCCTTGAAAATATTTTATTTAAAAATTATCCTTTTTATATTTTCATTTTAGTCCCTAAAACTTTCTTTGTTAAGAATCATGTCCCTAAAGTTTCATAAAATTACATTTTCTAGACCGAAACTTATCATTTAGCTTAGGATATGCTATAAGACTTTGATTTAATCCATTTTGATGAAGAATAAGGCTATTTTAAAGTGTTTAAGTCGACCAAACTAGCCTCCCCTTCCAACAAATCAAAATATAACACATGGTGTGGTAATAAGACAAAATACGACTTAAAGGATGGACATATTTTCACTTATTTCGTAATTTTAATATAACTTCTTGCTCAAACCTCCGTTTAACAAACTGTTTGTTGTGTTAAAAGCCTAATTCATATATCAGCAACATTTTTGTTTTTACCTCAAGTCAATTGTTATATTATAATGGTCAAAACGAGTCTCTAATATGAACATTCCTACCGAAAACTTTAAAATTTTATGTTTGTAACTAATTTGGCATTTCATGATTTATGAAGGGAGGATTAAACTAAAAATAATAAATTTACATTATCCATATCACATATGAAATAATACAATGTTGAAAACTATATATGAACATATAAAAGTGGGGACATTATTCTACCCTCCTTATAAAAAGTTTGGTCCCCAAACTTTACTTACATTAATTTTTAAACAGGTATGTATATCGCTCCTTTATTTCATCTTCCCGCTCCTATGTTGATTCTTCAATAGTATGATTATGCCATAATACTTTGACCTGTGGAATTACCTTGGTTCGTAATATTTTCTCTTCACGGTCCAAAATTTCTACTAGATGCTCAGTGTAGGTTAAATCTTATTTAATTTGAAAAGGCTCTTGAATTAAGATATGTGTTGGATCTGGAATGTATTTCTTCAGCATTGACACATGAAACACATTATGCACACTAGAGAGTTCAGGGGGTAAGTCTATTTTATACGCAATAGGTCATATCCTTTCAAGGATTTTAAAAGGTCCTATGTATCTTGGACTCAACTTCCCTTTATTCCCAAATCGAATTACTGACTTTGCTGGTGATACTCATAAGAACACATAATCTCCTATTTGGAATTCCAAATGTCAGAGGAGATTGTTAGCATAACTCTTTTGACGACTTTGAGCGATTCGAAGTCAGCCTTGTATCAATTTCACTTTCTCTATTGTGATCTGGATCAATTTTGGTCCCAATAATTTTCTTTCTCTAACTTCTACCCAACATGCAGGGGAGCGACACCTTCTACCATAGAGTGACTCATACAGAGCTATTTGAATATTTTCTTGATAACTATTATTATATAAAAATTCTACTAACGGTAATGAGCATCCCAATTCCCCTTCAGATCAAGTACACATGCCCCAAGCATATCCTCTAAGGTTTAACTGGTTCTCTCAGACTGTCCATCTATTTGAGGATGAAAAGCGATGCTGAAATTCAATTTTGTTCCCATGGATTCTTTTAGGCTTTTCCAAAAGAGACATCAATATAGGGCCACGATCAGAAATAGTTAAAACTAGGGTTCCATGAAGCCTAATAATTTCCTGCACGTACAACTTTGCTAAATTTTTTAAAGAATGGGTAATATTAATGGTCAGAAAATGAGAAGATTTAGTTATCCTATCAATATTTACCCAAATAGAATCATTACCATTTGAACTCCTTAGTAAACCTGTCACAAAACCATGGTAATATGTTCCCACTTCCACTTAGGGTTAGGTAGGGGTTGTAGTAATCATGATGGTTTCTGATGTTTCGCTTTTATTTTTTGACAAATCAAACACAGAGATATGAATTAGGCTATCTCCCTTTTCATGTTATTCGAACACAATTCTTCTCAAATATCCCTATACATCTTTGAACATCTAGGATGAAATATGAATCTTGAGTAATGACTTTCCTCTAAAATTTTCCTATTTAGTTGGGCATCACATGGCACACACACTTTATTTCCTAACCTCAATATATCATCTCGTATCCCAAAATCAATCCTCTTCCCGTCAATAACTTCTTCCCTAATATTTTTCAGTTGTGGGTCATTTATTTGTACAATTTTGATCCTTTCCATAACCATGGGTTGAACTTGTAAGTTTGTGATCATTACTCTTTTGATATAAATACGTACATCTATTTCCATACTTCTTAAATACTTCAACAGAGCTTCATAGATAGTAATATGATAAGCTAAATTTGGTGTAGACGTCCTACTTAACGCATCAGCTACTATATTGGCTTTCCCCTAGTGATAATGAAGATTGAATTGATAATCCTTCATTAGTTCTAACCACCTCCTTTGTCTCATGTTCAAATATTTTTGGGTAAAAATATATTTCAAACTCTTATGATCCATATAAATCTCACAAGTGTCACCATACAAATAATGTCTCCAAATCTTAAGACAAAAATTTTAGCTGCTAATTCTAGGTCATGGGTTGGATAATTTTTCTTATGTGGTTTTATTTATCTCGAGGCATAAGCTACTACTTTTCCATTTGGCGTTATCACACAACCGAAACCATTTTTAGAAGCATCACTATAAATCACAAATCCCCCTATCCCGGAAGGAATAGTCAAAATTAGGGTAGTTATTATTCGATTCTTAAGTTCTTAAAAACTATTCTCAACTTCCTAAGACCATTCATATTTCACCATTTTTTGGGTTAACCTAGATATAGTTTTAGCAATACTAGAAAATCCTTCAACAAATCTTCGATAATAACCTGCTAATTTAAGAAAACTACGAATCTCCATCATATTAGTTGGTCTATGCCAATAAATTATAGCTTTGATCTTTTGAGGGTCAATCGAAACACCCTCCTTGGAAATGACATGTCCTGGAAAAGAGACGTTAGGCAACAACAACTCATACTTCATTAATTTCGCATATAATTTCTCCTTCCTAAGGATTTGTAACACTGTCTCTAAATGATTTTTGTGTTCTTTAATACTTTTAGAATAAATAAGGATGTCATCAATGAAAAAACCACACACTGATCCAAATATTTCCTAAACACCCTATTCATCATATCCATAAAAGTGGCTGGTGCATTAGTTAGTCCAAATGGCATCATAAGAAATTCATAGTGACCATAGCTAGTACGAAAAGCTGATTTCGAAATATCAGCTTCCCTAATCTTCAATTAGTGATAGACTGACCTAAGGTCAATCTTTGAAAATACTTTCCACCTTGAAATTGGTCAAACAAATCATCTAGATGAGCTAAGGGGTATTTATTCTTAATGGTAACTATATTTAGTTCACGATAATCTGTACATAACCTGATCGTCGCATCCTTCTTTTTAACAGATAACACCGGAGCACCCCAAGGGGATACACTTGGTCTAATAAAACCCTTGTCCAACTGATCTTATAATTGAACATTTAATTCTAGAAGGACACAAGCCTCCGATTGAGTCTTAATGTAGTGTTGGCTCAATTTCGGTCAAAAACATTTGAGTCATGGGATAGTGTTCAAGTGTATCCATTAAAGCCTATGATGTGTTAGTTGAAGACCTAGCAGCCAAGTTTATAAAGCTTCATCATATATCGAGTTTAGTGTTCCTTATTTCTACGTCAACAACATTGTTCCAATGCTCCAAAGGTATGAATGCATTATATATATATATATATATATATATATATATATATATATATATATATATATATATATATATATATATATATATATATATGAGCTTGGAAATTTATTGGATGTAATTTATAATTTTTATAAAATAGTTTTAACGACTTTGTTTTACTCAGAAAATATTTTTTAGAACTTTTCATAAAATGTTTTGGACTTAAAATGAATTGGGAATTTTCTGACATGTCAATCAAACGAACTGGAATGTCGTTCAAATGAGATTCCTATGTCGTTCGAACGAACTGGCATCTGGTTTGAACGAGATTGCCAGGTCGTTCGAATGAGACTTCTAACGAGATTGCTTTTTCCACACTGGAACATATTTAATAATGTCGTTCGAACAAAAAAGTCGTTTGAATGAAAAAAGTCCTTCGAACGAATTTGGCGGGAACATTTTTTTTTTGGCATTTTTTGCAGTTTTCACCATGTTCCCACTACCTTTTCCCCACTACTTTTTGACAGATTTACTTAGTGCGGGAACTAACTCTTTTGGACCAACTTTTTCACATTCTACATTCTCTAAAAGAGAGATTTTAGAGCTCAATTCCAAAAAGAAAAAATTCATGTTTTGTGTGTTAGTTTTTTAAGAAAAATTCTTAAACACTTTTGCTTACACCCATCTTTAGTTTATTACAAGATTATATATATATATATATATATATATATATATATATATATATATATATATATATTGGCTTGGAGTGTTTGGCACCAGGTTTTACTCTACCAAATTGAAGAGTCCATTTGGGTTTACTTCTACATCCCTCAAAGAAGAAGTCTCGTTTTTGGTTGCGGTATTCTCACATGGTGAAAGGCACCATGTGTGGTTGACAGTTGTTCCTACAACATCATTGTTGGATTCCAAAGTTTTAGTAGAGTCTGGGATTGTCTTCTAGGCATAGGTAGTTATAAGAAGGCGCGTCGGGGCTTGAAGAAGTCGAGTCAAGTCCAGTGTTGTAAGTCATATTTCTTGTAATTGTAAATTTTGTACTTAGTTGACTTAAAGATAGGCCCGTCCGAGATTTTTTCCCGTTGTGGGTTTTTTCTCATATATCGCGGTGTAGTGGATTGTTTATTTTGTCTTTCTCAAAATTCACCTTAGATGCATGCTTAGGTAAAAATATAAAACTTGGTTTAAATCACTACTAGTTTAATTTGGTGTTAAATAATTTTTGTTGGGTAAATTTGATATTAATTTAATTCAAGTCATCATTTAATTTGTTAAATTTGGTTTCGCCTAACTTGATAATATTGAAAATATGGTTTAAGAAAATTCCCGAACTTGAGTTGAATTAATTTGGTTTAAGTGAAAAATTGATAAGTTGTTTAATTTAACTTCACTTTCTGTTTTGTTTATTTTAATTTGAAAAGAAATTAAAATTAGTTATTTGTGTGTGTTGAGTTGAGCCTTCCTTGTTCTGCATCTTTAAAAGGAAATTATTTTTTTGGTAAGACTTTAAAAATTGGGGGTCATCATTTCCAAAAAGTGGTACCAGAGCAGGATCGATAAATTATTGCATTTAAGATTCGTTTAACTATTTTTGACTAAAATGGAATTTTTCCCATTTTCAAAATTTCCAATTTTCGATGGTTCTAACTACGCGTATTGGAAAGCGTGAATGAAATAGGCACTTAGTTCTATCGATGAGAGGGTTTGGTTGTGAGTCGTCAACGGATGGTCCCCACCTACACATTTAGTTGAAAATGAGCGTGTTCCCAAACCTACCGATAGATGGAGTGAGAGTGAATTTAAACTTGTAAATTTTAATTCTCGTGGTTTAAATGCCTTGTTTAGCGCGGTCACACCGGATGAATTCCGTCGCATTATGACGTGTGAAACTGCTAAAGAAGCTTGGGATATTTTACAACTCACTCATGATGGAACTAGTGTCGTTAAGGCTTCGAAACTCCAAAACCTCACTACTCAATTTGAATCCATCAAAATGAATGAAAAAGAAACTATTGATGAATTTTATGCTAGACTTTTCGATATAGTTAATTCATCTTTTAATTTGAGAGAGAAAATACCCGACAACCGTGTAGTAAAGAAAATTTTAAGGTCCCTAACTGATAGATTTATTCCTAAAGTGACCGTGTTAAATTCTTTACCCACTTTAGCCTCTACGAAATTAGAAGAGCTCGTAGGTTATTTACAAACCTATGAACTAGAGATGTTTCCCTCCAAAACTGAAAAGAAAATAGAAAAGGGTGTTGCTTTGAAAGACCGAAAGGAAGAAAAACAAGTAGTAGAGAGTGAAAGTGAGAGTGACTCGAAAGATATGGCTATGTTTGCTAGGAAGTTTCATAAATTTCTTAAATTTAACAAAGATAAATTTAAAAAGGATTTTAAGAAATTTGAAAATTATAAGCATGAAAAAGCCGAAAAGATTCCTAAAACTTTTAAAGAAAATTTAAATAGGGACGAGTCTAATATGTGTTTGGTTGTGAAGGGTATGGCCATAGGGCTTTTGAGTGCCCCACTAAACTAAGGGGAGAAGGTAAGCAACCAATTTCCTATAATGAAACCCTTAGTAATAGTGATAAGGAAGAGGGACCCGATTCCACCACTAAGCCCAACTTTGTGGCTTTTATGGCTAGTCATGTGAGCACCGATAATGAATCTTCCCTTGAAGATATACAAACACACGACATTTCTGAGGTCAAAGTTTATGATTCCCTTGCTTTTGATGGTTATGAGAATGAAGAATAGAGGGAGAGTGAAAATGAAGAAGATGTTGATGTGAGTGAACTTCAATTTGCATTTCAAGAATTATATGAAGAATCTATTAAATTAAAAAGGGCAAATTTAAAGTTAGCAGCATGTTTAGGAGAGAGTGTCATGGTCGTTGATGAAAGTGTTTTAGTGGAAGACCGTAGGACACAAGAGAGAAATCTTTGAGATAAGCTTTAGTATGTGGAAGGTGAGAGATATAGACTTAGAGGTTTAATGGAGTCAATGAAAATGGAGCTTCTCGAGTTTGAAGAGAGAAATGTTTTATTAGAGTCTAACATTTTAGATTTAGAAAATAAATTAAAAGACTCTAGTAAAGTCAAATTTGATTTGAAGTGTCGTTCGAAGAAATTAGATAAAATATTAGTAACGGTCCAAACAAAAAATGACACTTGTGGTTTAATATTCGATACTTGTAATGAATCAACTCATAAAGTCAAAACCAATGTTTTAGGAGAATCCTCTAGGAATAATGTTATAGATCATTCCTTAGGTAAGTCTTTTCGTCGAGTCTTTTGGTGCTCACATTGTGGTCGAAAGGTCATCTCAAGAAATTTTGTTTTGATCTTAAACAAGGTCCCAGAAAATCCCATCGTAAGGAAACCTAGGTAGGCAATATTTCTACACGCCGAGATCATCATTCGTCATGAGTTTGGGTTAGGAGATCCGACTTGGTAGCTTTACAAAATAGGATTTTTGATTCTCATTTACTTTCACATGCTTCCTCTCTTGCTAAATATAAATGTTGAATTTGTTAGTTGTTTGCATACTCTAGCCTTTTGTGCTTCATATTATATATCATTGTTAGGTGTATGCATGTTTAGTCATTTTCTAGTCTATGATCCATGCTTAATCACATGCTAGAATAATTATTTTTGTTTATCTTTTGTATTATATTTCTTTCATTTTAGTTTGCATTAAATGAAAAATACAAAAATATTTTTGTTTATCATTTGTGTTTTACCTTGTTAGTAATTTAGGCTTTATGAAAAATACAAGTGATTTTATTTGTCTATTGAGTAAATATTTTTATTTTTGGTTAAAATTGGTTAAAAATTTCAAAAAACTCAAGAAGATTTTTTTTTGTGTGTGTAATTTAGTTTAACACACTCTATATGGAATATACTTGTGTTTCAATCCCTTCTTTTTCGCTCCCATGTGGTTAGAACTTTTGGTTTAGATTGTCAATCCTTACAATGTTCTTTACCATACTTACATGGAGTAGTTGGATTTTGTGTTGCTTTAATGGATTCTATTTTTATATGCCCCAATTCACACATTCACAAGCTCACTTGAAATTATAACTTCATATGTATATTTGAGCTTTGTGAGGAGTTCTCCTACCAATCTTGTCATCTACATGTTATGTGACCTAGGACGACTAGTGCATGTTAAAATCCATTGTACATGATATTTGTGTGAGATATAAAAAAGTTGTATATGAATGTGCACGGGGAAGGGCTCCGAAAGGAAAAATCATCCTTTGCGATTAAGCCACCGTTTGCTTGGACCTAAAAAAAATACGTGGTCCAACGGCCTAAAAGAATAATAGCATTAAAAGAAAATATTTTCCAAGGCCTATTTTGTTTTAGTTGATTTACTCATTCAAAAGATTAAAGTAATATGCTTAAATTGAGGGAATTTTGATGATATATCAATAGTTTGCACAATGTCCGTTTATCCTAATTGTTCTTTCAATGTCATGACTCTATTGGTTTGTAGAATCATTGAAATTCTAGGTTTGTATGCATTGTGTATGTTTGTTCATTGAGTTCAATCTATATTGTCACATGAGGTTATATTCAAATGTGATGAAGTTTGCAATCAAATGAGAACTCCATGAACTTGTTTTAAGTGATTGGGCACTACACCAAATCTGCCGAATTATCACGGTCATTGACTTTGACAAGTTCAACATGTTAAGGTCAATGACCATGTCAATTCAGGGCGAGACAAAATTTTTTATCACGGTCATGGACCGTGATAAGTTCGTTAGACTTGTCACGGTCGTGTCACGATCCCTGACCGTGACAGGTTTAGTCATGGTTAATAACCGTGATAAAGCCTTGACCCTTTTTAAAAACATTGTCACAGTCAGTGATCGTGATAAGCCCGTGACAACCTTATTTGTCAAGGACTTGTCACGGTCAATGACCGTGACAATTCTGGGAAAAATTTAAAAAAAATCTGCTGGGCAGTATGGCCACTGCCACTGCCCAGCAGTATATTTGTACCTGTTATAGCAACATTGTACCTGTTCAAACATCATATATCCAAATAAAGTAAAGATAATGTAAATATACATTCAAAATAGAAACAATATACATGACGATATAATCCAAATATAATTCAAATGTACCAACTTAAAAATAATGTCACTACATGTCTGGGGTAAATGTGATGAGGTGAGTAGGCCACACGATATACGAATTGACACACCCACTAATATACATCGTACCGCATTGTTCGCGCAACCACAGTAAGGAGTTCTCCTTCCCGGGTATCACATGTGTGACGAGCACCTTGGACTCGATCTCTTGAAGCTCACGTCCATGAACTATTCCACCCTGGATGATATTCAGGTCCCTCAACCCCCGCCCTATCCGCTGGCCATCAAATACGTCCAATATGAACACGCTCAACCAACCAAGTGTCGATATTGGACTGTTGAAGGGAGACAAATAGGGAAGTGGATCATCAAAGTACGCACGTGTTGGTGATGAAGCAGCGAGGTCCACATCCTCTTCATCCTGCACCTCATCCTCCTGCACTTCCTCCTCCACCGCCTTCTCCTTCCCTTTCCCCTTATGGTCTCCGCCCAACGTATGCTTCATGAATGAGTACATATCTTGGACCGTCGCCTCTAAACGGGAAAACTTCGCGTCATGTGAATCCACCGTTCGAGCCAACCCGGTCGCGCTCGTCTCCAATCCTAAGATCCTAAATTTGTCCACCCGCGAGCTCACCCCCTTCTCCTCCCCTTGCGATCAGAGCCAAGCAATTGGATGAGTGAATTTGTGGACAAAGATGCCTTGTCGGCATCAGACTACGACTCATGCACTTCCTTAAGCTTTGCCTGAAACGATAAAAATCACATGATTAGTAAAATAAGTAAACTAAAAAATTATAACGTAATTAATAAAAAGTAAACTGTCGGATTACTTACAATCATGGCCGCGACTCTCGGGAACACCTATTGTCCTTCCCCTTCTTCGTCCGAAGAGCCACATAAGTATCGAGCCTATGTGGCTTAACCCCAGGGCCACTCCCTATCCCCTGAAATAAAATAAAGTAAAATTAGTATCGGCCCCGCAAAGTACAATAATGCAGAATAATATATTTTTGTAGTTATAGACAAATTAAATCTTACCATCATCCTATGCTCCACCTCGGCGTAAGACGTCAGGCGGAGTAGTGCACGCCCGTCTTTTTTGCCCGATTTTCCCTTCTCGATTGGCGAGATGCCAATTGTCGCTCCCCGATCTCATTGTCAATGAATTTTTTCCATTGTGCCAATGAGATCGGCTCCTTCGGCGGGACAGATTCACGCCTTTGGATAATGGACTCTCGTGTTTTCATAAAGTACCTTGTCCGCATATTTTTCTTCCACGTCTTGTGATGCTCCCTCATCTGCTCCAAGACGAAATTGCGTAGCTTTGGATCCAAGTTGAATTGTTGATGTCCAACAAATACAATGTTAGTTGCGAATAAATATAAATATAAATAATAAAATGAAATTGAAATTGAAATATTCATATAAATATAAATATATTACCTGTAGCGCTTCCCAAATAGCTAACTTGAGCTCATATGGCACCTCCTTCCAACTTATATACCCGATGACAGTCTTTTCCAGCTCGAGGGATCTCGCTAATTGCTCCGACTTGTTATCGATAGTAATCCCAAATTTTCCATATTTGGGGAGCCTAGGGGCCTAGGAGCCCTCGTCGCCTCTGCTACCACCGAGCCCAGACGACATCATCATAACCAGCATCATCATCCTCGCCTTAATACCTGAAGGAGACATTTGCTGTAAAAAAATGCTATTAGTACAGATAAAAAAAATTAGAAAAAGACATGCAAATATTTACAATTACTACAAATAAAAATGTGCACTAATTATTAATTTACGTTTATACACCCCGCTCCCCCACCTCACACACGCACACGTACACGCACACACACCACCCCCTGCCCCCCACCACACACATATTAATTATTTTCATCAATTAAACTAACAATTAAAGTATACAATTATTAATTTACCAATTTACAATGAGGAGCAATCCTAATTTCATAATTAATCATATATTAATTTACTAATTTACAATAAGGGGCAATCATATATTAATTTACTAAAAAAATTAATAATCAATCAATTCTTTTACAAGGGACACTACGCACATACGTACACATATACACACACGCAGCCCCCCACCACCCATCCCCGCCCCCTCCCCCCACATTGCCCCACCCCTTTCCCCCACCCCCTCCCCCACCACACACACGTACACGTACATGCACACACACCACCCCTTGCCACCACCCCCCCCCCCCCCCCCCCGCCACCACACACACAATAATTATTAATAATATAGCCATTTGCAGCCATACCAAAAGATCCCTACTTATCTTTATTAATAATATCTAGAAGTAACCACTAAAAATACCCACCAGATACACCTAAAAACCCACATTCGCCAACCCCCATATGGACAATAATCCAATAATTATTAATAATTATATATTATTCGATATACAAAGTAATTTTGAAAAAAGTTAAAAAATTTCACCCCTATATAGACAATAATCCAGTGGTAATACCACTTTTACTGTTAACTAACCCAACGTCGATCCACTATAATCCAACAGCAATGTCAACAACAAATGTGTATCCCGTACTCCTTCTAATTCATCTACTCAATTAATTCATTTCATCAATTAAACTAACAATTAAAGTATAAAATTATTAATTTACTAATTTACAATGAGGGGCAATCCTACTTACATATGAAATGGGCACTAATTATTAATTTACTTTCATCTAAAACTATACAATTTAAGCTATACAATTTATTATTTAAAGTTATACAATTGTTAAGATTGCCCCACTACACACACACACACACACACACACACCACACCCCCACCACCACCACACCCCTCCCCCGCCACACACACACGCACACACCTACACACACACACACACACCCCACCCTACCGCCACCCCCTCCCACCACCACACCCCCTGCCCCCTCCCCCCTCCCCCAGCACACCTGCACACACACACACACAAACACGTACACACACAGCTCACCCCACCCCCTCCCCCACCACACAGCACCACACATATATATACACATACATATACAAATATATATACACACACATATAGAAATCAAAGAGAAAAAGAGGAAAAAACATACCTTAGAGAGAGAGAGAGAGAGAGAGAGAGAGAGAGAGGGAAAAACCAAAATTGGTGGGGAAAAAAAGGGTAGGGCTTTTTTGCTATGTAAATTGTCACGGACGTGTCACGTTCCTTGATCGTGATAATTATTTTAAGTATTGTCACGGTCATTGACCGTGACAATACTTTATCACGGGCGTGTCACGGTCAATGACTGTGACACAAAATGCGTGTTTTGTTGTCATGGTCAATGACCGTGATAAGGGTGGCCGGCTGAAAGGTGATAATTTGGCCATTTTAGTGTAGTGGGGTCTAAATTTAATTGTTGCTAGTTCACACCCAAACACTTTGATTTCCACATGACACATTTTTGCCATACAAGTGTGAAAAGCTTATTGTATTTTGTGTCATGTGTGATGTGTATAACTATATATATGTGTGTGTGCGTTAGTGATATTCATTATGTCTACATATATATGGTATTTTTTTTCTTTGCCTCGCTTTCTAGTCCATCTACGCTTCTAATTCATAATTGGTATCTATCTTGGTGCATATTTTGTTGATATCACATGCTTAGTATCTTATGTATCACATTGATATCATTTTTTTGCCTCTTCGTTGGTATCCATTATTATCTGTATGGATCAGTTATGCTTTTGTTGCTCATAGGCTTTCATGTTCTTATCACTCTAAGCATCATGTTTAAATTAGTTTTTATCCTTTGTCTTTTCCTGAACAAAAAGGGGGAGAATGATAGGGGAGAAATGGTATCTAATCCTATTGTACTCATATCTTAGTTTGAGAAATTAATCTTAGGGGGAGACATCTTTTTATGTAGGTCTTTTATTTGATAAAGGGGAGAATCAATTTAGGTGGAGTATTTATCTTAATTTCATTCAATATTCTTGATATTCCCTATGCGTTTGATAGTTTGATTAAGTGTGCCGGAATTCTTATAAATGGCAACTTCCATCGTCGGCAAAGATATTGATCCTTGGGTTTTGAGTCAAGCTATGTAATTTTATTTTGGGTGGGATATTTCTAGTAGAGCTTGACGGCCCTTTCGGATTTTTGTTTGGTTTTTGTCCCGAAATAGCCAAAGGGGGAGATTTGTAAGGACACAAGTCTCCGATTGAGTCTTAATGTAGTGTTGGCTCAATTTTGGTCAAAAAAATTTGAGTCGTACGATAGTGTTCAAGTGTATCCATCCAAGCCTATGACGTGTTAGTTGAAGATGTATCGGTCAAGTTTATAAAGCTTCATCATATGCCGAGTTTAATGTGCCTCGTTTCTACGACAACAACATTGTTCCAATGCTCCTAAAGTATGAATGCATTATATATATATATATATATATATATATATATATATATATATAGGATCTTGGAATTTTATTGGCTGTAATTTATAATTTTTATAAAATAGTTTTAACGACTTTGTTTAACTCAGAAAATATTTTTTTTAGAACTTTTCATAAAAAGTTTTGGACTTAAAATGAATTGGGCATTTTCTGACACGTCGTTCGAACGAATTGGAATGTTGTTCAAATGAGATTCTTATGTCTTTCGAACGAACTGGCATCTCGTTCGAATGAGATTGCCAGGTCGTTCAAACGAGACTTCTAATGACATTGCTTTTTTCGCACTGGAACATCATTAGTAATGTCGTCCGAACGAAAAAGTTGTTCGAACGAATTTGGCGGGAACAGTTTTTTGGCGTTTTTGGCAGTTTTCACCATGTTCCCACTACTTTTCCCCACTACTTTTTGACAGATTTACTTAGTACGGGAACCAACTCTTTTGAACCAAAATTTTCACATTCTACATTCTCTAAAAGAGAGATTTGAGAGCTCAATTCCAAAAAGAAAAAGTTCATGTTTTGTATGTTAGTTTTCAAGAAAAATTCTTAAACACTTTTGCTTACACCCATCTTTAGTTTGTTACAAGATTATATATATATATATATATATATATATATATATATATATATATATATATATTATATGAGAGAGGGTGTTTTACTGTTCCAAAAAATTAATGGTTGAGATCACATTTTTGGGAGATATAATGGTGTGGGATTGTGCCACGTAGGATTGTATCCATTGTGAGGTGGCAAAGTGGACAAAACACGGTTGAATCCCCCAAAGAAAAACCTTTCACCCCGTCTTCCTTACCCATCCTCATCCCATTATCCTATCCGCCTCAAAAAACAACCCCTTATCACAAAAATCTACCCTCACCTCCATGCGCTGCCGTCGTCGGCTACACGTTGCCGCCCTCACCTCCACGCTGTCATCCTCCTCAGATCCACGCTGCCTCCGTATCCAACACACCCAAGTATGAAATTAATGGGTTTCGAATTTGGCTTTTGAATTTTGGGTTTTACATTTTAGGGTTTTACATGTACCCTTACATGCATGCGCGGCCGCCGTCGGTTACACGTTGCCGCCCTCAGCTCCACGTTGTCGTCGTCCTCAGATCCACGCTGCCTCCATATCCAACACACCCAGGTATGAAATTAATGGGTTTCGAATTTGGCTTTTTAATTTTGGGTTCTACATTTTAGGGGCCGGTTGTGTCAATGATGAATGGGAAGACCAATGTGGATCTCTACACATGTGTGGGGGGATACATTTCCAAAATGTGTGGGGGAAATTAGGGCCAATATGGGTGGGGGAAATTAGGGCCTTCTGAAATTTTGAATTGGGGATCTCTAAATTTTGAGTTTTTTGAATTCGAAAATGTATTTCTCCTCTACGCATTTTATGGATGTTTTTAAATGTATTGGAATTTTTATCACCATATCATTAATATCTTAGAGTTTTGTATGCTTCTTTCCAAGTATTATCGAGGTGTAAAATTGTATTATTTCCACATATTTGTGAAAATGCCCAAATGTATTGTTTAGTGTATATTTTTTTTATTGTTTTGAATGTTGTCGGTACGGATTAGCATACCAAATGTGCGAGTACAAAACTTAGGTATGATGATAAGAACGTAGGACTGCTTCTTGGTGTTCTATAGGCTTGAAGCAGACCCTGTGCATTTTTTAAAGTTCATGTGCATTTTTAAAGTTGCTTTTCTTTTTCTATTAATTACAGGTGTTGATTTCTTGGGATCTAATGGACAACAATGGAATTCACGAGCAAATCGAGTATGTTTGTGTGATGTTTTTGCTCTCACGTATATATTAGTCAATATGCTTTGTTTTGTTTGTGTGATGCGTATAAACATATTAGTCAATATGATTTTTTTTGTTTGTGTGATGCTTATAAATAATATGCTTTGTTTTTGTTGTCAGGTATATATTAGTCAATATGCTTTGCTTTGTTTGTGTGATGCTTATAAACAATATGCTTTTCTTTTGTTGTCTTTGTAGCAGGGAATCCGAGTCATCTCTGATTTGAGATCGAGTATTTTGAAATTGTGAACTACAATGTCATTCATGAGTTTGGAATTGAGACACAATCCTTTGCCATAGCTTTATATGGGTATGAGCTCATTTTACATAGACCATCCAACATCTTTTGTATTGTTCAACCTATATCATTGGCATGCTTGCAATTTAGCTGTGGTCTCTTTCATGTTCATTTGTGTGAGAAATAAAGAGGGTTTTGTTATTGAAATTGCAAAGGTTGATAGGTCTCAAATTTGAGAATTTGTAGGGGTTATTAATCATTGGTATGAGCACAATTTCATTGCTAGATATAAACTTTGGTAAAGTTAATATAAGGAAAAAAACCATCCACTTCTCTAACCACATCCATACATATCTAATCACAAGTGGCTCTGATAAATTTTCCATTGAAGCCATCCAAACATGGTGCACTATCACCATTTAGACTGAAAAATCTTTTTTTCTCTTCATCGGTAGTTGGGACACTTGACAAAAAAATCATTATCGTCCTCATTGATAAGCTTTGGGATATTATTATTGAAGTCTTTATCATGTAAAATGCAGAAGATGCAACAAATATGTCAGTATATTATTTAATAACCTCATTGTCAATCTCATTATAGGATAACAACCTCTGAGTCTTTAATTTTGTGTGCATCTCATAGGCTGATTTATTAAGTTGATCTACTTTGTAATTAGTAATAGAGTTTTTCCATTTCAAATTTGACAAAATGCTCTATAATATTTCCTAAATGGAAGAAATACCCGCCTTTTTGTTACACCAAGTAAACTTAAAACCATTGGCAACAATAAAATTAAAATCATTCCCTCTATCCTTTTATAAAGAGTTGGTAACAGTATTAAAGTCTGCTACGACAATTCAGACAACAGTTAATCCCATAAAAAAAAAAATTCGCAGCTCTATCACATTTGGCATACAACAACAGTCAAATTGCTCCTCACTAGGAGAGTAATGCATTGAGTCATTTGGGATTTAACAGCGCATTCAATAATATGAGAATAAAAGAACCAAATACTGTTTACATCATGTTCTCCAACCTTATCAAAACTAAATTTTCGTCTAAAGCTGTCGAGCTTAATAATATCAACTTTGGTCTCAGGAAAATCCAGCATAGATAAATTATGGATTATCCTAAGTTTCTTAATTCTTTTATTGGTATTCTTCTTGGAAATCCACCTGATATTCCAAATTATAAATTTAATCTATGGGATTTATGGGGTTTAGCATCTTTAGGCTAATCATCCTGTGCATATATTAATTTTATCTTATATCTTTATGTTTTAGAGCCTTTTGTAGCCCCACATTCTGCCTCTCCCAATACACAACAGAAGGCTCTATAACCTTCTAACTGTAACCACCCGACCTTTTATGTCTATTAATGGAATTTGTTGAACTCAACCTTCATTTTGTATTATGCAGGTAATTTAGTGAATGTTGTAATCCCGCGCCCGAAGCCCAATGGCGAACCATCACTGGGGGTGGGAAAGATTAGGACAAATTGAAGTCGGTCACCCTTCGTAAACTGTTATAAACTAATTTCAATTTATATCTTCTTTATCAAAAGAATAATCTTATAGGGACTAATATTTCATTCTCTTTTTCTTTTCAATTGATGTTTCAAGTGATTATAGGTTCCTACAGATTGGATGAAATTGGAGTATCCTCGGATCATTACAAGGTCTCCTGAATCCATTCTCTCTGTGTTTCATGCTTTTATTACAATTTTGAAACTGTTAGAAACTTGATTTTTGGTTTAAAAATTTGATATTACTGTTAACAGTAACACCATTTGATACTCTCCATATGTTTAATAGACCATATGTGTGTGAGAGACAATCTCATCCCGTGTTTGAGTAAATGCCCAGAGCGAATTTTACTATTTCATTTCTTATGACAGCGCTGCACACAAAAGTTTTACTATTTTGTATGGTGGCACAGTGCACATGAGTTTTACTTTTTGTTTGGTGGCGCGTCATCACTTTATTTATCTGTGTGCGCACATATTAAAAACGGTATTGATTTTTGTGTTTAATGTTAGATGTTGCGGGGTTGGTATTACACACAATTCATTGCTCAGCTGGCTCTCAATCATCGCCAAAACAAGCAACAGTAACAAAAGATCATTTGATTTACTAGAAGTCATGTTGAATATGAGAAGAAGGTATTGTAGATGATTGGAAAGAAGTTAAAAAAGAACAGTATAGCTCTTGACTTTGTTAACTTTGATGAGGAAAATGATGCGAACACATAAAATTTTGAGGCCTCGGATGCTGACGGACAAGGGGCAATGGAGAAAGGGATAAAATGGATTCTGGACCATGGTGGTGCCACTGCAATAACATCATGGGGAAAAATGTGTCTTTCAGTACTCGGGGCATTTGAATGGCCTGGAAATAATCCCCTGCCCCCTGAGATATGGCTTTTTCCTCATATTTTGCTGAAGACGGCATGAAAATGCAGGTAATCGCATCTATTTAATGTTGCATATATGCAGATATCTGCATATATGCAAGCTGCATATATGCATACATCTGCTACATATATGCAAGCTGTATATATGTTGCGGATATATGCAGATATGGAAGCTCCATATATGCATATATCTGCATATATGCAAACTGCATATATGCACATATATGCAGATATATGCATATATGCAAGCTGCATATATGCATATAGAATATATACAGATATATGCATATATGCAAGCTGCATATATTATATACACATGTAGTAAGAAGTCTCAAAGGTCTCCAATCCTTGAACCTAAACTTTTCAGAATTTAGAATTTTTTTTAATTAAACAAATACAGGTCTCTTATCTTGAATTTCCATGTTTTTCAAAACTTCTCTCCCTAATATAAAATACCATACCAATAGAAGTTTCTTCCAAACTTAAAAACTACCGTAAACACGTCCCTCTTCCAACAAATATGTCCCCCCACGTCTCTCGCTCATTTGGAAAACCACCTATTCGTTTCCTCTCTCCTTCTCCTTCAACCGTGTGTTTTTGAATGATTTTTTGACAACGCGAGTGTTTTCTTTACATTGGGTTGCAACTGATGATGGGTCTATGGAACACTGAATATTTTTTTGACTGTCTTCTCTCACTCTCTCTCACCCTCTAATTCATCACTACATGTGCGGTGCTTTGTGGAGTTGTTTTTTTGTATCAAGATATTTTCATCTATTGTGCTGAATATTTGAAACCATTTTCTTCTTCTTTTTTTATCTTTTATTTATTTATTTTTGTTTGTGGGTTCACATTCTTTGTATAACATACATCAGTTTCATACCTACTCTGAGAAGATACATTAGTTTCAATTTGTATGTTCACATTCTTCATTTATTGTGTTCAATTCTTCATCTTGGAGTCACCACACCTTCAAAGAAATCAGGTATACTTTTTGTATTTCATTTACACATTCCCTTTATAAATTGGGTTAGGGTTGTGCATTTCGATTACCATTTATTTATGTTTTTTCAAAGGTTAGTTAACTGTGGTATATTAGAGAGACATACATTTGTAGTTTCCATGCTTTCTGTTTTATAAAATTCTACACACAACATTTGTGGAGTTTTCTTAGAAAACATATATCTTTTATTGTTCTGGGGCTGCTTCTTTTATTGTCCTTTATATTAACTTGATTTTTCTTATTAAAAAGTTAATTTATATTGCAGGTAGTTCAAAACTTGCTCAGTTGCCTTTACAATTTTGAGCTCCCTTTCCTCCCGTGGTACGAGTTCTTGGCTGTTGTAGCAACTCAGCTTCTTAAAGACCTCAGTTATGAAGTAAGTGTCTAGCTTGATGACTCTGAGCATAAAATATAGATGTTCAAGTTCTTCCAAATTATTATAACATCTGCATACTAAAGAAATTTTCACTCCCAAATTCTTGACATTCCCCTCCCCCCCCCCCCAAAAAAAATACTACATTATTGAGGCACTTCTAATATATTCATTTTTCTGCATATAATACACAACACATGTCATATGCTTTCAATTTGATTCTTTTTTCACTAGCATTTAATTTTGTTAAAGTGCTTACTTTTGACTTTTGGTTTAAATGCAGAGCTAAAGTACTCTAAAAACATCATGAGAACGATTGTTGGATGGTGGTATTGTGACAACCAAGATGAAGTATTTGTTAGATTAACTTGGACTTTTTAAATGTTGTTGATGAATTTAACTTTTGAGATCATTAAATGTTGTTGGATTTTTTGTTATCCCTTAAGAGGGTGGTTAGTCCAATAAACAAAGGAAACCATGCCGATTTTTTTTAAATGGACATTTTGTTTATTTGATGCACGATGTGAGTTCAGTTGACGAATATTATATATTTCATGTTATATGTGAGTTTGTTTAATGAATTTAGATTATTTGAATGGTGCTGGACAATTTGTTATTTGTTAAGCATGTTAGATAGTCTTATAAACAAGGGAGATTATGGCCAATTTTTTTAAAATTACACTTTATTTTGTTTTGTTGGGGAACGATATTTTTGTCGTTTTTCAAATATGTACTCTTGAAATTTTCGTTGTTTCGCGATTATGTACTTTCAAAATTTTCGCCGTGCCTTCAGGCACGGCCATTTCACTAGTATATATATATATTGGCTTGGATTGTTTGGCACCGATTTTACTATACCAAATTGAAGAGTCCATTTGGGTTTACTTCTACATCCCTCAAAGAAGAAATCTCATTTTTGGCTGCGGCATTCTCACATGGTGAAAGGCACCATGTGTGGTTGACGGTTGTTCCTACAACTTCATTGGTGGATTTCAAGGTTGCGATGGAGTCCGAGATTGTCGGTTAGGAAGAGGTAGTTACAAGAAGGCATGTTGGGGCTTGAAGGAGTCAAGTGGAGTGTTGTAAGTCATATTTCTTGTAATTGTAAATTTCATACTTAGTGGACTTAAGGCTAGGGACGTCCGAGGCTTTTTCCCGTTGTGGGATTTTCCTCGTACATTGCGGTGTAGTGGATTTAAATAATTTTTGTTGGGTAAAATTGATATTAATTTAATTCAAGTCATCATTTAATTTGTTAAATTTGGTTTGATCTAACTTGGTAATATTGAAAATATGGTTTAGGAAAATTCTAGGACTTGTGTTGAATTAATTTGTTTTAAGTGAAAAATTGATAAGTCATTTATTTTAACTTCACTTTGTGTTTTGTTTATTTCAATTTGAAAAAAAATTAAAATTAGTTATTTGTGTGTATTGAGTTGAGCCTTCCTTGTTCCGCATCTTTAAAAGGAAATTGTATTTTTTGTAAGATTTTAAAAATTGGGGGTCATCATTTCCAACAAGTTCCCTTAATTCTAAAGGTGCTATACGATAATGTGGTTTCGACATTGGTATAGTTCCAGGAATAAGGTCAATCATAAAATCTATTTCTCTACTAGGAGGAAGACTGGATACATCATCTGGAAAAACATATAGAAAATGTTTAGCTATAGGAATATCTTATAAACTAGGCTCTTTTGTTTGTAAATCAATAACACTTGCAATGAATCCTTGACATCCCTTCTTAAGAAAACTACAAGCTTGCATTAGAGAGATAATATGCATGGGAGATAGGATGCCAGTTCCTTCAAAACTGAATTCTGGTTGGTTAGGAATTTGGTAAGTAACTCTCTTCTCAAAACAATCTACCTTAGCATGATATGATGATAACCAATCCATCCTCAAAATAACTTCAAAGTCTCTTATGTCTAAAACTATCAAATTTGCGAATAGCTTATGACTACTAACATCTATAGGGTAAGACTTATATACTAATGTTCCTGTCAATAACTCAGCCGAAGGAGTAGAAACGTGCATGATATGATTCAATGGTTCATGAATATTAGGAAAGTGATTAACAAAATGCACAGACACAAATGAATGGGTAAATCCCGAATCTGTTAAAACTTGAAAAGGTTGTGCACATATAAAAAGTGTACCTGACACTACTACATTAGAAGCTTGGGCATTAGAAAGTGCAAAAACTCTACCCTGTTTGCCTTGATCCTTCTTTTCTCCTAAGGGGTGCATCGAAACCCTTGCTGGGGTTGGACAGTTTTTTATCTGATGTTCTTTCTCTCCAAATCTAAAACAATCTCTCGTATCCTTATAACAAGGTCGTCCTCCATGCATCTTCCCACATCGCTGACATATCTTGTTATTAAAATGTTTGTTATCACTAGCTTCCATAACATTGGATGTACTCCTAAAATTATTTCTATTATTTTGGTTCCACCTTATTTGTTCCCCAAACTTCCTCTTACCATCTCTAATTCTATTGTACTCCTCGACATCCCTCTCACCTATCGTAGCCCTAGCCACGACCTCACTATATGATGTCAACTTCAGGATGGAAATTCTACTACGAATACTCAACCTTAAGCCATGTTCAAACTTTTTGGATTTCAAAATATCAGTTACCACATCATAAGGTACAAAACGGGATAACTCAGTAAACTTGGCGTCATATTGACTAACTGTCATATTCCCTTGCACTAGAATCATGAAGTCAGCTGACATTCCATCCTTCATCATTTTAGGGAAATATTTCTCATAAAATATCACCAAGAAGTTATTCCAACCTATGTAAGTATTCCTCTCCGCGTGTATTCTCTTAGTCATTCTCCACCAATGTTTGGCTTCACCTTCTAACATAAATGTTGCAAATGAAAACTATTTTCATCGGTACACGTAAGAACATCGAACATCTTTTCCATCTGCATCACCTAACTTTCTGCTTCAGTGGGTTTAGGAGTACCTTTAAAGGAATGAGGATTCAACTTCTTGATATGTTCAATGGTACAGAAAGTTAGTTCAAGATTCCTTGGTAGTGCTCCATTATTAACCAGATGGTTCACAATCTTTGTTAGACTCTCAATCGCCTTCTATGCACCTTCCATTCCTTCCATACTTGAACCACTAGTTCTCATAGTTGATCTTGTCGTGGTGATTTTCTACAGTCATGGCCAAACATAAGACGAATTAAACTATCTCAAGATTGCAAATTAAAAGAATAATTATATATAAAAAAATTATATGTAGACTGTATGGCATTTGGATGGTTAGCTCATAAGTTGGATATTTAATCCTATCTCCTATGTATGGAAACTTATAATCTATAACGTTCAAAACTTATGTACAGTAGTCTATGGGTTCATAACCTATGCTTTGATAGAACCTATGTCACAACCCCGACCCAAATTTATTAGTAGGGAACGAGTGTCTTGACTTGCCACCGAGGCGACAAATATTCTTTATTTAATTATTTCCTTAAATAAATGGAGCGAAAATACAATCACATGGTTTTGAATCGTAAAATACTGAAAGTGAAGGAATTATATCATCAGAGCTTTCTACAGGAACTTGATTTATATTAAAATTAATAACGAGTTAGAACTTAAGACAAAATTTAAAACTTATTACAAGAGAGCCAAATATTCTCTATATGCTATAACATACATTTTATTTAAATAACAAAAAGAGTTCTAAAAGCTGAATCTTCAATATAATCCTTTTACGTTCCATCTGCGAGCCTAAACATTGCCTGAAAATTAGTTATTTATACAACATCAGCTAAAAGCCGAGTGAGATTTAATCTCCTGGCATTCTAGTGTTTTTTCATAAAATTGATACCTATTCACTTTAGAACAGAAGGCATATATATAGAGACAGGAATTTGGAGCACTATATATAAAGTAATTAACAGTAAATATTTTCAGAATAAACAGTTCAGAACATAATAGATAAAACAACTGAGCAATATGTTAATTTTTGTACTTTCATTTTAATGGCCATGTAAGGTCCAATACCCAGATAAACAGATTGTTTTACCAAATGTTTTCACCCGGCAACAACACATACAAAAAATCAGGATTTCTGGAACAACGCCTTATTTAGGGCACACCAGTGATAAACCATCTGGGAAGGTACCACCCAAATCTTTCCACCCGATAGTCAAGGTTAACATAGTAAGAGATTTTCCATAGGTCGAATCAATAATTTCAGAATTTAAATCAGATGTTTATATCGAGAGATATACACATATAACAAATGGCGGAATCATTGGTATCAGATGAATTTGAGAATAAAATCATTTCACAAAATATATGTAGTTTACATAATATCATATAATCAATATACACAAGAAATATCATAGAGTACTCACCTGGAACATAAGTTCGAAGTTACGGATACCGAGTCTTGGATCACTCGTTAATTCTTAAGACGAAACTTCTTCTTAAACTTTCATGTATTTTCTCTCACTATTTCTCTCTGATATTTGGAATGAATTTAGTGTAAGAACTGATCCTAAGGCCACAATTTATAATTTTCCAAAGTTATTTGGGTGATGACACGTGTTTCGATGACTAAGCATTCATTTTTGTGAGTCAGCATTAGCGTGTCATGTAACGGGGCTGTCTTGAAGTCTTAATTCACCAGATGGTGACATGTGTTTTAACTTTATCTAATTGAATGACATGTGTTTTTTCCCTTCCTTTAAAGATGGCATGTGTACAGTGGAGGTGTCAAAACCAAGAATGAGGTGTCAAGCACGAGGTGTAAAGTTATTAAGGGTATAAGGGTCATTTTACACATAAAGGGCATTTTAGTAATTTTACACCATACATTTTCAATATTTTTAGAGGTCTTTGAAACTATTTTACTTACAAAATGGTCCTTCTTATATTTTAATTTTAGTCCTTGAAACTTTCTTTATTTAAAATCAAGTCCATAAAGTTTTATAAAATTACATTTTCTACCCCGAAAATTATCATTTAGCTTAGGATATGCTATAAGACTTTGATTTAATCCATTTTGGTGAATAAGGAGGTTATTTCAAAGTTTTTAAGTCATCCAAATCATCCTCCCCTTCCAACGAATCAAAATATAACACATGGTGTGGTAAAAAGACAAAATATGACTTAAAGGATGGACATATTTGCCCTTATTTCATAATTTCGGTATAACTTCTTGTTCGGACCTCCGTTTAAAACATCGTTTGTTATGTTACAAACATAATTAATATATCTAAAACTTTTTAGTTTTTACCTCAACTCAATTGTTATATTATAATGGTAAAAACTAGTCTCTAATATGAACACTCCTACTCAAAACTTTAAAATGTTATGTTTGTAAGTAATTTGATATTTAATGATTTATGAAGGGAGGTTTAGATAAAAAATAATAAATTAACATTATATATATAACATATAAAATACTAAAATATTTAAAACTATACATGAACATATAAAAGTGGGGTCATTAAAATTGGTCGCCCCAACTTTAAGTCCTTAAAATAAACCTCGACCAGCAGCATCGGCCGTCCACAGCATTACCCTCGGAATTGGTCGCCTCTAATTTAGTTTCATAGAATTGACATCGACCAATAGAATTGGTCACCCCAACTTTAGGTCCTCGGAATTGACCTCGAATTTAGGTCCTTAGAATTGACCTCGACTCGTAGAATTGGTAGCCACTACTTTAGGTCCTCAGATTTGACTTTGGCCTACAAAATTTGTTGCCCTAACTTTTATTCCTCAGAATTAACCTCGGCCTACAACATCAGTCATCCCCAACATACCTTAGGTCCTCATAATCAACCTCGACCCTCTGAAATGGTTATCCTCGTCCCTTTGGTTCACAATATTGACCTCTCTCCCAAAACATCATGTGGTGTCTATTAGATGGTTTTCACTTCTTCTAAGCTCACCCATTGAGGGTATCTGTAGACACCACCTTCTAGAACCCCCTAAGTCCTTAATTAGGTCCTTAGAACCTCCCTGTTAACCACAAACCCTAGGTTATACTCTGAGTACCGATCTAGATGAGTCCCATTTGACTCTAGTGAACTTCATTGTCAGAGAAAAAGCTCAACGAATCTTCAATTATCTCTGAATCCCCTTTTTGACGATTTGACCCATGCACAAATCGACATAACAGTTTGGATGAGCGAACCATTTTACTACTAAAAATTGATTTAGAGGCCACCGGGTGCTCCCTTGCCCCGATTTGACCCAAACCAACTTCATCATCTGAGAGAAAGCTCAATGAATATTCCAAGGGCACCGAATCCCATTTCCAACGGTCTTCCTCGTACATAAAATGACATAATGGCTAGGACGAATGAACTATTTTCCCTCAAAAACTGATTCGGGGGCCTCTAGGCACTCATGGGCTATGTTTAACCAAAGTTAACTCTTCAGGTCAAAGAATACTAAATGAATATTCTAAAGGCACTGAATACCCTTTCCAACAGTTTACCTTATGCAAAAATCAGCCTTACGGTATGGACGAATGACCCGTTTCACTCCTAAAGGTCACCGAAAGATTTTGAGCCCTATTTGACCAAAGTCAACTTTCGAACTGAGTGAAGATCTTGGGAGCATCGAAGTGGCACATTTAACCTTTCCAATGATCCACCCTGTGTGTGATTTGGACTTACATTTTGAATGGATGATCCATCATCGTTCGACGATCTCCTGTCTAAAGGACCGACAGTATGCCCCGTGCATGACCCAAACTCAACTCTCAGACCCTATAGAGGCCTACAGCATTCTCAAAGGTCTCTGAACAACCTTTCTAATAGTATGACCCATGCCTGATTTGGACTTACGGATTGCATTTTATAATCATTTTTCCTGAAAATTTTCACGAGACTACCAATTAGCAACTTCATTTCCCTGCATATCGAAAATGTGTCTAGAGTTACCTGCCAATAGGTAGGGCAAGGAAAATGTAGATCAACAGTCCCTTGACCCTATATAGGGATAGCATGATCTTACCTCAAAGGGACCTCAGAAACATCAACTTCAGGATCTTAGCAACATTCATCTTAAGTCAACAAGGTTTCCTTGTTTGAAACCTTTCTCCACCTTTCATTTCAATCACTTTTCACCCAATTTAGCAAAAACCCTATACATTCTTCACCCACTTACAAGTAATCTCATCGCCAATCAAGATCAATCTCCATGTCTCCAAATAAGATCCATACATTTTCCTTCCCTTTAAATTTCTTTATTTTAGTATTAGTTATATAAGTTCTTAATTGAGCTTTTACTCTAGAATATACACATATTAATCTTCAATCCTTTATTAGGAATATTTCACATAATATATTTTCCACAAAAAAACCCAAAACAAGAGAGAAAAAAAAAAAGGATTACATCTATAAATTCCAACGGGATTTTTCATCACATTTTCTCAAAGATAAAAACAATTCTTTTTACACAAACGTATAACAAAATCCCCATTTATATTTATGGGATAAACTCCACCCTCACGTCACATGTGAACTGTGTGAACATTGATGCCTTTATAGACTACGTATGCATCTCGGGCTAAGACTCGAGACTCGAGTCCTATTTTCCCATTTTCCTTTTTTATCCATATATATCATACGTGCGATTCATATTTTCATCTTATCCAATATATATTATCATTTCATCATAACGATCAATATCTCGATAAGCTCACACATCATATTTTTAATTATTATTTTGGGAACATTCCTATGGATGACCTCACCCCGTCTTTTCTATGATGCGAGTTGAGAAATTTCGATATCCACTTACATATCCACGCACACAAACTTCACGAAGAAATGAAGGAAAGTAGTAACATAAGCCCATGAGAGACCAAAAGGGAGGTATGGGTGCCTAACACCTACCCATTCGATAACTTAGCTCCCGAACCTCTAGTCTAATTGGTTTCGCAAGCATCAGTTTGTCTTTAGTGTTGTTGTGTCAAGGTGGCAACATGTTCTTTTTCCTGTTTTGTGCAAAATAGGTTGGCAACTCCATCTCATTACATCACCACACATCGACGATGGCCAAACAATTCCTAGAAAGGGCGTGAGACCTCTTTCTTTGTCCCGTGAGACCTCTTTCTCTCTCCCTCCACCGCACGTGCAAGCGTCGACCCTCGAGATGGAGAAGGATAATGGAAAATGAAAGACGGGGAGGGATGACCAGAAAAGAGTAAAATGTGGTTTTATACACATGTTTATTAATGCATATGGTTTTGATATGTGATCTTCAAAAGTAATGATAAAAGGATCACATAAGATTTTAAGTTTTGAAACTTAATTCCAACTACCTCTTTGGATAATTTATTTCAAATGTAGTCTATAGATCAACAGTGAGGAAAAAAATTAGAAATCAAAGGATATCAACGGTTATTATTTTTTCCGATTTCTCTAAGAATCACTCATCTAAGATTCACTCATCCAATTTTGAAGGAAGTAACTCAACAACGATTTTTGGGTTCAATGGGTTAGTGGGATAAGGAGGTGTTTATAGATTCAAATATGTTCTAGTTGAACTCCCATCATCGAGTTAAACTTCTTGAAATTTTCTTCTAGTGGTGATTTTGTAAAAACATAAGCATTGTAAAACTTCAGTTGTACTTCTTCCCTAACCATAACTTCCCTTATGAAATGATGTCGAATTTCAATGTCTTTAGTTCTTCTTTGATGAACTAATTTTTAGTAATTGCAATGGTTTTCTCTTCTTTCAAATTGCATAATATCCTCCTTAGACAAATCACATTACATACAGTCATTGTAACTGAAATGTATTCTAATTATGTGCTTGAAAGTGTTGTTATGTGTTGCATCTTTATCGCCCATTATATCGCTCTGGAACCAAGGATTAGTGCAAAGACATATGTTCTTTTCTCTATAATCTCTACAACCTGTCCAGTCATTATCATAAAATGAAATGAGTTCAAAATTATTTTTCTTCGAATATTGAACCCCATAACTGAGAGCCTCGGGTATATATCTTTGTTTCCCCGAGAAGATGCTTACTTGTTTGGTGCAAAGACACTTCTAATTTGTTTCATGTCGGTTTCTCCACTTCTATCAACTGAAGAAAACTTCTTACTCACATTCATAGGTGTTTTTGAAAGTTTATAATTTTTCATGCCAAATCTGGTTAACAAATCAGAAGCATATTTTGGTTGACACACACACACACACACACACACACACACACACACACACACATATATATATATATATATATATATATATACAGTCATACTCTTGTGCGGACTAGTCCGTATTTTAAGAGTGCGGACCGGACATGTGTCTCCTGACGTAAGCCCAGAAAAGAGAGAGAGTGTGCCTATAATTTATGCGATAATTTCTAGACACACCGTTAGGTGACACATGTTCGGTCCGCATTATTAAAATGCGGACTAATCCGCACAAGAACATTATTATATATATATATATATATATAGGGAGAGGTTCACAAGTGGACCAATAGAATGGACTTTAACAAAAAACACATAATAACACATTAATTTTAATTCCTATAATGTAATTGGTCCGCACCAGCTGCACCAAATACGCGTGTCGATCGATCCCCCACATTAATTTGCCCATGTCACTTCAGTACATATTAAATTCTTGGGAAAAAAATACCACCACGTTTAATACGTAAAACAATAATGCAATTACCACATTTATTTTCTACAAGGGATTTAAAATTCTTAAATATTAAAAGCACTTTAGATTTTTCTTTCATAGGATACAACCATGTCATCCTAGTACAATCATCAATAAATATAGCAAAATATATGTTTCAATCTAATAATAATGTTTGCATTGGGTGACAAACATTAGCATGTATAACCATCAAATGCTTATTTGCATGCCAATCCATTCCAACTGGAAATGGTTCGTGATGATTCTTTACTAATACGCATGCTTCACATATTTTATCACCATGTTTCACTAATGGAAAACCAACTTCCATGTTTTGTTTATGCATTAAACTAAACCCGTCAAAATTTAAATGATCACATCTTCTATGCCATAGCATGGACTCATTAACAGATGCCTTAAATGCATTTAATCTAATCTCAGAAAATAAGACATGAAACATCATATTTGTTGTCATTTTAACAGTGAAAATAGTTTTCATACTTATCTTATCACAAGTCATACATGCACCATTATCAAAAATAGCATAACATTTCTTTCTCATCAAATGACCCTGACTTAATAAATTTTGGGCCAACCTAAGAACATAAATGACATCAAATATAAATTTCTTACTTGACTTTGTGTTCACAACAATAGTATCAAGCCCTTTCACCATAACGTGGTTGTTATCTACCATTCTTACTTGTGGCTCCACTGATTTATCAATATCCATGAATTAATATTTGTTTCCTGTCATGCGATTGCAACATCAACTGTCTAAATACCAGACTTCATCATTCATTTCAGCATGACAAGAAAGAAACAAGGTTTCTTCAACTTCATTATTTTTTATTTCTTTTCCTTCATGAAAAATATCTTATTCTTTAGGCTTTTGATTACAATACTTTCAATGTAGTCATAATTTTTATAACAAAGAATTGTATTGGGTCTCTATTACTATTTTATACCAGCAATCCATAGTGGCATGATTTGTTCTTTTTCATATTGAACATGAAAGAAAATCAGAAATAGTGTTCCCATACTTTATCAATTTTTGATAGCAAGGACCTTTTCCTCTCCCCGAGATTCATTTCCATCGCCACAATGTTCTCTTCTTCTATTATGTTCCCTTCATGCATTCTTTGGTCCCTTTTTTACATCAAGTTTTGATTAAAATGCTTGATATAAAGAACTTTGAGTTAACTTGTTCAATATTTGTTCATGTTCTTGAAGGGTACCAATTAGTTCATTCACATTATATAGAGATAATTCTTTAGACTCCTCTATAGCAGCAACTACATGATCATACTTTGAAGGAAGACTTCTCAAAAAAAATTTGATCACTTAATTTTTCTCCATAAGTCCTAATCTAATTTACAATTGAACTAAATTGTGAATAATATTCCGGAATTATTTCATAATCGTTCATAGAAAAGTTATCAAAATTACGATGAAGAGTTTGTAATCTAACAGTAACTACCTTTGATGAACCATGATATTATTCCTTCAACACCTAGCATGCTTTTTTTGTAGTGATGGTAGCCATAATCCTTGTAACTATAGCATCATCCACTGCTTGTTAGATGATATTCAAGTGCTTTTCATCATTCTTCTATTTTTCTTTTAACTCATTTGATTGAGCTCCAATTAACTTTTCCTCTTCTAATTTTTTTTCACATCCAACATTCACTAAATCCCATAAATCATTTGAAGAAAACAAAGTTCTTATCTCAATATAACAAAATTGATAATTGTTGCCATTAGGAATAGGAAGGCTTAATTGCAGAGATCCATTCCCATTACATGCCACAACAACTGAAACTTCTAGGACTACTCCACCATTTGAATTTAAAAATAAATTATAACTGGTGTAAATTTAAGAAGAAAACATATTAAAAAATTGTAGTATGGGAGGGAATATGATTCTATTTCATTGATACCAAAATATAAACACTGCACCTACATTTGTGGCTAACGTACATCACACACACCCACTACCTACAAAACTGCAAAAACCTATTACATTACATGGAAACTCAAACAGAAACATGACACTTGTCCCATAACTTCACATATAAATCTGAGACGGTTAAAGACTAATTGAAAACTACAAACCTCACCCTTATAAATTGGAATAAACAAACAACCAAAGTGGACAAAGTCTACCAACATCATTTTAAGTATTTTCTAACAGTATTTCTGGTTTCTCTCACCATGTCTGCAGTAAAATTTCTTTTTTATTTGACAATAGGTAAACAAATCAAGTGATAACGTCAGGGTATATGTGTTAGACAAATAAAATGATAGAGAGAAATGAAAAACAACGGTGAATTCTCTCTCTCTCTCTCTCTCTCTCTCTCTCTCTCTGTGTGTGTGTGTGTGTGTGTGTGTGTGTGTGTGTGTGTGATGTAGAGAAAAAGTTTGTTCAATATGATAAAGGACAATGAAAAGAGATGAATGGGCTCGTATGAGAAAAAAATTTAAGCTCTATTTAATTAAAAGAGAAAGAAAAGGAAGGTTGGAAGAAAATTAAAGGTCCCTTAAAAAATAAGGACAAATGAAATGCTGATGTAATATAAAATAGACGACCAAAAGAGAAATAAGAGATAAAAACAAACGAAAAATGACAACAATGAGAAGATACGCGACAAATAATAATACTAGTTTTTAGACCCGAACAATGCACGTGCATTTTGTAATTGTCATTGTACAAAGAAATACAAATTTAATAATTATAACTAAATGAAATAAAATGTGGATATAAAGGAAAATTGATCTTAAAGAAAAGTTAAGGGATAAAATGAAGATGAAACGTAAGACAAAATTTACGAAATGGCTTTAGTAAATATGAACTTCAGAGCATTGGTCAAAATAGCATTTCATCCATTGCGAGAGACTGTGGAGCCACATGGAATCTTAACTTTTGGCAAAAACATTAACATTGTTTAATATCATATATGGGCCATTCAATTTCATTGTATTCCATACAATCTCATGTTTACAATTTCCTATCTTAAAATATAGGTCATAACTACTCATTCAAATTTAATTAGCCTTGTCGTGTGATGTTACTCGTGTGTAACCCAATTGCTGCATGACATTGCATTTCACATTCTATTATGAACACCCAAATTTTGGCGTGACAAATTAACATTTGGGCATTTTTGTTGGTAAAAGAATAAATGCTCGTGAGATGTTCTAATAATAAATCCTTATCCGTCGTTCTACACTTTAAAAACCAAAAATATCAATGGCAAGAAAATTTTGAGTTTTCATGATGTTTCATTATATTGTCGTTAATTTCCCTGGAATTTCAAATAATTTCAATGAAAATGTATACTTTTTCCAAGGAAGTATGTATACTTATCAAATGGCATAAACAACTTGCTAGAAATGCATAATTTTGATCACAATTTGAAATCAGCTAATTTTGAATGAATTAAAATAATAATAAACTATCAAAGTAAATAAACAATATGCCAGCACAAAAAATCAATATCAAATAACATAGATAACTTGCCAACAACAACCATGGTAATAAAATTGCATAGCCCTGATTTCAAAATAAGTATTACTAAATTATCAAAGTAAATAAACAACTTGAAAACATAGTTTGTTTCATAGACTGGAACCTCTGTTAACAACCATTGTGTTATCTATTTAACATAACTACCGAAAATGGAAAGGTATCTATTTAACTTATAACGGTCTACATATTTAAGAATTATCTTTATCTCTATCTCTACCATGGTCGGCTTGGCAATGTCTCAAATGGACAATGGCACATGGCCCATTTTAAATTATGCACCTATATATATATATATATATATATATATATATATATTATAGGGATTCAAAAATATTTTATGTATATTAAAAATGTCTATTTTTAAAATAAGTTTAATTTTTTAGGGGTAATTTTTTTAACTACTAAAAAACATTCTGTACAAAGAATGATTCAACTACCCAAAAATCTCACCCAACTAAAATGGGCCCCTAAAAAATAAGTTTAATTTTTTAGGGGCTCATTTTAGATATTTAATATCTTTGTATAATATTTTTTAGAAGCGCCCTAAATTGATTTTCGCATGTGACATTCTCAATCTTAGGACCGACCCTGATCTCTACTACTTAAAAAGTGTGAATAGAATTGGTTGTGATCATTTGATAATTTTATCCCCCAACTCGCTTAAATTTTTATTACTGCTAGCCCATTATTAACCAATAAAATTCGTTTACAATGAGATTTCCCCATTTTATTATGCCATTATATTTATTTGAGTCTATCCCACTTTTCACGCATATGTCTTTGCGTCTCCTTATCCTTTTTATGTCAATAAATAGACCCATGTATAGGCCATTAACCTTCCCCATCTCTCCCTTGAGCTCTAGATATCCTATTTCCCCTCATTCACTCTCCGTCTCTTTCCATCTACCTCTCAATCCTTCATATCCATAACACGCTGACCATCGTTGCATAGATCTTGACCATTTCCCCCCTTTTTCTTTTATTGGATTTAAAAAAAGTATTTATTATGACTACAAAACAAAATCCCTCACTTTCTCATTTCCCATAGAATTCATTCATATCCTTTATTTAGGGTTAATGGATTTTTCACCGAGATCCATAAATATTTGGAAGACCCTTCTTAAAATCTTAAGGGTTTTGAAATTTAAAATACTAGAACTTTTTTTTATCATTTTTTATTGTAACTTAGATATTATAGTTAAGTAAATAGATGCTGAAATTCTCTCACCTTTGAGTTTTATTTCTAATTTATATTTTACAATTGATGCTCTCTGCATAATATGATTACCCTCCCATATCTCTCATATACTCATTCTGTTTTATTCAATATTAACATCATCATTGCTTAGCAAAGCCATGATACATAACAAAATGTAATTCGTGTGGTTTAGATATTGAGAAAAAACCATTAGGGTCCATTAGATAATATGGAATAATAAAATTTGACATGGCCTAATTTAAATTAAAAAAGGTAAAACAATTGCCTCTCAAACAATATAATTAGAGGTACATCCAATTTTTTTATATGACACCGTAAACTTTAAGCAGTCAAATAAACCTTAGAAAAAAATTAATGTAAAAAAAATTAAAGCGTTGAAGGAAGGGTAAAAAAGTAAAGTAATAACATATAATATCTTGGCAGGTGTTTTTATGTAATTAGACAATTAAAAGAACATAATATTGTTCATGTTAGTTAATATGGTGTGGTAGTATATTATCAAGTTTTTAATTCGAGTACCATGTGTAAATTTTGTGCTCGGTTAATGCCCCCTAATATTTTATAACAAATATGGAATGAAATAACATCATTTAGAAAACATTCTATTAATAAGATATTATTATTACTACCATTTTTCTTTGATGTCGCTTCTCAATTGTTTTCAAGATTGTAAAGAAAAAAATGCATCTGTGATATATGATTCAAACTTCGTAGAATATAGCAGACTTCAATGAATATTTGACACGAGGACTTTGCTTTTTTTAATACATCATGTGTCCATATACAATCTCAGTATCGTAGTTGTGTGTGTGTGTGTATAACTATTGGTGTGAATGATATACTCACAATAAGACCTTGTAGCCTAGTGGTAACTTTTGAGTCCCCTTTAAAGGAGGTCATGGGTTCAAGTTCCACTAAGGGAATTTAAGAGGATTTGGGGTATTTATACCTAAATAGATATATAATTATTATATTATATATCAAGACTTGGGACTTGGGACTTGGGCTTGGGTCTTGGGTCCTAATAATGAGTTAATTTTAATTTCGTCATTAAATTATTTTAATTAATATTAAAAATTGTTTTATTTAATTAATTAAAAATTATTCTATGATTAAACTTAAAACACGTTTTTTTTAATTAGCCGTTGGGAGTGGTTTAGTGGGAGAAGTGGTCACCCACGTTTTGGGGGAAGTGGGTGGTTTCTGCATCCCTTTATATGAGGGATATGCAGATCAGTTTCTGATAACTTTTCAATCTCTCTCTCGCTCAAAAAACGTCCTTCTTCATACTCCAATTCTGGGCATAATCTCTTGTGGTTTTAAAGTCATCCATTGAGTGCTTCAATCGGATGAACTGTGCTGTTGAATCCTGGGGACAGTTATCTGAGGCTCGAAGCATCACTAATTATCGTGCGGGCGATATTTCTGTCTTAGGACTGTGTGTCTAACACACACCTCAGCATCCAGATAAGTCGTTCCAATTTATTACTATCCCTTTAGTTTTCCATATACGTATATAACAATCTAAGACAGAAATATAAATTTTATATTCGTACAATGGGAAAATTTGATCCTGCTGCTATCGCCTCTGCTAGGCCTGAAAAATTTGTTGGTTTGAATTTTAAACGTTGGCAACAAAAAATGCAATTTTATCTGAACCTGTTGGAACTCGATCACACGTTAGAAATTAAGGAAGATAATTCTGAAGAGACCGAACCTGCAAAAACTGTTGTTAATCAACTTTGGGAAAAATCTGATTTTATGTGCAAAAATCATATTATGAACAATCTGGATGATGCCCTGTATGATATTTATTTTTCTGTCCCTACTGCTAGAGAGTTATGGTTGATGTTAGATAAGAAATATAAAACTGAAGATGCTGGAAGTAAGAAATTTGTTGTTAGTCGTTTTCTGGATTTTAAAATGGTTGACGAAAAATTTGTTTTGTCACAATTAGAGGAACTTCAAGTCATTATTCATGAAATTCATGCTGAGGGTATGTCAATTAGTGAGGGTTTTCAAGTTGCATCTGTTATTGAGAAACTTCCCCCTTCCTGGAAAGAATTTAGAAATGGCCTTAAACATAAACGTAAAGATATGACTATGGAAGATCTCACTGTTAGACTTAGAATTGAAGAGGATAACTGCGTTAAGGAAAAAAGAGACGTTGCCACGGCTATGGCTGCCAAAGCAAACATTGCTGAAAGTAGTGGGGGGACCAAAAATCAGTTTAAGCCAAATAAGTACCAACATAAATTTAAGGGGAAAGGAAAAGCACCAAATAATGCTACGAAACCTAAAGGTGGGATTAAGAAATTCGGGGGAGACTGTTTTGCTTGTGGTAAACCTGGACATCGAGCCCAAGACTGCTTCAAAAGGAAAAACAATGAGAATTTCAAAAAACCTAATGGGGGTGCACAAGCTTCAATTGTTGAAACTGATAATTTTTCTGCTGTTATTTCAGAGGCACGCCTGGTTAGCAACATTAAGGACTGGTGGGTGGACACTGGGGCCACCCGACACATCTGTGGAGACAGGAGCGTTTTTTCCCACTACGAGGTGGTGGGAAGTGATGAAAAGCTCTACATGGGCAATTCTTCAGTAGCTGCTGTTGCTGGAAAATGGAAGGTGGATTTAAAATTCAATTCTGGAAAAGTCCTGACGTTGAACGAGGTGTTGCACGTGCCCGACATTAGGAAAAACTTGGTCTCAGGCTCGCTGTTGAGTAAAAAGGGTTTTAAAATGGTTTTTGAATCTGATCAGTTTGTTTTATCTAAAAATGGGGTGTTTGTGGGAAAGGGTTACATGTGTGAGGGATTATTCAAATTAAATGTAACTGTTGACTCTGTTTTTAATGTAGTTAATTCTTCTGCTTATATCTCTGATTCCTTATATTTATGGCATAGTAGACTTGGACATGTTAATTTTGCTTCACTTAGAAGATTAATGAATTTAGGAGATATTCCTAAACTGCCTGCAAATGTCGAACACAAATGTGAAATATGTGTTGAATCAATATTCAAAAGAAAACCTTTTCAAAGTATACAACGCTCTACTGAAATTTTGGGATTAATTCATACCGATTTGTGTGACTTAAAAGGAATTCAAACAAGGGGTGGGAAAAAATATTTTATCACCTTTATAGATGATCACACGAAATTCTGTTATGTGTATCTTTTGAGATCTAAGGATGAAGCACTTGAGAAATTCATACTATATAAAACGGAAGTTGAAAATCAACTAAATCAAAAAATTAAAATTGTGAGATCAGATAGAGGGGGAGAATATTCTGAGCCTTTTAATGATTTTTGTAAAATACATGGCATAATACATCAAACTACGGCACCATATTGTCCACAACAAAATGGTGTGGGGGAACGTAAAAATCAAACGCTAAAGGATATGGTAAATGCTATGTTAAACAACTCGGGTCTTCCTCACAATTTATGGGGTGAAGCGGTACTTTCAGCTTGTTATATTTTAAACAAAATTCCCCCTAAGAAATCTGATAAATCTCCTTATGAATTATGGAAAGGAAGAAAGCCTTCATATAAATACTTAAAAGTGTGGGGGTGTTTAGCAAAAGTAGTTCTGCCTCCACCTAAACGAACTAAACTCGGACCTAAAACTGTTGATTGTGTATTTATAGGAAATGCTCAAAACAGTAGTGCATATAGGTTCCTTGTGTTTAAATCAGATGTAGATAGTGTATCTACAAATACTATTATTGAATCTCGTGATGCAGAATTTTTTGAACATATTTTTCCACATAATCCCACTACTAGACTTGAGGATGCTCCTTCGAACATATATATGCCATCTAGTAGTAGGCAAGAGAATGATATGGAAATACAGGAAGTTAGGAAAAGTAAAAGACGTAAAATAGATAAATCTTTTGGGCCTGATTATATTTCATTTTTGTCCGAGGGGGATCCTCAATCTTATCACGATGCTCTTATCTCTCCCGAAGCTCCATTTTGGAAAGAGGCTATTAATAGTGAAATAGAATCTATTATGCAAAATCACACTTGGGATTTAGTTAGCTTACCACCAGGTTGTAAAACCATAGGGTGTAAATGGATTTTTAAAAGAAAAATGAAACCTGATGGATCCATAGAAAAATATAAGGCTAGGTTAGTAGCTAAAGGATATAAACAAAAGGAGGGAATCGATTTCTTTGACACTTATTCTCCGGTTACGCGAATTACTTCTATTAGAATTCTAATTTCCCTCGCATCCATCTATAAACTGGAAATTCATCAAATGGATGTTAAAACAGCTTTTTTAAATGGGGAATTAGAAGAGGAAATTTATATGGATCAACCGGAAGGATTTGTTGTAAAGGGATTAGAGAACAAAGTTTGCAAGCTAGTTAAATCCTTATATGGACTAAAACAAGCCCCTAAGCAGTGGCATGAAAAATTTGATCAAGTAATGATTAATGATGGATTTAAAATAAATGAATCTGATAAATGTGTGTATTTTAAGTGTCATAGAGATGCTTGTGTGATTGTTTGCCTTTACGTTGACGATATGTTAATATTTGGATCACATATGAGTATTATAAAAACCACTAAGAAGATGTTATGTGAACAATTTGATATGAAAGACTTGGGAGTTGCAGATTTTATTTTGGGAATAAAAATAATACGAGATTCTGTGGGAATCAAATTATCACAATCACATTATATAGAAAGTGTGTTAAGGAAATTCAATCAATATGAATCTACTCCTGTTAGAACTCCTTATGATCCAAATAGTAAACTGAAGAAAAACAAAGGAGAACCTGTGTCACAACTTGAATATTCAAGAATTATTGGTAGCCTAATGTACATTATGAACTGCACCAGACCTGATATTTCATATGAAGTAGGGAGATTGAGTAGATATACTTGTAATCCTAATAATGATCACTGGAATGCACTTATTAGAGTTTTGAGATACCTGAAATTTACTTTGGATTATGCTTTATATTATGTCTCATATCCTGCTGTGATTGAAGGTTATACTGATGCTAATTGGATTTCAGACTCAGAGGAATCCAAATCTACAAGTGGATATGTATTCACATTAGGCGGGGCTGCCGTATCATGGAAATCCTCAAAACAGACATGCATTGCAAGATCAACAATGGAGTCTGAATTCATAGCTTTAGACAAAGCAGGTGAAGAAGCCGAGTGGCTGAGGACATTTCTGGCAGACATTCCAATGTGGCCTAAACCTGTACCTGCGGTACTTATACACTGTGATTGCCAAGCGGCAATAGCAAAAGCAAGCAACAAGTCATATAATGGAAAGTCAAGACATATTCGTCGCAGGCATAACAGTGTGAGACAACTCATATCTAATGGCATTATAACCATTGACTTTGTAAGGTCAAATGATAATTTAGCAGATCCATTGACCAAAGGGTTGTCAAGAGATATCATTTACAAAACATCGAGGGGGGTGGGCTTAAAGCCTAATGAGTAAAATCATCATGATGGATACCCAACCTATCTGAATGGAGATCCCAGAATATAGGTTCCATGGGAAAACTAATTGTGGATGATTATATGTGAGCGCTACAAAGACTTATCATTGTCTTATCCCTATGGTGTTATTAATAATAATAATAGTAGTGCTACCTGTAATGAGAAAGGTTGAGCTAAACTCTTAATGAATCTATGGCTTGAATTTTCAAGCGGGATGTGACAGGACATTCTTGATAGATTCACCTAAGTGAGTGTGGTAGTGGGGCCGCTACCTATGGGAATTGTGGCTGAATTCTCTAGAGCACTCATGATACTGGGATATAGCTCATGGCCTTAATGAGCAAAACTGTTGTGAACCACAAGTGTATTAAAGTGTCATGTGTGTAGTCTATTGAACTGGTTTACCAAAATAACTGGTCAGTTCAAGATATGTAATTCACTGAATGGTTGTAAGCCCAATGGACATACACTAAGCAAGGTTCAAGTCCAAAAGACACCTCTGCCTATTAATGACAATTTTATTGCCCAAAACTTTCTTTATTCTTTCTTCTCGTATCTCATTCATGTGGGGGATTGTTGTGTGTGTGTGTGTATAACTATTGGTGTGAATGATATACTCACAATAAGACCTTGTAGCCTAGTGGTAACTTTTGAGTCCCCTTTAAAGGAGGTCATGGGTTCAAGTCCCACTAAGGGAATTTAAGAGGATTTGGGGTATTTATACCTAAATAGATATATAATTATTATATTATATATCAAGACTTGGGACTTGGGACTTGGGCTTGGGTCTTGGGTCCTAATAATGAGTTAATTTTAATTTCGTCATTAAATTATTTTAATTAATATTAAAAATTGTTTTATTTAATTAATTAAAAATTATTCTATGATTAAACTTAAAACACGTTTTTTTTAATTAGCCGTTGGGAGTGGTTTAGTGGGAGAAGTGGTCACCCACGTTTTGGGGGAAGTGGGTGGTTTCTGCATCCCTTTATATGAGGGATATGCAGATCAGTTTCTGATAACTTTTCAATCTCTCTCTCGCTCAAAAAACGTCCTTCTTCATACTCCAATTCTGGGCATAATCTCTTGTGGTTTTAAAGTCATCCATTGAGTGCTTCAATCGGATGAACTGTGCTGTTGAATCCTGGGGACAGTTATCTGAGGCTCGAAGCATCACTAATTATCGTGCGGGCGATATTTCTGTCTTAGGACTGTGTGTCTAACACACACCTCAGCATCCAGATAAGTCGTTCCAATTTATTACTATCCCTTTAGTTTTCCATATACGTATATAACAATCTAAGATAGAAATATAAATTTTATATTCGTACAATGGGAAAATTTGATCCTGCTGCTATCGCCTCTGCTAGGCCTGAAAAATTTGTTGGTTTGAATTTTAAACGTTGGCAACAAAAAATGCAATTTTATCTGAACCTGTTGGAACTCGATCACACGTTAGAAATTAAGGAAGATAATTCTGAAGAGACCGAACCTGCAAAAACTGTTGTTAATCAACTTTGGGAAAAATCTGATTTTATGTGCAAAAATCATATTATGAACAATCTGGATGATGCCCTGTATGATATTTATTTTTCTGTCCCTACTGCTAGAGAGTTATGGTTGATGTTAGATAAGAAATATAAAACTGAAGATGCTGGAAGTAAGAAATTTGTTGTTAGTCGTTTTCTGGATTTTAAAATGGTTGACGAAAAATTTGTTTTGTCACAATTAGAGGAACTTCAAGTCATTATTCATGAAATTCATGCTGAGGGTATGTCAATTAGTGAGGGTTTTCAAGTTGCATCTGTTATTGAGAAACTTCCCCCTTCCTGGAAAGAATTTAGAAATGGCCTTAAACATAAACGTAAAGATATGACTATGGAAGATCTCACTGTTAGACTTAGAATTGAAGAGGATAACTGCGTTAAGGAAAAAAGAGACGTTGCCACGGCTATGGCTGCCAAAGCAAACATTGCTGAAAGTAGTGGGGGGACCAAAAATCAGTTTAAGCCAAATAAGTACCAACATAAATTTAAGGGGAAAGGAAAAGCACCAAATAATGCTACGAAACCTAAAGGTGGGATTAAGAAATTCGGGGGAGACTGTTTTGCTTGTGGTAAACCTGGACATCGAGCCCAAGACTGCTTCAAAAGGAAAAACAATGAGAATTTCAAAAAACCTAATGGGGGTGCACAAGCTTCAATTGTTGAAACTGATAATTTTTCTGCTGTTATTTCAGAGGCACGCCTGGTTAGCAACATTAAGGACTAGTGGGTGGACACTGGGGCCACCCGACACATCTGTGGAGACAGGAGCGTTTTTTCCCACTACGAGGTGGTGGGAAGTGATGAAAAGCTCTACATGGGCAATTCTTCAGTAGCTGCTGTTGCTGGAAAATGGAAGGTGGATTTAAAATTCAATTCTGGAAAAGTCCTGACGTTGAACGAGGTGTTGCACGTGCCCGACATTAGGAAAAACTTGGTCTCAGGCTCGCTGTTGAGTAAAAAGGGTTTTAAAATGGTTTTTGAATCTGATCAGTTTGTTTTATCTAAAAATGGGGTGTTTGTGGGAAAGGGTTACATGTGTGAGGGATTATTCAAATTAAATGTAACTGTTGACTCTGTTTTTAATGTAGTTAATTCTTCTGCTTATATCTCTGATTCCTTATATTTATGGCATAGTAGACTTGGACATGTTAATTTTGCTTCACTTAGAAGATTAATGAATTTAGGAGATATTCCTAAACTGCCTGCAAATGTCGAACACAAATGTGAAATATGTGTTGAATCAAAATTCAAAAGAAAACCTTTTCAAAGTATACAACGCTCTACTGAAATTTTGGGATTAATTCATACCGATTTGTGTGACTTAAAAGGAATTCAAACAAGGGGTGGGAAAAAATATTTTATCACCTTTATAGATGATCACACGAAATTCTGTTATGTGTATCTTTTGAGATCTAAGGATGAAGCACTTGAGAAATTCATACTATATAAAACGGAAGTTGAAAATCAACTAAATCAAAAAATTAAAATTGTGAGATCAGATAGAGGGGGAGAATATTCTGAGCCTTTTAATGATTTTTGTAAAATACATGGCATAATACATCAAACTACGGCACCATATTGTCCACAACAAAATGGTGTGGGGGAACGTAAAAATCAAACGCTAAAGGATATGGTAAATGCTATGTTAAACAACTCGGGTCTTCCTCACAATTTATGGGGTGAAGCGGTACTTTCAGCTTGTTATATTTTAAACAAAATTCCCCCTAAGAAATCTGATAAATCTCCTTATGAATTATGGAAAGGAAGAAAGCCTTCATATAAATACTTAAAAGTGTGGGGGTGTTTAGCTAAAGTAGTTCTGCCTCCACCTAAACGAACTAAACTCGGACCTAAAACTGTTGATTGTGTATTTATAGGAAATGCTCAAAACAGTAGTGCATATAGGTTCCTTGTGTTTAAATCAGATGTAGATAGTGTATCTACAAATACTATTATTGAATCTCGTGATGCAGAATTTTTTGAACATATTTTTCCACATAATCCCACTACTAGACTTGAGGATGCTCCTTCGAACATATATATGCCATCTAGTAGTAGGCAAGAGAATGATATGGAAATACAGGAAGTTAGGAAAAGTAAAAGACGTAAAATAGATAAATCTTTTGGGCCTGATTATATTTCATTTTTGTCCGAGGGGGATCCTCAATCTTATCACGATGCTCTTATCTCTCCCGAAGCTCCATTTTGGAAAGAGGCTATTAATAGTGAAATAGAATCTATTATGCAAAATCACACTTGGGATTTAGTTAGCTTACCACCAGGTTGTAAAACCATAGGGTGTAAATGGATTTTTAAAAGAAAAATGAAACCTGATGGATCCATAGAAAAATATAAGGCTAGGTTAGTAGCTAAAGGATATAAACAAAAGGAGGGAATCGATTTCTTTGACACTTATTCTCCGGTTACGCGAATTACTTCTATTAGAATTCTAATTTCCCTCGCATCCATCTATAAACTGGAAATTCATCAAATGGATGTTAAAACAGCTTTTTTAAATGGGGAATTAGAAGAGGAAATTTATATGGATCAACCGGAAGGATTTGTTGTAAAGGGATTAGAGAACAAAGTTTGCAAGCTAGTTAAATCCTTATATGGACTAAAACAAGCCCCTAAGCAGTGGCATGAAAAATTTGATCAAGTAATGATTAATGATGGATTTAAAATAAATGAATCTGATAAATGTGTGTATTTTAAGTGTCATAGAGATGCTTGTGTGATTGTTTGCCTTTACGTTGACGATATGTTAATATTTGGATCACATATGAGTATTATAAAAACCACTAAGAAGATGTTATGTGAACAATTTGATATGAAAGACTTGGGAGTTGCAGATTTTATTTTGGGAATAAAAATAATACGAGATTCTGTGGGAATCAAATTATCACAATCACATTATATAGAAAGTGTGTTAAGGAAATTCAATCAATATGAATCTACTCCTGTTAGAACTCCTTATGATCCAAATAGTAAACTGAAGAAAAACAAAGGAGAACCTGTGTCACAACTTGAATATTCAAGAATTATTGGTAGCCTAATGTACATTATGAACTGCACCAGACCTGATATTTCATATGAAGTAGGGAGATTGAGTAGATATACTTGTAATCCTAATAATGATCACTGGAATGCACTTATTAGAGTTTTGAGATACCTGAAATTTACTTTGGATTATGCTTTATATTATGTCTCATATCCTGCTGTGATTGAAGGTTATACTGATGCTAATTGGATTTCAGACTCAGAGGAATCCAAATCTACAAGTGGATATGTATTCACATTAGGCGGGGCTGCCGTATCATGGAAATCCTCAAAACAGACATGCATTGCAAGATCAACAATGGAGTCTGAATTCATAGCTTTAGACAAAGCAGGTGAAGAAGCCGAGTGGCTGAGGACATTTCTGGCAGACATTCCAATGTGGCCTAAACCTGTACCTGCGGTACTTATACACTGTGATTGCCAAGCGGCAATAGCAAAAGCAAGCAACAAGTCATATAATGGAAAGTCAAGACATATTCGTCGCAGGCATAACAGTGTGAGACAACTCATATCTAATGGCATTATAACCATTGACTTTGTAAGGTCAAATGATAATTTAGCAGATCCATTGACCAAAGGGTTGTCAAGAGATATCATTTACAAAACATCGAGGGGGGTGGGCTTAAAGCCTAATGAGTAAAATCATCATGATGGATACCCAACCTATCTGAATGGAGATCCCAGAATATAGGTTCCATGGGAAAACTAATTGTGGATGATTATATGTGAGCGCTACAAAGACTTATCATTGTCTTATCCCTATGGTGTTATTAATAATAATAATAATAGTAGTGCTACCTGTAATGAGAAAGGTTGAGCTAAACTCTTAATGAATCTATGGCTTGAATTTTCAAGCGGGATGTGACAGGACATTCTTGATAGATTCACCTAAGTGAGTGTGGTAGTGGGGCCGCTACCTATGGGAATTGTGGCTGAATTCTCTAGAGCACTCATGATACTGGGATATAGCTCATGGCCTTAATGAGCAAAACTGTTGTGAACCACAAGTGTATTAAAGTGTCATGTGTGTAGTCTATTGAACTGGTTTACCAAAATAACTGGTCAGTTCAAGATATGTAATTCACTGAATGGTTGTAAGCCCAATGGACATACACTAAGCAAGGTTCAAGTCCAAAAGACACCTCTGCCTATTAATGACAATTTTATTGCCCAAAACTTTCTTTATTCTTTCTTCTCGTATCTCATTCATGTGGGGGATTGTTGTGTGTGTGTGTGTATAACTATTGGTGTGAATGATATACTCACAATAAGACCTTGTAGCCTAGTGGTAACTTTTGAGTCCCCTTTAAAGGAGGTCATGGGTTCAAGTCCCACTAAGGGAATTTAAGAGGATTTGGGGTATTTATACCTAAATAGATATATAATTATTATATTATATATCAAGACTTGGGACTTGGGACTTGGGCTTGGGTCTTGGGTCCTAATAATGAGTTAATTTTAATTTCGTCATTAAATTATTTTAATTAATATTAAAAATTGTTTTATTTAATTAATTAAAAATTATTCTATGATTAAACTTAAAACACGTTTTTTTTAATTAGCCGTTGGGAGTGGTTTAGTGGGAGAAGTGGTCACCCACGTTTTGGGGGAAGTGGGTGGTTTCTGCATCCCTTTATATGAGGGATATGCAGATCAGTTTCTGATAACTTTTCAATCTCTCTCTCGCTCAAAAAACGTCCTTCTTCATACTCCAATTCTGGGCATAATCTCTTGTGGTTTTAAAGTCATCCATTGAGTGCTTCAATCGGATGAACTGTGCTGTTGAATCCTGGGGACAGTTATCTGAGGCTCGAAGCATCACTAATTATCGTGCGGGCGATATTTCTGTCTTAGGACTGTGTGTCTAACACACACCTCAGCATCCAGATAAGTCGTTCCAATTTATTACTATCCCTTTAGTTTTCCATATACGTATATAACAATCTAAGATAGAAATATAAATTTTATATTCGTACAATGGGAAAATTTGATCCTGCTGCTATCGCCTCTGCTAGGCCTGAAAAATTTGTTGGTTTGAATTTTAAACGTTGGCAACAAAAAATGCAATTTTATCTGAACCTGTTGGAACTCGATCACACGTTAGAAATTAAGGAAGATAATTCTGAAGAGACCGAACCTGCAAAAACTGTTGTTAATCAACTTTGGGAAAAATCTGATTTTATGTGCAAAAATCATATTATGAACAATCTGGATGATGCCCTGTATGATATTTATTTTTCTGTCCCTACTGCTAGAGAGTTATGGTTGATGTTAGATAAGAAATATAAAACTGAAGATGCTGGAAGTAAGAAATTTGTTGTTAGTCGTTTTCTGGATTTTAAAATGGTTGACGAAAAATTTGTTTTGTCACAATTAGAGGAACTTCAAGTCATTATTCATGAAATTCATGCTGAGGGTATGTCAATTAGTGAGGGTTTTCAAGTTGCATCTGTTATTGAGAAACTTCCCCCTTCCTGGAAAGAATTTAGAAATGGCCTTAAACATAAACGTAAAGATATGACTATGGAAGATCTCACTGTTAGACTTAGAATTGAAGAGGATAACTGCGTTAAGGAAAAAAGAGACGTTGCCACGGCTATGGCTGCCAAAGCAAACATTGCTGAAAGTAGTGGGGGGACCAAAAATCAGTTTAAGCCAAATAAGTACCAACATAAATTTAAGGGGAAAGGAAAAGCACCAAATAATGCTACGAAACCTAAAGGTGGGATTAAGAAATTCGGGGGAGACTGTTTTGCTTGTGGTAAACCTGGACATCGAGCCCAAGACTGCTTCAAAAGGAAAAACAATGAGAATTTCAAAAAACCTAATGGGGGTGCACAAGCTTCAATTGTTGAAACTGATAATTTTTCTGCTGTTATTTCAGAGGCACGCCTGGTTAGCAACATTAAGGACTAGTGGGTGGACACTGGGGCCACCCGACACATCTGTGGAGACAGGAGCGTTTTTTCCCACTACGAGGTGGTGGGAAGTGATGAAAAGCTCTACATGGGCAATTCTTCAGTAGCTGCTGTTGCTGGAAAATGGAAGGTGGATTTAAAATTCAATTCTGGAAAAGTCCTGACGTTGAACGAGGTGTTGCACGTGCCCGACATTAGGAAAAACTTGGTCTCAGGCTCGCTGTTGAGTAAAAAGGGTTTTAAAATGGTTTTTGAATCTGATCAGTTTGTTTTATCTAAAAATGGGGTGTTTGTGGGAAAGGGTTACATGTGTGAGGGATTATTCAAATTAAATGTAACTGTTGACTCTGTTTTTAATGTAGTTAATTCTTCTGCTTATATCTCTGATTCCTTATATTTATGGCATAGTAGACTTGGACATGTTAATTTTGCTTCACTTAGAAGATTAATGAATTTAGGAGATATTCCTAAACTGCCTGCAAATGTCGAACACAAATGTGAAATATGTGTTGAATCAAAATTCAAAAGAAAACCTTTTCAAAGTATACAACGCTCTACTGAAATTTTGGGATTAATTCATACCGATTTGTGTGACTTAAAAGGAATTCAAACAAGGGGTGGGAAAAAATATTTTATCACCTTTATAGATGATCACACGAAATTCTGTTATGTGTATCTTTTGAGATCTAAGGATGAAGCACTTGAGAAATTCATACTATATAAAACGGAAGTTGAAAATCAACTAAATCAAAAAATTAAAATTGTGAGATCAGATAGAGGGGGAGAATATTCTGAGCCTTTTAATGATTTTTGTAAAATACATGGCATAATACATCAAACTACGGCACCATATTGTCCACAACAAAATGGTGTGGGGGAACGTAAAAATCAAACGCTAAAGGATATGGTAAATGCTATGTTAAACAACTCGGGTCTTCCTCACAATTTATGGGGTGAAGCGGTACTTTCAGCTTGTTATATTTTAAACAAAATTCCCCCTAAGAAATCTGATAAATCTCCTTATGAATTATGGAAAGGAAGAAAGCCTTCATATAAATACTTAAAAGTGTGGGGGTGTTTAGCAAAAGTAGTTCTGCCTCCACCTAAACGAACTAAACTCGGACCTAAAACTGTTGATTGTGTATTTATAGGAAATGCTCAAAACAGTAGTGCATATAGGTTCCTTGTGTTTAAATCAGATGTAGATAGTGTATCTACAAATACTATTATTGAATCTCGTGATGCAGAATTTTTTGAACATATTTTTCCACATAATCCCACTACTAGACTTGAGGATGCTCCTTCGAACATATATATGCCATCTAGTAGTAGGCAAGAGAATGATATGGAAATACAGGAAGTTAGGAAAAGTAAAAGACGTAAAATAGATAAATCTTTTGGGCCTGATTATATTTCATTTTTGTCCGAGGGGGATCCTCAATCTTATCACGATGCTCTTATCTCTCCCGAAGCTCCATTTTGGAAAGAGGCTATTAATAGTGAAATAGAATCTATTATGCAAAATCACACTTGGGATTTAGTTAGCTTACCACCAGGTTGTAAAACCATAGGGTGTAAATGGATTTTTAAAAGAAAAATGAAACCTGATGGATCCATAGAAAAATATAAGGCTAGGTTAGTAGCTAAAGGATATAAACAAAAGGAGGGAATCGATTTCTTTGACACTTATTCTCCGGTTACGCGAATTACTTCTATTAGAATTCTAATTTCCCTCGCATCCATCTATAAACTGGAAATTCATCAAATGGATGTTAAAACAGCTTTTTTAAATGGGGAATTAGAAGAGGAAATTTATATGGATCAACCGGAAGGATTTGTTGTAAAGGGATTAGAGAACAAAGTTTGCAAGCTAGTTAAATCCTTATATGGACTAAAACAAGCCCCTAAGCAGTGGCATGAAAAATTTGATCAAGTAATGATTAATGATGGATTTAAAATAAATGAATCTGATAAATGTGTGTATTTTAAGTGTCATAGAGATGCTTGTGTGATTGTTTGCCTTTACGTTGACGATATGTTAATATTTGGATCACATATGAGTATTATAAAAACCACTAAGAAGATGTTATGTGAACAATTTGATATGAAAGACTTGGGAGTTGCAGATTTTATTTTGGGAATAAAAATAATACGAGATTCTGTGGGAATCAAATTATCACAATCACATTATATAGAAAGTGTGTTAAGGAAATTCAATCAATATGAATCTACTCCTGTTAGAACTCCTTATGATCCAAATAGTAAACTGAAGAAAAACAAAGGAGAACCTGTGTCACAACTTGAATATTCAAGAATTATTGGTAGCCTAATGTACATTATGAACTGCACCAGACCTGATATTTCATATGAAGTAGGGAGATTGAGTAGATATACTTGTAATCCTAATAATGATCACTGGAATGCACTTATTAGAGTTTTGAGATACCTGAAATTTACTTTGGATTATGCTTTATATTATGTCTCATATCCTGCTGTGATTGAAGGTTATACTGATGCTAATTGGATTTCAGACTCAGAGGAATCCAAATCTACAAGTGGATATGTATTCACATTAGGCGGGGCTGCCGTATCATGGAAATCCTCAAAACAGACATGCATTGCAAGATCAACAATGGAGTCTGAATTCATAGCTTTAGACAAAGCAGGTGAAGAAGCCGAGTGGCTGAGGACATTTCTGGCAGACATTCCAATGTGGCCTAAACCTGTACCTGCGGTACTTATACACTGTGATTGCCAAGCGGCAATAGCAAAAGCAAGCAACAAGTCATATAATGGAAAGTCAAGACATATTCGTCGCAGGCATAACAGTGTGAGACAACTCATATCTAATGGCATTATAACCATTGACTTTGTAAGGTCAAATGATAATTTAGCAGATCCATTGACCAAAGGGTTGTCAAGAGATATCATTTACAAAACATCGAGGGGGGTGGGCTTAAAGCCTAATGAGTAAAATCATCATGATGGATACCCAACCTATCTGAATGGAGATCCCAGAATATAGGTTCCATGGGAAAACTAATTGTGGATGATTATATGTGAGCGCTACAAAGACTTATCATTGTCTTATCCCTATGGTGTTATTAATAATAATAATAGTAGTGCTACCTGTAATGAGAAAGGTTGAGCTAAACTCTTAATGAATCTATGGCTTGAATTTTCAAGCGGGATGTGACAGGACATTCTTGATAGATTCACCTAAGTGAGTGTGGTAGTGGGGCCGCTACCTATGGGAATTGTGGCTGAATTCTCTAGAGCACTCATGATACTGGGATATAGCTCATGGCCTTAATGAGCAAAACTGTTGTGAACCACAAGTGTATTAAAGTGTCATGTGTGTAGTCTATTGAACTGGTTTACCAAAATAACTGGTCAGTTCAAGATATGTAATTCACTGAATGGTTGTAAGCCCAATGGACATACACTAAGCAAGGTTCAAGTCCAAAAGACACCTCTGCCTATTAATGACAATTTTATTGCCCAAAACTTTCTTTATTCTTTCTTCTCGTATCTCATTCATGTGGGGGATTGTTGTGTGTGTGTGTGTATAACTATTGGTGTGAATGATATACTCACAATAAGACCTTGTAGCCTAGTGGTAACTTTTGAGTCCCCTTTAAAGGAGGTCATGGGTTCAAGTCCCACTAAGGGAATTTAAGAGGATTTGGGGTATTTATACCTAAATAGATATATAATTATTATATTATATATCAAGACTTGGGACTTGGGACTTGGGCTTGGGTCTTGGGTCCTAATAATGAGTTAATTTTAATTTCGTCATTAAATTATTTTAATTAATATTAAAAATTGTTTTATTTAATTAATTAAAAATTATTCTATGATTAAACTTAAAACACGTTTTTTTTAATTAGCCGTTGGGAGTGGTTTAGTGGGAGAAGTGGTCACCCACGTTTTGGGGGAAGTGGGTGGTTTCTGCATCCCTTTATATGAGGGATATGCAGATCAGTTTCTGATAACTTTTCAATCTCTCTCTCGCTCAAAAAACGTCCTTCTTCATACTCCAATTCTGGGCATAATCTCTTGTGGTTTTAAAGTCATCCATTGAGTGCTTCAATCGGATGAACTGTGCTGTTGAATCCTGGGGACAGTTATCTGAGGCTCGAAGCATCACTAATTATCGTGCGGGCGATATTTCTGTCTTAGGACTGTGTGTCTAACACACACCTCAGCATCCAGATAAGTCGTTCCAATTTATTACTATCCCTTTAGTTTTCCATATACGTATATAACAATCTAAGACAGAAATATAAATTTTATATTCGTACAATGGGAAAATTTGATCCTGCTGCTATCGCCTCTGCTAGGCCTGAAAAATTTGTTGGTTTGAATTTTAAACGTTGGCAACAAAAAATGCAATTTTATCTGAACCTGTTGGAACTCGATCACACGTTAGAAATTAAGGAAGATAATTCTGAAGAGACCGAACCTGCAAAAACTGTTGTTAATCAACTTTGGGAAAAATCTGATTTTATGTGCAAAAATCATATTATGAACAATCTGGATGATGCCCTGTATGATATTTATTTTTCTGTCCCTACTGCTAGAGAGTTATGGTTGATGTTAGATAAGAAATATAAAACTGAAGATGCTGGAAGTAAGAAATTTGTTGTTAGTCGTTTTCTGGATTTTAAAATGGTTGACGAAAAATTTGTTTTGTCACAATTAGAGGAACTTCAAGTCATTATTCATGAAATTCATGCTGAGGGTATGTCAATTAGTGAGGGTTTTCAAGTTGCATCTGTTATTGAGAAACTTCCCCCTTCCTGGAAAGAATTTAGAAATGGCCTTAAACATAAACGTAAAGATATGACTATGGAAGATCTCACTGTTAGACTTAGAATTGAAGAGGATAACTGCGTTAAGGAAAAAAGAGACGTTGCCACGGCTATGGCTGCCAAAGCAAACATTGCTGAAAGTAGTGGGGGGACCAAAAATCAGTTTAAGCCAAATAAGTACCAACATAAATTTAAGGGGAAAGGAAAAGCACCAAATAATGCTACGAAACCTAAAGGTGGGATTAAGAAATTCGGGGGAGACTGTTTTGCTTGTGGTAAACCTGGACATCGAGCCCAAGACTGCTTCAAAAGGAAAAACAATGAGAATTTCAAAAAACCTAATGGGGGTGCACAAGCTTCAATTGTTGAAACTGATAATTTTTCTGCTGTTATTTCAGAGGCACGCCTGGTTAGCAACATTAAGGACTGGTGGGTGGACACTGGGGCCACCCGACACATCTGTGGAGACAGGAGCGTTTTTTCCCACTACGAGGTGGTGGGAAGTGATGAAAAGCTCTACATGGGCAATTCTTCAGTAGCTGCTGTTGCTGGAAAATGGAAGGTGGATTTAAAATTCAATTCTGGAAAAGTCCTGACGTTGAACGAGGTGTTGCACGTGCCCGACATTAGGAAAAACTTGGTCTCAGGCTCGCTGTTGAGTAAAAAGGGTTTTAAAATGGTTTTTGAATCTGATCAGTTTGTTTTATCTAAAAATGGGGTGTTTGTGGGAAAGGGTTACATGTGTGAGGGATTATTCAAATTAAATGTAACTGTTGACTCTGTTTTTAATGTAGTTAATTCTTCTGCTTATATCTCTGATTCCTTATATTTATGGCATAGTAGACTTGGACATGTTAATTTTGCTTCACTTAGAAGATTAATGAATTTAGGAGATATTCCTAAACTGCCTGCAAATGTCGAACACAAATGTGAAATATGTGTTGAATCAAAATTCAAAAGAAAACCTTTTCAAAGTATACAACGCTCTACTGAAATTTTGGGATTAATTCATACCGATTTGTGTGACTTAAAAGGAATTCAAACAAGGGGTGGGAAAAAATATTTTATCACCTTTATAGATGATCACACGAAATTCTGTTATGTGTATCTTTTGAGATCTAAGGATGAAGCACTTGAGAAATTCATACTATATAAAACGGAAGTTGAAAATCAACTAAATCAAAAAATTAAAATTGTGAGATCAGATAGAGGGGGAGAATATTCTGAGCCTTTTAATGATTTTTGTAAAATACATGGCATAATACATCAAACTACGGCACCATATTGTCCACAACAAAATGGTGTGGGGGAACGTAAAAATCAAACGCTAAAGGATATGGTAAATGCTATGTTAAACAACTCGGGTCTTCCTCACAATTTATGGGGTGAAGCGGTACTTTCAGCTTGTTATATTTTAAACAAAATTCCCCCTAAGAAATCTGATAAATCTCCTTATGAATTATGGAAAGGAAGAAAGCCTTCATATAAATACTTAAAAGTGTGGGGGTGTTTAGCAAAAGTAGTTCTGCCTCCACCTAAACGAACTAAACTCGGACCTAAAACTGTTGATTGTGTATTTATAGGAAATGCTCAAAACAGTGGTGCATATAGGTTCCTTGTGTTTAAATCAGATGTAGATAGTGTATCTACAAATACTATTATTGAATCTCGTGATGCAGAATTTTTTGAACATATTTTTCCACATAATCCCACTACTAGACTTGAGGATGCTCCTTCGAACATATATATGCCATCTAGTAGTAGGCAAGAGAATGATATGGAAATACAGGAAGTTAGGAAAAGTAAAAGACGTAAAATAGATAAATCTTTTGGGCCTGATTATATTTCATTTTTGTCCGAGGGGGATCCTCAATCTTATCACGATGCTCTTATCTCTCCCGAAGCTCCATTTTGGAAAGAGGCTATTAATAGTGAAATAGAATCTATTATGCAAAATCACACTTGGGATTTAGTTAGCTTACCACCAGGTTGTAAAACCATAGGGTGTAAATGGATTTTTAAAAGAAAAATGAAACCTGATGGATCCATAGAAAAATATAAGGCTAGGTTAGTAGCTAAAGGATATAAACAAAAGGAGGGAATCGATTTCTTTGACACTTATTCTCCGGTTACGCGAATTACTTCTATTAGAATTCTAATTTCCCTCGCATCCATCTATAAACTGGAAATTCATCAAATGGATGTTAAAACAGCTTTTTTAAATGGGGAATTAGAAGAGGAAATTTATATGGATCAACCGGAAGGATTTGTTGTAAAGGGATTAGAGAACAAAGTTTGCAAGCTAGTTAAATCCTTATATGGACTAAAACAAGCCCCTAAGCAGTGGCATGAAAAATTTGATCAAGTAATGATTAATGATGGATTTAAAATAAATGAATCTGATAAATGTGTGTATTTTAAGTGTCATAGAGATGCTTGTGTGATTGTTTGCCTTTACGTTGACGATATGTTAATATTTGGATCACATATGAGTATTATAAAAACCACTAAGAAGATGTTATGTGAACAATTTGATATGAAAGACTTGGGAGTTGCAGATTTTATTTTGGGAATAAAAATAATACGAGATTCTGTGGGAATCAAATTATCACAATCACATTATATAGAAAGTGTGTTAAGGAAATTCAATCAATATGAATCTACTCCTGTTAGAACTCCTTATGATCCAAATAGTAAACTGAAGAAAAACAAAGGAGAACCTGTGTCACAACTTGAATATTCAAGAATTATTGGTAGCCTAATGTACATTATGAACTGCACCAGACCTGATATTTCATATGCAGTAGGGAGATTGAGTAGATATACTTGTAATCCTAATAATGATCACTTGAATGCACTTATTAGAGTTTTGAGATACCTGAAATTTACTTTGGATTATGCTTTATATTATGTCTCATATCCTGCTGTGATTGAAGGTTATACTGATGCTAATTGGATTTCAGACTCAGAGGAATCCAAATCTACAAGTGGATATGTATTCACATTAGGCGGGGCTGCCGTATCATGGAAATCCTCAAAACAGACATGCATTGCAAGATCAACAATGGAGTCTGAATTCATAGCTTTAGACAAAGCAGGGTGAAGAAGCCGAGTGGCTGAGGACATTTCTGGCAGACATTCCAATGTGGCCTAAACCTGTACCTGCGGTACTTATACACTGTGATTGCCAAGCGGCAATAGCAAAAGCAAGCAACAAGTCATATAATGGAAAGTCAAGACATATTCGTCGCAGGCATAACAGTGTGAGACAACTCATATCTAATGGCATTATAACCATTGACTTTGTAAGGTCAAATGATAATTTAGCAGATCCATTGACCAAAGGGTTGTCAAGAGATATCATTTACAAAACATCGAGGGGGGTGGGCTTAAAGCCTAATGAGTAAAATCATCATGATGGATACCCAACCTATCTGAATGGAGATCCCAGAATATAGGTTCCATGGGAAAACTAATTGTGGATGATTATATGTGAGCGCTACAAAGACTTATCATTGTCTTATCCCTATGGTGTTATTAATAATAATAATAGTAGTGCTACCTGTAATGAGAAAGGTTGAGCTAAACTCTTAATGAATCTATGGCTTGAATTTTCAAGCGGGATGTGACAGGACATTCTTGATAGATTCACCTAAGTGAGTGTGGTAGTGGGGCCGCTACCTATGGGAATTGTGGCTGAATTCTCTAGAGCACTCATGATACTGGGATATAGCTCATGGCCTTAATGAGCAAAACTGTTGTGAACCACAAGTGTATTAAAGTGTCATGTGTGTAGTCTATTGAACTGGTTTACCAAAATAACTGGTCAGTTCAAGATATGTAATTCACTGAATGGTTGTAAGCCCAATGGACATACACTAAGCAAGGTTCAAGTCCAAAAGACACCTCTGCCTATTAATGACAATTTTATTGCCCAAAACTTTCTTTATTCTTTCTTCTCGTATCTCATTCATGTGGGGGATTGTTGTGTGTGTGTGTGTATAACTATTGGTGTGAATGATATACTCACAATAAGACCTTGTAGCCTAGTGGTAACTTTTGAGTCCCCTTTAAAGGAGGTCATGGGTTCAAGTCCCACTAAGGGAATTTAAGAGGATTTGGGGTATTTATACCTAAATAGATATATAATTATTATATTATATATCAAGACTTGGGACTTGGGACTTGGGCTTGGGTCTTGGGTCCTAATAATGAGTTAATTTTAATTTCGTCATTAAATTATTTTAATTAATATTAAAAATTGTTTTATTTAATTAATTAAAAATTATTCTATGATTAAACTTAAAACACGTTTTTTTTAATTAGCCGTTGGGAGTGGTTTAGTGGGAGAAGTGGTCACCCACGTTTTGGGGGAAGTGGGTGGTTTCTGCATCCCTTTATATGAGGGATATGCAGATCAGTTTCTGATAACTTTTCAATCTCTCTCTCGCTCAAAAAACGTCCTTCTTCATACTCCAATTCTGGGCATAATCTCTTGTGGTTTTAAAGTCATCCATTGAGTGCTTCAATCGGATGAACTGTGCTGTTGAATCCTGGGGACAGTTATCTGAGGCTCGAAGCATCACTAATTATCGTGCGGGCGATATTTCTGTCTTAGGACTGTGTGTCTAACACACACCTCAGCATCCAGATAAGTCGTTCCAATTTATTACTATCCCTTTAGTTTTCCATATACGTATATAACAATCTAAGATAGAAATATAAATTTTATATTCGTACAATGGGAAAATTTGATCCTGCTGCTATCGCCTCTGCTAGGCCTGAAAAATTTGTTGGTTTGAATTTTAAACGTTGGCAACAAAAAATGCAATTTTATCTGAACCTGTTGGAACTCGATCACACGTTAGAAATTAAGGAAGATAATTTTGAAGAGACCGAACCTGCAAAAACTGTTGTTAATCAACTTTGGGAAAAATCTGATTTTATGTGCAAAAATCATATTATGAACAATCTGGATGATGCCCTGTATGATATTTATTTTTCTGTCCCTACTGCTAGAGAGTTATGGTTGATGTTAGATAAGAAATATAAAACTGAAGATGCTGGAAGTAAGAAATTTGTTGTTAGTCGTTTTCTGGATTTTAAAATGGTTGACGAAAAATTTGTTTTGTCACAATTAGAGGAACTTCAAGTCATTATTCATGAAATTCATGCTGAGGGTATGTCAATTAGTGAGGGTTTTCAAGTTGCATCTGTTATTGAGAAACTTCCCCCTTCCTGGAAAGAATTTAGAAATGGCCTTAAACATAAACGTAAAGATATGACTATGGAAGATCTCACTGTTAGACTTAGAATTGAAGAGGATAACTGCGTTAAGGAAAAAAGAGACGTTGCCACGGCTATGGCTGCCAAAGCAAACATTGCTGAAAGTAGTGGGGGGACCAAAAATCAGTTTAAGCCAAATAAGTACCAACATAAATTTAAGGGGAAAGGAAAAGCACCAAATAATGCTACGAAACCTAAAGGTGGGATTAAGAAATTCGGGGGAGACTGTTTTGCTTGTGGTAAACCTGGACATCGAGCCCAAGACTGCTTCAAAAGGAAAAACAATGAGAATTTCAAAAAACCTAATGGGGGTGCACAAGCTTCAATTGTTGAAACTGATAATTTTTCTGCTGTTATTTCAGAGGCACGCCTGGTTAGCAACATTAAGGACTGGTGGGTGGACACTGGGGCCACCCGACACATCTGTGGAGACAGGAGCGTTTTTTCCCACTACGAGGTGGTGGGAAGTGATGAAAAGCTCTACATGGGCAATTCTTCAGTAGCTGCTGTTGCTGGAAAATGGAAGGTGGATTTAAAATTCAATTCTGGAAAAGTCCTGACGTTGAACGAGGTGTTGCACGTGCCCGACATTAGGAAAAACTTGGTCTCAGGCTCGCTGTTGAGTAAAAAGGGTTTTAAAATGGTTTTTGAATCTGATCAGTTTGTTTTATCTAAAAATGGGGTGTTTGTGGGAAAGGGTTACATGTGTGAGGGATTATTCAAATTAAATGTAACTGTTGACTCTGTTTTTAATGTAGTTAATTCTTCTGCTTATATCTCTGATTCCTTATATTTATGGCATAGTAGACTTGGACATGTTAATTTTGCTTCACTTAGAAGATTAATGAATTTAGGAGATATTCCTAAACTGCCTGCAAATGTCGAACACAAATGTGAAATATGTGTTGAATCAAAATTCAAAAGAAAACCTTTTCAAAGTATACAACGCTCTACTGAAATTTTGGGATTAATTCATACCGATTTGTGTGACTTAAAAGGAATTCAAACAAGGGGTGGGAAAAAATATTTTATCACCTTTATAGATGATCACACGAAATTCTGTTATGTGTATCTTTTGAGATCTAAGGATGAAGCACTTGAGAAATTCATACTATATAAAACGGAAGTTGAAAATCAACTAAATCAAAAAATTAAAATTGTGAGATCAGATAGAGGGGGAGAATATTCTGAGCCTTTTAATGATTTTTGTAAAATACATGGCATAATACATCAAACTACGGCACCATATTGTCCACAACAAAATGGTGTGGGGGAACGTAAAAATCAAACGCTAAAGGATATGGTAAATGCTATGTTAAACAACTCGGGTCTTCCTCACAATTTATGGGGTGAAGCGGTACTTTCAGCTTGTTATATTTTAAACAAAATTCCCCCTAAGAAATCTGATAAATCTCCTTATGAATTATGGAAAGGAAGAAAGCCTTCATATAAATACTTAAAAGTGTGGGGGTGTTTAGCAAAAGTAGTTCTGCCTCCACCTAAACGAACTAAACTCGGACCTAAAACTGTTGATTGTGTATTTATAGGAAATGCTCAAAACAGTAGTGCATATAGGTTCCTTGTGTTTAAATCAGATGTAGATAGTGTATCTACAAATACTATTATTGAATCTCGTGATGCAGAATTTTTTGAACATATTTTTCCACATAATCCCACTACTAGACTTGAGGATGCTCCTTCGAACATATATATGCCATCTAGTAGTAGGCAAGAGAATGATATGGAAATACAGGAAGTTAGGAAAAGTAAAAGACGTAAAATAGATAAATCTTTTGGGCCTGATTATATTTCATTTTTGTCCGAGGGGGATCCTCAATCTTATCACGATGCTCTTATCTCTCCCGAAGCTCCATTTTGGAAAGAGGCTATTAATAGTGAAATAGAATCTATTATGCAAAATCACACTTGGGATTTAGTTAGCTTACCACCAGGTTGTAAAACCATAGGGTGTAAATGGATTTTTAAAAGAAAAATGAAACCTGATGGATCCATAGAAAAATATAAGGCTAGGTTAGTAGCTAAAGGATATAAACAAAAGGAGGGAATCGATTTCTTTGACACTTATTCTCCGGTTACGCGAATTACTTCTATTAGAATTCTAATTTCCCTCGCATCCATCTATAAACTGGAAATTCATCAAATGGATGTTAAAACAGCTTTTTTAAATGGGGAATTAGAAGAGGAAATTTATATGGATCAACCGGAAGGATTTGTTGTAAAGGGATTAGAGAACAAAGTTTGCAAGCTAGTTAAATCCTTATATGGACTAAAACAAGCCCCTAAGCAGTGGCATGAAAAATTTGATCAAGTAATGATTAATGATGGATTTAAAATAAATGAATCTGATAAATGTGTGTATTTTAAGTGTCATAGAGATGCTTGTGTGATTGTTTGCCTTTACGTTGACGATATGTTAATATTTGGATCACATATGAGTATTATAAAAACCACTAAGAAGATGTTATGTGAACAATTTGATATGAAAGACTTGGGAGTTGCAGATTTTATTTTGGGAATAAAAATAATACGAGATTCTGTGGGAATCAAATGATCACAATCACATTATATAGAAAGTGTGTTAAGGAAATTCAATCAATATGAATCTACTCCTGTTAGAACTCCTTATGATCCAAATAGTAAACTGAAGAAAAACAAAGGAGAACCTGTGTCACAACTTGAATATTCAAGAATTATTGGTAGCCTAATGTACATTATGAACTGCACCAGACCTGATATTTCATATGCAGTAGGGAGATTGAGTAGATATACTTGTAATCCTAATAATGATCACTGGAATGCACTTATTAGAGTTTTGAGATACCTGAAATTTACTTTGGATTATGCTTTATATTATGTCTCATATCCTGCTGTGATTGAAGGTTATACTGATGCTAATTGGATTTCAGACTCAGAGGAATCCAAATCTACAAGTGGATATGTATTCACATTAGGCGGGGCTGCCGTATCATGGAAATCCTCAAAACAGACATGCATTGCAAGATCAACAATGGAGTCTGAATTCATAGCTTTAGACAAAGCAGGTGAAGAAGCCGAGTGGCTGAGGACATTTCTGGCAGACATTCCAATGTGGCCTAAACCTGTACCTGCGGTACTTATACACTGTGATTGCCAAGCGGCAATAGCAAAAGCAAGCAACAAGTCATATAATGGAAAGTCAAGACATATTCGTCGCAGGCATAACAGTGTGAGACAACTCATATCTAATGGCATTATAACCATTGACTTTGTAAGGTCAAATGATAATTTAGCAGATCCATTGACCAAAGGGTTGTCAAGAGATATCATTTACAAAACATCGAGGGGGGTGGGCTTAAAGCCTAATGAGTAAAATCATCATGATGGATACCCAACCTATCTGAATGGAGATCCCAGAATATAGGTTCCATGGGAAAACTAATTGTGGATGATTATATGTGAGCGCTACAAAGACTTATCATTGTCTTATCCCTATGGTGTTATTAATAATAATAATAGTAGTGCTACCTGTAATGAGAAAGGTTGAGCTAAACTCTTAATGAATCTATGGCTTGAATTTTCAAGCGGGATGTGACAGGACATTCTTGATAGATTCACCTAAGTGAGTGTGGTAGTGGGGCCGCTACCTATGGGAATTGTGGCTGAATTCTCTAGAGCACTCATGATACTGGGATATAGCTCATGGCCTTAATGAGCAAAACTGTTGTGAACCACAAGTGTATTAAAGTGTCATGTGTGTAGTCTATTGAACTGGTTTACCAAAATAACTGGTCAATTCAAGATATGTAATTCACTGAATGGTTGTAAGCCCAATGGACATACACTAAGCAAGGTTCAAGTCCAAAAGACACCTCTGCCTATTAATGACAATTTTATTGCCCAAAACTTTCTTTATTCTTTCTTCTCGTATCTCATTCATGTGGGGGATTGTTGTGTGTGTGTGTGTATAACTATTGGTGTGAATGATATACTCACAATAAGACCTTGTAGCCTAGTGGTAACTTTTGAGTCCCCTTTAAAGGAGGTCATGGGTTCAAGTTCCACTAAGGGAATTTAAGAGGATTTGGGGTATTTATACCTAAATAGATATATAATTATTATATTATATATCAAGACTTGGGACTTGGGACTTGGGCTTGGGTCTTGGGTCCTAATAATGAGTTAATTTTAATTTCGTCATTAAATTATTTTAATTAATATTAAAAATTGTTTTATTTAATTAATTAAAAATTATTCTATGATTAAACTTAAAACACGTTTTTTTTAATTAGCCGTTGGGAGTGGTTTAGTGGGAGAAGTGGTCACCCACGTTTTGGGGGAAGTGGGTGGTTTCTGCATCCCTTTATATGAGGGATATGCAGATCAGTTTCTGATAACTTTTCAATCTCTCTCTCGCTCAAAAAACGTCCTTCTTCATACTCCAATTCTGGGCATAATCTCTTGTGGTTTTAAAGTCATCCATTGAGTGCTTCAATCGGATGAACTGTGCTGTTGAATCCTGGGGACAGTTATCTGAGGCTCGAAGCATCACTAATTATCGTGCGGGCGATATTTCTGTCTTAGGACTGTGTGTCTAACACACACCTCAGCATCCAGATAAGTCGTTCCAATTTATTACTATCCCTTTAGTTTTCCATATACGTATATAACAATCTAAGACAGAAATATAAATTTTATATTCGTACAATGGGAAAATTTGATCCTGCTGCTATCGCCTCTGCTAGGCCTGAAAAATTTGTTGGTTTGAATTTTAAACGTTGGCAACAAAAAATGCAATTTTATCTGAACCTGTTGGAACTCGATCACACGTTAGAAATTAAGGAAGATAATTCTGAAGAGACCGAACCTGCAAAAACTGTTGTTAATCAACTTTGGGAAAAATCTGATTTTATGTGCAAAAATCATATTATGAACAATCTGGATGATGCCCTGTATGATATTTATTTTTCTGTCCCTACTGCTAGAGAGTTATGGTTGATGTTAGATAAGAAATATAAAACTGAAGATGCTGGAAGTAAGAAATTTGTTGTTAGTCGTTTTCTGGATTTTAAAATGGTTGACGAAAAATTTGTTTTGTCACAATTAGAGGAACTTCAAGTCATTATTCATGAAATTCATGCTGAGGGTATGTCAATTAGTGAGGGTTTTCAAGTTGCATCTGTTATTGAGAAACTTCCCCCTTCCTGGAAAGAATTTAGAAATGGCCTTAAACATAAACGTAAAGATATGACTATGGAAGATCTCACTGTTAGACTTAGAATTGAAGAGGATAACTGCGTTAAGGAAAAAAGAGACGTTGCCACGGCTATGGCTGCCAAAGCAAACATTGCTGAAAGTAATGGGGGGACCAAAAATCAGTTTAAGCCAAATAAGTACCAACATAAATTTAAGGGGAAAGGAAAAGCACCAAATAATGCTACGAAACCTAAAGGTGGGATTAAGAAATTCGGGGGAGACTGTTTTGCTTGTGGTAAACCTGGACATCGAGCCCAAGACTGCTTCAAAAGGAAAAACAATGAGAATTTCAAAAAACCTAATGGGGGTGCACAAGCTTCAATTGTTGAAACTGATAATTTTTCTGCTGTTATTTCAGAGGCACGCCTGGTTAGCAACATTAAGGACTGGTGGGTGGACACTGGGGCCACCCGACACATCTGTGGAGACAGGAGCGTTTTTTCCCACTACGAGGTGGTGGGAAGTGATGAAAAGCTCTACATGGGCAATTCTTCAGTAGCTGCTGTTGCTGGAAAATGGAAGGTGGATTTAAAATTCAATTCTGGAAAAGTCCTGACGTTGAACGAGGTGTTGCACGTGCCCGACATTAGGAAAAACTTGGTCTCAGGCTCGCTGTTGAGTAAAAAGGGTTTTAAAATGGTTTTTGAATCTGATCAGTTTGTTTTATCTAAAAATGGGGTGTTTGTGGGAAAGGGTTACATGTGTGAGGGATTATTCAAATTAAATGTAACTGTTGACTCTGTTTTTAATGTAGTTAATTCTTCTGCTTATATCTCTGATTCCTTATATTTATGGCATAGTAGACTTGGACATGTTAATTTTGCTTCACTTAGAAGATTAATGAATTTAGGAGATATTCCTAAACTGCCTGCAAATGTCGAACACAAATGTGAAATATGTGTTGAATCAAAATTCAAAAGAAAACCTTTTCAAAGTATACAACGCTCTACTGAAATTTTGGGATTAATTCATACCGATTTGTGTGACTTAAAAGGAATTCAAACAAGGGGTGGGAAAAAATATTTTATCACCTTTATAGATGATCACACGAAATTCTGTTATGTGTATCTTTTGAGATCTAAGGATGAAGCACTTGAGAAATTCATACTATATAAAACGGAAGTTGAAAATCAACTAAATCAAAAAATTAAAATTGTGAGATCAGATAGAGGGGGAGAATATTCTGAGCCTTTTAATGATTTTTGTAAAATACATGGCATAATACATCAAACTACGGCACCATATTGTCCACAACAAAATGGTGTGGGGGAACGTAAAAATCAAACGCTAAAGGATATGGTAAATGCTATGTTAAACAACTCGGGTCTTCCTCACAATTTATGGGGTGAAGCGGGTACTTTCAGCTTGTTATATTTTAAACAAAATTCCCCCTAAGAAATCTGATAAATCTCCTTATGAATTATGGAAAGGAAGAAAGCCTTCATATAAATACTTAAAAGTGTGGGGGTGTTTAGCAAAAGTAGTTCTGCCTCCACCTAAACGAACTAAACTCGGACCTAAAACTGTTGATTGTGTATTTATAGGAAATGCTCAAAACAGTAGTGCATATAGGTTCCTTGTGTTTAAATCAGATGTAGATAGTGTATCTACAAATACTATTATTGAATCTCGTGATGCAGAATTTTTTGAACATATTTTTCCACATAATCCCACTACTAGACTTGAGGATGCTCCTTCGAACATATATATGCCATCTAGTAGTAGGCAAGAGAATGATATGGAAATACAGGAAGTTAGGAAAAGTAAAAGACGTAAAATAGATAAATCTTTTGGGCCTGATTATATTTCATTTTTGTCCGAGGGGGATCCTCAATCTTATCACGATGCTCTTATCTCTCCCGAAGCTCCATTTTGGAAAGAGGCTATTAATAGTGAAATAGAATCTATTATGCAAAATCACACTTGGGATTTAGTTAGCTTACCACCAGGTTGTAAAACCATAGGGTGTAAATGGATTTTTAAAAGAAAAATGAAACCTGATGGATCCATAGAAAAATATAAGGCTAGGTTAGTAGCTAAAGGATATAAACAAAAGGAGGGAATCGATTTCTTTGACACTTATTCTCCGGTTACGCGAATTACTTCTATTAGAATTCTAATTTCCCTCGCATCCATCTATAAACTGGAAATTCATCAAATGGATGTTAAAACAGCTTTTTTAAATGGGGAATTAGAAGAGGAAATTTATATGGATCAACCGGAAGGATTTGTTGTAAAGGGATTAGAGAACAAAGTTTGCAAGCTAGTTAAATCCTTATATGGACTAAAACAAGCCCCTAAGCAGTGGCATGAAAAATTTGATCAAGTAATGATTAATGATGGATTTAAAATAAATGAATCTGATAAATGTGTGTATTTTAAGTGTCATAGAGATGCTTGTGTGATTGTTTGCCTTTACGTTGACGATATGTTAATATTTGGATCACATATGAGTATTATAAAAACCACTAAGAAGATGTTATGTGAACAATTTGATATGAAAGACTTGGGAGTTGCAGATTTTATTTTGGGAATAAAAATAATACGAGATTCTGTGGGAATCAAATTATCACAATCACATTATATAGAAAGTGTGTTAAGGAAATTCAATCAATATGAATCTACTCCTGTTAGAACTCCTTATGATCCAAATAGTAAACTGAAGAAAAACAAAGGAGAACCTGTGTCACAACTTGAATATTCAAGAATTATTGGTAGCCTAATGTACATTATGAACTGCACCAGACCTGATATTTCATATGCAGTAGGGAGATTGAGTAGATATACTTGTAATCCTAATAATGATCACTTGAATGCACTTATTAGAGTTTTGAGATACCTGAAATTTACTTTGGATTATGCTTTATATTATGTCTCATATCCTGCTGTGATTGAAGGTTATACTGATGCTAATTGGATTTCAGACTCAGAGGAATCCAAATCTACAAGTGGATATGTATTCACATTAGGCGGGGCTGCCGTATCATGGAAATCCTCAAAACAGACATGCATTGCAAGATCAACAATGGAGTCTGAATTCATAGCTTTAGACAAAGCAGGTGAAGAAGCCGAGTGGCTGAGGACATTTCTGGCAGACATTCCAATGTGGCCTAAACCTGTACCTGCGGTACTTATACACTGTGATTGCCAAGCGGCAATAGCAAAAGCAAGCAACAAGTCATATAATGGAAAGTCAAGACATATTCGTCGCAGGCATAACAGTGTGAGACAACTCATATCTAATGGCATTATAACCATTGACTTTGTAAGGTCAAATGATAATTTAGCAGATCCATTGACCAAAGGGTTGTCAAGAGATATCATTTACAAAACATCGAGGGGGGTGGGCTTAAAGCCTAATGAGTAAAATCATCATGATGGATACCCAACCTATCTGAATGGAGATCCCAGAATATAGGTTCCATGGGAAAACTAATTGTGGATGATTATATGTGAGCGCTACAAAGACTTATCATTGTCTTATCCCTATGGTGTTATTAATAATAATAATAGTAGTGCTACCTGTAATGAGAAAGGTTGAGCTAAACTCTTAATGAATCTATGGCTTGAATTTTCAAGCGGGATGTGACAGGACATTCTTGATAGATTCACCTAAGTGAGTGTGGTAGTGGGGCCGCTACCTATGGGAATTGTGGCTGAATTCTCTAGAGCACTCATGATACTGGGATATAGCTCATGGCCTTAATGAGCAAAACTGTTGTGAACCACAAGTGTATTAAAGTGTCATGTGTGTAGTCTATTGAACTGGTTTACCAAAATAACTGGTCAGTTCAAGATATGTAATTCACTGAATGGTTGTAAGCCCAATGGACATACACTAAGCAAGGTTCAAGTCCAAAAGACACCTCTGCCTATTAATGACAATTTTATTGCCCAAAACTTTCTTTATTCTTTCTTCTCGTATCTCATTCATGTGGGGGATTGTTGTGTGTGTGTGTGTATAACTATTGGTGTGAATGATATACTCACAATAAGACCTTGTAGCCTAGTGGTAACTTTTGAGTCCCCTTTAAAGGAGGTCATGGGTTCAAGTCCCACTAAGGGAATTTAAGAGGATTTGGGGTATTTATACCTAAATAGATATATAATTATTATATTATATATCAAGACTTGGGACTTGGGACTTGGGCTTGGGTCTTGGGTCCTAATAATGAGTTAATTTTAATTTCGTCATTAAATTATTTTAATTAATATTAAAAATTGTTTTATTTAATTAATTAAAAATTATTCTATGATTAAACTTAAAACACGTTTTTTTTAATTAGCCGTTGGGAGTGGTTTAGTGGGAGAAGTGGTCACCCACGTTTTGGGGGAAGTGGGTGGTTTCTGCATCCCTTTATATGAGGGATATGCAGATCAGTTTCTGATAACTTTTCAATCTCTCTCTCGCTCAAAAAACGTCCTTCTTCATACTCCAATTCTGGGCATAATCTCTTGTGGTTTTAAAGTCATCCATTGAGTGCTTCAATCGGATGAACTGTGCTGTTGAATCCTGGGGACAGTTATCTGAGGCTCGAAGCATCACTAATTATCGTGCGGGCGATATTTCTGTCTTAGGACTGTGTGTCTAACACACACCTCAGCATCCAGATAAGTCGTTCCAATTTATTACTATCCCTTTAGTTTTCCCATATACGCATATAACAGTAGCAACATATAACAAATTTCTCACACGTGCAATGCACGTGTGCACCAAGTAACACATATATGTGTGTGTGTGTGTGCGGTGGGGGCATGGAAAAACAACCCATACAAACCACCCAAGAAAAATAATAGGCGACGGATAAATGTCACAAACAAATCATAGACCCATTATCTTCTTTTATAACAATGTGTATTTACAAAGTACTATATATATACATATACATGCAAATGAACAAATTGAAGCGCTTCAACAAACCCAAACACATATACGACAGAAAACAATTGTAGATCTAAATATCAACACAAGTCCATAATTAACACAAACGAATATGGGGGGGTTCACCAGAGAACAACACATGGGAATATAAATAAATGTGAAACAAATTTGAGCGAGAACGATGTCTAGTGGGCAGAGCTATGAATTTTTTGGGTGAGAGTGACGAAATGAATCTAGTTGTGTCAATTTAAACTTGGGTGTGCGAAGAGAACAACTTTCTTTAATAGTTGGTTGTCCTTTCACTTTATTGTCATTTAAATTTCTTTTCGAAAAAAGAAGAAATATGGTAAAAACACATTAAAGGCTGGTTCAAATTTTGGGAAGATTCACGAACTCCTTTGTAGTGGAGAGTAAGATGATGAGCTGTAAATCTAGATCTATTTGGGTGGAGATGGTAAAATTTTATTAGAATTTACCGAGGTACACATGTAATCACTGAGTTTAGAGACTCCATTTTTTAAATATTCTAGTTTGCAAACCTCATTTAATCTAATTTTTATCTTTGTAAAATTTACAAAATTCTCATATATTAAATTAGAAATAGTTTGACACTGTAGTACCAGTACATATACCATGAGCCGATCGCACAACCTTTCTTTCCTTCGTCACTTTCATTATATATGCACAAATATATCTAAAGGTGTATATTATGGTAAACATAAATATTATTAGTCAAATAGTCAAACTATTTATGTTGAACACACAAATTCTTGGAGTACCTTAAATTTTAATTAGAAACCCAAAATTTTCTTTCGATTTGGTTTGTGATAAAGACTAAATAAAATATTAGTTGAAAATAACAAGATTATAACTACAAACGATTATTAATAACTAGCTTGCACCCCGCCCCATACACGGATATATTACAATGTTTGGTAGAATATAACCAAATAAATTATAAGAAATGAAACTCAGAGCCAATTATAAAAAAAATGAAAAATCTCAGCATACTAAGACTATTCATAGAGAGGGACTACATTACATATGAAGACCCGTATATTCATGTATACATTAATAAAGAGAGAAGTAAGACTAAATCTTATCATAGAATACCCTTGAGAGTGGATAGTTATACTATGTTGCAATTAGTGATTTTTAATCCAACTATTTATAGTATAGATAATGATTAAGAAAAGTAATAGTTAATCTATACGCAAAATATCAAGTTTTGTCTACATGCTATTGTAAACAAATATATCTAATATTGATTCTTTTCATTTCTAACTTTTACTGATGGCAATCAAATTAACATAGATACTCAATGCAATATTGAGTTTATGAAAAGATTAGCCCATAGAAGGTTAAGCCTAGATGGACATAAATATATAAATTTTATATACAAACAAAGTTTAATTGTACAATTATATATATAACTTGTTTTTCTTACTAGAATTATAAAAACTTGTATCCATATGAAATTCATAAACAAACTTTTGGAGAATCCAATATAATATAGAATAATATATCATCTCCTTTCATCCAAAATTATAAGCTTAAGGCAGTAAAATAATGTCAACAATATTATTTTTCTTACTGGTGTCTTGCAATCTTTACCCACTTGTAGATCTTAAACTAGAGATAGAGATTCAAAATCTTCATATATATATAAGTATCAATAGAAAAATATGAGTTAAATAAAAATCATGCAGAGGATCATAAGAAAATAGGAAATGGAAAAATAATAGTCAGTTATTCAATAATATAGAGGATTGGATATGTTATGAGGGGTAAGAAAATGTGCTTATATATATTTGTATAGAGATAGTTAACTTTAGTAGATAATAAATGATTGACAGAAGAGAAAATGAGAAAGTGGAATAAAAAGGCTAATTTGAGAGGAAATTGAGGGACTATGAATTTTAACAGGTGAATCTTAAAGGACTAGGATAAAAGGTTTGAGAGGAAAGAATGGAAAATCCAAAAACATTTACGTTTCCAGACTCTTCAACTTAATAAGTAGACGCCTTGTTTAGAGGTCAAATGAATGGAGGACAGAGAGGAGAGAAATTAATTGAAGACTTTAGAGTTGCATGGCACCTAAAAATAGAGGAGACTTAATTATAGTTTTATTTATTATAGTTATAATATAGATAAGCTACGAAATACCACGTATAACCCTATTTTAATATTGTATTTATAGGTCAAGTTGAATGATATATTTAATATGATTGCATATAGTAATTATCTAAGAAATTAATATAATTTAGTGCCTTTTTGAATATTGTTTATTAGAAAATTATTGAATAAGTGTAAACATATATGAATGGAGGACAATTATGGATATCGGAAGAGGTGTGTACATGTGGCCCACCAACATGATTACCACATTCCCTTTTTTTAACATAATAATGCTAAAGTTCTATCTTTTACAATTTAGTTGTGCAAAGAAATCTACCAACCCATATTTGAAAATTCCCCTAACCTAATTAGGTAGCATATTGTAAGCAATTTATGGCTTTAGACCAATCACCACTTGTAGCATCTTGTCACTCTAACACTACCCCATTCAGGAAAATTTCACCTTCCTGCCCCCTACTCGAGTTCGTTCAAGACCACTATCAAGATTGATAGAAGATAAATTTTATAATAAACATGGGAGAACAAATAAGTCAATGATATTTTGTTAAATTTTTATCACAAGTCAAGCTAATAAAGATACTGTATTTTTTCTATTTATACCCTTTCCACTTTCTCCAGACCTTACATATCTAGAAACGAACTAAACTTATGAAAACTGATACCGAAACAAATAAACAAAAAAATTAAATTGGAATTTCGGTAGTAGGGCCGACTCAGAAGTTTTAGGGGCCTTAGGTGAACTTCTAATTGGGGGTCCCTTTACATAAAAAAATCAAATTAAAGAAAACGTGTTCTTCTCGCATTTTTTTGATGAAAAATTATAAATTAAATCATCAAATTCTTAAAACAATTATTTCCAATTGATAACATAGCTAAGCCATTTAATCTATCTTGCGACCTAGTAGAACGAAGGTAAATTTTTATTAATTTTGACTTTGAAAAACTTCTTTCCGCTGAGGCAACAATAATGGTTATTATCGAAATTAATCTGTTGAAAATCCACGTATTTGAAAAAATACAATCCATTCTTTTAATATAGTCTAACACCTCAATTGTTTTTTTTATTTCTTTAGGTAAAGACGTTTTTAAAATTTTCAATTCACAAAATAATTGATTTCCATCAGTATCACAATTATTGTGATATGTTAAAAAATCTTGAAGTTCAATACGATAACTCTATAAATGTCATCATCTAAGGTTTTTAACTTTTTCAAATCAAACAAAAACCCTAAACTATCCTCATATTTTTTTAATTTTCAAATCTAGTCCTAAATGACATAAGCACTTAATGTATTACATGTAAGAAGTAATTAGCTCTAAATAATTCTTCCGCTGATTGTCTAATCTCATCACTATAATTCTCATCAAAATATTTTTCTAGAAATATTAAATTTTTCATGAAATATACCTTCAATTTCAATTTCCTTAGCAATACTATAGCTTCAATCTTGGCGAATTCAAATTTGTTTTCTCTTTCATTTTCAAAATAAGAAAAAAAGTTCTTTTAAATGATTCAAAGTAACGTCTTTATCCAAGTCATACATTTGTAAAAGTTTGATGACTTTATTGTTCATATTCAATACATTTTACCAAATAACCATACTAAAAATAAAATCAAAAGTGCCATTCTTTTCATATGTGAAATATTTTCTTCTTCATTTTGTTTTATCTTTTTTATTTTTTTCGTGACTGGTATGATATTTTTTAGTAGACATATTAATCACACAACAAAACAAAGTGTAATTTGCAAACATAAAACTTAATCAGACAACACAATTATTAGTGGAAAAAATTTACATTCTAAAACAAATTATAACAAAGAAATAAACATATACTTACACAAACTCATATCTTCAAATGCCTGAGTATGTCCCCCAATTACCTTAACTTTCTAAAATTGAAAATCCTTGAACCATACCCTAAATTTGTGTGTGTGTGTGGGGGGGGGGGGGGGGGGGGGGTGAAGAAATTGAAAACCTATATTTTCAAACCAAAAATTTTTATAACCCTCATTTTTTTATAGTTGGGGGATATTCAAAAACAAAATTGTGTGAGTTATTGTAAAAAAATGGAGGGGGGAGGAAGATGGATTCGTGAACAAATTTGGAGGAAGTGATTTTTATCTTGTTTGTTTGTGTGATAGAAGAAAGAGAAGAGGATAAAGAATGGTAAGTTCAGTGTGCTATGAAATGAAATGACAAAAGAAATAGAGGAGAGAGAGTCGTTAGTTGTAGGTGTAGAAGTTGTTGTAGATGGGTTGAGTTTAGCGGATTTAGTGTTAGGTTTAGTGGGTTTGTACTTATTTGGTTGGGCTTATAACTTTAAACGGGTCTCTAAACTTTTTTAGTTGGGCCGTAATTATTTTGTAATTTATTATAAGTGGAACAAGTATTTTCATAAGGGGCTAATTTTTAAATGGTAACTCTAATTTTTTTTCATAACTAATTTTGTTTTTATCCAAAAAATTTATGCCTAAATAGTTTTTTATATCCTTTTTTTTGGGGGGGAGGGGACGATATTAATCGGGGGTACTAGTCGACCGCATGCTTTGCCTATAGACAAAGATAGTCTTGGTGAGTAGGAATCCTCTATCTAACAAAAATAACCAATTCAACAAACACATTCCTCGAGTAGGCTGAAAAATTAACCCAAAAATTAGTATGAAAAACATAAACCATAAATAGATTTATCTAACAAAGATCTATTAGATAGAGAAAGAGGATATAAAGGCTAATAGAGAGACAGAGAGAAAAGGTATGCGTAGGGTAGAAAAAGAAATGAATTATTCAAGAGGGAGGAAGCGTAAACGATGGGTATGTGAAGGGGGAGAGAAAAAAGGATGATATTGAAATGGAGAGGGGGTTTGTACAGTTGTACCTTGGTGTTGAGGTGGAGAAGAAGAGCTTATTAGAAATTTATTTAATGCCTTTGTCACTTGTCAGCTGTAGCTTTGTGCATTGAATTTTGGTAGAACATTTTTAATGTTTTTTTTTTGTTATGAAGGGTAATTTCGGGACAGTTTACGCATCCCTCAGATTAATCTCTCCACCCCAAACAAGGCTTTCAAAATAGGAGTTTACTCCCTGTGATCTGTGTCCCCAAAACGCAGCTGTCAAGGTTCAAACATGAGTTTCGGGTTTACAGCTACACTCGGTTATCACCTTGGACAGTCGTTGGGATTTAATGTCAGTAATATGATACAGTCTTTTGTTAGAGAGTTAAAGAGTGAGTTAGAGGTAATAGGATAAAGGAATGAGAATAGTCCGAATGGGTATAGTTGTTAATAGCATATAAGGAGTGAAAGAGACACATAAAAATTATAAGCCGAAATAGATGAGATATTAATTATGAGGTGCCAATTTATGAGTTTCACCTGACATTACGGGAGGATAAGTTACAATTATAGATATATACTAAAGATCTAGCTTTATTCGCCACTAAGCAAAACTCATAATATGGGGTAAACCTAAAATATAATAAGATTGTGATCAATACTGACTGGAATGATTGATTCTAATTATGACTAATTAATTAATTATGTCATTAAATTAATTTCACGCTTCATTCGAAGGTGAACTAAATGTGTCACACACCATAAGGGAGTTATAACAAAACTTACAAGAACTTTATATGTAAGTAGGCTTGACGAGTGTGAATTATTAACTTCAAAACTAGGATGGTTGTATTTATAATATTAACAACCTTGAGAATCCCATTTCCTAATATTATTAATTTTGTTGAGTTTCATAGTGAAGATGAATGTCATGATTAATATTGTAATTTTTGAAATATCATGTGCAAAAAAAATACATAACTTTTAGGATTGATTTTACATTTTACCCATTTTTTATTTATTGCATTTCATAAATGTTAATTTTTAAAAGGGGCACTTTCCCTTTTAGACCATGACCAATAATATTTTTGGGCTATAGTCAACTTACATATTTTTTGGGCACTAAGGTCCCTCAACCATTAATATATACCTTATATTATATGATATACACAAAATTTACCAGTGTATATTACAAAAAAATCATGTATACGTTATAAAATTTCATGTACAAATTATATTTTTTCAAAAATTACAAACAATTCATATACAAAATAATATATATATATATATATATATATATATATATATATATAATAATGCTCCTGTGTGGACTAGTCCGCATTTTAAGAATGCGGACCGAACATGTGTCACCTAACGGTGCGCCTAGAAATTATCGCCTAAATTATAGGCACACTCTCTCTCTTTTCTGGGCTCACCGCTAGGTGACACATGTCCGGTCCGTATTCTTAAAATGCGGACTAGTCCGCACAAGAGCAAGACTGTATATATATATATATATATATATATATATATATATATATACACACACACACACACACATTGGGTATACAAAAAGAGTATCTTTAATAACAATTTTATGCCAAAAACCTCTTCAAACGTACTAAAATAGTGTAGTGGGGACATATTTCTCCTTAATGTGATAAAACAATAAGTATTTTATGGGACGCTGGGAAATTTCCATGACCTAACGAAAACCTAACTCCATTTTTTAGATGAAAAAGCATATTTCCTCATGGTATTTATGTTCTATTATCATTGCTTTCCACCCTCGTATGGGATGATAATAAACAATTTGTGTTTGTAGGTCCTCTTCCAATTTGTTGTCATTTCTATCTTCTATTTAAATATGAATGTATTTTAAAAGTTAATTGTTATAGCCTCTTGGTTTTTTATTTGTGTTTAGTTTTCCTTTTTAGGCTTCTTACTAGATTTTTTATCAGTTATACATTTATACAAGTCTTGTAACAACCACATAAAGTCATCTACTTTCGGAAACTTTCTCGTGCGTTTATCGATAAATCCATAGGAGTTCCTCACCTAACCATATGATAATGGGGGATCACTACGCATTTACACCAGCGGGCAATCCTATACAAAAACTCGTATGATTGATTAAATAATATGCCTCTCTCATCACGAAATGTAGACCGAACAGGTAGTAACACCATATCGACCTCCACAAAGTCTCGTGTCATGAGCCAGGAGTGCAGTGAATCAAAAGCCTGAGCGATAGATTCCGCACTAGTGAATGGTATCTTCACATAACCAAACAATATATATATATATATATATATATATATATATATATATATATATATATATATATATATATATATATATATATAGAGAGAGAGAGAGAGAGAGAGAGAGAGAGAGAGAGAGAGAGAGAACATACCCTTAAGCGTACCCGAATCATGTGAATCCCCACTCGTCGGATTGTATCAATTAATTAAAATCTTATAAGCAATATTAAATGTGCATACAAACTTACAAACTCTTTTTAACATCTACAACCAATACAATTCTAATGGCGTCAATTCTAGAAAGTGGTGTGAAAGTTTTGAAAAATTATATACCTTATTGTTACGCATATCCTTTCATAACCAATCTTGATTTGTGCCTTTGTAGTGACCTAACAAAATTTAACTTCATTTTTTATATCCACTTAGGGTCCGTTTGGTTCGTGGTGAAATACTTTTCACCATGTTAAAAGTAAAAGGTAAATTATTAGTGCGGTGATTTTGTTTTCACCATCTCCGTTTGGATGGTCGAGTTTTCACTAGGTGAAAATTTTAACTTTTTCACCATTTGTTGTTTGGATGGTCACGATTAATATGGTGAAAAAATAAAATGACCATATTACCCTCATACTTCAAATGCATAGAACTATTTTGATTTTCATCACACAAGTGTCAATGCCCATTAAAAAATATGCATTTATCTCAAAATAAAATTTGACATAATCACCCCCCACACAACTAGTCATATTTGGCTACGCAAGACAAATAAGTAAAAAAACAGTAACAATTAAAAATAAAGTCCTTATTAAAAAAGAAAGCAGTCCCAATTTAAAAAAAAAATCCAACAATGAAAAAAAACTGTCATTTGTAAAAAAAACAACCACAATTAAAAAAAAAGAGTCAACTATAAAAACAGTAGTCCACAATAAAAAAAAGTTCTCAACAATGAAAAAACAGTCCCAATTAAAAGAAAAGTTTTCAACATTGAAAAAAAACATTCCAATTAAAAAGAAAAAGTCCCAACTATGAAAAAAAAGTGTTCCAATTAAAAGAATTAAAAAAAATAGTTCCCAACTATGAAACCGTCCCAATTAGTAATTAAATTCCCAACACATTACCATGCTCCAAACAAATATTCATTTTTTGTATTTTTTTTTTATGGGAATAGATATTCTGACACCCTCTATATGTTCCCCCACACCATTTGAATAATAAATGACAATTGTGCCCTTAAATTTATAAAATCTAAATGTCCAATTTTTTCACCTCCAACTAAAATAAATACATTTGATAAAAACAAAAAAAATTATATTTTCATTAAAAAAAATTAATTTTGATAAGTAATAATAAAAAAAACTGTTTATAAAACGTAAAATCTTATCTATTTGTTTTATTAAAAAACTATATATAAAACGTAAAATTTATTTTTCTTAAGAAACTATTTTCTTAAAAAGTCTTTTATTTTTTATTTACAAATTTTATTTTTGGTTAAAAACTTTTTTTTTGTACTATATTAAAAATAATCTTTTTAATATTTTGAAAAAATATTGTCTGCGGCAGCGGTATCTATAGGCGGTCCGACCACCCATACATACCGCTGGCGTGGAGCATTTTTGTCTAATATGTTGGTCCGTGCCAACGGTATGTATAAGTGGTCGAACTACCTATACATACCGCTGACGCGGACCATTTTTTTGTATAGTAAAAATATTATTTTTAAAATAGAAAAAAAAACAGTTTTTAACTGAAAAATAAATAACGAAACCATTTTTTTAAATAAATAAAAGAAACAATTTTTTAACTAGAAATGATAAAAAGAATGTCCATTTTTTAAAATAAATAACGAAACAGTTTTTTTATCAACGTCCATTTAAATAAAAAGTAATATGTTTTTTTTATAAATAACATAATGTTTTTTAAATGAAAAAATAACTTTTATAATTTTTATATTTTCAGAATATTAAAATTTTAATTTTCTAGAATATTAGGATTTTTATTTTCAAAATATTATGTTTTAGTTTTTTCATAATATTACCTTTTTTTTAAAGTAACAGATTTTTGGGCAAAAGATTATATTTGCTCAAATTATATATGCATAGAGGGTCTTTTGATCTTTTAGTATTTAAATATTGAAAAGGGTGTGGAGAAAGATATAGAGGGCGTAAGAATAGCTATTCTATTTTTTATTTATTTTTAAAAATTTTAATTTTTTAATTTTTTAATTTTTTTAATTTTTTTAATGTTTTTTAAATAAAAAATCAAATTTAGAAAAAAATTATTTTTTTAAATGAATATTTGATGATCATACTAATTGAGAGGGAGAAATGAATGTGTGATAGTTGTAAGTGGAAATAAGAAAGGTTACTTTGATAATAAGATAAATTTCATTATTTTCACCTGTTAAATTATTCACTTTACCCATGGTTTAAAATGGTTAAAGTTTCACCTCACTTTTCACCATATTCATTTTATTTCACCGTGTTAAATGACCAACCAAACAAATATTTTATCTAGGTGAATTATATTTTAACGCGGTGAAAAATATTTCACCACGAACTAAACGGACCCTTAAGCGTAATAACTTCTTTTCTTTTTCTGAGAGGCAACTCCATTAACTTCCTAGTCTTGTTGTTCCCTATAACTTCAGTCTCTGTAACCATTACATTGCACCATTCCTTCTTAGTTACGAAATCTTTAAAATAAGTATGCTCCACAACAAAACATGCAAATTGACGATCAACATAAATATCAGCAAGACTTCTTACCTTTGTAGGAAGGGAATCATTAATCGAACAGGTTGATTCGTTAGAATCTTGTGAAGGGATTTCTACTATACCTGGATCAGCCCCTATATTTTCTTCTTCAACACCGATAGGAGTTATTCCATCAGTTTTCCAGTCCACTGCTTTATTCTTATCAAATATCATATCATGACTTACGATCAATTTTTTTTATAGTCTATAGCCCTTTGTTTCAACACTATAGCCTATGAAAATGCCTTTTTTTTGTCATCTAACTTTATCCTTTTTTTTAAATGGTATAAATGCATATGCTATAGAGCCAAAAGTCCTCAAATGACTTACATTGCGCTTTTCTCCACACCAAACTTCACATCGTGTTACTCTATGGACTGTAGTTGTAAGAAACTGATTAATCAAGTAAATTGTCGTTACAACAGCTTCACCCAAATATTCATATGGGAGTCCCTTATCTTTTAGCATAATCTTGGATGCTTTAATTATGGTTCTGTTTTTGCGCTTGGCCATGCCATTATTCTTAGGTGTGTAGCTTTCTATCGATTGGCTTTGGATTCCCATGTCACTACAGTACATATTAAATTCTTAGGATAAAAAATCACCACCATAGTCGGTACATAAAATAATAATGGAATTGCCACATTGATTTTCTACAAGTGATTTACAAGTCTTGAATATGGAAAGAACTTTAGATTTTTCTTTCATAGGATACAACCATGTCATCCTGGTATAATCATCAACAAATATGACAAAATATATGTTTCCACCTAATGACAATGTTTTCATTGGGCCACAAACATCAACATGTATAAGCATCAAAGGCTTGTTTGCACGTCAAGACTTTCCAACTGGAAATGGTTCACGATGATGCTTGCCAAATATGCCTGCTTCACATACTTTATCACCATGTTTCACTAATGGAAAACAATTTGCCATGTTTTGTTTATGCATTAAACTCAACCCATCAAAAATTAAATGAGCATATCTTTTATGCTATAGCATGGACTCTTCAACATATGCCTTAAATGCCTTTAATCCAAGCTCAGAAAATAAGACATGAAACATTTTATTTGCTATCATTTTAACAGAGAAAACCTTCTTCATACTTTTTTTTTAATCACAATTCATACATTCACCATCCCAAAAAATAGTATACACCCCTTTCTCATCAACTGGCCCATACTTAATAAATTTTGGGCCAACCCATGTACATACATGGCATCATATATAAATTTCTTAAATGACTGTCTTCTCCACAATAGTACCAAGCCCTTCACCTTAACTTAATTGTTATCTCCCATTCTTACTTGTGGCTTCACTGGTTTATCAATATCCATGAATTAATCATTGTTTACTGTCATGTGTTTGCAATATCTATTGTCAAAATACCAACTTCATCATTCATTTCAGCACGACAAGAAAGATATAAGATTTCTTCAACTACATTTTTTTTCCATCATGAAAATTGTCTTGTTCATTAGGCTTCTGATGAAAATACTTTTCAATGTTGTCATAATGTTTACAACGAAAGCATTTTATTGGGTCTCTATTGCTATTTTTATACCAATAATCCTTGGTGGCAAGATTTTCTCTTTTACATATTGAACATGGAAGAAAATCAGAAATAATGCTACATTTATTTCTCTATTTTTGGTAGGACTGACCTTTTCCTCTTCCCCGAGATCCGTTTCCATGGCCACAATGTCCTCTTCCATTATGTCCCCTTCATGCATTCTTTGGTCCCTTTCTTACATCAAGCTTTGATTAAAATGCTTGCTCCAACAAAATTTGAGTTAACCTGTGTAATAGGGTAGTCCCCTTGTAGCTTGGGAGTATGGTAATACTAGTTGAGGTATAACCCATATAGGTATGGTGATAAACGATAAACCAAGAATTATTTAATAGATACAAGTGAACAGACAATAATACAGATGATCAACACTCAGATTAAACTCACAATACACTCATGTATAACTCAAACAATAATAAAGGAAACTCAAAAGTGACTCATTCAAAGGGAGAGAGAAGTACGCGCTATAGATACATCTTGGTAAGAAAACAACACACCAACAACCTCTGAAAGATCTCTTGTTAGTTATTAAAAGCTTTGCTCATACTTAACGTCACAAACATTAAGTGCGTGATGGGCTAGCCAGCCCTACGTAATAAACATTAATTGTCAAGACATGCTTTTTTCCTAACCATTATGCGTTAGAGGACTGTCACCATAGAGGTGGCTCACCAACTGTCTGACAGCCTCAAATACTATGGTGGTTTACTCAAGTACAAATTGGAAAGTGTTTATCTGGATAATGACATCACTTAAAGTAGATGTGACATTCGGTAGAGGGGTAGTTGGTTCGAAACTCAACATATGATGGAACTCCAGGATACTCCGCATAAGCTTCTACGGTGAAAGGTCTCTCAGTGTATCTAAGATGGTTAGGGCAAGCCCTGACGCTGTCTTACTTATCAATCATCCAAACCAAGTCCTTCTGAAGTTCCTACGGTGAGGTCATTCGATAGAGCATGTACGCTCTCCTAGGACCTCCCAGACCTGGTCTCTCGCGAGTACCATTTATCCTCACACTATATAGAACAATCTTTACAACATTACAAATAATGTTACGGGTACAATTTAACTAAGTAAGAAAAAGAAGATAAAGGATGAGATTTCTCGACCCATCTCCTCACTGAGCTGCCATGGTCAGCTGTCACGCTGCCTTTATGATGCTTCCTTCCCTTGAGTACCATTTGTTAACTGGGTAGGCTCTCTCTAATTTAATGATTATCTTGAAACCCCCCCTAAATTTTCCCCTTCATGGAAAGATTTTTTGTGATAATAAGAAATGTGTGCACGGAAACTTCTCAATTTGATGCACCTTCTTTTTATGAGAAAAAAATTCTTCCATCTTTGTCTTCGTTGCAACTTTTGTTGTTATCTCTTCCAGAAAAAAGTAAAATTATCCCCGATGCACCTGAACCAAAGCTTTGTAAAGTCTCAGCTAATGGCATGAGGACATCTCTACTTTTTTCTTTCATTACATCTCAATCGTTCTGCCTTCTTTGCCGGCTATTGGAATTCCCCTGAAATATCTAAGGAAACTGTTGATTACCCGTTCTAGCTATTCAAAATTTAGATTCTCACCTATTTACATTTTTTTCGTTACGCCACTGAGTGAACCTTATCGTTAGGACTGCCCCTGGTGGAACGAGTTCTCATCGTTTGAACTTATTCGTTATTCTTCGCCGTTTTAACTTGTTCAAAAAGTAAAATTATCCTCGATGTACCTAAGCTAGAAGCAACTCCGATCGGGCTTGTGGCGAGGGTATATGGTGAACTTTTTGAACGGTGCTATGTGGAGCCTTTACTCAAGCGTTGAAATTATCTACCATGCCTCTTCAACCCGTTTTATCTTAGTTTATGTTTTTACCGTGGGGACTATATATGGTTCAAAATATTTGGCGCTAAAACTTAACTTCTCCTTAAAGCAATACACCTTTTTACAAATGTCACCTCATTATTGACGTTAGCATGTCTTTTCTAATTGCAATCATTTTGACAGCCTGGCACGTGCCTCTGTGGGAAACTCAAATGTCCACTTGATTTCAAACGACTAATTCCCAACACTTAGTCACTTTTTCATCTTCGTCTCTTTGCTTGCCTTAATACTTATAGAGATTTTTAGAGAAAACTACTGTTGATACCAAAATTAGTATGCTGATGTGGATGAATAATAAGAAGACACGTATCAATCTACGTGGCACAATAGCAACGAGGAAGATTGTTTCCCCGACCAACATACTCACTCCGAGCAACAAGTATACTCTGAGGAACAACCCTCCGAGGTACTCTTACCTTCCGAGGAACTCCAATGCTCCAAGGAACTCTTAGACGACGAGCAACTAAGGCGGTTCGAGCTGCACCTCGATCACAGCATTAATTGCCAAATAATCAACAGTTTAACTATTCATTGAATGCTTATCATCTTGACGCGCACGTTTGAAGAACATTAAATGAATTACCCTTTCATATGTGTATCATTTAATGTAACACCCTTTCATGTACATCTTAAAAGGCTATAAATACCTTGTATCACCCTCATTCAATGGGGACCAGAATTTCTTGGTATCACATGTAATCGAGAATTCCAATAACACTCAGCAATAACATAACAGTGGACGTAGGCCATTCTTATAAGGCTGAACCACTTTAAAAATCTTTGTCTCATTTATTTATCTGTGATTGAATAATTAGAGTAATCTAATTTTTTACATCAACAGATTGACGCCGTCTGTGGGAACGATTTGTTATTATCGTTTTTCACCAAAAATCATTCATCACCAATGGTGGATAACCCAGAATCTAGCAATCGAAATGCTGGAAATGCTGGAAATCTTCCAAATACCTCTGCACCTCCAGATCTGGCCGGGATCATGACAAATCTGGTTCAAGGACAAACCGCCATGCAAGATACGATGCGGCAACTCATACAAACTCTTCATGGCGGCGCACCTGCACAGTTAGGGCATCGAAGTGGTCAGAGGCAAACCTATTTACTTTCTTCGCGATCCAGGCATACTGAATCACATCGTAATGAGGAATCTGATGATTTCTCTTATCAACCTGGGCAAACTTCGTCAATACGGGTTACAGATACTGAACAACGTGTCGCCCTTTCCCCAGAAAGGGCCAGCGCATTGGAAAGGTTAAGTAGGGCCTCTCCTTTCAGCCGATTAGGCCCTAGGAGGAATAGGAGTCCACCTAAGACCATGTCGAGGAGTTTTCGACAACCATCAGACCTAAGAGAAGGATCAGCACAGTCACGACCAGTTGCTCGTCAAGATAGATCTCAAGAAGCTACCTCAGAACGATCAATTGCTCGAACCAATAGGCCCGAGGAAGGAAATGAAGCGTGGAAAGGATCTCTTCAGCGGTTGGAAGATAGATTGGGAGAAATGGCTTAGGCGAAGAATCCCCTACAACGAACTTTTGTTCAAGGGATACCTTTTGTCCAGGCCATTGTAAATTTTCCAACACCGTCAAAATTTAAAGCCCCTGTAGTGACCCCCAAATACGATGGAAAGACAGATCCTGTTCTTCACATACAGCAATATCAAGCTGCTGCCGACATCTATGCTGTCCCCGACGAGATAAGATGTAGGGCATTCTCGGGAACTCTTACCGGATCTGCCCAAATATGGTACAACAATCTTCCTCGAGGTAAGATTTCAACTTTCTTTCAATTGACCGAGTTGTTCATCGGCAATTTCTGTTTTGGAGCAAAGCCAGTAAAAAGAGTAGCACACTTGTTAAGTGTTAGACAAAAATCTGGTGAAAGCACTAGAGATTACATAACTCATTTCAATAACGAGAAACTGGAAGTCATAGATTATGAGGAAAAGACAGCAATCACCGACTTGATGAGTGGTTTGTTGCCTAATAAGTTATATTACACTTTGCCGAAAGATCCACCTAAAACTATGTCAGAGTTGATGGCAAAAGCGGCCAAAATCATGAATGCCGAGGAGGCTATGGCTGCAAAAAAGAATATGGATAAAGACACCAAGGTGGAAGTCGACAAGTCTAAGAATAAAGAGCATAAGGGCAATGGCAGTGACAAGCGTTCCAGAAATAATAAGTCGTCATGGGAAGTCCTGAAGAAATACGATAATTATACTCCCTTGAAAATGGGTATTAATCATGTCTTGGAAGAAATCAATAATAGCGAGGAGGTAAAGTGGCCGAAGAAACTAAGGTCAGACCCCGATGCGAGGAACAGGGATAAATATTACGAGTTCCACAAGGATCATTTTCCATTGCCCAGAATTGATCAATTAGTGGATGCTACCTCGGGACACGAGCTGCTCAGCTTCATGGATGCTTACTCCGGCTACAACCAGATCAAAATGAAACCTAAAGACAGGGAAAGTACTTCTTTTATTACCCCTAGGGGAACTTATTGCTATAATGTTATGCCTTTTGGTTTGAAAAATGCAGGAGCGATATGCCAGCGGCTGATGAACAAGGTTTTCACCGAACAAATCAGTTGCAACATGGAAGTCTATGTCGATGATATGCTGACAAAGAGCAAGAAAGCTGCTGATCATCTAGTTGACTTAGCTCAGACCTTTGATCAACTGGATAAATACCAAATGAAGCTCAACCCGACGAAGTGTACATTTGGAGTACGAGAAGGGATGTTCCTCGGATACATCGTCAACCAGCGAGGCATTGAGGCGAATCCAGAAAAGATCAAAGCTCTTTTAGGGTTGCGATCTCCAACGACGAAAAAAGAGGTACAAAGTCTTACAGGACGAGTTGCCGTGCTCAATAGATTTGTATCTCAAGCAACTGATAGGTGCCTTCCATTCTTCAAAACACTCCGAAAAACTTTCGAGTGGAATGATGAATGTGAAAAAGCCTTTCAAGACTTAAAGAAATATCTGGGAACACCTCCATTGCTGTCCAGACCAGTGATGGGCGAAAAGTTGTACTTATATCTGGCAGTATCAGATAATGTAGTCAGCTCAGCACTGATCAGATTGGAGAATGGAGTCCAGAAGCCAATTTATTACACAAGTAAGGCTTTCCGAGGTGCAGAAATTAGGTACCCGAAGTTGGAAAAATTGGCGTTGGCATTAATTGAAGCAAGTAGAAGAATGAGGCCATATTTCCAGGCCCATACTATCGTCGTGTATACCGACATGCCGTTACGACAAGCCCTTCATAAACCAGAGAAATCAAGGAGACTAATGTATTGGGCAATAGATCTCGGTGAATATGATATTGTGTATGAACCCAGATCATCACTAAAAGTGCAGGCTGTAGCAGATTTTATAGCAGAATTTACTTATTCTGATATCCCCGAGGAGCAAACATTACTCGCTGATCAACCCGTGGATGTTACAGGATCAACAAACACAAGCTCAGACCAACCCCGATTGGTAAAAGAACTTGTGGATGTAGAAGGATCATCAACTTCGAACTCAGACTAGCTCCGGTTGGTAAAAGAGCGAGAAGAGATGGTCGACGAGGAGCGAAAAGTGCCAGGGGAGGATGAAAGGAAACAACAAATATTTCACCGAGGAACTCTATCAGATAAGGAATTTGAAGACGGGTTACCCATATGGAGATTATATGTAGATGGCTCATCTTGCACAGCAGGTTGTGGGGGAGGAATTGTTTTGAACACCACAGACGAGATTGACATGGAATATGTCTTACGATTCCAATTCAAAGCCTCCAATAATGAGGCTGAGTATGAGGCTATGATAGCAGGTCTTAATTTAGCAAAGATTATGGAAGTGCAACAAGTGATGGTATTCAGTGATTCTCAATTGATTGTGAATCAAATGATGGGAACATATGTAGTTAAAGGAGAATTAATGGTCAAGTATCATGCCAAGGTAATGGAGTTATTGGCAGAATTTGATGCAATTCAGTTAATCAGAATACCAAGAATAGAGAATGCACGAGTAGACGCACTGGCCCGACTAGCATCAGCTACTCGTACCGAGCTGCGAAGAACAATACCAATTGAAGTATTAGAAAGTCGGAGCATAGATAAAAACATGACGATGAACATTATCACCCTTGATCTAGGACCATCTTGGATGGATCCCATCAGGGAATATATTGAAGAAGGAGAATTATCGGAAGATAAGCTCGCTGCCAAGAAATTAAAGTATAAAGTTGCTCGGTATGTACTAACTAATGGTATTTTGTATAGACGAGGAATTATGGCAGGTTTGCAAAGATGTGTACATCCTTCCGAGGTGAAAGAATTAATTGAAGAAATCCATGAGGGGTCCTGTGGAGCTCATGTAGCAGGTCGAACACTTTTGCAAAGGGTGATGACTCAAGGATACTACTGGCCGATGATGCGGGCTGATTGTATAGCCTATGCTAAGAAATGTGACAAGTGTCAACGTTTTTCCTCCATCTGACGAACTCCACAAGCATTGTTGACACCCATAACTTCCCCTTGGCCATTTGCCATGTGGGGAATTGATTTGGTTGGACCACTGCCAACCACCCGAGGAAGATTCAAGTACCTCGTCGTCGTAGTAGATTATTTTACTAAGTGGGTAGAAGTTGAACCCCTTATCGATATGACGTACGAGAAGGTATACCAGTTTGTTTGGAAGAATATCATCTGTCGATATGGTCTCCCTCATGCCTTCATCACAGACCATGGAACACAATTCGACAACGAGGAGTTTGCTGCCTATTGTCAACAATCAAACATCCTGAAGACCCATTCAGCACCAGGTCATCCTCAAAGCAATGGGCAGACAGAGGTAATGAACAGAACACTGCTAAATGGTTTGAATAAGAGGCTAAGTGAAGCTAAAGATAACTGGATTAATGAGCTACAAGCAGTATTGTGGGCTTACCGAACAACTCCCCGAGCAACGACTGGAGAATCACCATATATGCTGGCATTTGGAAGTGAGGCTGTAATAACTGCCGAGTTGGGTCTACCAACACACAGAGTGCTGAATTTCAATTCCCCAGTCAGTGACTTGATGAGAAGACTGGATTTGGATATGCTCAAGGAGGTTAGAGAAGAGGCAGCCATTAGGAATGCTGCTTATCAATAACGAACAGCTCTGTTCTACAACAAGAGGGTGAAGAAATGCGATTTAAAAGAAGGAGATTATGTGCTAAAGAAGGTCATTCAGAAGCACAATAAATTGGAAGCAAACTGGCATGGACCTTACCGAGTTACAGAAGTTGTTAGACCAGGAACTTACCGAATAGCAACTCTAGAAGGAGAGGAATTCAAGAATGCTTGGAATGCTGAACACCTTCTTAAGTATTATTAGTAATGTAAAATGTACAGCAGTTCCATCAACATGAATAAAACGATGATGTTTCACAATTTTTTCTCTCCTTTGTTTGAAAGTTTTTCAGGGAATACTAGTGTTGTATACTACGCTGTTCAACAGCAAAAAGAAGACGATAGTTCAGACCCACGACCAACTTCGGTTGGTAAAAGGGTGAGAACAAACTATACTCCTTTGGTTATGAGACATACGCTAGCGTGACCAACTCCGGTTGGTAAAATAACTAGTAGATAGTTCGAAAGAACCTGAAAGTTCGAGCGTGATCAACTTCGGTTGGTAAAATAGCGAGAACAAATTATACTCCTTTGGTTAGGAGGCGTACACTTACGTGATCAACTCCGATTGGTAAAAGATCTTGTGGAAAAGATAGTTCGAAAGAACCTGATAGTTCGAGCGTGATCAACTTCGGTTGGTAAAATAGCGAGAACAAATTATACTCCTTTGGTTAGGAGGCGTACACTTGCGTGATCAACTCCGGTTGGTAAAAGAGCTTGTGGACAAGATAGTTCGAAAGAACCCGATAGTTCAAACCCATGACCTACTCCGGTTGGTAAAAGGTCAAGAACAACATTCTTAAAAATGCCAATTTTGGCTGGTTAAGAAACAAAATATGCCAACTTATATTGGTCGGAAGGTAAAATCATTCCAGAAAATACAAAAAAATCCAAACTGAACTAAGTATAGTTGGTCGGTGATCAACACCCAACTAATTGTAGTTGGTCGACGAGGATAAATTATTGACCTTGGTTGGTCGGACACATTTTATGAAAAAATTTACCAAGTATGGTTGGTCGGGGATAAAAACCCATCAACTGTAGTTGGTCGACAAACACAATTTAACAACCTTGGTTGGTTGGAAACATTTTAAACATTTTATACTCATTACTTTATTACTAAGTGATTGAGCAACATTGATACTTGCAATTTTTATTACTAAGTTGGTTGATGAACAACACAATATTGTTATCTTTTTAACAGATACATATGCACAAATGTAAAAGTGTTAGACAAGTACAAAAGAATAGCAATACAAATTTGCAAACAGAAAATGAAAGTCTTTCATTAAAATAAATTACAAGTTACATATATGTGCTAACTATTACATTGAAAATCCTATTCTATTGGTTTTTTCCCTTCAGCCTTCGATACAGGTTCCTCGCCAGCAGGAGGATCATTTAATGTCTGAGGAGAATTGATAAAATTCAAGTCCTTCAACATTCTGACATTCATTACTGAGGGAGTATCCAAGAGATGCTCGGGACGAGATACGTCAATTTGAGAATGAAGGTTATAGTCACCAAGATAATTCGCAATCAAGCTCCGAGGAATGGCGCGAGCTGGTATCCATTCCATATCCAACTTGAAAGGTGGTACAGACAAGTGAAGCACTCCAGGCTCGTAGTAATACCACAAAAAATGTCCTTGCTCGAGCTTCAATACTCATAAGGCATTCAGCCAGCCTTGTTTATAACCTTCATTATTGGCATTTTTAATGCGAGCATCCAAATGATAAAGGGCCTCATTATAGCCTGCATTCCAAAATTCCATGGGCTGTTTATGGAATTGGAAGGTTAATCTATCCAATTGTTCATGAAGGTTTTTGGTGAAAAGGTCCTTGGTATGTAAAGCTGACTTCGTTGCAGTAAGTTGATCTTCCAAAGTCAGGATTTTCTTGGACATCTCAGACAAAGCCCGATCTTTTGCGTTCAACTGGTACGCTTGAGTTTCCAATGTTGACAGAGTACGAGCTTCTTCAATACTACGAGGAGTTCTTGATCCTCCCCGAGCAACTGAAGTGCTTCGTTCCTCGTTAACATCATGGGCAGCTCTTCTTCGCCCACGAGAACCTCTTCCTCGTCCCCGAGCAGTAGCAGAAGTACCAGATATTCTTAAAGTATCTAATTCTTGCCTTAATTTGGCGTTCTCAACTTCTAAGAATGAGAATCCTTCATCAGTGACCGGTACCAAGGCAGTGGAGGATGAAGCTGCAAACTCATATTGTGCCAACTTTTTCTGCAAATTGTTGTTCTCTTGTTCCAGCAGCTCGGCGATCTGTCTGCAGGCCTCAACTTCACCTTTTAGGGTTCTCTCCCTGACATCGTATCCAGTAATGATCTTTTTATGGCCTGTTTCAGAAGAAAGCTGTTGATATCTATTTTCATACTCCTTGTGCAACAAGGCAGTTGATTCATTGTGTTGATTCTGAAGATCTTCTAAAGTACAATGAAGTTCCTCGATCAATTCGTAGTATGCCACATTATTGGACACATATCGATCAAGTAAATCCTTCAGGTATCGGTAAGCCTCAACTGCTTGCTCTGAGGCATCATGGCCAAGGATGTCGGCAATCTCTGATACACTCAGGTCTGTATGACCAACTTTATAATATTCATGGCATTGTTGCATCAGCTTTGTATCATGGGCAGATATCATTTCCATTCTAGCCATAAACTAATAAAAAGGAGAAGGCAAGAGTTAATAAATAAAAACAGACAAAGCATCAACAATGTAGAGGAATAAAAAGATGTGATTTTATTACATCATCAACAAGATTACATCATTTGGAATACAGAAGTACAAGTAAGAAGAAAAAAAGAAAGATAGTACTGAACAACTTCACACCTTTTCCTTGTCTCCCAAGACTTTCTCGGGAGGCTGGGACGAGGAGCTTGGTTGCTCGGTAGGAACATTGATCTGATTGGTAGAAGCTGGGACTTATTCTGGAAGAGTAGGCAACGAAGAAATCTCCTCGGTGGCTGTCTGGTTGGGTGTTGGAACAAGGACTTGATCACCCCCTGTCATTGAAGATTCTTCAGATGCAACCTCATCTTCATCTTCGTCTTCAATAACTGGAGGAGGACTAGGGAGATGTTGTTGAAATAGCTCAGAGTCCTCGCTCACCTTCAATTCTTGCAAGGCAACAACCCAACCATCATGAACGAATTTCAAACTTCCATAATTCACCTGGGTCATCATTGCAGCTACCCCCTATCCCATCCTTTATCCCAACCAGTCCGAAAGGATTTCTTCACAGCCGTTTTTCTCTTCATCTTCTCTGAGGAGAGCTTCTCGGATAGAAGGTCCTCGGAGGCTTTCAGCTTGGCCTCCAACTCCTCCTTCTGACGATTTGCTTCGCGCAGAAGTGTTAACTCTTCCTCAGCTGACTTCAGTTTATTCTCCAGCTCCCCAAAGCCTGAAAGTTTCTCGGCATAGTCTTTATTCTCTCTCTCCAAGTCCTTCACTTTATTACCCAGTTGTACTTTCTCTGCATCAGACGCAGCCAACTTCTTCTCCCATTAAATTTTATCCTCGTCATACTTCTGACGAGATTGACTCACAGATTTAATAGCTTTCTCCAGTGCTCCTTCCACAGTGGACGAGGAGCAAGAAGCTTTGATCGCTTCATCCTTTTTAAGGATTATATTGAAACAACTCATCAACTGTAATCAGAAAAGGGAAATGATATCAGAAACAAATATGGGAAATAACAAAGGAAAATATGAAAAACTCAGAATAAAGATACTTAGTGAAGCAAGATGATGAGTAGCCAGAGAAGTAACCATATCCCGAGTAAGGTCTTCTTCAGTACCTTGCACATCGAGAATGGATGAAAATTTTGCCAAGCTCATCGTAGAGCTCGGAGGAACACTGATTGGAACACCATCTCCACCAGCTGGGAGCTGGGGAACGGCTCCAGAAATACTGACCGAGGAGGATTTCCTCAGTCTCCTCGGTGCCTTTTCAACAACCTCAACCAAAGAAGAACTTTTGGTTGGTGAGATAGTGGTTACTTCAACAGGTGCATCCTTCTGCACAGGAGCCAATGGGGGCTTCTCGACAGCCTTCTGAGAAGCAACAGGAGAGGTGACATCTTTATTCTTTATCCCTTTCTGGACATCAACCTTATTTTTCTTCCCAGCAGAGGAAGTTTCCTCGAAGAGAGCGGTAACTCTTCTCTTGCCCATTTTTTGGCTCAAAGGAATATGAGATTCCGGATCAGAATCTTCAGGAATTGCACTGGATCACTGATGCTGACCACAGGACGAGGAGTAAAGGACGACGTATAGCTCCTATACTGCAACAAGTATGAAGAAGACCTGATGTGCTCGTCTGCAATTCTCTGATGCAAACTCCAGATATGTTTCAATTGCCTTATATTAACTTCTGATTCTTTGGGAGTTTTTCTCTTGCTGTCAACTGCAAACAAAAACATATTGAAATATCAGTCATACATTTTATCAAATACCATGAAATCATAATTTCAAAAACAAAATAAGATGAAAATGACCTATCCCATTGCCATATGGGGGGCATCTGGGACCCTCATATACTGCATCTCCAACCAAATGGACATGTTGCCAATTTTTTATAACTACCTCGTGTTCAAAATAATCCCTGTTGGCATCAGGGAGGTTGACTACTAAGGCCCTATTCAAAAACCTAGTTTTAAAATAAAAAACGATGTCTAAAATAGCCCATTTGTAGCAGTACATAATCTCAGGAATTCCTATACGAGTTCCATGAGTTTGATTTAACCTATGTACCCCATTAACTATTATCCATGTGTTGGGGGCTATTTTTGCAGGGACAACGTCGAAGTACTGACAGAACTCTAAACATAACGGATTTGGTGGAAAAGAAAATCCACATTCAGCAATAAATAGGCTAGGGAACCAGTGTCCCTCAGCCAAATCAAAATAACTTGAAGGCTCAGAAAGAACCTCCAAAGTTACCCAAGAAGGAATAGAGAAGTCAGAGTAGAACTTCTCAAGATATTCGATAATGTAAACCATGATGAATAAAAGAAGAAGTAAGAAGAGCTTACAGGGAAAAAGGAGATCTGTTGACAAACGAAGGAGGAAATGAACGCACAAGAGAGAGAAAAGCTTTAGAAAACTCGAAAGCAGAAATTGAAAAGGTAGAAGACGATGGGATTGCCTTTGAAGTTTAAATACTTTGCCTTGGGAACCAGCGAAAGAAATGATTACATAAAAGAAATTATTTCGCTACCGGCGGCTAAAAGGACAAAAAATGCACGAAGATCGAAGCGCTTATGCAAAGGCAAAAAGGCGGATTCTGCGAATTTGGAAGGAAATTCAAATATGAAGAAAAGACTCCTAAAACCCAGGAAGGCCATTTAATATTGCCATATACCGAGAAAGAATGTTTCATACTCCTCAAAGTTCGAAAAATGAAACATTGGGGGCTTCTGTTGATACCAAAATTAGTATGCTGATGTGGACGAATAATAAGAAGACACGTGCCAATCTACGTGGCACAATAGCAACAAGGAAGATTGTTTCCCCGACCAACATACTCACTCCGAGCAACAAGTATACTCCGAGGAACAACCCTCCGAGGTACTCTTACCTTTCGAGGAACTCCAATGCTCCGAGGAACTCTTAGACGACGAGCAACTAAGGCGGTTCGAGCTGCACCTCGACCACAGTATTAATTGCCAGATAATCAACAGTTCAATTATTCATTGAATGCTTATCATCTTGACGCGCACGTTTGAAGAACATTAAATGAATTACCCTTTCATATGTGTATCATTTAATGTAACACCTTTTCATGTACAGCTTAAAGGGCTATAAATACCTTGTATCACCCTCATTCAAGGGGGACCGGAATTTCTTAGTATCATATGTAATCGAGAATTCCAATAACACTCAGCAATAACATAACAGTGGACGTAGGCCATTCTTATAAGGCTGAACCACTTTAAAAATCTTTGTCTCATTTATATATCTCTGATTGAATAATTAAAGTAATCTAATTTTTTACATCAACAACTACCATCCACCATTGTTGTTGTTGGTTTTCTTTATCTTCTCCTTCCTTTTCTATCTCTGCTTCTCTCATTCTTTGTCACTTCACTATGTTCACCTCTTTCTTTCTTTTATATAAACCCAATCGTCTTCCATTGCTTCTTTAAGCTCTGCAGTGGTTTCTACTAGTAATGCTCCACCTTCCACCACCACTGCTACTATTGCTACCCCTATGGATGCCACCACCTTGGTGGATACCATCCTAGAACAATTGCATTTTTATCATCTCTCTCATATCTTTGGCAATGGCGATGATTTATGGGGTGCCTTCAAGACTTGCACCTTGATTTCCAAATTTGACTCTTTACTCTTGGGTGGTGAAGATGAAGACTCTACCGCTTGGGGTTACTCCCTCAGAGGGAACCATGAGGTTATGTATTCACCAAGCTGACTTTCCCTATTCTCATATTGATGTCGAAGGACTTGGTTGTTCTCCATCTCTCTTTGATGATTGGAAATCGTTCATGCAATCCACATACGTTTATGCCCTCACCAAAGTTGGTCTTCACTGCCACCTAGTTTAGGGAGCTTACTCTATCTAAACACAACACTGACCTACAAGTTCTGGTTTCTTGATGGAACATCACAACCGATGCATTCATTGACTCATGAGGAGAGTTCATCGTTACCCTTGAGGGTGTTTGTGAGCTACTTGGGCTTGAGCCCATTGGTACTTCTCCCTACCACAATGAGGACTTGAATGCCAAAGAAATTAAGTACCAAGCCAACTTCGATCAGATTTGTAGGAGGTTAATTGGTACTTCCAATAAAGATACCTTCACCCTTCTCATTAGCTACTTGTAACGTGCTTCTGCTTCTTCTGAGTTTGGACTAGGTAAAGGTACACCCCTTGAGTTGTCAGCATATATACTTGTGATTCTATCCCATTTTATCTTATCTAGTAAGCCTAACGACCAACCTTATAGGTATCTTATTAATCTCTCCATCCATTTAGCCAGGGGATACAAGCTCCCTCGGGTAGTTATGGCCTTAGGATCACTTTACTCTTGGCTAGATAGGACTCTCCTGGATATGGAGTGATCTTTGGGCATATATAACTTGGCCAATTTTACAAATGCCATAATTTTAGTGGGCATCCTATATTACCGTTTTCCAGAAATATCAGCCAAGTTAATCCCCCTTCCATCTGTCTAAGCCATTAAGCTCCGTCGCCTTTTCTATATCCACAAAAGATAAAGTTGTAAGGACATACTGTACACTTTTGACAAACCGAGTTGCTTCGTTATGAGGCCTTATGGTGAAGATTTCTTTATCCACACTTGAATTTCTTTGGTCATGTATCAAGGGTGGTGCAACCTACTTCTAAGGATCTTATCATGGAAGACCCTTCATTTACCGTCATTTTAGTTTTGACTCCAAGCTACCTGCCCTCCTATACTGAACGGGGATACACTTCAGAATATTATAACCCCAACCACTGCAATCGCCAATTTGTCTAAAACCAAGGGGTTCCTGGGCCAGTATTTTAAGAGTCTCATAATAGAGCTACTTTTTTGAGGATGTGCCTTCTACACCATCTTAGCAGCCTCCGCCACCTGTTCTGCAATCAGCAACCAAGTAACCATCCCCACCCTTACCCAAAATGGCGATGTTACTTTGGATTTTGCATTGAAGTACTGACAGTCACAACTGGCTAAGATTGAAGAGTTTGTTCAAGATTCCTCTATTTACCAACCAGTTCAGACTTTCCTATCCTTAAAGATGGGATTAAAGGGGAATATATCCTTTGGGTTGAGTTCCCTCTAAGCCGTACTCCCAAAAGTCCTCCTACAAAGCTACCTCCTTACTGCCCTATGATCACCACTACTGCACCCAGGGTAAAGAAAGTCCCAACGCCTAAACAAACTGTCGAAGGTGCTTCTGATAATGTATCTTCTAGTGAAGGGCAATTAAAACCTACTTCTAAGAAAGCCAAAGGTTTTAAGAGTGAGTCTTCTTCAAAATCAAAGTCCCATCCTAAGTCCTAAGATCCTTTAGATGTCTTCCTCATTTCCTCTATTCCACCTTCCATGTATGTAGATCTGAGTGGGGAAATAAGATCTAAGTGCCAAGCTGGGCTACAACGGGTTCGTTGGGCATTTCAGTAATCCACCCCCGTTCCTCCTACTGTTGTATTCGCCACTATCATCGTAGATCCAATGGAGGGAGTATTAAAATATAGAAAGAGGTCCAGAGTCCCTTGTTCTATTGGTGCATCTGGCACTAAGAAAAACACTTTGGGTATAAAACCAAGAGGAAATGTTCTTAAGAGGTATAACCAACTATTGTTGATCTTTCTACTAAGGCCTTTCCTATTCCAGCTCGTGTTGAGGATATCACTCTTGAAGATAACCCTAACACTGAGTAAGGTCCAACCGAGAGGGCTTCTCTAGTTCCTTCACCACCTCCTTCGCCAATGGTTATATCATCCCATTTTTTTCCTGAGCAGGTATGTTTTTTCCATATTTAAACCATTTTAAGAATTTTGAAGTGTACTTTCTAACACTTCAAAATATTCTTTGTGCAGGATATTGAAGGAGAAATGCCTTCTCCTCCTGTGATCCCCTTTATGGGAGGACGCTTCGATAGAACCTCTACCGATGAATCTCCTCCCCGTTCTCTCATGTTTGGGCTAGTCTACTCATCGATCTATCTCCTGACGTGCATAGGAGGCTTTCAGGAGGGCTGATGCTTTTGGAGAATCCATTAGAGCTTCTTCCCAACCAGAGTAAACACCTCTGGATTCTTCTATGCCATATCCCCTTCCCATGATTCCTCTAGGCGTTAATCTAGTCTCTTCTGACCCTCTACAGGCAATATCTTGATTATTACTTAGCTTTATTTTCCTTATTTTAGTTTCTTTGTACTAACTATTTTCTTTCACGTTCAGGTTACAAATGTGCCTGATCTGGCCACATCTCTCACTGAGTCAATTCTATAGGTCCCTGTGGTGAGGCCTACAATTGTGTTGTCTCTCTTCGTCAACCTTACTGGGGAAAGCTTCTCCTTATGTTTTCTTCATGTCTATGTTATGTTGCTTATTTCTAACACTTTGTTATTGTGTGCCGCTTTCCCTAGGTTTAACTCTGCCATATTTTTCTTGGGCCCCTCATGCTGCACAGGCTACTATTGGGTCATCTTCTCGCCCTAGGGTCCATTTGTCCCCTGTGAGGGTTGATGCTCCCTTGGGAGGACAAACGGTTGATTTTGATCCTCCCCTACCTAGCTGTGGTGCTTTTTCCTAAGGACGTTGTTTCACCAAGGCTTGAGGTTCCTCTGGACGAGGGTTCCTCAGAGGCTCAGGGGGAAGCTAATTTATCTTTCGCAATTTCTACCATTGCACTTGTTTCTCCAGCTACCGTCATTGCTCCCAGCATCCCTAAGGTATTTTTCTATTTTCTCCCTCTTTTTTTATTATGTATTTCCGTTATGCCTTCGGGATAATTTTAACAATAAAAAAACACCTGTTAAAAAAAAATATCAAACTCCACTAATAACAGTGACTTATCAATGAAAACCACTTGTTAAGATTTTTCCATCAACTCCACCTGTAATGGTGACTTAGCAATGAAAATCACTTGTTAAGATTTTTTTTCATCAACTCCACCTATAACGGTGACTTAACATTGAAAATCACTTGTTAAGATATTTCTGTCAACTCATCCTATAACGCAAACTTAACGAGAAAACCACTTGTTAATTTTTTTTCGTTAGCTCATTTTTTCTTCATCACTTTGCAGGTCGTAAGGGAACCTTCCATTATCCAAACACTAGCTCTACATGATCCCTCGGCTGTTGAATTCGTGTATCCCACCCTCTGAGGACTCAAGCCATGATGACCTTGGTTCAACTATAAACGTGTCAAAGGACAGCAAGTCAGGATATGAGGGTTCTCTCCCAGACATAGCTCCTCATGAGTTCTGTCTGACGGTCCTTAAATTCTTACATGCGACCGATCTATCATCGAACTGATTGCCTAGCACCGTCCTTAAACTTTCACCGTTGATTGTGTGCGCTCCAACGTGATGGTGATGATCCATAGGTTCCAAGCTCTGACGATCGTTATTACTGAGGTCGTCAAAACTCCAACATCCAATCTTATCAGGGCACTCATCAACCACCACTTAGGAAGTTTGGAGTAGATGGTCAAAGATGTCTTCCAACTGAATTGGATGATTAGACACATGAAACTTATAAAGAGCCATCAGTTGGAAAGCTAGGGGGAACTCTATCCAAAAGAGGTAGTGGGTCAACGCTCTGAGAAGAAGGGGTGATAGAATTGACCCTTCTGTTAGTGGCAACCAATGATAGGGTGAGGGTTGCCTAAGAAGATTTATCAAGGGACAAGCTAGAATGGGAAAATTTTTTAATCGAAAGAGCTCAGGTACAAACCAGACTTGAACGCTGCCTTGCTGATTAATGGACATTCTTCGAAGCTTCTTCGAGCTTACCTGGGGACTTCTTATCCCAACCTGATATGTGGTTTCTTCTGGGCTAGAAGTCCCTTCTTTTGTATTTGAAAATCTTCTTTTTATTTATACTAAATGTAATTATTATGCAATAGTTTCCAATTTTGAAATCTTTACAAGTCATATCAATGAAAGATATAGTAATTTGTCATCGTGTGTTAGTTTGATGCAAGACTTATCTTTATTGCAAAGTTCAAACTCTTACAATTTACAAGAAAATTCTTCCTTTTTCGTCTCATTACAAAAGAGATAACGCATACAATAAATCGCAACATAACTTTAACAAAAATAAATCTCTATCTGAGGTTACTCATTTAAATAAACCATTTGTTGTTAATCTTAAAAGGTTTATCTTCTTCCATCTTTGAAATTAAACAGTAACCTGAATTATGAGCCTCCTTTATATTGAAAGGTCCTTCCTAATTCGTAGAAAATTTAAGCAATGGGAGCCCCCGAATGTGCTTCACTGATGCCTTTAAAACTAAGTCCCCTTTACAAATTTTCTTGGCCTCACAAAGTTGTCATATACCTATAAAGTTTCTTCGTGTACATTTAGAAGTGTTGCATCATATTATCCATGTGCTCATCTAGTGCTTTTAACTATACATGTATGTTATGAGGGAGAATGCTTCTTCGCAAGGCATATCTTATCGAAAGAACTTCTAGCTCCACTGACAGAATTGCTTCGACCCTAAACACAAGTGAGAACGGGGTATAACCTCTAGGATTCCTCTTTCTCATTTGATAGGCCCACATGACTGCTGGAATCTTATCATCCCACGATCATAGGAAGTCTTCCATCGTCTTGGCTAAGATGTTTACCAAGGTCTTATTAGTTTCTTCGGCTTGACCATTGCCTTTAGGATATGCCACCGTTGAGGTATGATGGACGATGAAGTATCTCTCTGTAAGCATCGTTACTTATTTGTTGACGAATGGGGTCCTATTATTGGAGAAGAGAAACTTTGGAATCCCAAACCAATAAATAATGTACTCTCTGATGAACACCTACGGTTGCTCTTCTGAGTGGTATCGCCTCAGCCCACTTTGTAAAACATTCTGTCGCCACACGTATCCAAATCTTTCCCCTCAAAGATTTGTGTATTGCCCCTACTAGGTCAAACACCCAAGTATAAAATGGGTAAAGAGTGGCTAAAGAGTGTAAGTCCATCTAAGGAGAATGGATAATGCTTCCATGTAGTTGGAATGCCTTGCATTTTCGTACAAACTCAGTAACATTCTTCTCCATAGTTGGCCAATAATAACCCAAGGTTATTAACTGGTCATATAGCTTTGCCCCTCAAATGTGAGCTAGATCGTGAGCTTATTTCAAAACTCCTGTTGCCTCCTCCTTTGTGATGCATCTCAATGGTTTGTTGAAGTAACCTCTACGATAGAACGAATCATCCTGGACGTAAAATCGGGGGGTCCTTCACTTGAGTTCCATTGCATCTATTTTCTTCATAGGAATAACTCCGTCTTTGATAAAATAAATCTAAGGTTGCCTCTAGTTTTTCTGAGCCTCAACGAAGTGGTATTAAGCTACCTAAAAGAAAAGTTGACATTTATTCCACCTTCACTGTAACTCTGCTGTATCCTGCTTCATCGTCATCCAGAAGTATTCCTGCCTTTGAATTCTTCTGTATAGAGGGGTCTCAATTGTTTCGTAGTGTTCGTCATGTGTTTTTTTACCTCTATTTTTCTTCTTTTGGCCCAACGCATCATGAAAACCATCCTCCCACATTCCTAAAGTAGAGGTTTCCCTAATTGGAAAAGTACAGCGCTAGCTCTTTTAGTTCCATCTTTCCTTCTCCAGACTCCAACTGTTTCTTGATCTCTCCCTTCCAATCCAAATCGTGTTCCATTGGTAAGATCGATTGCATAATAGAGGGGGTTGTTCTCCATTGTATCACCACAGTAGTATGTCGGTTTTTAGAGGCATATTTTGAGAAATGGTGGCATAGGCATCAATATGTCTATGCATCATTCTAGGATGCCTTCTTATCTTGACCTCGTGGAACTAGTTGATCAGTCATTGATTGATCGTTATATAAGGCGCTAGAGTGAGGTGTTTTAGTGCATATTCCACATTCACTTGTTGAACCACTAAGTTCGAATCACCTTTGATGTACTGTGAATGAATGCCCCTTTGGAGGGCCTCTAGCAGCCCCAGTACAAATACTTCATACTCTGCTTTATTGTTAGAGAAAATGAAATTTAACTTGTAGGAAAGGCAAAATTATTCCTTCCCTTTATAAAGGATGACCCCTGCCCCTCCTTACTTTTCCACTGAAGAACCATCGAACTGCATCATCCATTCTTCAAGGTTAGAATCTAGAAAATTTACCTACAAGTCATCCCCTGGAATGCTCTCTCAGGGTAGCTCAAATACCCCAGATGGGAAAATTGCCAATAAATAAGCATACGCATGTCTTTTGATCGCACGAGGGACCCACACATTTTATGTAATATTCTGAAAGAATGAGGAACCACCTAACTTCTCTTCCAATAAAAATAGTTCTTGCCAACAAAAACTTAATTAGGTCACATGTTGTCACATTGTGAATCATGAAAGATAGCATATAATGTCTATAGTTTTGTACTACAAACACTAAGGCTAAATAATGTCTTTCTATACTACTGTACGTTGCCTTTGGTCCATGTATGATCTTTCTCAGGTAGTTGATTGAACTCTCTCCCCTATCGATTTCCTATGCCAGAATAGATCCAACATACCTTTATGTATATTTCATTTAGAGTTACAATGGCATCCCTTCCCCTAGGAAGAATTATCGTTTGTGGGGAAGTGAGAATCTTCTTCAACTTAGTGAGAGATTCTTGGTGAGATTCCTCCTATTTGAACCTCGTGCCCTTTCGCAACAGCTCTATCAGTGGGTGAGTTATTTCGTCTAGCCCTGGAATAAATCTCCTAAGGTAGGAAGCTTTATTGACGAAACTTTTGAGCTCCTTTGTCGTTCTAGGAGATGGCATCTCCAGTATTTCTCGTTCCTTGTCCTGGTCCATCTGCACTCCCGACATCTACCACAAAATGCAGGAACTTTCCACTTGTAACCCCGAAAGCAGACTTTAGCGGGTTCATCTTTAGCTTGTACTTTCTACACTGAATGAACACCTTTCTCAGATCATTCAGATGGGACTCTTCCTTCTTAGACTTGATGATAAAATCATCCACATAAAATTCCAAAAACTAATGAAAAAAATCATGAAAAATGGCCGTCATCGTCCTTTGATATGTTGCCTCAACATTCTTTAACCCAAAAGGCATGACTTTGTACATGAATTTGCCTAGAGGGGTCCTAAACGCCGTTTTCTCTGTGCCTATTAGGTCCATCTTGATCTGGTTGTAACCTACATACCCATCCATGAAGTTGTACATTTCATGTCCACCAGTTGTATCAATAAAGTTATTAATGGAGGGCAGAGGAAACTCATCTTTCGAGCAAGATCTGTTCAAATCCCTGAAGTCCACACAAATTCTTATATGATTCTTCTCCTTCTTCCCCACTAGGATGATGCTTAACAACCGAAATGTGTGTTGTGTCATATTAATGAACCGTGTTCCTAGTAATCATTGTACTTCTTCCTTGATCTTCAGGTCCAACCCATGATTATAAGTTCTAATGGATTGTTTCATCAGTATGGCTGAAGGCATAACGTTAAGCTTGTGCTAACTTACTTCTCCATTTATCCCTTCCATTTGTGAGTAATTCCATTGATGAGTGCATTATTTTGTATCATTTATACCCAAATCTAGGACTTGTTAGTCTCGTTATATCATTAATAAAGAGCTTTTAGAGTTATTTTTGCTATTTTATAGAAAAATACAAATTTAAGAATAAATGGGGTTAATAATGCAATTTTGGGAACTTCAAGCTCACATCTTATATTGATAATTTCTTGTGCAAGTTTGTTTTTGAGTATTAACAGGTTTAAAAAGAGAGCGGTGAAGTCCGGACGCAAATTGAGCATGAAAAGGTCACTTACGCACCTTCAGGGGCAAAATTGTAAATTCAAATGGCTGATTTCGGACTCAGACCAACCATGGAAATTGAAGGCCTTGAATCAAGGGACGCCTTGGCTCAAACGGCGTATCAATCGGAGTTGAAACGAAGAAGTTATGGCCGTGCAAAGTTTGAATTCAAAAGAAAGTCAAAGTCAAAGCCCCGGGTCAATGCCCAAAGTCAATCCCGAGACCTGGACACTACTGAAATATTGTTGGCACCGAAATGAGGGTCACGTCGGTTCAAACGGCATGTTAATCGAGCTCCGAATGAAGAAGTTATGGTGATTTGAGCTATTGTGCAAATTATGAAATTTGGGATTTAATAAGATGTTAAATATAATTGGAGGCATATTATAAACAAAGATGAAAGTTAGCTTAATGGCTGGACTCTTGGCATGCATAAGTGAGGTCAGGGGTTCGACTCCTCCCTGACCTTATCTTTTTGGCGAATATATACATATATATATATATACATATATATATATATATAATATCCCATTACACCACGACTTTGATCCAGTATATCACTCCATTAACCCCACTATTTTTCTACATCCCATCACCACACGACCCCCATGATTTTACTCCATCATTCCCCTATTTCCTTCCGTGTGGAGTTTTTTTTTCTTCTTATAAATGGAGGACTTGGACATTGTGGGACTAGGGGAGTGAAAGAAAAAGAAAAAAAAAAGACACACTTTGAGAGATAAAAAAAAATTGTGTAGAGAGTATTTTGGAGGCACACTTTGGAGGAGTATATTGTGCATTGTAATTCAAGTATTGGACCGAAATTTTGTAAGTTGACATTTATTAATGAAAATTATTTTTTTCAGCTTGCAATATTTGTGTGTCAATTATGTCGTGTGAGTAGTTTAATTACTAGGACTTAGGTGATGTTTGTCATGACTAATTAAACCACGCATGTTAATTTAATTTCGTACATATTTCGACGTGTTCTAATTTGAAATAAAAAATTCGGTATTCGCTTAAAATTACACGAGAGTGTATTTTTAAACCTCAACGAATTAATTATAAATTCATGCTTTAAAAAAAATTTAAAGTTGTCATTTTTGATGGGTTATGCTTGCACTTAGATGTTTTGATACCTCATGCTTAAATACACGTTAAAAAATTTAAACATGATATTTTCGAGGGAATAGGAATTTATGGTGTCTAATTTAAGAGACGTTAAAATATTTTGAGCGCATGTATTGTTTTATTCTCCGAAATGTACGCGACGAGAGTCGGTATATTTTGTGTTATAAATTCGGAAGTACGAAATTAAGTTGATGTGTTAATTTAATTAAAATTGACAAACGGAACCGACGTCCTAGATTCTTCCACATTTAATATTATCTCTTGTACTTGTTCGTTTATTCCGTCTTTATTTTTATTGTTAGATAATTTGTGTCACGCATTTATTTATTTATTTTGTTCCATCACTCAATCACATTGACACACTCATATGTCTAGTTGGACAATCAATATTTTATAAAAGTTGACGAAATCTCTGTGAGTTCGACCCGTACCTACACACGCTATATTTCAATAGCCCGTGCACTTGCGATAATTTTAACTTTTAAAACTTGACAACAAGTTTTTGACGCCGTTACCGGGGAAAAATGACCTCAATACCCCCAAACCTAATATCTACATTGTCCTCAATGTACAAGACAAAAATTGAAAAGGCGAGAAAGATATGAAAGATATTACCGTAATGAGGGACTTTCTCCAACACATGTTTCCTGGAAGAAAAATAATTACAAAAAGAAAAAAAAAGACACAATTTGAGAGATGAAAAAAAAATGTGTAGAGAGTATTTTGGAGGCACACTTTGGAGGAGCATATTGTGTATTGTAATTCAAGTATTGGACCCGAAATTTTGTAAGTTGACACTTATTAATGAAAATTATTTTTTTCAACTTCCAATATTTGTGTGTAAATTATGTCGTGTGAGTAGTTTAATTACTAGGACTTAGGTGATGTTTGTCATGACTAATTAAACCACGCATTTTAATTTAATTTCGTACATATTTCGACGTGTTCTAATTTGAAATAAAAAATTCGGTATTCGCTTAAAATTACACGAGAGTGTATTTTTAAACCTCAACGAATTAATTATAAATTCATGCTTTAAAAAAATTTAAAGTTGTCATTTTTGATGGGTTATGCTTGCACTTAGATGTTTTGATACCTCATGCTTAAATACACGTTAAAAAATTTAAACATGATATTTTCGAGGGAATAGGGATTTATGGTGTCTAATTTAAGAGACGTTAAAATATTTTGAGCGCATGTATTGTTTTATTCTCCGAAATGTACGCGACGAGAGTCGGTATATTTTGTGTTATAAATTCGGAAGTACGAAATTAAGTTGATGTGTTAATTTAATTAAAATTGACAAACGGAACCGACGTCCTAGATTCTTCCACATTATATTATCTCTTGTACTTGTTCGTTTATTCCGTCTTTATTTTTATTGTTAGATAATTTGTGTCACGCATTGATTTATTTATTTTGTTCCATCACTCAATCACATTGACACACTCATATGTCTAGTTGGACAATCGATATTTTATATAAGTTGACGAAATCTCTGTGGGTTTGACCCGTACTTACACACGCTATATTTCAATAGCGCGTGCACTTGCGGTAATTTTAACTTTTAAAATTTGAAAACAAGTTTTTGGCGCCGTTGCCGGGGATTTCGGTCGATTTTAAGAATATTGATTTTCAGACTAGTTTTATTAAAAAAAAAAAACGAAATATCCGACAAGTTCAAAATTCCAGCAGCAATTTTTTTATTTATTTTCAGAATATAGAAAAAAAAAAAGCAAAGTTAAGTGTTTTGTGATTAAATAGTGTTTTTGAAACTAATTTTGTCATAAATTACCTAAATATTTGTAAAAATTCGTAATTATTTTTTTTTTCGTGGATTTTTTTTCAAAACTGATGTAATTTGTTAAAAAAAAAAAAAAGAAGCCTTAAGTGTTTTATGAGAAACTAGTTGTTTTTTACACTAGTTTGTCACAAAAGTACTTAGAATTTTGGGAATTTTGAAAATAATATATATATTTTTTTTGAAAATTTCCAGATTTTCGTGTTTGTATAAAAAAAAAAAAAGAATTAAAGTCTTTTATGAATAACTAGTTGTTTTAACACTAGTTTTGTCATAAAAGTAGTTCATCACAAAAATACAAAAAAAAAGATTTTTTTTTTATGTAAATTTCCAGATTCGTTTTTTTTAATTAATGAATAAAAAAAAAAAGAGATTTAAAATGTTTTGTTAGAAACTAGTTGTTTCTAACACTAGTTTGTCATAAAAGTACTTAAAAAAATTTGAAAAATTCGAAATTAATTTTTTTTTCCAGGGAAATTTCCAGATTTTCGTGTTTCTGTAATTTGACAAAAAAAAAGAGAAAAAAAAATAATAATAATAAAAATAAAAAAAAAATTAGAATTTTTTTTTTTTGGTCATTTCAGTAGCATAATTTATATTTTTTTTCCCCTCCATTCTTATAGTGTGTTTTTGGTTATTATTTGTTATTTTTTTTAGTGTACAAATTCCTTGTAAATGCATGCGTAAGTATTTTTGTATTTAATAATTTTTGCACTTTACGCTTGGTATTTTTTTTGTGTTCTTTTTCAGAAAAAAAAAACAAGAGAAAAAAAAAGGGGCGAAAAAAAAAAAGGAGAAAAGAGAAAAAATTGAAAAGCAAGAAACCGTGGGAAAAGCGCTAACGTTACTTGTGCAATCTTGCCACGCGCACAAGGTACTCTCGGAGATGACTGAAACGGAGGCGACGTTTCCCTCTGATCGACGTCAAATAAAACTTCGACCCGGCGTAAACAAGTGACCGTGAAAAGTCCACGCCGGAGGTAAGTCTTGTGTGCTCCTACGTGAAACTATTTTCGCATATTTCAATAAGCACGTGCATAAGTTGACTTAAGGGCAAAACCCAATTTTAAGATAAGGTGGGGATTTAATCACCCCTCGTTGGCCCACAGATCATTAAGTTACCCGAGCATCTGCATAACCCAAGCCATAATTTTAATTTAAAAAATATTAGACATTGTCCATAGGGTGTCACATAGCTCATAGGCATATTCTTTTCAAGGCTAGGATTAAAAGCTAATCCAAACACGGAATTTTCAAATCGATGCCATTTTGACCTTGACTAGGATTGGTGATTTTTAATGAGTCTTCGTACCGACCACCTACCTGGAGGAAATATTTGGTAATTGAGGCGATAGTCCGGAGTTGGTCGTCTTTTAAATTCTCCCTCATCAAGAATTAGGAGCTCTTTAATTAGGGAGATTATTTCGGAGACCCATTGTCGTCGAATAATCTCGGGAAACTAGATCTTAAAAATTGAACTTCCCCTCACCTAATTCAGATAAACTCAAATTGCTTTGTGTTAGCTTAGGAATTTTGTGGTCCTGTGTCAAATTATTTGCTTTTTATATATATAAAAAAATAATAATATATTAAAAAAAAATCGAGTGATTACGGTGTATGCTAGGTTGGTGTCGAGATTCTAAGGGTCATTTAGCTAGAGTGGAGTCTAGTATTCTCGATACTATTATAGGTAGCACCTCGATTTTCACCGAAATGGGAGATGAGCTAGCAACTCGTGCCCTAAAGGATTACCTGTATCCTAATAGGGCAAGTCAACCATCATGCATACTTCTTCCCCCACACAATGCAAACAATTTCGAGTTCAAGTCGGGAATAATTCATTTACTTCCCATCTTTCGAGGAACAGAAAAGGAGGACCCGTACCTCCATGTGCGTGAGTTTGAAGAAATTTGTGGAACGATTAGGTTACAACAACTCACCGATGAGATTGTTAAACTAAAACTATTTCCATTTTCTTTGAAGGACAAAGCTAAGAGGTGGCTACTCTCACTTAAACCAAATTCCATCACTACATGGAATCAGTTGAATGTTGAATTTTTGCAAAAGTTTTTCCCTAACCAAAAGACGGCGACAATACATCATGCCATCAATACTTTCAATCAAAAAAAGGGATAGACTTTATGGATGTACCTGGAAAGATTCAAGGACTTGATCCTGTAATGTCCTCATCACGGCATCGAATTAGGTCGTCAAATTCAGATTTTATATGAGGGTTTCGATTACACTACTCGATCTATGCTTGAACTTATGTGTAGTGGAGATTTCACAGAAAAGAGTGAGGCCGACGCATGGTCGTTTTTAGAATTAGTTGCTCAAAAGTCCCAACGATGGGCACCTCATCGGGATTCGAAGACCACCACAATTAATGAGGGTAATGCTCAACCAGAAGAACAAGGTTTTGAATTAGATGCCAAAGTGGCCACCTTGGCCCTTCGTTTAGAAGCCTTGGAAATGAGTAAAGAGGGTAATCGAGCCACACATGCCGCCGTACAACATGTAGGGTCACCTATGTGTTTACTTTGCGATAGTTTCGTCCACCTCGTCGAAAGTTGCCCCGCCCTTCCGACCCATAAAGCTCTCACCGAGCAAGCAAACTCCCTCTATCAAAACAAGCCGAAGTACGACCCATTTTCCAACTCGTACAATCCAGGTTGGAAGGATCATCCCAACTTTTCATGGTCTAAAGGTCAATACCAGGGTAGTGGAGGTCGATCTTTAAGTAGCCCACCCCCGGGTTTCCAAAAAAGCACCCCGCACCATCGTTCCCTTCACCCCAAAAGATTCAATCCTCAGAAGAAACGATGAATTTACTTGCCCAAAGTACCCTGCAACTCCAACAGACCACGCAAAGTGTCCTTCAATCCACATAACAAAACTTGCATGCCAACACCCAATCGATTGCCAAATTAGAGGTACAAGTGAGTCAACTAGCCAATGCTTTGAGCGAGAGAAATAAAGGAATGTTCCCAAGCCAACCCGAGCCTAATCCTAAGGGTAACATGCCTAGGGGTCAGTATGTTATCTAAGACAACACTAGCATGTCCACTACCCAGAGCATGCTAAGGTTATAATCACGCTTAGGTCAGGTAAAGAAGTTGAGAATAATGTCTCCCGACCCACCATGAGTGAATCCAAGAAAGATAAGGAAAAGAAGGACCCACCTTTGGATCCGCCTTCTTCCTCGCCCTCATCTTCTGAACCGTCTATTGAGACCTACGTCCCGGAAGCTCCATTTCCACAAAGTTTAGTGTCATAAAAGAAAAAGGCGCAAGTGGATAAAATGTTAGAAGTATTTAAGCACATACAAATTAATATCCCGTTGCTTGATGCCATACAACAAGTTCCATCCTACGCTAAATTTTTGAAGGACCTTTGTACCTTCAAGAGAAGCACCAACGTACCCAAGAAAGCTCTTCTCGCCGAACAAGCAAGCTCGATCATTTCTTATTAAACTCCCATCAAGTATAAGGATCCTGGTACTCCGACGATCTCTATCAAGATAGGGGAGCACCTCATTGAGAAAGCTCTTCTAGATTTAGGAGCAAGCGTGAACCTTCTGCCGTACACCGTGTACGAGAAACTAGGTTTGGGAGAGTTGAAACCGACTAGGATTACCTTGTCCTTAGCCGACCGTTCTGTGAAAATTCCGAGAGACGTTGTTGAGGACATCCTAATTAAAGTGGGTGACTTTATATTTCCTGTCGACTTTGTTGTCTTGGACACCCAACAAGTGCAAAATCCTATTGCACAAATCCCTGTTCTTATGGGTCGTCCTTTCCTCGCCACATCTGATGCCGTCATTCGGTGTCGTAGCGGCCAATTGAACCTATCATTTGGAAACATGACTATGGACCTTAATGTGTTCAATTTGGCCAAACAACCACCCGATGACGACGAACCCGTGGATGTCGACATGATTGATAGTATCGTCCGAGAGGCTTTCGAGCAAACTTATAATGACGACCCTTTAGCATCTTGTCTTGCCTTTTTTAGGTCCTAATTTGATGTCGAGTAGTCCATCGAAGAATTCAATGCCCTCCTCGACTCCGCCCCTATCATGGAAGTGGGAAATTGGAAGTCTAAACCTGAGCCCCTCTCACTTTCCATGTCACCTATTCCACCCTCGATTGAAAAAACCCCTGAGCTTGAATTAAAGCCGTTACCAGAATCACTTGAGTATAGGTTCTTAGGACCTTCTGATACCTTGAATGTTATCATAGCATCTGACCTAGATAAAGAACAAGAAGGTAAGTTGTTGCGTGTTCTCAGTGAACACAAAGAAGCCCTCGGTTGGACCATAGCCGACATCAAAGGGATAAGTCCGTCAGTGTGCATGCACAGAATACACTTAGAAGAAAATGCTAAAAATTCTCGTGAAGCACAACGTAGACTCAACCCCATACTTAAAGAAGTCGTCCGAGCCGAGGTGCTCAAGTTGTTAGATGCGGGTATTATTTACCCCATCTCTGATAGCCAATGGGTCAGCCCCATTCAGGTTGTTCCAAAGAAATCTGGTGTTACCGTGGTGAGAAATGATAATAATGAGTTAGTCCCCACTAGGATGCAAACCGGTTGACGTTTCTGTATAGACTATAGAAAGTTGAACACTGTCTTACGGAAGGATCACTTTCCCCTTCCGTTCATAGACCAAATGCTTGAGAGATTATCCGGTCACCCCTATTACTGTTTTCTCGACGGTTATTCCGGTTATAATCAAATTCCAATTATTCCCGAGGATCAAGAGAAAACCACATTCACTTGTCCATTTGGTACTTTTGCTTATCGACGCATGCCCTTCAGGTTATGTAACGCACCCGCTACCTTTCAGCGGTGCATGATGAGTATCTTTTCGGACATGGTCGAAAGGTTTCTTGAGGTTTTTATGGATGATTTCTCTGTGTTTGGGTCTAATTTTGATGAGTGCCTTCACCACCTTACCCTCGTTCTGAAGAGGTGTAAGGAAAAGAACCTTGTACTTAATTGGGAGAAGTGTCACTTCATGGTTAAACAAGGCATAGTATTAGGTCATATCATATCTGAAAAGGGTATCGAGGTTGATAAGGCTAAAATTGATCTAATTTCTAATCTCCCACCCCCAAAAAATGTGCGTGAAATTCGATCATTCTTAGGACACGCCGGTTTTTATCGGAGATTCATTAAGGATTTTAGTAAAATCTCTTGTCCTTTATGCAATCTTCTAGCCAAAGACACACCCTTTGAGTTCACCGATGATTGCCTTCAAGCCTTTGAGAGGCTAAAGAAGGAATTGACCTCAGCACCTATTATGCGACCCCCCAACTAGGGTCAACCTTTCGAAATCATGTGTGACGCTTCCGACTATTCACTAGGTGCGGTTCTGGGTCAACGAGATGAGAAACTTCCTCATGTTATATACTATGCCAGCAGGACTCTTAACAATGCTCAATTGAATTATTCCACCACTGAGAAAGAGTTCTTGACTGTCGTATTCGCGCTAGAAAAGTTTAGGTCTTACTTGATAGGATTCAAAGTCATCAATTTCACCGATCACGCGGCCTTGCGACACCTTTTATCTAAAAAGGATGCTAAGTCCCGGCTCATTAGGTGGATCCTATTACTTCAAGAGTTTGACCTTGAAATTCGAGATAAAAAGGGTTGTGAGAATGTAGTGGCAGATCACCTATCTAGGTTGACAGTTGAATCTTCCAATGACTTGTTGCCACTTAATGAGTCTTTCCCTGATGAGCAATTGTTCCTTATTAACAAACTTCCGTGGTTCGCCGATATTGTGAACTATCTTGTGACGGGTGAAATGCCACTGCATTGGTCTAAGCAAGATCGTTCTAAATTTTTAAAGGAAGCCAAGAATTTCTTTTGGGATGACCCATATCTTTTCAAGTATTGTCCCGATCAAATCATTCGAAAGTGTGTCCCCGATCATGAGATTCAGAGCGTAATCTCTTTTTTCCATGACCAAGCTTGTGGAGGTCATTTCAGTACTAAGAAAACCTCTGCAAAAATTTTGTAGTGTGGATTCTATTGGCCCACCATTTTTCGTGACTCCAATGACTAGAGTAGCAGTTGTGACCGATGCCAACGGTTAGGAAAGATCACTCGTAGGAATATGATGCCCTTAAGTCCCATATTGATTATTGAGGTTTTTGACTGTTGGGGCATTGATTTCATGGGTCCATTCCCGAAATCCTACGGTAATCTTTACATCCTTTTGGCAGTTGATTATGTGTCTAAGTGGGTCGAAGCTATACCGAGTCGGACAAATGATCGCCATGTGGTAGTTAAATTTATTTGAGAAAATATTTTTTCCCGATTCGGTACACCTCGAGCCATCATTAACGATCAAGGAACCCATTTCTGCAATCGAACATTTGAGAGTCTCATGAAAAAGTATTCAGTCACGCATAAAGTAGGATGCTCTTATCATCCTCAAACCAGTGGACAAGTTGAAGTGTCTAATAGGCAAATCAAGCTAATCATCGAGAAAACAGTGAATCCAAATCGAAAGGACTGGTCCTTACGGTTATTAGATGCACTGTGGGCTTATCGCACTGCGTATAAAACCCCACTTTCTATGTCCCCGTATAGGCTTGTCTACGGAAAAGCCTGCCACCTTCCGGTAGAGTTAGAACACAAGGCCTATTGGGCCATTGAGACCTTTAATTTCGATTTACCTGCTGCAGGAGAGGTCCGAAAACTCCAACTCAATGAGTTAGAGGAGATTTGGAATGATGCGTACGAAAACGCAAAATTGTATAAAGAAAAAATGAAAATGTTCCATGACAAGTCCATCCTACGGAAGTCATTTGAGCCTGGACAAAAAGTTCTCTTGTACAATTCTAGATTGCATCTCTTTCCTGGTAAGTTAAGGTCTAGATGGTCCGGTCCCTTTATTGTTAGGACAGTCTACCCATATGGGGTGGTTGAGATAGAGAATCCTAAAAATGGTGAAATTTTCAAAGTTAATGGTCAAAGGTTGAATCCATATCTAGAATTGCGAGATCGGGAAGTGGAGGACATTCTCCTCCAAGACCCGGTATACCACGAGTAAACATAACTTCGGTCGTATTTTTGTATTATAGTTTTTTTTCTTTTAGTAATTATTTTTCTTCCAGGAAACATGTGTTGGAGAAAGTCCCTCATTACGGTAATATCTTTCATATCTTTCTCGCCTTTTCAATTTTTGTCTTGCACATTGAGGACAATGTAGAAATTAGGTTTGGGGGTATTGAGGTCATTTTTCTCCGCTAAAAAAAAAAAAAAAAAAAATGTAAAAATCCAAAAATATTTTCAATATAAGTGAGTTTTGAAACAATTTATTAACATAGAATTAATTCACAAATCTCTCAACTTATAATATATTACACTTAGCCATATAATATGATCGAAAATGGATATTGAGGCGAAAGTTAATATGCTTAAAGAATAAATGTGGAGATTTTAGCCCGGTGAGATATTGTGCCATTCATCATTTTCGAGAGATTTAAATCAATCCGAGTTAAAATAACTTAAACTTCCCTTCAGTGATAAATTCGTTGATGATCTCAAATTCATTGTTTTGTTCGATTACTGAAAACAAAATGTCAAAATCAGAATCTTACGCACTAGAAGTCTTAGTAAGTCGTCTTGAGACACAAATCAACTTAATGAAACTTGAGAAATGAGATTAGGCCCTCGTTTGAAAGCCCAAAATTAAGCCCAAACTCCAACATTTTTTTTACATTATCACATTGCAAGCCCATTTGAGCAAAAAAAAAAGATAAGCCTTTTGTTGAAAGCCCACTATCCTACCCAACTCCAACTAGGAGTTTAAAACCATAAAAAGAAGCCATGCCCATTTTCTGAGAATACTAGGGTAAAATTACATTGGAAAAAGGCCAAAAGAAAATGAGGTTGCAAGAATGATGTGTGAAAAGAAAAGAAAAAGAAAAAAAAAGACACACTTTGAGAGATAAAAAAAAATTGTGAGTATTTTGGAGGCACACTTTGGAGGAGCATATTGTGTATTGTAATTCAAGTATTGGACCCGAAATTTTGTAAGTTGACATTTATTAATGAAAATTATTTTTTTCAGCTTGCAATATTTGTGTGTCAATTATGTCGTGTGAATAGTTTAATTACTAGGATTTAGGTGATGTTTGTCATGACTAATTAAACCACACATGTTAATTTAATTTCGTACATATTCCGACGTGTTCTAATTTGAAATAAAAAATTCGGTATTCGCTTAAAATTACACGATAGTGTATTTTTAATTCCATGCAAAAACATCTTTATATTCTCGAATTAGCTCGACCAAGGCCCTTCTTTTCTCTTCGCTCAGATCTTTCGAGATGAAGATGGGCATTGGGTCTTCTCCTTCATCGGCTAAGTTCAACTATTATAGTTCTTATAAATGTGGCTTTGGTCGATCTGTCATGTATTCTGGCTCTTCTCTGACTTCTTCCACAAACTTTTGGATGTTATAGTTATCTATGACCATACATTGCCCCTGTTGGTCTATTAAGAAGCACTCATACATCGGATCAGCCTTTTCGTCAACTTCTAGGAAAACTCCTTCTACCGCTCGCTCACACCTTCAGAGGAGGTAAATCATCACCCATCCTTTGTGATCTTTTTCTTATATTTCCTACTTACCATCACAACTTCCTTCCCGTCTCTTTCTCTCGAAACCTCTTCCACTCTATTTCTAAAACACCTCCTCAGCACACTCTATCGTTGGGATTCGTGATTCATCGAATCCTTCCTGGGTCTCATTCCATCTCTAAGATGTTTCGAGATATTTTAAGGTTTAGGACCAGCCTTATGAACTTCCACGACTACTTCCCTTCTTCCTGCTCCCTTACTTCTTTGATCATTCATAGGCCCCGTCCATTTTTTAATATAAGGAACTCTTTTTCCCTCTATTTTTCTCTTTAAGACCCTAACATCTTCTTCCAGCTCTTTGTAGAAAGTTGCATCTACCACATAAGATTCTTCAGTGCCAAAGGATTTTTTCATTTCACGTATAACAATTTATACACCTTTCACATTTTCCTTCCCACATTGGTGATATGTCTAAGGTACTAAACCATGATTATGCATTTACACCCTTCCTATTATAAGGTGGTACGAAGTAGCATTCATAATCACGTGGAATTTGATGTGCGAAGTAAGGTTCCCCCATCACAATCCCAACATTCACATATCCAATCACCTTGGATGATTGGTTATCATAATGAGAAATTACCAGAGGCATCAGTATCAACCTTGCCTCGGGAATGTTGGCTTCTTGGAAGGAACTGGTTGGCATGATGTTTATCGACACTCCCCCATCCATAAAGACTTTTGCAAAACTCATCGCATTAATCCTAACAGTTACATACAAAGGCCTGTTATGTGTAAACCTTACAACCCTATTAGCATCATTAAAGGTTACCTCAAATAAAAACTTCCTTACCAACCTAGCCATGGTCCCTTTCCACCTCAGCGATGGCACTACGTTCTTCCGTGCAATGTCCAGGATCGCTTGTGTTATTTCTAACTAGCTCTTCTTTGGCATCCCCACATGGTCAAAGAACCATGAGAACTTGGGTGAATATGAAATATCCTGGTACTGTAGCCTGGTCTATCTCCTCCCTTTTCAGATTGTGCACGTATTCTATATCCCTAGCGCCAACTTTCTTGTAAGGTATCACCACGTTAGCCATTCCCCTGGTATAGTCCTCCTACACATCTTTAAATTCTTCCTGTTCGATCTTCAGTTATCTCACTTCCTATTCAGCCTCCTCATCATAAGCAATGAGCAGATTGGCTCCATGTGATGGAAGGGCATTGGCGTTTAAATCCTCCTGAGGGATTTGCAGAGTCTTCATCTTTATATTCTTGCTAATGATATTGGAGTGTGAAGCGGGTTACCGTTGGATAACCCAACTTTCGATGGATCTGGAAATACTTGGGATAAACCCTTGTATCAACGTCTGTCTTCATAGCTTGAATGCAATTAGGTTAATACATCGTTCCCCCTTGGACCATGGTGTTGTAACAGCTGATAGCCTCTTCAACGGTGTAAGGCAATAGTAGTTGATTTTCCTTGCCTCTTCCAAACTTTCTTTTATTATCTTTATTTGGTTCTTTAGCCACTTCTTCCCTATCGGTGTAACCCACACGTGAGGGTTGACCCTGTGTATCAATTGGACGTATCGACTGCTTAAACATTATAGGCACCACGACGGGACTTGGACGAATGATCAACGATATATGCTTCACTATCTTTAGAAACACCACGAAAGTTCCTTCACACATTTCATTGATGAGATGGCAGATGTATTCTAGGAGTAACCCTTCATCATAGATATGAAGTAGTTTGGACTCCTTAGTCTCTTGTCGTACATCGAAAGACCTCTCCCTGAACCTTCTAACATATGCCACCACTTTATCCCCTAGTCATTGTGTCTCCCTGCCTAGCTGGGTCAGTGTGAACTCTTCTTCAGCCAGAAAGAACTTCTAGACAAATAGCACATTCATTTCCTCCCATGTTGAGACACTTTTAGGTGCCAAGTGAGAGTATGAGGTGTAAGACTTATCGGTTAGGGATTTGGAAAAATCCCTCAACCTAAGCTTCTTATTGTTATAGTGAGACCCCAGATGCTCAATGAAGCATTTAATATGTTTATTCGGGTTCTCCCCCTTCCCTGTGTACTGTTTAAAGATGGGAGGAATATAGTCCTTTGGGTAAGGCTCATCGTTGTATTCCTGAGGGTAAGGAGTATGAAAATCATCATACACTGATGTTATCTCGCTGGCTGACTGCGAGGAATCTGCTATCAACTTCAACATCTCCTTATGAATCTCCTTCCTTATTTCTTCTAAGGTAGATACTGGTGTTTTCTCGGCCACTGGAGCAATGGGCTAAGGGACCATAGTTGGAATACCAGCTATACCTGCCATACTTACCACGGGTGGAATGCTCGTCACACCTTAGATGCCCACCATTGGGATAGGGGTGGGTACTTTGTTCTTGATACCATCTCCCATTAGAGGTTCACTTGACTGGATTAAGCCATCAGTGGTGTTATGAAGGAACTCGGGTCAAATCCACCCATACCCTTTGAAGCAACGGGAGTCTGTAAAAACTTAAAGAACTTTCCCATGAGAAGGGACATTTATGGTTGTCCGATCCCGACACTAGAGGAATCTTGCGTCACCCTTGGGATGCCTGTTGTCTTTTGAACTGGGGTTACCTCCACCCGAAGAATCCTATCACTGGAGACCTAAATTTCCCTCGCAGCTTTCTCTTCGCCACACTGAATAGCATCAAAATCTATGGTGCGGTTAACATTATTTTATGTCATACTTTTATAACAATACCACCCCAACGGAGTCACCAAATGTAAGAAGGTAGTCCCCTTATAGCCTGGGAGTATGGTAATACTAGTTGAGGTCTAACTCCTAGTGTTATGATAACGAATGATAAACCAATAATTCTTTAATAAATACAAGTGAACACACAATATTACATATGATCAACACTCGGACTGAACTCATAATACACTTGTGTATAACTCAAACAATAATAAAGGAAACTCAGAAGTGACTCATTCTAAGGGAGAAAGAAGTAAGCACCCTAAATACACCTTGGCAGGCAACCAACACACCAATAACCTCTGAAAGATCTCTGGTTAGCTATTAAAATCTTCATAATAAATGATAATGGTGGGTGAGTAAGAGCTTTAGATTGAAATAACTTCTCTCTAATATATTCTCTCTCTAGCACTAATCTCTAAAAAATCTTCCTCTCTCAAAAGTGGTTAAGGCCAATAAATTGCCTCCACACCACTCCCGAGATGCTTGTCCTTCACAGTTGTGAACACACATCCCCTCATACCTTACATCACAAACATTAAATGCATGATGGGCCAGTCAGCCCTACGTTATAGACATTAATTGCCAAGACATTCCTTTTTCCTAACCATTATGCATCAGAGGATTGTCATCATAGTGGTGTCTCACCAACTATCTGACAGTCCCAAGTGCCATAGTAATTTACTCAAGTACATATTGGACAATGTTTAGCTAGCTAATGACAACACCTAAAGTAGATTTGACATTTGGTAAAGGGTTATTTGGTTCGAAACTCAACATACGATGGAACTCAAGGCTACTCTGTACAAGCTTCCATGGTGAAAGGTGATTCGTATCGAATATTGCTTATTTCCGCCCGTTATCTTTATGCATTCTAGCACTTTTACGGTCCTAAATGCCTATAATTATGCTCATTAACCAGACAACCTTGGATTTGGATATATATATATGCTTTGCAGAGGTTATTTGTACTTTTGTAGGTATTGGAACACTAAAAGTGAGGTTCGGTTGCATTTCAGAGAAGTTCCGTTGTCGAATGCTACTTCAAGAGCAATTTGGTCTTTTCAAACTCACTATTTTTTATGGAATGAAGTTACCAACATGTAGATCATCAAATTATCCTTCTGTGGCCACTGACTGTGCGTCATTCAGGTGAATACTTAGAATCCCAAAAATTTAGAACCCCAAAAATTTGCAAATTCAAATATTACCTTGGGCGAGTATAACGAAAGTCAAAATTTAGGTTATTGGAATTTTGATGATGATGATAATGATTTTGGGCCTTTACCTCCTTATAATAGGAATTTTGAAAGGAATTCGAATAGTTTTCAAAATTCCTATAAAAATGAGTTTTCGTTTAAGTCCGATGGTAATTTTCAAAGTTCCCATTTTCATGCATCCGCACCTCGACCCATGACATTCGGTGAGGGCTTGCGTATGTATGAAAATGAGAAAATTGAAAATCGCTATCGGGAAGAAAATCGTTCGTGGGAACATGAGTTGGATTTATTATTTGAGTCCGACGACGATTTTGCTTCTGAGACTTTTGAAGTCGAGGAATGTTTTGAACCAAATGAGGTACTTGTACCTACTTTGGAACAAGCCATTCTAGACTTTGCCCATCTCGTAATAGATATTGAAAGTGAGGATGAAAATGACGTAATATCTATTTGCAATGAAATGATTTCTTCTTTGGCCCCCAAAGAAGAACATTTCATTGAAAATGATATTATTTCCTTTGAAATTCCAACTTCATGCGATGATGATTCATCTCATGAGTTTGAATTTCTTTCATCCCCGTTTTTATTCTCTATTACCCCACCGGAACAAGTACTCGATGATTCGGTTTCGAAATTTAATGTTTTAAACCCTATCGCCGATGAGGAGTACTTGCTCGAGTCTCCCTCCACGATTGAATATTTGCCTTTGTGTGCGCCGCCTCCCATTCCAACTTCAAAATCCTTGGGAGGATTTTCGACTTTTCTCGGTCCCCACTTGTTTTTGTCACCCGTGCAATCCAAACCCCCCATCGTCCCTCCAAAACTTTTAATTGGCGATGATTCATTTCTTCCGCCTTACACATGCCTTCCGTTGTTAAAACGGAATTCATATTTTTCGGAAGGCATGCTTGTATGTGAGGGTACACCGGTTATCCTCCAAAGTCAAATCGTTCTTATGGTGGACCCTCAGCTATTTAGACTTCTAGTGTACAGTTAGTGTGAAGTCTAAATAGTAGGTTGTATATAGTTAGCTTTTTATTTTTTCTTTCCTTTTTAATTTAGTCTAGTGTAATTAGTTAACTCTTTGTTATTTGTTTTTGCTATGCTCGGTACTAACTTGTTTTGTAGATTCTTTGGACTTGTTCTTATGGGGATCACTCCAATTTTGGGTAATATCGCTATTTTCCTCTCTTTGACTTGGTTCTTAATTTACATTGAGGACAATGTCAAGTTTTAAGTTAGGGGGTGTGGGATATTCTATCCAGTTCTTATTTTAGTCCATGTTTTTGCTCACATGTTAGTTACTTAGTATGCTTTTCTTAGAAAAATTCAAAAATTTCGAAAAGATTTTCTTTATTTTTTCTCCTTTTTTGGGCATTTTGCCTTTGTTTCCGATGATAAATTTCAATAATTGCCCGATCCAATAGACAACTCAATGATGCATGTTCTCGATTTTAGAAGTTATTAGACTTTAGTCTCAATTATTGATATTACGAATAACTTCATGAATTAAACTTTAATCCCGTGAGCACATGCACTTTCCTTGCTTTATTGGTTTGGTTTAAGATTTTTATAACTCGGTAATTTTTTGTTGCATTGTATATACTTACACCGAGTAAGCTTTGTACCTTTCGTCGTTTGTGAGTGTATACACTATTCATTTCTCATTGAAAACGTTGAATTCGTTGGTAATCTCACTATTCTTTCATTTGACCGTTCATTAATTGAGTTCATACTTGAAATGTGTTACTTGATCATGATTTTCATATATTGTTTTGATTCGAGAATTGCATAAACTTTGCGAAATGATCATAAGCCCTCTTTGATATATCACCCATATTAGCCTTGACCTCACCCTTATATGTTTACCCTCGTTAACCTCTTTGAGCCTAAATATAGCCTTTCGCTTCATAACCCAATTCCCATAACCAACTCTAAATTGGAGTTATAAACCATACATATCACTTTCCATACCTTTGTTTGGAATGTTACTTGGGATTGAATGTTGTTGTTGTGATGTCGGTTGAAATTTAGGCATATGAGAGTTCGATAAGTAAAGAAAAGAAAATAGTGAAAAAAGTGAAGAAAAAGAGAAAGCAAAAATCAAAAGAAAACAAAAGAAAACATGAAAAAGAAGAAAAGAAAAAGAAAGAGAAGTTTGTATATGTTGTATATAGTTCAATAAGCTTTGATTACTCTCCCAGATGATATATTCGATGCCGTTTTAGAACTTGTTTTCCAATTTTGATATTGCCCGCATTTTCCCATTATCCCGAGTTTTCATCCCGAACACTTTGAATCCGTACATACATTCCCTCGTTTCGTACTCTAAGCCTAGCCTACATTATAACCCTATACAAGTCCTATGTGATCTTAGGTTGATGTAATTTAAAAGTCATAATAGTTGTGATAATCTGTGAAAATGCATTTCGCCTCTTTTAGTGTGCGGTATCCTTTCATTGAGATTACATTTTTCAGTTTATATATAGCGTTTTTCTTTTGTGACATGTGCGCGGCCTAGTTTCCATTTACAATTACTCTTTAGCCCGCATGTTCCGTGTGTTACCTCCCTGTTTCAAGTGAATTCGTTTGATGAGTGTAATGCCCGTGAGGATTGAATATATGCTTGCTTTAATGTTTATCCGATTTATATAAGTTTTTTCCAAATCACACTTTACATGTGCTCGCTCCCCTCCCACATTTTAAGGTTTCAATTCTATGAGGTGCATTCTATAATGTTAATGATTCGAACTTTTGTGTGAATTCATTCACTTTGCTAATAATGCATATGAAATCTTTTTCGCTTTTGTTGGGCTTGTCGCATGTTGGTTTGGGCATATTTTGAGGAAACCATATGATGTTTGTGGGTATCATCCCTGAAAACCCTCACGAGACGACACTCGTCCACTAGGGTAACCTAGAGGTTTAACGGCTTATTGCATATGCTAAATGCAATCGTGTTCCCTACGAAAGTGGCAATTATATTTCGATGCATATATACGTTTTGTATTTCCTTCTGTGGACTGGTTTTGCTTGTTTCATCACTAGGGACTAGTAATGTTTAAGTTAGGGGGCGTGATTTGTATCGAATATTGCTTATTTCCACCCGTTATCTTTATGCATTCTAGCACTTTTACGGTCCTAAATGCCTATAATTATGCTCATTAACCAGACAACCTTGGATTTGGATATATATATGCTTTGCAGAGGTTAATTGTACTTTTGTAGGTATTGGAACGCTAAAAGTGAGGTTCGGTTGCATTTCAGAGAAGTTCCGTTGTCGAATGCTACTTCAAGAGCAATTTGGTCTTTTCAAACTCACTATTTTTTATGGAATGAAGTTACCAACATGTAGATCATCAAATTATCCTTCCGTGGCCACTGACCGTGCGTCATTCTGACTCCGTATGTGGAAGTTATGCCCATTTCCGGAAGGTTTCGGTATTTTCCTCTACTTCAAGGGCATTTTGGTAATTTCATACTGTATAATTTGGAGGGTTTCAAAACATAATCATGTAGATAATTGAATTAGCTTCGCGTCGGTTCCGACCACGCCTCATTTCGATTCCGTATGAGGGAGTTATAGCCGTTTCCGTGCAACGCCTCAAAATTGGTTCAAAGTGGAAAAGTGGGCTGCCTCCAGCCCAAGGCAAATTCCAAAAGTGCGGTCGACTGGTCCCGAAACAGAGGTCGACCAGTCCCATCAGATATGGACGAAAATTGACTTATTTTGGGTTTTTTGGCTTGGTTTTGTTTGGGGTTTGTTTTGGGGTATAAATAGAATGTTGGGTGCTTTTATTTGTGATAGATATTTCATTTTAGGTTGGAGATAGGGGATTTTTGGGTGTAGCTTCTCTTCCTAGGGTTTGCACCCATTTGGGTATTGTAAGCACTATTCATTATCTCCTCCATTGTTATTAATTGTTGTTTCTTTGTTTAAGCTTTGTGTTGTTCATTTCTTGCTTTCTAATTTAGGTTTATTGCTTTATTTACTTGCTTTCCATTTATTGCCTTCTAGTGTAGATTTACTTTCTTTGATTTATTTCTTGCTATTTACCATGATTTGTAGCTAGGTTAAATTAGGTTGTGTCGGATTGAACTCACCTAGGGTTGATGTGTTGCTTTGCTTTGGTGATGGAGTTTACGGGTCTATTTCGAGTGTGTTGTCCTAGTTATTACGCCTAGGGGATTTGACGGGGTATATCATGTATGCTCCGTGCTTACGACCTTGCGTGCATAATTTTCGGGATATTTGTTGACACCAAAATCTTATTAGACTTTTATGTGAATTTAGGGGTGTGACAACTCTTGATTTAATTAACTGTCGAAACGAGACGCGATCTTAATAACTCGTCGACCCATGTAACCATTTTATACTAATTAACTCGGGGTGAGGGATATTCGATGCAACCTATAGTTTTTATTCACTTTGTTAACATAGTTTAATTACACTCGCCTAGTTTAATCTTTTCTCTTTATTATCTTTTCCTTTTTGTTAAAATTACCTTTCACACTTTTATTTCGAAATATTAAATAATATAAATTCTAGCAACTCGTCTCTGTGGATTTTCGATACCCGACTTACCGCTATACTCACCCGTTGAGTGTAGTCGTAATTTAGGTTTTTGTATAGTTCAGGTGAGCCGAATTCAAAACGACTGGCGCGTAGGTGACTCTCGCGGCACGGCAAAACCCTGTCTATCAAAAGGTCTGCGATGTTTTACCAGGTGTATCTGAGATGGTCAGTGTAAGCCCTTACGCTGCCTTACTTCTCAATCCTCTAAACTAAGTACCTTTGAAATTACCATAGTGAGGTCATTCGATAGAGCATGTAAGCTCTCCCAGGATCTGTCACGCTTGGTCTCTTGCGAGTACCATTTATCCTCACACCTAATGCTACAATTGTTACAGCATTACAAACAATGTTACATGTACAATTTAACTAAGTAAGAAAAAGAAGATAAATGATGAGCTTTCTCAGCCCAGCTCCTCACTGAAATACCACGCTGAGCTGCCATGCTTCCTTTATACTGCTTCCACTACACCAAAAATACTAATCTGATACACTGAGGCAAGGAGATTCTGGCACGATCTTAAACCGTGCCAGAATCTAGTATTGTTTATTCATAATCTGGCACGATTTAAAACAGTGCCAAAATTTTGTATGGTTTTAAACCGTGCCAAATATGGGTACATTTCATTAAAAAAATAATATCTCAGAATTTTAAGAGGGGACCAAAACATCAAGGCGGGACGAATCATTCTAACATAAGTCTATCTTTTCTCCTCTCTCTCTCTCTCTCTCTCTCTCTCTCTCTCTCTCTCCACACTACCCAACGCCTCTATCATCATTGCCACTCCATCTTCTTCGTCCATGAACTACCATCATCCTCATCTTCATCCTCTTCTTTGGTATCAGTTATGTCAGACCAACCTCACGTTCATCGCCAAAATCTCTAACGATTTGGTTTGGTCATTAACAAAAGTAATTTATTCAACCCGTCTAATTACAAATTTGAGATTGAAGATTTGGTCAATCTGCTTGAGTCTCAAGATCCAACTTTAGATCCAACTCTACATCCAGACATGGTTCAATAATTTTACTTGTTTAATTTCATGAATATTGGTTGAAATTCAGTTTACCTACTTTTTTTTATTGACAGTGTCATTTTTTTGTACGGAATAATGAGTGGTTTCCATGGAGGGTGTTTATAACATTGTTGTTGGTAGGATTCTACTACACATGGTCGGTACTCAATTATTTAGCATTTTTACTAAAAACATTCTCCACGCATTGTCAAAATTAGTTCATTATCTATCAATCACCGCCTTTAGTTAATTAGTAGCAAATGTTTTTAGTTCCTTTGGTTGTATCCATGAAAATGGAGGAGTTTGATTCCCTTTCAGTTTACGCATTTACTATTTTGTTTTTAGTGCTATTAGTATTCTATATTTAATTTTAGCAAAATACTCTTAGATTCCTCACAAACAAATTTTAAATACTAAAAGAATTTTGACAAATTTTAAACACTTAAATCCACGAATTCTCTTCTTGTAAAAGTCCACGGTAGTGGCACAAGAAGTGGACCTAATAGTAAATTGTCCTTAAATGTTTAAAAATTGTTACCAAAGGACCTAATTGTAAATTCCCATTTAATTTTCTATATAAGTTTTGCATTATTAAATGTGGTTACTTTTAAAACTATTAATGCTTTTTAGAATTGTATAGCATTATCGTGTACTTTTTCACTTTTTAAAAGGGCGATTTTAAACACTAGAAAAATATGCCCCAACTTAAATCAAAGATCCCTCATATTTATACCATGTTTGGACATATTCGGTTTTTTTTGTACAATTTGGAATACTTTGAATTTTTTTCCTGAGATTTCAAAGCCTAAGCTTCCCGAGGTACCGTTATTACCTGATATTCCTAAACCTGAATTGCAGGAGATCTCTAACTCTAAACTTCCCGATATTCCTATGCCTAAACAGTTTGATCTGCTACCTCAACCCAAATTCCCTAACCTTCCAAAACCCAAATTCCCAACAACTACACATTGAATGTCTTATGCTGTCAATGTTTACGAAGACTGCTATACTCATCAACTTTTCTGAACTATTTTTCTTGACCAAATGATGATAACTGTTAGATCAAGCTTGAGTTAGAATTAATGGTGGCATCCACAACCGTTCATATCATTTGATTTACTGTTTTGATCACCTCTATTCTATTTATTTTCATAATAGTTTCATTTAATGTCTCACATTCATTATGCTTATGTGCATCGATACTTTTTGATATGATCTGGATCATTATCAGTTTCCTAACTTTGTTGGTGCATCTTTTTTTCTAGGTGCAACAAATAGAAAAGTCCTGTGCAAAGCTACTTATTTGCAACATCTTACAGATAATTTTGGCGACTCTATTTTTTATCAATAGTTTTTCAGTGATAAGTATTTCGTTGTACAAGCACTATATAATAATGGTAAGGTGTTTCCTAAGTTTAACAGTTTTTTTCATTTATCTAATGTTTTTGGTTGTTCAAAACCTATGCTTCTTGGTACATCTCTATGCTTTGTCTTATCTTTTCTCTAAACTAACACACATATTATATATAATAGATATAAATTAATACTAAAAGTTTTTTTGGTACTTGTTGTACAAGATATGCTTGTTGTACGAGATATGCTTGTTGTACACTAAAAGTTTACATATATATGCTTTTTGTACACCATAGGTTTTAGTGGTCTAGATTTTTTTCGTGTCATATTTTTTGCATTATGTATATTTTTGTTGTTCAAGACATGTCAATTTTTAGTGCCCAAATCTAATTTAGGACTTATGTGTGATTATATCTGTTTGGTGGGAATACTTTGGGTTCTCATCGCTAGAGTTCCATTATGAGGTTTTTTGTTGACTTGATTACCCTTAAATTTATATAAAAAAAATTCTATTCCCTCTCGATTCTCATTATTTTTTAAAAATTCTAAATCTACGATAAAGATCATCTATCAGATGTGTATGATATTTGATTGGTCAATTATTGGTTTACACCATATGTTTGCTCAAGTGCATGACATCATTATAACTGATTTTAGTTGTTCCTGCCAAAAAGGAATACCCTGCCATCGTGATACAAACCTCGATGAATGTTCTGCGATAATGAAGTTGTATTCTATATAATTTACTAATTGTGACTCTTAATTGCATCATTCCATTATCTTTCAAGAAAATTAGTGGTTCCATCAAAGAGAAGGAATTCTTCTATGTAAAGACCGCTTCTGATCTTCTCGAAAATCCATCCTTCCAATTTTTACAAGAGTAAGGTTGTGGTTATTTTAGCAATTTCACCTTTCTATGTTGTTCAGTAAATTTTTGAAGATGTGATGGATATTTCTACTTCAATTAAAGCCTTGATGTACATTCTCCCCTCTTTTTTAGATATGGTTCTCATTATTCTAACATCCACTTCTCTAGCTGTAAATCATTTATGTTAGGTTTGTAAAGTTTATAGGCCTGTGCGGATAGATGAAAGAGGTGACTAATGTTCTGTAATCTGATTTCATAATCTTCATACAGGCACTCTCGGATTGGAGCGAGGATAGAGTTACTACTTAAGCAAAACGAACTTATGATGGACGTCAAGAATATACTTAAGGTAATATGCTTACCAATATCCCTTAGTTGTTTCGCCCCCTAATAACTTGTTTCGCACTTTAGAAGTTGTTCCAATTTTGTTTTATACTTGCCTATGGTGTCTCAAAACATTAAGGATATATGCAGCCTTTTATTGAAAAATTTGAAAACGGCTTGGAAATTTTCATTTACTATATATAATAGTTTAAGTTGTAATGCTAAAGGCTCGTGTATGGAGTTCAAGCTACTGATGATATATGGTAAAAAAACTTACCCTGATTAGGCTTAAAAATAAGTTGTTATAGGGTGAAAACTCAAACCAGCCCACAAGCGCCCCTGTAAGAGGCAGTAACACCTTGCATAAGACTAATGTAACTCGTACGAACTCACCATGTAGTCATGGGTCTTCCGAATTGAGAATACTATGGTAATTTAAAAATATCTAGATTAGCCTAAAAATTAGCTGTTAAAGGGTGAAAATCTAAACCAACCCCCAAACGGCCCCGTAAGAGGCATTAACACCTAGCACGGGACCTATGTAACTCGTAAGAACTGATCGCATAGTCATAGGTCTCCTGATTTGAGAATATGACAATAATTTGAAAATATATATATTAGGCTTAAAAACATGCTGTTAGATAGTGAGAACTCAAACCATCCCCCAAGTGGCCCCACTAGAGGCATAACCACCTTGCAAGGGACTAACGTAACTCGTAGGAACTGACCGTTTAGTCATGGGGCTCCTGGTTTGAGAATATGATTATAATTTGAAAATATTTAGATGAGGCTTAAAAATAAGTCGTTAAATGGTGAAAACCCAAACTAGCCCCCAAATGGCCCTGTAAGAGGCATGAACACCTCGCACGGGACCAATGTAACTCGTAGGCACTGACCGTGTAATCACGAGTATCCCAGTTTGAGAATATGATGGTAATTTGAAAATATCTTAATTAAGCTTAAAAATATATCGTTAGAGGGTGAGAACTCAAACCAGACCCTAAACGGCCCCGTAAGAGGTACTAACGCCTTGCATGAGACTAATGTAAGTCGTATGAACTGACCGTGCAGTCACGGGTCTTTCGGTTTGAGAATATGATGATAATTTAGAAACATCTAGATTAAGCTTAAAAACAAGCCGTTAAATGGTGAAACCCCAAACCAACCCCCAAATGGTCCTGTAAAGGCATGAACACCTCGCACGGGACCAAGGTAACTCGTAGTAAATGACTTAATAGTCACGAGTCTTCCGATTTGAGAATATGATGGTAATTTAAAAATATTAGATTAAGCTTAAAAACATGACGTTAGATGACGAGAACTCAAACCAGCCCCTAAATGCCCCCCTAAGAGGCACTAACACCTTGCATGAGACTAATGTATCTCATATGAACTGATTGTGTAGTCACGGGTCTCCCAGTTTGAGAATATGATGATAATTTGGAAATAATCAGATTAGGCTCAAAAGCAAGTTGTTAAATTGTTAAAGCCCAAATGGCCCTTAAGAGGCATGGCCACCTAACATGGGACCAATGTAACACGTAAGAACTGATCGCGTAGTCATGGGTCTCCCGATTTGAGAATATGATGATAATTTGGAAATATCTAGATTAAGCTTGAAAACAAGTCAATAAATGGTGAAATCCCAAACCATTTCCCAAGCGGCCCGTAAGAGGCACGAACACCTCCCACGGGACCAATGTAACTCGTAGGAATTGATCGTGTAGTCCCGGGTGTCCTGATTTGAGAATATGGTGATTATTTCAAAATATCTAGATTAGTGTTATAAACATGCCGTTAGAGGGTGAGAACTCAAACCAGCCCCCAAATGGTCCCGTAAGAGGCGCTAACACCTCACATGAGACTAATATAGCTCGTATGAACTGACCACATAGTTATAAGACTTCCAATTTGATAATATAATAATAATTGTAAATTGTATATGCAATTTTTCAGCTTGAATACGATTTTTTTATAAAAATTTACTTGGTTACTTATGTCATAAATTTTTTGTATCCTATTTTTTACAGGATAACATCCAGTCGTTCGCTTTTATCCACATGGAGCACACGAAGAAGTCATTGGTTTACAACAAGAAGGTTATTTATTTAGTGTCGTTAATATTCAGAATTGTATTTGTTGTGTTATGGTCGTGCAGGCTTTAGTAGTTTTATTATTTACTTTTATGGTTGTCCGGGCTTTTGTAATTTTATTGTTATATTTTGTGGTCATGCGGGGGCTTAATGTTAGTAGGTTTTGTACTAACATGATTTACAATGCTCAGAAAATAGAGGAAATTATGTCCAATTTTTTTTGGTTTTGTGAACTATTAAGACTTGTAATATTTTGAAGTTTGTATCTACATTAGTTTATCAACAACGTGCGATATTCACAATTTGAGATTTTTTTTATTTTGTTTTGCAAATAATAAAATATTTTTCCTACCAGATTTAGTATTTGTTGATTTTTTTAGTTTGTTTTCAAATATATTTGTTTATTAATTAAAATTTTTTGCATGGTTTAAAATCGTGCCAAAACAGTGCCAAATTATAAATTTGAGTACGATTATAAAACAATATGGCATAATTTATAATTGTGCCAAAAGCGCGCCAGAAAATAGAAATATGACACGGTTTAAAATCGTGCCAAAAGCGTTATATATTGGGTAACATGGCACGATTTTAAATCGTGCTAGAAAATTTGGCACCCCTGATTCTGGCACTGTTTAAAACCGTTCCAGATTGGACCGTGCCAGAGTATTGCTTTTGGTGTAATGTTCCTTCCCTTGAGTCCGTTCTGTTAACTGGGTAGGCTCTCTCTAATTCAACAATTATCTTCAAGCCCCCTCTACAACCTATTCAATCTTTGTTCATGTTCTTAAAGGGAACAAATTAGTTCATTCAAATGATACACAGATCAGTCTTTAGACTCCTCTATAGCGTCAATTACATGATCATACTTTGAAGGAAGGTTTCGAAAAAAGAATCAAATTTTTTTTGATCACTTAATTTTTCTCCATAAGTTCTAATCTAATTTACAATTGAACCAAATTGTGAATAATATTCCTGAATGATTTTAGAATCGTTCACAGATAAGTTATCAGAATTACGATGGAGAGTTTGTAATCTAATAATAACTACCTTTGATGAACCATGATATTATTCCTTCAACACCTCCTATGCTTTTTTTGCAGTGATGGCCTCCATAATCCTTGGAAATATAGTATCGTCCACTGCCTGTTGGATGATATACACGTCCTTTTAATCCTTCTTTTATTTTTCTTTCAACTCATTTCATTGAGCTGTTGTCAACCTTTCCTGTTCTGAAAATTCTTTATATATAACATTAACTAAATCCCATAAATCATTTGAGAAAAACGAAGTTCTCATCTTAATAGACTAAAATTGATAATTGTTACCATTAATAATAGGAAGGATTGGTTATTGATATCTATTCCCATTACCTTCCATGGTGATTAAAACTTCAAGGACTACTCCACCTTTTGATCACCTGCTCCGAGACCAGTTATTCAAATTGAAGAGAAAAACAAAGTACAACTACGATAAATTTAAGAAGAAAACATACTACAAAAATAAGAGTATGTAATGTAAGATGGTTGATACCAAAACACAAATACAACACCTACATTCATAGGTGACATACATCCCACACACTCACTACCTATAAAAAACATTAGCATGCTATGTTACTTGGAAACTCAAATAAAAACATGACACTTGTGCCATGACTTCATATATAAATTTGAGATAATTAAAGACAAATTCAAAACTAAAAATCTCTCCCGTATTAACTGGAACAAATAAATAACTAAAGTGGACCAAATATACAAACATCGTTTGAATTACTTTCTAACATTGTTTATAGCTTTGCTCAACATGTCTACAGTAAAATTTATTTTTTATTGGACAATAGGTAAAACAAATCAAGTGATAAAGTGAGGGCATATATATTAAGTAAATAAAATAACAGAGGGAAATAAAAAGGCAATTGTGACCTCTCTCTCTCTCTCTTTATGTGTGTGTGTCTCTCTCTCTCTCTCTCTCTCTCTCTCTCTCTCACAACTATCAAGATAGATGGGAAGGAGCCCTATCAAGGCCATAACCAGCCTCTTTATTTTCTTTATGTACGTACACCTTTGTTTCAGGGTGGGGCCGCCCTTCCTCCTGCTAATCCGGCCATTTCCGAACCTGTCTTTCTCACCCCATTCAATTCAATGGAGGACTTCTCCATTCTTGCGATTCCCAGCCCCCTTAGCTTATTATTCTATTCTTAGAAAAAGACTCAAAAACTAGGGTTCGTGTGTGCGTGTGATGTAGAGAAAAAAGTTATTCATTATTAAAAAAGACCATGCATAGATAGGAATGGGTTCGTGGGAGAAAGAAATTGTAGCTATATTTAATAGAGAAAGAAATGAAAGGTCGGCAGAAAATTAAAGATGTCTTAAAAAATAAGGATAAATGAAAGGGTTGTTAGAAATATGATATCTTATAACTGAGATATCTATACATGTTCAAAGCTCACATTGTCATCAACAAGACCTATTCAAAGGTGGTTCAACATTTGCGGCATATTAGGAGTTTTGTTGATAACAGCTATTTTAGTAACAGCTAGTTTGTTTGTTAGTTTCCTTTGTTTTCTCATGCACGTTTGTCATTTGTAAGAAGTATAAATATACTGCATTGTTATTGAATAATGTATGCAACAATTAGATATTTCTTTATGAGATTAAAATCTTTTATGGTATCAGAGCCACTAAAGCTCTAGCGAGTCATCTCGATCCTAGTAGTTCACACCGGTATGTCGTTTCTCCGGTGGCGGTAGTCAGCATTCATTACTACCGTCCGCCGGGCATAAAACATGAAGGATGTGGGTTTGTTTCCATAAGTCCGCTGCAATTGCTTCCTGTGCGAGGCTGATCAGCTCCCTTTTACCTTGGCACGACATGGGTTCCCCCAACCTTTCTGCAAAAGGAACTCTGGTGCTTGTTACACCTTTTATTGAGGTTCATGGGCAGTATAAGTGACTTGGAGCCGCTTCCTGCTTCCAAAGCTTTAGTGATTGGAAAATTCCTTCTTTTGGCAGGAGGCACAATTTTTAAATAGGGAAGTGGAACATGATCAAAACTCGCATCATATCCCACTGTTATTTTTCAGTGATTCCATATTTCTGATGCAGGTCCATAGCACGGTTAAAATTAATGATGTTCTCAACTGACAAGGTGCCTTATTTATTTTTTGGGGGAATCAAGTGGTCCTACAAATGTCTAGCATTGCTCTTGTAATATTTCGGTGATAATTTTCTTTCAAGGTCGTTTATGTTGCGGAAGCAATATCATTTTATTATATAAAAAAAGAAAATGAAAAGAGTAGTTGGAAGTTAACAATGTTGAATCATGTACCCGATTCACATGATCCAACAACACAATGGCCCATGAATCCACCGTGATCAAGCCCAAGAATCATAAAGCCTCTGAATCAATTGTGATCAAGCTCATTTTGGCCCAAGAGGCCCATTACAGGTGACGGTCCAGCCAAAATCGATAATTGAGCCTCTGAATCAATTTTTGATCAAGTTAATTATGGTCTATAAGACCTTATATTTTCTCCTTCTGAAGATGAATATCGCGGCATTGCTTCTACAATGACGAAAATGATATGGGTTATGCTTTTTCTCAAGGATCATGGTGTTAGTGGTGATCTTCTTACTCAGTTGGATCGCACTCATAACCAACATTTTTTCAACTCAGAAATTTCAATTTCTTCATGACAAGCTTGGTGCGTGCATTGCATCGTACCTTCGCTTGCGGGGGAGTGTTAGAAATATGATATCTTATAACTGAGATATCTATACATGTTCAAAGCTCACATTGTCATCAACAAGACCTATTCAAAGGTGGTTCAACATTTGCGGCATATTAGGAGTTTTGTTGATAACAGCTAGTTTAGTAACAGCTAGTTTGTTTGTTAGTTTCCTTTGTTTTCTCATGCACGTTTGTCATTTGTAAGAAGTATAAATATACTGCATTGTTATTGAATAATGTATGCAACAATTAGAGATTTCTTTATGAGATTAAAATCTTTTAAGGGTGATATAGTATTAAAAGGACAACCAAAAGAGAAATGAGAGTCAAAACAAACAAAAGTACGTCAAGAATGAGATGATATACGGGAATACATTAATACTAGTTTTTAGACCCATGCGATGCACGAGCATTTTGTAATTCTTATTGTACGAAGGAGTAAGAATTTAAGAATTATAACTAAATGAAATAAAATGTGGAAATACTTGAAAATGGATCTTAAAGAAAAGTTAATGAATAAAAAGAAGATTAAATGTAAGACAAAATTTACATAATGATTTTAGTAAATATGCATTCCATAGCATTTGTTAAAATACCATTTCATCCATCGTGATATATCGAGGAGCAAAATGGAATGCTACGTTAATTTGTGGCTAAAACGTTAATGTTGTTTAATTTCATATATGGTCTATTAAATATCATTGTAGGACATAAAATCTCATGTTTATAATTTTCTATCTTAAAATATAGGTCATAGAATCTCATTCTAATTTAATTAACATTATCGACCCAATTGTCGTAGGACTTTGCATTTCTCACTCTACTATGAACACCAAAACTTTGGTGTGACAAATTAACATTTGAGAATTTCTCTGGGCAAAAAAAATTCATGGGAGATGGTATAACGAATAAATCCTTATCTATCATTCTACACTATAAAAACCAAAGAGAACAATTGCAAAAAAACTTTTGAGTTTTCACGTTTTTCCATTAGATTGTCAATAATTTCAAATAATTTCCATGGAAATATATAGTTTTTCCAAGGAAGTGTGTATACTTATCAAATGACGTAAACAACTTGCTAGAAATTCATCACTGTTACCACAATTTGAAGTTTGGGAATTTCGAATGAATTAGAATTATAAAAAACTATCAAAGTATATGGCTTTGCTTCTCTATTTTATTCTGACGTCAGGATATAGACCCATGTATGGACCATCAACCTTCCCCATCTATCCCTTGGACTCTATGTCTCCTTATTTCTCATTTACTCTTCGTCTCTCTTTATCCCCCTTTCGATCCTCCATATCCAGAACCCGCTCACCATCGTTGAATAAATCCACGACAATTGTTTCCCTTTTTCTTTTGTTGAATTTTTAAATAAAATATTTGTTATGAATACAAAATAAAATATTTGAAATTCTCCTTTTTAAGTATAATTCATTCATATCCTTTATTTAGGGTTGATGGATTTTCACCGAGCTCCATAAATAATGGGAAGGCCCTTCTTAGAATCATAAGGGTTTAAAACACTATAACTTTTTTTTTTTTTATCATTTTTTACTTTAACTTAGATACCACAAATAAGTGAATAGATTCTAAAATCATCTTATTATCGATTTTCATTTCCAATTTCTATTTTACATTTGATGCTCCCAGCACAATACGAATACCCTCCCACATCCCTCATGTACTCCTATTTTATTTAATATTAGAATCATCATTGCTTGGCAAAGCCACAGTAACATAACAAAATGCATTCACAACTCTCAATTCGTGTGGTTTGGCTATTGAGAAAAAAAACCTTTAGTTTCCATTTGATAATATGGGATAATAAAATTTAACATGGCGTGATTTAAAATAAAAAGGAAAAAAAAGTCTCTCAAACATGACAAAAAAAGGTAAATCCAAATTCTTTTTATATATGACATCGTAAAGTTTAAGATGTCAAATGTATTAGAGTTTTATTTAGCATTGAGGGTATTTTAGTATTTTCCCTTCTCCTATTATTATTAGGTGGTTGTAGTAGGTTATATATTTATTCTCTCTTCTTCCTTTTATTGCAAGACATTCTAGTGTATGGCAATATGAAACCCTAGCCCCTTTTTTTCTCTCTTTCCATTTGATTGTAGATCTTTGATATATTTTCGGAGGTACTTTTTCTGTTCGCTCGACTGTTTTGAAGGTAATTATGGTCGTTTTCCTCCTGTTTGTTCGATTAATTGTTTAGTTCGTTTGATTTGGTTCCGTTTGGGTACTGTTTGATTGTTTATTTTCGCAATGGCTGGTGAAAGAGATGATTCGCTGCAATCAATTAGTGTCAGATTAGATGGAAAAAATTATACGTATTTGAGTTATGTTATGAAGAATTTTTTGAAAGGGAAGAAGCTTTGGGGTTACATTAATGGCGATTTAAGTAAGCCTAATGATAAGACGAATGTTGAAAAATATGCAGAGTTGTTGGATGTTTGGGAGGCAAACAATTCGAAAATCATCACTTGGATCAACAACTCTGTTGCACCTTCTATAGGTATGCAGTTGGCTAAGTATGATTATGCAAAGGATGTTTGGGATCATTTGGGCAGATTGTATACCCAATCTAATTTCGCAAAAAAGTACCAATTGGAGTGCGATATTTGGGCTCTTGAGCAAAATAAATTGAGTATTCAGGAGTTTTATTCTGCTATGACGGATCTATGGGATCAGTTGGCTCTCACAGAGTCAGCTGAATTGCGGGCCTTTGCACCATATGTTGCCAATAGGGAGGAACAACGCCTGGTTCAGTTTCTGATGGCATTGCGTGATGATTTTGAGGGTCTTCGTGGGTCGATTCTTCATCGTAGTCCACTTCCAACTGTTGATTCCGTTGTTCACGAGTTGTTAGCCGAGGAGATTCGTCTCAAGACTCAGTCAGGGAAGGTAATTTCTTCGGACCCTAATCCATCTGTTTTCGCAGCCTCCTCTCGGCCTCTTTCCAGTAATCAGAACAAGCCTTATTCGAGAGTTGCAAGTGATGAATGTAGCTACTGTAAGGAGAAGGGTCATTGGAAGTCTCAGTGCCCTAAGTTGCGAGCACAACAACAACAACAATCAAATAGTCGACCATCTCAGCAGCAGTTTTCTGGTTGGAAATCCAATAACCAATCTCAACAGCATTCATATAGGCCTTCACAGCCTAATACTGCAGCAGTTGTACCGCCATCAGACTCATTTGCATCAGGTTCTTCATCCTTAGCTCCATCCATGTCTTCTCTTGCTGAGCAGTTTCAAAAGTTTTTTGCCACACAGCCTCATGCCATGTCCATCTCTTCACCAGGTAAGTCTTCAGGTATTTGGATTCTAGACTCCGGCGCTTCTAATCACATGTCACCAAATTTGTCCTCTTTTGGTTCTTTTTGTCCCACTTCTTCGTTGCCCGTTATGACTGCTGATGGTACTCCCATGCCCTCAACGGGTATTGGGACTATTGAATCACCCAACTTCTCTCTCTCTAATGTTTACCACATTCCTAAGCTTACAATGAATCTTATCTCTGTTGGTCAACTATGTGATGCCGGTTACTCAGTTTCCTTCTCTTCTACCTTTTGTCATGTGCAGGATCCACAGTCTCAGAAGGTGATTGGGAAAGGCCGTAGGCAGGGGGGATTGTACATCATGGAGAAACTTAATGTACCAATGGTTGCAGCTTCCAGTGTTGACTTGTCATCCTTTCGTTTGAGTTCAGATTCGTCTAGCTTTTATTTATGGCACTCTCGTCTTGGTCATGTCTCAGGTTCACGATTAAAATATTTGGCTTCCACAGGAAAATTAGGAAATTTGCATTGCCATGATATCTCTGATTGTAGCGGTTGTAAACTTGCAAAATTTTCAGCTTTACCATTTAATAGAAGTATTTCCTCTACTTTTGCACCCTTTGATCTTATTCATTCTGATGTGGGGGGACCGTCTCCTATTATTACAAGAGGAGGTTCTCGATATTATGTCTCCTTTATTGATGATTATACGCGTTACTGTTGGGTTTTTCTCATGAAACGACGTTCGGATTTTTTTGATATTTATAATAAATTTCGTGCCTTTGTCAAAACTCAACATTCTACTATTATAAAATGCTTTAGATGCGATTTGGGTGGGGAATATACTTCTCAAAATTTCGGTGAGTTGCTTGATTTAGATGGAACTATTCACCAATCATCTTGTACTGACACTCCTCAGCAAAATGGTGTTGTTGAACGGAAACATCGGCACATTGTTGAAACTGCTCCCTCTCTTTTATTATCTGCATATGTCCCTAGTGAGTTTTGGGGAGAGGCTGTCCTTACTGCTGTTAATCTGATTAATAAGATTCCGACCTCTCATTGCTCAGGTTTGTCACCTTTTGAAAAGTTGTATGGGTGTGCCCCTGATTATTCTTCCTTAAAGGTGTTTGGTTGTACTTGTTTTGTTCTTCGACCTCGTGTGGAACATACCAAATTATCTCCAAAGTCAGCTATTTGTGTCTTTATTAGTTATGGTGAGGGTCAAAAGGGATATCGTTGTTATGATATAGTTATAAAAAAATTATATGTCTCTCGCCATGTTGTGTTTCTTGAGCATATTCCTTTCTTTTCTATTCCTGATAGCCCTCATGAACTCACTAAATCTGATCTCTTCAATATTGATCCGTTCTCTGATAATGATGAGAGTGTGCCATCTGAAGTACCTTGCACCACCGATAGTGTGCCACCCCATGTTGCTCTTGTTCCTATTATTTCTACTGATGCAGGTACTTTGCCATCCGATGTTCCTGATGCTCCCCCTTCTCGTGTGGCCACCCAAGCACCTGCTGAAACAGTGGAACCTCCTTCTCGCTATCCAAAACGTCCACGTAAGTCCACTCAATCACCAGATTTTGTTTATTCTTGTTATTCTGATTCTTTTGCTTCATTTTTATCCTCTGTTCACTGCCTCTCTGAGCCTTCGCCTTATAAAGAGGCAGTTCTTGATCCTCTTTGGCAACAGGTTATGGCTGAGGAACTCTCTGCTTTGCATCAGACAGATACTTGGAGTTTGGTCCCCTTACCTTTTGGTAAGCGGGCAATTGGATCTCGTTGGGTATATAAAATCAAAACCAGGTCAGATGGGTCAATTGAGCGGTACAAAGCAAGATTGGTTGCTCAGGGTTTTTCTCAGCAATATGGTATGGATTATGACGAAACCTTTGCCCCTGTTGCGAAATTGACTACTATTCATACTCTTATTGCTGTTGCATCTGTTCGTCAGTGGCATATATCGTAAATGGATGTTAAAAATGCGTTCTTGAATGGTGATCTTCATGAGGAGGTTTATATGACTCCTCCTCCGGGTGTTCCACATGGTCCTGGTGAAGTTTGTAGGCTTAAGAAAGCCTTATATGGTCTCAAACAGGCACCACGGGCTTGGTTTGAGAAGTTTACTGCCGTGATTACCTCTCTTGGGTTCATTCCAAGTGAGAATGATTCAGCTCTCTTTATCAGGTGCACCTCCGGTGGTCGTATTCTGGTCTCTTTGTATGTTGATGATATGATTATTACTGGGGATGATGTTGGTGGAATTACAACGTTGAAGTCTGAATTATCTCGTTGTTTTGAGATGAAGGATTTGGGGCGCCTACGTTACTTTTTGGGTATTGAGGTAGATCATTCTCCAAAGGGTTATCTTCTCTCACAATCTAAGTACATCGGGGACATTCTTGAGCGTGCTCGCCTCACTGATACTAAGATTGTTGATACCCCTTTGGAGCTTAATGTTCATCTTTCCCCGTATGATGGTGTTCTTTTGCCTGATCCCACCTTATATCGCACTATTGTCGGCAGCTTGGTTTATCTCACTATTACTCGTCCAGATATAGCTCATGCTGTCCATGCTGTTAGTCAGTTTGTTACTGCTCCTACTACAGTTCATTGGGCAGCTGTTCATCGTATATTGCGCTACTTGAGAGGCACTCGATTTCAGAGTCTTTTACTTCCTTCATCTTCTTCTTTGGAGCTGCGTGCATACTCTGATGCTGATTGGGCCGGTGATCCTGCAGATCGCAAATCAGTTACTGGATTTTGTGTGTTTCTGGGTGATTCTATTGTTTCTTGGAAGAGCAAAAAGCAAGTTGTTGTTTCTGTGTCTTCCACGGAAGCCGAGTACCGTGATATGGCTTCTACCACTCGCGAAGTTGTTTGGCTACGTCGGTTACTTGTAGATATGGGTGTCTCTCTTTCTCAGCCCACTCCTATGTACTGTGATAATAAGAGTGCTATTCAGATTGCTCACAATTCAGTTTTTCATGAGAGGACTAAGCACATTGAGATTTATTGTCATATTACTCGTCATCATCTTACGCATAGAGCCATCACTTTGCCTTTTGTTTCTTCTTCCGCACAGATAGCTGATTTGTTTACGAAGTCTCATCCAGTTCAGCGTTTTCGTTTTTTGGTTGGCAAACTCTCAATGCTTCTCGCTGCAACATCGTGAGTTTGAGGGGGGGGGGGGGGGGGGTATTAGAGTTTTATTTAGCATTGAGGGTATTTTAGTATTTTCCCTTCTCCTATTATTATTAGGTGGTTGTAGTAGGTTATATATTTATTCTCTCTTCTTCCTTTTATTGCAAGACATTCTAGTGTATGGCAATATGAAACCCTAGCCCCTCTTTTTCTCTCTTTCCATTTGATTGTAGATCTTTGATATATTATCAAAATGAACCTTGGAAAAAATGAATATAAAAAAAATTAATCCATTTAATGAAGGGAAAAAAGTAAATTAATAACACATAATATCTAGTTAGGAGTATTTATGTAATTAGATACTTAAAACCATACAATATTATTCATGTTAGTTAATATGGTGAGGTAGTTTATTATCAAGTGTTTTTTAATTAGAGTATCACGTGTAAATTTTAGTTAGCTCATAAAAATTTGTTATAATATACGCTTTTCACTTTCACTGCCTAATATACTTAAAAATTAGGGTTATTGGCATTTTCCTACCCTCAAGTTTAGTCTCTTTTGCACTCTCAAATGTATTAAAACTGGCACATAAAATGCTAAAGTCTCCACATTGCTCTAATTTAAATCCTGCCATTAAATTGACTAAAGGAAATAGTCAAAATAAGGGTAAATGTGCCATAATGTTCTTTCCCGACAAATTTTATAGTTTTAAGTTCTAGTATTGACACATTGGGGTTTGAAGTGCAAAAGTGACTAAATTCTAGGGTAGTAAAGTGCTAATAACCCTTTTATCAACCATATTAATTATTTAATTTTGTTATAAAAAATGATAATTTTTAACTTTTAATTTTTGTAGTTTTAATTAGTAGATATTTTTAATATAAGTAGTATATATTAAATTATTTATTTTATGGGTCAAGGCATACACTTGCGATTAAAACATTAATCCTCCCCCTTTCTCTAACAATATCTACATAAGAAAGACGCCTCCCCCAAGTCAAATCGAACCAAATTAAAAGAGTTAGATAACATCTTCTTTCCCTTTTTTGTTAAGGAATAGACAAAGATTAATATTCACGAAATAACCAATTTCTTCCCGATTAATTCAATTCCCCCCCCCCTTCCCAACAAATAAAACAAGGGATAATCATAATGCAAAAAAGTATATCATGCAATGGTGTATAGTGATACAAGAGACAACAGAGAATCAACTAGATGACAAAGTAAAGACTCAAAAACAAATGATACAACACACACACACACACACACACACACATACACATACACACACACACACACACACACACACACACACATATATATATATATATATATATATATATATATATATATATATATATATATATATATATATATATATATATATATATATATACAATGAAGCACAAGAACATATATGTACGTATAAACACAACATAAGACACTAAGTATGATAAGCTTTCCCACTAATATAGCATAAATGTGTCTAAATAACCATGTGCTGAACGGAGTGAAGGGGTGTGAAATAGATACAAAAAAATTATGACCCAATCACATAAACATGTTCAAGGAGTTATATTTAATTGCAAAACTTTATCAAACTTAGTTTTAGCCTCATGAGAGAAGATAAAGTGAAATCAAAGAACAAACAATAACAATTCACACAAGCCTAGAATTTTGATGATTCTACAAATCAATAGCGTCATGATAAAATAAGCATAAGTAGGATTCATTGTCATTGTGCAAACCCATTGATATTTCCATCCAAACTCTCTTATAAATAATAATTCCTTCATTTTCTTTTGAATGATCATATGAAACTAAACTATGTTGGTGTAACAACCCAGGTTTTTGAGTGACTATTTTATACTATTTTGCCCGATGGGTTAATTTTATAAAATAGGAGATGTTGGAGTAAATATTATTTCCCGTGAGACTTAGGGATAATATTTACTATGTTTTGTCTATTTACCGCTATGAGAAGGTAAATATCATTATATTATGATATTTTGCGTCGTTATATGTAAAACGACGGTTATGACCTATATTTAAATTTGAGTATAATAAATGAAATAAAATGAAATTGGAACGTAAAAATAGTTCACACTTTTCCGAATGCCAAAATAGGGGGGTGCGGTTGTTTTTAGAATAGTCGAGATAGTCGAAACAAGTGCCACATTATATTTTTGGGTTTCGGGCACTTTTACGCGTTATGGCTCAATTAAGTGGTTACGAGTCATTTTAGTGGTGTATTAACAATTAAAAGTGGGGATTTACATTTTAGGACCCGTATAAGTCCCCCAACCCCTTTCTTTTTCTTGATTTTTGGGAGAAAAGCCAAAGGAGAGAGAGAGAAGAGAGAGTTGGGAGAAAATGGGAGAAAGAGAGAAATGGAAGATTTGGGCCGAATTCCGTCGCTACCGGAGGTGTTCCGAGACTACGAACCTCGAGGCAAGTTTCTTACTTGCTAGATATTGATTTAATGTGATAAATCTGCATGTGTAGTTAAGTTTTGGGAGGTTTAAACCATAAATGGGTTTTGGTTGATTTTGGGTGTTTAATCCTAAATGTTATAGTTTAATTTGATTTGAAGAGAAATAATTGGTTATTTGATGTGTAGAAATGATTTTATAGTAGTATTTGTTGTTGTGGTTGGGTGAAATAGCGGGTAGAAGCTTGGATGGCTCATTAATGGCCGAAACAGCTTCTCGGAGAAGAAGCTATCCGACAGGATCGATCGATCGAGCCTGGGGGATCGATCGATCGAAGCCTTCGATCGATCGACGGCCAGGGGTCGATCGATCGACCCCTTTTGAAAAGGTGAGATTTTTCTAGTTTCGTTTTAGCCCTTTTCTTTTAGGTTCGAGGTTTAGGAACCTTCCTTTGGGATGTAATGAGGAGTCTTAGAGGGTTGTTTTAGGTAGACTAATGTCCTAGATTAAGATGGGATATTTGGGCTTACCCGAGGGCTAGTTTGTATAGGTTAATGTCCGAATGATATAAGAGGTTAACCTAAAGTAAAATTGGAAGATTAAAATATTAATGTTTAGTTTGGGAGACACTCCATTATGGAGACTCACTTTGAGGGTTTATGAAATAATATGAACTCTTGGAGGCTAATTTGAAGTTAGTGGCACTTTGGGTCTTAGGTCATTAATAAAATATGTCTTAATGAGAATGAAATGCACATTCTGAAACTTGGTGCATAATGGCTAAATGGATGATTTTTGGAAATGTAAAATATGATGTTTTCAAAATGGAAAAAGTAATGTTTTTCATAAATGTTAATTTATGGATACACACCTCTCTAAATCGCTATCATAAGGGAAGTCGCGCGCGTTGTGGTGAAGTCCCTTGGCTAATGAATGAAGGGTGGATATAGTCCCTAGGCCACGTGAGCGTTTGTGATTGTATATTTTTCTGTGCTGGTTAGGAGATTCCGGGTGTGGTCTTGACTATCCCGCAGGCACATGGCTGCTTCCCGACGTTTCTATAGGATCCCAGGTTGTCTTGATGATAGGCCCTGGAAGATAGCCATTTAGGGGCGCGCATAGTGGGGAAACCCGGACGGGCGGTCTTAGAATCGTTATATATATATGATTATAACTATTCTGAATCAAGTTGGACTTGATGTATAATGGGTGCCACAAAGAGCACGATGAAATGCCATAAAGAGCATATAATGATGATTATACTCCTGATAAGGAAGAGATTTTTATAAATGTATAACTGAGATATAATGCCATAAAGAGCATATAAACTATGATTTTATTTCCTGATAAGGAATGAAATTTCGAAATGAAATAGTTTATGATGAAAGTAGAACGGTAAACATTTGATAAAATGTTGTACCATTTATATGTATATTCCTAAAGAAAGAATTAGGAATTGTGCCATTAGATGATGGATGGGTTTATTTTTATATTTCTTGAGTAGCTGTAGATGTGACCTCCCACACTTATGCACAGACATACATTTGTTGATTATTTCGTGCTAAGGATATAATGGATCTCGACGATCAACCTTGCCTAAGTAGTAGTGTATCGGGGGGGTTCCTTGTTTGGATTTCTCTTTGCGAGACACCCCACGCACGAATAGGGCCTAGTGTTGAGACTGGGGATAAGTTAGCCCTTAGTATTTAGGGTTAACTAGAACATCTCACGATATTGCGCTAGGTTGCTGCTAGATTGAGAGGTGAGAAATATTATTGTTATCTGCGAGAGAATTCACACTTAACTGTCATGCATTTTAGTCACATGGTAATCATATCAAACCGGGCCCTGACCCGTATCTATATTTCCTTGTTTCTGCATATTCTTTGCCGTTACAGGTGATCCCCCGCATGGACACCCGTGATTACATTTCCATTTCAGTTGTCATGGAGCTACAGCATATTGCGGATGTTGTAGGTTACTTGTATTAGACGCTTCTTTCTATTGCACTCTAGTTATGTTCAGTAGATCTATTCGGGCGTGTTTTGCCCAAGGTATTACACTAATTCATTATATTATAAATATTGAATTGTAATACTCAATATATTATTTGTATTGGTCCGTGCACCGACAGCTTATTCGGTGATTAATTATTGTATTATCATTCTTTATCCATTGATTTTTGATACCCACCGTTCTTACAAATGGGATTGTCTAAGATTTTTTCTTTTACTTTTAAATTTTTAAATTTGACAGTCCGTTTTCTAAAATGATTGGTGGTTATCTCATACTATTATTTTAATCGACAGTGATGCTAAGAATGGACCATCTATGATTCCTGTGATTATTGGAGTATTGGGTTGGCCACCTATTATTTTAGTAGGCGGGTTGTCATAGTTGGCCTTGGCTACTTTTTATAATGCCACACTTTCTAGGCTCTTTCCAACGATGAATTTCACGCGAAGGATATTTGCTCCTTTCGTATTCCTTTCCCATGCACCCTCATCTATTTTCTATACCATTAAAATAAATCTCATTGGGAACGGTTTATACATGCACAAATCCTTCTTAGTCGCAAAATATGTAGATGAAAAAATTTATGTGAGAACATATCACAAAGCTCAAATATACAAACGAAGTTAACGTTCAAACGAGCTCTTTAAGCAAATCAAATCAAACTACTCCATACAAACATGATAAAGAGAACTTTAAGGATTGAAATTCATAACCAAAAGTTCTTGCCACTTGGATATGGAAGCTGATATAGGATTCAAACACAAGTATATGCCAATAAAATGTGTAAAACTAAAATACACACGGAAAAAATCTTTTCGAGTTTTCAAAATTTTAAACAAATTTTAAGACGAATGTAACTCAAATGATAAACAAAATCTTTTTTCTATTTTTAAAATATGACTCAAAAAAAATATAATACAAAAGAACTCAAAACACATATAACTAGCAAAAAATCTATCGTGAAGTACTAAGGTTGGTGTATGTAAAACATGCAAGGAATCACTCATAAGATATGCAAAAACATGCAAGCAATCACTCATAAGATATGCAAATTTAAATTTCGTCTACTTAAAAAGAAGACTTCAATTCAAGTTCCAAATTATGCAAATTATACCAAACAGGAATTTTGCTAAATTATTGATATAGACTTGAATTATAATAAACAAAAATTACTCAATTTAGTTAAGAATCAACTAAACAATTTGTATGGTGAAACCAAATTTTATCTTATTAAACATAATCTTGTATCTAGATGAATTTGCAAGATAAAATAAGAACAATCACAATGCCACGATGTACGAGGAAAACTCACAAAGGGAAAAACCTCGGATGGCCCAGCCACAAGTCCACTGAGTACAGAATTACAGAAGAACACAACAAAATACTTACACAACGACTCGACTCCCTCGCAAGCCTTAACGCTCTTCGGTCCTACAATTTCTGCCTAGTGACAATGTATGAGTCCACCTAAGTCTCGGAGTACACCTCCGTATATACGTCACCAACATGGAATCCACTGCAAGAAAAAATATCTATGATGTAGAGAATAAAACCCAGTGCCAAAAATAATCTAAAAAATATCATGTTAAAACTTAGATCATACAAACGAAATAGGTGTAAACTTAGTTTTTGTTTTGACGAATAAACCATTAAAGACTAACAAAAACTCAAGGGACTTTTCTTAAAGGTTTCTATCTTTAGAAGTTGGAAAATTTCACTCCTGCACTACATAAATGGGTTGTAAAAAGTAGTAGGGAGTTACATGAGAAAACAACTTTAAAACTGTTAATTTTCACAAAAACTGCTTCGGCTCTTCGAACGACAATCAAAGTCGTTTGAATGACATATGGAACGAAAGGCCAGAAAATCAAAAAACAATATCGTTTGATGTCTCGTTAGATCGACCTGGTAATGTCATTCTAACGACCCTTGGGAAGGTAGATATTTTTTATACGAACGAGTGACCGCCAACTTTTTTTTTATAAATTATTTGTGATTTTTCTACGAAAAGGTGTTGAAGAACAAAACTTTAGAAAGTATGAATTCAAAAAATATTGACAAAAATTATAACACCCAGTAATAAATTTTTAAGTTTGAACATAATATAAGCATTCATACCTGGGAGATCCTTGGACTATTGATGACGATCACAAGGCACGGAACATGGAATATGATGTAATCTTCCTTGACATGGCCACAACGTATTGAACATTAAAGTCATAGGCTTGAAAGGTCACCAATAAATTCTTGAGAACACAATATATGGTTGAATTACATGAATTTGTTCCATATAGGAGTTCCAACTAGTTTGGATATCGAGAAAAAATAGGATTAGAATTTTTCTGAGTTACTCTATCTCAAAAAGGTATCAAGCTTCATCAAAAGTTGAATTACAGTCTAAGTACTCCAATGCGACACAAAAAGGAAAGTATTTGAACCATAATTAGGACACACACTTCATACACTGCATATACATGTCTTTTATGTGTGCACAATTGTTTGGTGGTTAGACCTTTTAAAACATTTTTTAATCATTCTAATTTTTTTTTTTATTAATTAAAATTGGTTTTTAAATGTTTGAGGCTAAAATAAAAAATTAATTTTTTTGTGAAGAAAACTTTTGTGGTTATATTTTGAATTTTTCAAAGCTTATACATTGCCATATGCATTTTTTTAAATCTTCTGAGTTTTTAACATAGCTAGTTGAATTTATCTATATTCGAGTTATTCTCATCCAAACCGTAGACTTGATCTCAAGCTATCAACGGTCCAAACTGGGTTGAGCCCTCAATCCATGTGTCCTCCCATCTACCAACCAGAGATCGCATTTTCCACCGACCTGTATACCCCTGAGTTGACCTATTGACATGGTGATAATTCATTCAATCTACGGTCCAACCTTTATTAAGACTTAATACGCGTCATCTCAGATTTAGCCTATCAGCATTTTGTTTACTCCGCTAATTTCCAACCCTTCGATTCAGTTTGATGAACACAGATCGTAGCCCTTGGTTTGTAACGGACTTCCTTTTGCAGAGTATATAAATTGATTATTAGGGATTGATCTTTTTGTTTGAAAAAAGAGAGGTCAGGTTTCATAAACTGGGTAGAGAGAGAAGGAAAGTTCGGAGGTTCATAAATCAGGGAGAGCTCGTCGGAGCTGTTAAAAGAAATAGCTAAGAGTAGATAGTCGGCAGTAAAATAATAAAAGTGTTGGAGAAATCGTCCAACCAATGAGAAAGCATATCGTCGTGAAAGAAAACCGAGAGAGAGAGCTCACGAGAGAACTGTAGAGAGAGAGAAAATCGAAACCCATTTTCATATATTTACGTTTTCTTTCCTTTTCAAACCCAAATACCCACAAGCCTTATATTGTCCAAATACAAGATAGTAAACCCATATTCTTTGAGAGTTAAATATGTTGGGAGTTTGTTTGATGTTGGGGTATTGTTTATTTGATGGTGTTGAAGAAGTCTTCAACTATATATCTCCATGAGAACCTATTTGATTCACATAGAAGATTTTTCTAGGGTTCTTTATTTTTATTTTATTTTTTTCTTTATTATATTTGTTGTTGTTGAATCGAAGAATATAGTTTCAAATAAATTTGAAACATAAGACTTCTAGTTGTGCATATTTTTATATTTGATAAATACATTTTTGGTTTCAAAAAATTAATTTAAAAAATTGGTGAAATAATATTGAACATAAATAATTTTGAAACTAGTGTTGATTTGAAATTTTTTATTCCAAATCTGAATTTTTTTGAAGTTTTGTATTCAAAGATATTTGGGATTATTGGCATTTCATATAGAAGTGGATTATAATTCATAGGATACTGCTTGTATTATTGATTGAGAGGGTGAGAAGCATTGTTTCATTTAGTTTAATTCACAAACACTATCACTCTCACATGAATACTTAGAAATTGTGGTTCTTGGTGAGATATTTTGTTTGTTGGAGCTGCTATAATCAAAGAGGACAAGGACAAAGTAAGGAAGTTGTGGGAAGGAAGACTACATCAAGTGAGAAGCCGTTGGGAGTGGAGGAAGCTTGTGTAGGTAACGTTCTAAACTTAGATTTAGGTATTGTATTTGCATGCTTAGTGTTGTAACTTGTGTTGTGTGGTTATAGTGGATTTTGTTATGTGGCGTAGAGGTCACCATGGATGCTTCCCTTATTGTAGGGATTTACCACGTTAAAAATCGCATGTCTAATCTTCATGAATCTTCTTAATTGCTTTGGTGAACATTATCGCTCTTAAGACTTAATTGAAGTTTTTAGTTTAAAAAAAACTTAGGGTAATCAAACTAACGAATCTAGAGATCATATTCAGAAAAACGTTTTAACACATCTAGTGTTTATTTTGAAAAGAGTTTTGTTCAACGAGTTTATTTCGGAGTTTACTAAACTTATAACTTTCTGTTATTAATCTTGTAAACCAAGTTTTTCAAGTGGTATTAGAGCGGGTTTATCAAAAGATATTTTGATCCTAAAGCTCTAGAAATTGTTTTTGAAATCTATTTCTGAATATGGATGAAAGATTTGAGAAGTTAGGTAACCTTTCTCGGCCACTAGTCTCTGATGGAAATAACTTTTCCTATTGGAAAGTATGAATGGTTGCTTTGATTAAAGGAACTTTTTGTGATGATGTTTGGGATATGATTGAAAATGGTTATGAACATTCAACTATGTTTTTATCTGATAATGATCCCACAATGGTTAAGAAACTTTGTAGCGAATTTACTACGATAGAGAAAAAGAAGTCTATCAATAATAAATGAAAGAATGCTATCTTTATGTCCATTAACGAGCATGAGTTTAAAAGAATATCTATTTTCTCTACTTCTAAGGAGGCTTGGGACACTCTAGTCACCGCACATGAGGGTGATGAACGAGTTAAGACCAGAAAAATACAAGTTCTTGTCCAATAGTACAATACAATGATTATGGATGATAATGAATCTTTTGATGATTTCTACTTTAGGTTAACCAATATTTTTACAAATTTACATGCAAATGGTATAACTTATAGTAGAAAATAAATCGTTCAAAAGATTCTTATGTCATTACCTTCTAAGTTTGACAATCAGAGATATGCCATAGAAGAAATGAATGACCCAAACCTCACTCCTGAATTGCTAAATGGCAAATTAAGAAGTGTTGAGATGGATTTAGAGTTCTAAAAACATTTGATTGCCCATAACAAAAGACTCACTGGATCTAATATTATGTTTTCATCACAATTGACTTCACCTAAAGTCAATCCCTTAGACTTTGACCATGACTTGAATGATGATTGTGACCTAAATCACCTTGACAATCAAATAGGTCTTATGAGAAATCATTTCAAAAAGATTATCAAATTCAGAAATTCTTTAGCCTATAAATAAGGCAGACAAAATTATCAAGGTAATCAAAATTACCATCCTCATGAAAGACATGACAACAAAAGGACCTATGACAATAGCAGACCTAAGATAGACATGAAAGATGTCAAATGTTATGGATGTGGCACAATGGGACATGTTGCTAATAAATGCCCAAATAAGCCTACCAATAATACTAGGGCTAATATATGTAAGACATGGGACGACTCTAGTGATTCCGACGAAGATAACATTGAGTCAACCCATAATTACGAGTCACTTACATGATTCTATGCTAGGATAATATAGCATGACGATGATGAATGTTTGTCTACTCATGATTCTATTGTTCCTATTGTTGCATCTGTTGTTGATAATGTTGTGACTGAAAACAACACCGTTAGTGATAGTTTAAGAGTGTGTTAAACTACAAGCATTATCGATAAACCTGAAGTGAGTGTGAATTCCACATATGAAATGAGACATATATAAGAGACTTCACACGACACACTTAGCGAGTCTGATGACAATCTTCCAGATCTCATAAGCTATACACGAAAATGCTTAAGAAAAGTACCCGTCTTGATAAAAAGGTTAAGCTACTGAATGAGGGTATTGATTTACTTAACTAGACTATTAGGAAGGACAATGAAGAATTTACAGCATAATGTGTTGCCCATGAGACTGAAATTGAAGAATTTTTGACAAAAATAGAAGATCTTCATGAGAAAAATAATATTTTGGAACAAAAATACAAGTCTACTTTGGTTGAACGTGAATAATCTAAGAAAAAAGTTTCAAAGGTGTTTAAAAATGCTTACACTTTGAAACTCAAGATAAATCCTACGAAGAAATTATTATAGGAAGTAAGTTTGATTTTGATGAAAAATCTAGTTTTGGATTTGGAGCAAAAGTTTATACTAGCAAAAATGTTTCTCCTGAAAATGTTGTTTTTGTAAAACAATGACACTCAGAAAGAAAATTGTGCTAAAGATGTCTCTAAGGCATAACAAAGTGACTATTCTCGAAAGCCCAAATCTAATGGTCCAGCTAAGTACGTCTATCCACTTGTTAGAAATCATTATCAGAAACCCAAAGCCAATGACACCTGGATGACCATTCCTATTAGAGATAAACTAATTTTCAAAGACTTTAATAATAAAGTCAAGTCCTCTACACATCAGTACTGTTCATACTGTGATGTCTACGACCACTCCATTGCCGAATGTTTTCAAAAGAGATTATATAAACCTACTTATTCAAATTTTAACTATTCTAGAAAGAGTAGTAATACTTATGTTCTCCCGAGACAGGTCACTCATAACTCTAACTATAAAAATAAGGGAGGGCCTAAAACTAAGAAGAAATCATTTAGAAAGACCCAACAAAACTTTTCTCAATCCAAGGCCAATCAAACTGTTAAAACTAGGCCTATTTGGATTAGAAAAGATGACTTGTTACCCCATCTCAAGTGTAACATTGTCATATCTGCTATTAAGGCACCACGCATTTCGTCTGGATGGTACCTTGACTCTGGATGTTCTAAACATATGATCGGAGATGAAACTAAATTAACAAACAAAACAAAATTCCTTGGAGGTAGTGTTGTTTTTGGTGATGGAGTTTCATCTAAGATCATAGGTAAGGGAACATTGTGTGAGGAAGGTATCCCCTATTTAAATGATGTCCTCCTAGTTAAAGGTCTCAAGTCTAACCTACTTAGCATTTCTCAGTTTTGTGATTCCAATCATACTATTACCTTTTCAAAAACTGATTGCAAAATGTTTTATGAAAAGCGAAATTGCAATTTAACAGGAAACATAAATGAGGATAACTGTTACACAATCACTCCTAAGTCTGAATCTATTAACAGATTGGGACATACAAATTTTGATAATCTTTGTAGGTTAAGTTGCCAAGAAATTGTTAAAGGGTTGCCTAGAATGAAAAATTCTTTTAAACCTGTCTGTGGTCCTCGTCAGGAAGGGAAAATAAGTAGCCCCCCTCATAAGGAAGTTAAAAATGCTTTAACTACAAAACCTTACGAATTACTTCACATGGACTTTATGGGTCCCTTGAGAACTGCCAGATTCTCTGATAATAGTCACATACTCGTTATTGTGAATGATTACACACGACATACATGGTTAGCCTTTATGATCTGATACCTTCGATGAGTTTTTAAAAATATTTTTAAAATTAGATAACGAGAAGGATACCCAAGTATGTCACATCAGAAGTGACAGGGGTGGAGAATTCAAAGATTCGTATGTTGCAAAGTATTGTATATGCAATGGTTATAAACATGAATTTAGTTTGACTAAGACACCTCAACAAATCGGCATTACTAAAAGGAAATATAGAACTTTACAATAGATGGCTAGGGTTATGCTACATGCGAAAAATCTACCTAAGTATTTTTGGTCCAAAGATGTTCAAATGGCTTGTTGTATCATTGATCGGGTATACCTTAGCAAGAATTTCTAATCTGTTGATGATATTCGATATGAGTATCTTCATATTGCCATTGGTATGATAGTTCTTACTTAATTCACCATATCATTCGTATCCTCAGTAGTTGCACGATAATAATTCGTTTATGAGGATTTAGGGCACAGGCATTTCTTAAATGACAAAAGACGCATCCTAATATCAGTTTAATGTACGAGACCCTTGTATCTGCCTTTGTATATGTTATTTCTTGTGTTGACATATTATTTCATATTCTCTTGATTTATATTTTTTTTACCCCGTTGTATATTTGAGAAAAATTATGGGAGACGAACTTGAGTACCCGTGCTACGATTTATATCTTTTGGTACTAACTCAACTAATATACCATTGAGTGTTTATCTTTTTCAGGAATTTTTTCAGACCCGATGGTATAACTTGTCCTATTTATTAGGGTATTGGTCTATATTGTAGTTGAGTAATGTATTTTCTTCTCTTATCGTAGGTTCTAGGATGGAAATGGCTTGATAGAGTTTTTGTATAGGAAATCTGGGATTTTTCATTTTTAACCATAAGTTCAGGATACTCAAGGGATTTTTTTTCAAATATCCAAAGGGGGAGATTGAGAACAAACTATATGGTTGACTTACTTGAGTCTGATCCATATAGGAGTTCCAACTAGTTTGGATATCGAGACAAAATAAGATTAGACTTTTTCCGAGTTACTCTATCTCAAAAGGCATCAAGCTTCATCAAAAGTTGAATCCCAGTCCAAATATTCCATTGTGACACAAAAAGGGAAGTATTTGAACCACAATTAGGACACACACTTCATACACTGCATATACATGCTTTTTATGTGTGCACAATTGTATGGTGGTTAGACCTTTTAAAACATTTTTTAATCATTCTAAATATTTTTTTTATTAATTAAAATTGGTTTTTAAATGATTGAAGCTAGAAAGAAAAATTAATTTTTTTGTGAAGAAAACTTTTGTGGTGACATTTTGAATTTTTCAAAGCTTATACATTGCCATATGAAGTTTTTTAAATCTATGGAGTTTTTAACTCAGCTGATTGAATTTCTTTATATCCGAGATGTTCTCATCTAAACCGTAGGCTTGATCTCAAGTCATCAAAGCCCCAAACCGAGTTAAGCCCTCAATCCGTGTGCCCTCCCATTTACCAATCAGAGATCGCATTTTCCATCGACCTGTATACCCCTGAGTTGACCTGTTTACATGGTGACCATTGATTCAATCTACGGTCCAACCTCTGTTAAGTCTCAATCCGCGTCATCTCAGATTTATCCTATCAGCGCTTATGTTTACTCCGCTCATTTCCAACCCTTAGATAAAGTTTAACGAACACAGATTGCAGGCCTCAGTTTATAATGTTCTTCCTTTTGCTGAGTATATAAATCGATTGTTAGGGCTTGATTTTGTTGGTTGAAAAAAAAAAGGTCGGGTCTCATAAACTAGGTAGAGTTAGAAGGAAAGGTCGGCGGTTCATAAATCAAAGAGAGCTCATCGGAGTTATAAAAAAAATGGTGAAGAGCAGATAGTGGTGGTAAAAGAATAAAGGGGTTGGAGAAATTGTCCAACCAGTGAGAGAGCATATCGGCGTGAAAGAAAATCAAGAGAGAGGGAGCTCTCGAGAGAACTGTAGAGAGAGAGAGAGAAAATTGAAACCCATTTTCATATATTTACATTTTCTTTCCTTTTCAAACCCAAATACCACAAGCCTTATATTGTCCAAATACAAAATATGAAACCCATATTATTTGAGAGTTAAATATGTTGGGCGTTTGTTTGATGTTGGGGTATTGCTGGTTTGATGGTCTTGAAGACTTCTTCAACTCTATATCTCCCTAAGAACCTATTTGATTCACATAGAAGATTTTTCTAGGGTTCTTTTTTTTGGATCTTTATTATATTTGTTATTGTTGAATCCAAGAATATAGTTTCAAATAAATTTGAAACATAAGACTTCTTGTTGTGTATATCTTCAGATTTGATGAATACATTTTTGGTTTTAAAAAATTAATTTCACAAATTGGTTAAATAATATTGAACATAAATAATTTTGAAACTAGTGTTGATTTGAAATATTTTATTCCAAATCTAAAATTTTTTGAAGTCTTATATTCAATGCATAGTTGGGATTATTTTCATTTCATATAGAAGTAACTTGTAGTTCATATGATATTTCTTGCATTATTGATTGAGAGAGTGAGAATAATTTTTGCATTTAGTTTAATTCACAAACACTATCACCATCACATGAGCACTTAGAGATTGTGGTTCTTGGTGAGATATTTTGTTTGTTGGAGTTGCTATAATCAAAGAGGACAAGGAAGGAAGATGTGGGATGGAAGACTACATCAAGTCAGAAGCCTTTGAGAGTGGAGGAAACTCGTGTAGGTAACGTTCTGAACTTATATTTAGGTCTTTTATTTGCATACTTAGTGCTGTAACTTATATCGTGTGATTATTAGTGAATTTTATTTTGTGGCGTAGAGGTCACCGTGAATGTTTCCCTTATTTTAGGGTTTTACTACGTTAAAAATTGGGTTTCTAATTTTCTTGAATCTTCTTAATTTCTTTGGTGAAAATCATCTCTCTTAAGACTTAATTGAAATTTTTAGTTTTTAAAAAAAACTTAAGGTAATCAAACCAAAGAATCTACAGATCATATTCTGAAAAACGTTTTAACACATCTAGTGTTTATTTTGAAAAGAGTTTTGTTCAACGAGTTTATTTCGGAGTTTACTCAACTTATAACTTTTTGTTATTAATCTTGTAAATAAGTTTTTTCACTTCTATCCTATGACTAAAGGAGTTTTTTTGGAACTAAGCCAACACTTACAAATTGATACAATTGGAAATTTGTTCTTACAAATCTCCCCCTTTGGCTATTCCAGGACAAATCCAAAATTAAAAAACCTATGGGCCGTCAAGCTCATCTAAAAGACACTATCCCAACCCCAAATAAAAAATACATATGCTTAAATTACACATATGTTGAGTAGGTTTGCTTGCTTTAAAACTTTTCTACATGGATAAAAACCTCTGCACTTAAACACATCATCAAACGCATAGGGTAGATGACAATATAAATTGCATAATTGAATCCTCTCCCTTTATCCAACAATATCTACATAAGAAATACGTCTCCCCCTCAGTTAGATATCCCCACAATAGAAGAGTTAGATAACATTTTCTTCCCCTTTTTGTTCAAGATTTGACAAAGATTAAGATTCATAAAATAACCAATTTCTCCCTAATTAATTCAATTCTTCTCCTAAATAAAAGAAGGGATAATCATAATGGTAAAATAAGTATATCATGCAATGGTGTATAGTAATATAAGAGACAACAAAGAGGCAACTAGATGACAAAGCAAAGACTTAAAAATAAATGATACCATATATATAAATATATAAAAATATATCAATGAAGAACACGGATATATATGTAGGTATAAACACCACAAAAGACACTAAGAACGATAAGCTTTCCACATTCATATAACATAAATCTGTCTGAGTAATCATATGGTAAACAGGGAGAAGCGTTTTGAACTAGGTACAAAACAATTATGACCCAATCACATAAACACGTTCAAGGAGATCTATTTGATTGCAAAACTTTATCAAATATAGTTTTATCATCATACGACAAGATAAAGTGAACTCAAAGAACAAACAAGCACAATTCACACAAGCCTAGAATTTTGATGATTATACAAATCAATAGCATCATGATAAAATAACCATAACTAGGATTCATTGTCATTGTCCAAACCCGTTGATATTTTCATCCAAAATCCCTCATAAATAATAATTCCCTTCTTTTCTTTTGAATGATCATATCAAACAAAACTATGTTGGCCTTTGCTACTTTTTACAATTTCACACTTTCTAGGCTCTTGCCAACAGTGGATTTCACGCAAAGGATATTTGATCCTTTCGTAGGCTTTTTCCTTGTACCCTCATCTATTTTCTATACAATTCAAATAAATCTCATGGACAACGGTTCTTACATGCAAAAATCCTCCTTAGTCACAAAATATGTAGATGGAAAAATTGGTGGGAGAACATATCAGAAATCTCAAATATACATGCGAAGTTAATGTTCAAACGAGCTTGTTCATGAGTGTTTAGAGGAAAATAAAAAGAGAATACATTAAGGAAATCAAAGTCAAACTACTTCATGAAAGTATGATAAAGAACACTTTAAGCATTGGAATTCATTACCAAAAGTTCTAGCATCATGGATATGGAAGGTGAAATAGGATTCAAACACAAGTGTATACCAAACAGAATGTGTAAAACTAAAATCCACAGAAAAAATCTTTTTGAGTTTTTAAAATTTTAAGCAAATTTTAAGACAAAGATAACTCAAATGATAGACAAAAGCTTTTTGTATTTTTCAAATATGACTAAAAAATATAATACAAAAGACTCAAAACACATACAACTAGAAAAAACATCTATCGTGAAGTATAGACGCTAGTATATATAAAACATGCAAGCAATCACCCATAAGATATAGAAAGAGAAGAGTCACGTGCAAGCATGCGGGAACCATAAAAAATAGGAAACTTGGAAAAAGATAATATTTTCCATATTAAAGCCTAAAAATCCTTAAAAATCAGGATCACATGCCATCTTAATGTAACCCGCTCTGATACCACTTGTTAGAAGCGTTGGCGCTTTTCACATGGTATATTTTCCATATTAAAGCCTTGATGCTCTTTGTTCCTTCAACCTCTGCTTAGTGACAACGTAGGAGTCCACCTACGTCTCGGATTCCATCAACGGGGCACTGCTACAGTAAAACACATGGAGTCCACTATATGTACACCATGAACATGGAATCCACCACACAAAATAATCTCTATGATGTAAAAACTCAAACCTGGTGCCAAAAATGATCTCAAGTAAATATCATGTTGAAACTTGGATCATACAAAATAATTGGGTGTAAACTTAGCTTTTTTTTCAAGATTAAACCATTAAAGATTAACAAAAACTCAATGGAACTTTCTTAAGGTTTTATCTCTTGAGAAGTTAGGAAACGTCCTCTGAAAAAGTGCACTCCCACACTACATAAATGGGTGGGAAAAAGCAGTGGTAGTTACATGAGAAAACTACTTTAAAACTATCAATATTCTCAAAAACTACTCCGGTCTTTTGAGTGACATTCAAAGTCATTCAAACGACATATGGAACGGGAGGACAGAAAATCAAAAACGAATCACGTTTGATCGCTCGTTCAAATGACAAGTCCAAGTCGTTCTACCGACCATTGAATCCAGATATTTTCGATACGAATGCGTGGCTGCTAGTTTCATATTTTTTTTGATTTAGTTATGATTTTTCTGTGGAAAGGTGTTCGAGAACAAAATCTTTAGATAGTATAAATTCAAAAATAATTGACAAAAATTCTAACACCCGATAATAAATTTCCATGTCTCAACATAATATGAGCATTCATACTTGAGAGATTCTTAGATTGTTGATGACGAATGCAAGGGATGAAACATGCTATATGATGTGATATTCGTTGACTTGGTTGCTACGTCTCAACATTAATGTCATAGGCTTTAAAGATCATAAATAACTTATATCCTATGACTCAAGGAGTTTTGTCCAGAATTAAGCCAACACTTACAAATTGAATCGATTCGAAATTTGTTCTTACAAATCTCCCCCTTTGGCTATTCCAGGACAAAACCAAAATTAAAAACCTATGGGCCATCAAGATCAACTAAGAGATAATATCCCAACCCAAAATAAAAAAAAATACAAACACTTGGCCAACACATATGTTGAGAATCTTTTTAGGCTTTAAAACTATGTCGCATGGATAAAAACATGCGCCGTTAAACACACCATTAAACGCATTAGGTATATGACAAATATAAAGTGCATAATTAAATTAGCACCCTTTGTCTAACAATATCTACATAAGAAAGATGTATCCCCCTGATATACCAAGTATAACGCACATACTTGACTCACTCGGCCAAGGCCGATCAGTGTCAGACAATTAGATAGAGGAAGTTATGAATCGGCCAAATTATGTAGCATGACATGTTTCGTCCTCGACCTCTCAAAGGCCCATGAAGTACCCTCATCTCAGGACCCAACCAACAAAGTTAACACCAGAGATCTTATTACTCAAGTACCCTCAGCCTCATCCATCCCCTGGAGACGAGGGTCGACTGAAGACAACTCAAGTATAAAGATTATTATACTATCAGAGGATTATACACTTGGCCTCGGCATTGCCCAGGCAACCGACTGTTGAAAGTTGGAAGATATCGTGGATTGGAAAACACATGAAAGGGTGTGCATGGATTGCATATCCCACATGCACAAAATCGTTATAAACATATCTCCCTCACATGTTATGGAATATGTCATCATCATGATCTAAATGTGACAAAGACAAGTGGCTTAAGCTCATTAGCTGGGACATTCTACACATGTTTATTACCAGTTTGGGGGGTACATTACACCCCTCCCTAGACACCATATATACTTGTATTCACTAACAATGTAAAGTATCACAAGATTGGAACCCTAGCCAATACTCTGTTGAAATCACAGTAGCGAGAGAAAGTTGAGTGAATTTTATCACAAGACCATTAGTGTCGTTTTCATAGTGCAGTTCACTCACACTTGCACAGTTGAGTAGACCGGATGGTCGAACCACTTACTTTATAGTACTCATCTCTCAATTGCCAAATCTCCTTATTTATTTACTTTATTGTTGTCATTTCACCATTGTTTCATCTTTAAGGTTGTTTTGGATTGAGCTTTTAGTATATTACTTAGTGGTATCATAACTGGTATCATTAATTAGAGCCGTTTATATGAAGCGAGATCATCATCTTTCTTCCTCTCATTTACATCTTACTCCTTACCATATTGTCTGGTGGTAATCCAACCCCACATTTGGATGGGATTAAACGACCATTGAACGTGCTCTGGTTTGAGTTCAAGCTTTTCTCCAGTTCATTGATCTCTTCCAGTACACTTCTTATTCTTTCTGTTCATCAGATTCAATGGCATCAAATCTTCCACTAAGCGTTGGCCCTAGTTTCGTCCAAGCACCGCCTCAGTCAGAAATGGCTGAGGTCACAACGGCACTGCGATCACTAGCGGTGAGCCAAATGAAGATTCAAGAGAAGTTGGTCACTTTTAGCCAGAATGTATTGATAAAGCCCACGGGTGTGACTAGAAAGATGATAACTCCGGCCACCAGAGATGGAAAAATTCAGGTGATAGGGAGACCACCCCATAAAAGGAGCACAACAGAAGCCGATACGAAGGGATATTACTGACCTAAAGCATCTATCACTGGGGAGGCAAGGTTAAGAACATGAAGACAATGAATATGATGTAGAAGAGTGTTGGGAACCATATGAGATCTCAGTAAATACTGTACGCCCTGTTCAAGCTAATGGAGGAAACAATGACAGACCAGGTTATGACGGATGATCCCATCCTACAGCATTTAATAGACTCAGCAGAGGGCCTGCCTTTGACAAACTCGAACTGGTTGGTGATTGTAGAGATCGACTCTCCAGGTCTCGGAGCATAGCTCGTTCAAGAATAAATGATGGATGTGCTCATCATCAGCCATCATGTGGCCGAGATGAGGAGCATAGAGAAGTCAATAGTCATCAAAGGACGGTTGTCTGAGATCTAATACAACAACCGATTGACAGAGAGGGGTCCAATGATAATGCTATTGTGCCCAAGGTAGATTCTATATATGCGGATGAAAATACATAGAATAGATCTATCCAAAGGTTGGAAGATAAGATTGGAGACATTTTAAAGAGTCGAGACCCTTTTACGAGGGGTTACATGAAAGTATAGCCATTCGTCGCTAAGATAGTTAGCTACCCCACCCCAGCTAAATTCAAGCCGTCGGTGGTCACACGAAAATATAATGGAAGAACCAATCCAGTCCACCGGGTGGAAATGTATAAACCTGCTTCTGACATCTTCTTGATTTCTAACAAGATGAGGTGTATAGCCTTTTCAAGCACCCTCACTGATGTTGCTCACATATGTGACACCTCCCTTCTTGGAAACTCAATTAAGAATTTCAAGAAGCTAGCCAAAAGGTGTAATAATCCTCGCTTATGAGAACATATTTTATATTTATTTACTAGGTACGGTAATTAGATATAAAATGTTGGGTTATGGATTGATTATTAATTTAATGAAGAAAAGTAAATGTTCACTGTGAAATTTCATATTTACTGTAACTATAGGTGAATATTGCCATGTCATGTTTTATAATATCATATGAATTAAAGTGATATTTGGCCTAATAATGAGATTGGAACTTAAAATGAATTATAAATTGTCCAAATGATAATTTGGAGACCGTAGTTGATTCCGAAACGTGCGAGATAGTCAAATTATGTGCCATATTGTATTTTGAGGTTTTTGGCACTTTTGACTGATTATACCTTAAATATGTAGTTGCGTGTTATTTTATCGCAATATTGATCAATTAAGTTGGGATTTTGACTAATGGCACGACTTAGTCTTACTAAGTCTTCTATTTCCTTAATTTCATTTCCTATACCTAGAGAGAGTTTGAGAGAGGAAGAGAAAGTGTAGAGAAAGTAGAAGAGATTGAAGATTGAGGTGAAATTCTTGCCACTACACAAAGAAAATCTGCATTTCCTAAATTGAGGCAAGTTTCCTACTTGCTATTTGTGGTTTAAGATAAATGATTTGTTGTGATAATGGTGTATTGATCATGGTTTCATTAGTTTAGGGTTTTTGTGTATTTGTGAATTGTGAATCATTAAAGAATGATTTGGATGATTATTGATGGTTGTGGTAATAGTTAGTAGTCTTTATGATGTGTTGGTGACAATAAATGAGAATGGTTTGAATGTATTTGAGTTGGAAATGAAATTGGAGTCCAAGACTCCATAAGAAAAATTAGGAATTTCTGCAGAACCGAATCGATTCGCTGCGAGACAGTTTCCTAGGTTGGGTGAACCGAATCGATTCGGCATTTATGCAGAAACCCCATTTCCCCGACCGAATCAATTCGGAAGGTCCGAATCGATTCGGCAATTATGTAGTAAGCCATGATTTCTGTCCGAATCGATTCGGCCAGGCCGAATCGATTCGGAAGTCCCTCATTTGAAATTTTGTTTTCTTTTCTTTTAACCCTTTTTCTTTAGGTTTAGTAATTACGGAACTTCTTAAATGAAGTAAATATAGGGTTTTAGAGTATTAGTTGAGTTTGGTCGACACCCTAGACTCGAAGGGGTTCATCTAGGGTTCATTTGAGGGGAGGGGGGGGGGAGGTTTAAAGTAATGTTCAGACATTACTTCTCTTCTGTAGTTTTATAAGAATCTAGGAGATCTTAAAGGCAAATTTGAAGACTTTAGGAGTTAATGTGAGTTAGGTGTAACGTGATGGTTTAGTATAAAGTCCAAAAAGGGAACATTTGGGAGAAATAACTTAGGAGTTTAAATATTCTTCGAGGTTATTATGATGATGTGAAGTACATAACCATAATGCATATTATAAAATGTAAATTGGACAAAGTAAATGATAATTTACTAAATCATGTAATGGAAATTAATAAAATCGATGATACACACCTCTCTAAATACCATCTTAAGGGAAGTCCGTGCGTGAGGTGAAGCCCCCTGGCTAATGAATGCAGGGTGGATATAGTCCTAGGCTATATGAGTGCTTGTTTTATATTTTTCTGCGATGGCTTGAAGATTTCGGGTGTGGTCTTGACTACCCCGCAGGCATATGGCCGCTTCCCAAAGTTTCGATAGGATCCCAGGTTGTCTTATGATAGGACCTGGAAGATGATGGTTATTTAGAGGCGCGCACAGTGGGGAAACCTGGACTGGCGGTCTTAGAATCGTTATATATATATACTTATAACTATTCTAATTATCGAGTTGGACTCAATGGAACATTAATGCCACAAAGAGCAAAGTATATGCCACAAAGAGCATACAATTGAGATAAGTGCCATAAAGAGCACATGATAATAATTGTATTCCTGATAAGAAATGGAAAGGAGATAAAATGAAAAGGATGAAAGATGAAAACAGTTGATAAGTATTCTTAATTGCATATATAATCGATTCTTCACTTATAATTATTAAATTGTCTTAATTTATCTCATTGTTACCATGGTAGAATATCATCTTTATCATCCATGCTTATCTGTTCATCATTGTCATACTTGTCATTTATCTGGTGATCACATAAAATCGGGCTCTGGACGGTTCTTCTTTCTTGTTGTGTATATGTATATGTTATATCCGCTCAGGTGTTCCACCGCAAGGTCGCCCGTAATGACCTCCCTATTCCAGTGTCTTTTGAGGAGCCGTGACATTTTACGGATATCACGGGATATTTTTTTGTGTAGACGGCTTCCTTATTGTTTTCTAGTTATGATCAGTCTTTATTCGGGCGTGTGGCCCAAACTATTGTAATTGTATAATGGATGTATTATGTAACACATGAAACTTATTGTATATTGTATGAATTCCACTGACCGACGTTTCATTCGGTCCTTTCTTTATTATGGTTGGTATATATATATATACACTTGTGGGAGTGTCCACCTTTCTTTTCTATTAAGGGTTATTAGTAATGCTTTATTTAAATTACAAAACTAAAATTTTTGACAACCCGTTTTTCTGAATTATTGTGTGGTTATCCCATATACTCTTTACATTGTTACAATGCTGAGAATGATTTCCATCCATGATTCCTGTATTATTGGAGTATCGGGCTGGCCACCCCTTATTTTGGATGCCGGGTTGTCACAAAAGGTTCATCCATTACTTTTGTTTGGAGTAAAATCTTGAGAGAAGACCACTCACTTATTGTATGTCAAACAAGGAAAAAATGAGTCTCTGAGGAACTACATTGCCCTCTTTAACAAAGAGAAATTGGAGGTGGAAGACTATGATGAAAGTATTGCGATGACTGCCCTGATGGGAGGGTTAGATAATGGAAAGATCCTATGAAAGCTGGCTGAAGATCTTCTAGAGTCCGTGGCAGAACTCCTGGCCATGGTTGGGAGAGTCATGAAAGAGGAGGAGGCCATGGCGGCCAAATTACATGATGAGAAAGGAGTAAATGGAAGCAAATCCCAAAAGTTAAAAGGAAAGGGAGAGCAGAAAAGTTCAGCAGATGATAAGTTCATTGACTATACCCCATTGGCTACCACCCCGAGGATGATCGTAAATGAAATTAAGAATGACCGATCCTTGAGATGGCCAAAAAAATTGAAAGACCCTCCTCATAAGAGGAATAAAAGTAAGTGGTGTGAGTTCCATCGGGATCATATTCACACTACTGATAAATGCTTCGCACTCAAAGACATGATAGAAAAAATGTTGAAGCATGGGAGACTCAAGAAATACGTGGATAAAAATAGTTTAAAAATGGATGATACGATACCCAAAGGAGACGGGATGATTAGTGAAAATGGGATGACCCAGTGAATAGGGACGATGATGCCTCAGATGATAATGAGGCAGACCACGACCTCCTAATGAAGAAAACTGATCCCAAGTGTCGGTTGCATTATATTTCTCATGGTGCAAAAATAATATACGTCGATTTGGCAGGTGGTGGTAGAGATACAGCTGATAAGAAGGCCTACGTAGCAGAAGCCAAAGCTCTCCCCAAGACGAGAGCAGTAAACTTAATCGTTGTTGATTCAAAATAGAGTAAAAGGAAGAAAGTTGACATGAACATATTGTTCATCGGTTTCTCGAGGTTGGACTTTAAGGAGATCTTAGCCCCTCATTACGATCCTTTGGTGATCATCATGAGAGTGCATGGGTATGAGGTCCCTAGAATATTGGTTGATGGTGGCAGTTCAACTAATGTAATTTTCTGGGAGTGTTTTAAAGGCTTGTGATTAAGAAAGAAGAGCCCCAAATCATCAACTACTAATTGGCTTCAGTGGAGAAAAATTTTATCCTCTTGGGATTTATAAGATGGACGTCAGTATGTGGGAGACTTGTCCTAGGTTTCTCACATAGAAGATAAATTTCTTTGTAATGGATGAGAATGTTTATTCAACTTACAATATCATAATGGGACGAATATCCCTCGAGGAATTTGAGGCGATGCCCCCAACCATTCACCAAATGATAAAATTCCCAACTCCTTATGAAGTAGGGAAGTTTAAGGTGACCGAGTTGAGGTGCGTGAATGCCACTTCAATTCGTGAGGCAAGAGAAGCACATAAGAGGGCCAATACCACTTACAATATCGATACTCTTAACCCATGGGATGAGACAAAGTTGAAAAAGGGTGAGGCTGTCGAGGAGGTAAAATTCATCATCCTCCATAAGGACGAGCCGGAGAAAACCGTCCAAATTGGTGAATCCCCGAAAAAAGAAATCAAGGAAGAGTTGTTCAAATTATTAAGAAAGAGATAAAGTTTTTTTGTATGGAGTCTTACTGACATGCCATGGATTGATCCATAGATCCTCTGTTATAAATTGAATGTAGATGAGGAAGTCAAGCTAGTTAGACAGAGGTGGATGATCTACTCTAGAGAGAAATATGAAGTCATAGGAGATAAGATGTAGAAACAAGAGATTCTAGAGTTCAAAAGGGAGGTCGTCTATCCAAAATGGTTGGCTAATTCGATGATCGTTCCTAAGCCTAATGGAAAATGGAGGATGTGTGTTGAGTTCACTAATTTAACAAGGAATTCTTCAAAGACAGCTTCCCTCTGCCGAGGATTGATCAGATGGTTGATGCCACGACTCAGCATGAACTGATGAGTTTTATGGACGCCTACTCAGGCTATAATCATATATTTATAGATCTATTCGATGCCAAAAGATTTCATTCATCACTAATAAGGGTACATACTACTACAAGGTCATGGCCTTCGGCCTTAGGAATACAAAGGAAACGTATCAGAGGTTAGTAAATAAGATGTTTGAGGACCAAATAGGCAAGACCATGGAGGTATATGTTGATGACATGTTAACAAAGAGCCTCAAGGCCGAGACACATGTGGCCGACCTCGAGTGCACTTTCAATAAAATAGACCAATATCGAATGAAGCGCAATCCCGCCAAGTTTGTATTCGGGGTTAAAGAAGGCAAGTTCTTAGGGTTCATCATCAACCAACGAGGGATAGAGGCTAACCTCAAAAAATTAAATCCTTGGTAGAGATGAAGACTCCAAAAACCATAAAAGATGTTTAGAGACTGACTGGACGAGTTGCTGCATTGAGTAGGTTCATGTCAAGGGCTATAGAAAAATGTCTTCCCTTCTTCAATCTATTGAGAAAAGCCTTTGAGTGGAATGAGGAGTGTGAGGGACCCTTTCAAGAGTTGAAGGCTTACCTCGGCTCCCCACTTTTATTATCCTGTCCTGTTTAAGGAGAAAAGTTATATCTATATTTTGCCATATGTGAGTCGACCATCAGTATTGCCCTTATATGAGACGATGATGGGATATAAAAGCCAGTATATTTTAATAATAAAGCCCTTCAAGGGGCCAAAAAGAGATATACAAAGATGGAATTGATGACTTACGCTTTGATACACGTGTCGAGAGAAATAAAATCCTATTTCCACGCTCACACGATGGTCGTCCTTATAGACTCTCCTTTTAGGTAGGTCATCTATAAACCAGAGAAATCGGGTAGGTTGAGGCCTAGTCAATAGAGTTAAGGGAATTTGACATTGTCTCTCATCTAAGAATAGCCATCAAGGTGCATGCTTTAACTGATTTAGTGTTTGAGTTCATATAGGACGAGGCCGACACCGAAGAGTTCATAGATATATCAAATGAGCCATAAAAAGCAAGTGTTAGCCCAGTTGGGGCTAAAACGAGTGTGGACAAAACTATCTTAGTCGATAATAAAGAAGAGAAATTCCTATTCAAGAATGGAGTGCAGGATGAGGGCACTTTTGCCAAGGCAGATAATGTTTGGAGCCTGTTTACAGATGGCTCTTCTTGCGAAAATGGGATTGGTGTCAGCTTGATAATCTCGGCCCCGAATGGGACTAACATCGAGTATGATCTAATATTTAGTTTCAAATGGTTCAACAACAAGTCGAAGTACGAGGCTCTTTTACAAGGAATTTCCCTAGATAGATCATTGAATGTTGACTAATTATTGGTTCATAATGATTCCAGGTTGGTGGTGAATCAAATCCTAGGGGTATACGAGGACTGGGTTGAGTGGATGGACAAGTACCTAGAAAGGGTAAAAGTAATGTTGAAGAACTTCGGAGAGGTGAAGATAAAAAGGATCCCTCGGCTAGACAACGATTAAGATGATGCCTTACCGTCAGCAACCAGCACATAAATTAGAAGGTTGATGCCTGAAAATATTATACATCGACTGACCGTTAAAGAGGATGAAAATACAATAGAGTTCTTCTTAAACCCGAATCAAGTTTAATCTTGGATGGACCATTTCATCCGATACATCAAGGATAATGAACTACCAGAGTCAAAGTTGGAGAGGAAAAAACTGAGATATAAGGCGACAAAGTTCTTAATAATTGGGGATGTTTTATACAAGAAAGGGTTCCTCCTCCTCTACTTCGATGTGTCCATCCGATAAAGGTGGAATAAATTATGAAACATGTACATGAGGGTCGTTGTTCTAATAATATATGAGGGAGATCATTGGCAAAGAGAATAGTCACTTAATGGTATTGGTGGCCGACGTTGGCCAATACAACTAGCTATATGAAGAGATGTAACATATGCGAGAGATATGCCAGTATACCTCATAAACCTCATCAACATTTCACATCTATTACTTCCCCTTGGATATTTGAAATTTGGGTTATTGACTTGGTAGGACCCTTGCCTAGGGAAACTGGCAATTATAAGTATCTAATCGTGGTGATCGACTATTTCTCTAAATGGGTTGAGGCGGAGGCCATACTAACCATCACTGAGACGAAGACCTTCAAATTCATTTGGATGAACATCATTTATAGGTATGGTCTTCCCCATACCTTAATCTTGGATAATGGAAAACAGTTCAAGAATTCATCTCTAGAGGTTTACTGCAAAAGGGTTGTCATTAGGCAGTTTTTCTCAGCTCCAGGCCGGCCTCAAGAAAATGGCCAAACTGAGGTGACTTATAGAACCATTTTATAACTAATCAATAAAAATTTGGAAGACACCAAAGGTATTTGGACGAAAGAGTTACACATTATCCCGTGGGCATATAGGACGATGGAGAGAATGCCAATGGGGGAAACCCCATTCATGCTTTCCTATGGCTCAGAGGCGGTGATACCTACAGAGATTGGCCTACCAAGTCATAGAGTTCTAACATATAACCCCAAAGAACATACTGAAGAGCGAAGGTTAGATATGAACCTTATTTAAGGAAGGAAAGAGGAGGCGAAGATTAGGCAGGCTGCTTATCCGAAGAGGAGTGAAAAATTCGACAACAAAAGGGTAAAGGCTAGGCCAACAGTCGTTGGAGACTTAATTTTAAAGAAATCTTGGCAGAAGCCAAATAAGCTCCATGCAAACTGGTACGACCTCTACAAAGTTATTGAAAAGGTCATCCCTGGCATTTATCCACTTGAAAGTTTATAGGTAGATCCGTTCTCAAATCCTTGGAATGTTAATCACTTAAAGAAATATTATCAACAGGATGTTGTACAGATTTTATGTGATCATTGTAAAAAATATGTAATGAACAAGTGATTAATGAAAGTTTAAAAGTGTTCCCTCATATTTTATTGTATGACTTAATAAAATTGAAGATTTCAAGTCGTACTAAGCAACAAAACATAATTTATTTGGTGAAATGGCATTAATTCACTCTCGGTGACACGAGAATCTAGATGATGCTAACCTCGTCCATGCATTCTCAAAAACACTGAGAGGGGGAACAGTGTGATAACATCATTTTTTAGGGTGAAAAACACAAAGAAAATTAAACATAAATTTGGTGGAGTTAAAGTCAAACTCTCTCGGCCGAGACGACAGTGTAGGATGAGACGATGCTCATCCATACACTCTCAAAATGATGAGAGGGAACTTGCGATTAAACACCATAATTTGTTGCATTAAAATTCAAAAATCATTTAATTATGGTTCATTTAAACATCATGAATTTGGTAGAATTATAGTCAAAAATCTCTTCGCCAAGACGATAGTGCAGGACGAGACAATTCTCATCTATACACTCTCAAAATGATGAGAGGGGACTTGTGATTAAACACCATTAATTTGGTGCATTCAAATTTAAAATCATTTAATTATGGTCTATTTAAACATCATTAATTTGGTGGAATTAGAGTCAAAACTCTCTCGACTGAGACGATAATGCAGGATGAGACGATTCTCATCCATACACTCTCAAAATGACGAGAGGGGAATTGTCATTAAAAACCACAATTTGGTGAATTCAAGTCCAAAAATCATTTAATATGGTTAATTGAGCTCTTGACTTTGGACGAGAGTAAACTCGTCAAAATTCAACATCATTGATTTGGTGACCTCTCGTTCAATTAGTAATTTGGGCCTTATTTTATGACTCAAGATGAGGCAAAATTCAAAAATACAAGACGATTTCGTTCATTCAAGATGGTATAATATTCAGCCACAATAAAAAATATTATAAAGGATTGATTTTGTGTTCACAATAAAAATAGATTACAAGATAAAGGGTTTTGGTCACAAACGATCACCCTACAAAATCTCATCAGCGTTGATGGTTGACCTCCAAGTAACATCCTCAGCCTGAGCATCCTTAGCAGTAGCGGTTATGTTAATGTCATCTTCAACAGGGATCTCGACCATGGCTTTATCGACTTCGATTGGAACCATGGATTCAACATAGTCCATAGTTAAGGCCATCAAAGGATCTTCCAAGTCTAGGGCTTCTAATTCTGGCCGGATGGATGAGACGAGCTCAGAAAATTTGATGATGACCTATCGACAGGTTGTTTTAATACCCATTTAGAGGTACTCCACGTCGAAGGTGACAAACTCATCGAATGATTTATAAGCCTCAAAAGCCTCGTCCTATATTATCTTTATGGCCTCAGTAGAAAAGGACTCATCTTTGATATTTTGTATAACCTCATCCGTTAGGGCCTCGTCCTTTGCTTATTTGATGGCTGCAACAAGATCTATGGTATGTTGTTTAGCTTAAGTAATGAGTGCCTCATCCTTGGCCTTCAAATCGTTGGCATGATCCAGGTTAAGCTGGTCAAGGGTCCTCTTATATTCTTCTCGGTGCTTACTCAGCTTTTTCTTCAGGTCGGCCACGTCCTGAAGGGCCTTTTCACCATCTTAGATATTGAAAAAATTCTCAGTGACCCATTTTTTAGCCTATGTAAAGGCGCACACAGACCGCAGAAGAATAAAAATGGTTAAGTGTCAGAATGTAACAAATAAAAATTTGGATGTGATGAAGTTGATACCTGGGACAGATGATGAAGACGTAAGTCATAGGTCTTCAGGGGGTTTATCTTACCCATGGACTCGTAGTACCCCTTTGAAGGGATAGAAAATATGGTAACCCTCTACCTCCTCACTAATGAGATGACCGAGTCAGGATATGCCTTCAATTGGGCGATGTTGGCTGCCTATAAGGTCTCAAAATCTTAAGACGAGGAACCCCAGAGGAACTCGATACAAATGTGGATGTAGGGGGATTTATCATCTGCCTCATCTCCCTTTATCTATGAGTATTAGAGGGAAAATTGTATTCCTTCCTTTTATGGATGACCTCGGGGCTGATCAATCTAGGGATAATTATCTTCTTAATAGGCTATTTGACCTTCTTTTGTAAAGAAGCTTTAAGTCGTGGGGTCATCATATAACAGAAGTCTTGAGATATACGAGGAGGGTGGTATGCAAATGACAAATATAAATGTTTAGTCATAAAGATTAAAGATGATAAGGGACTTGTGAAAAGAAAATATGAGTAACTCACAAAACTTGTCTAAGGGATCAACCCCCAGACCAACCTCCTCCAAAAACTTAGGAGTCAAGATATCCTCAAATTTAGGAAGGGTATCCTTATTCCCTTAATCCCTCAAATAAATAACCCCCTCTCTATAGGTAATGCTAAGTCCCGGGTCCAACTTGGCCAATATAGAGGGGTTTGCCCAGACACGTGGAACCCTCGACTCATCTTTAGGCTGGTCGGCATTGGGCAGAAATTCCCAAGACCTAGAAATGAAGAAAAAACTCAATTTCTAGTGGTGATCAGATGTTTGGACGATGTGGATGATTTTCTTATCGGGCATCATCAACCTTAGTGATAAAAGCCAGGCCAAGCCTTTTAGGATGAGACATTATAGAAAGCTTGGAATATTGTAACTAAAGGGTCATTTGTGTATTTTTTTCATCCATACAAAAACATAGCCGAGTATGATCCTATGGGAATTGGGCACTAACTCTGAAGGAGAAAGTCCCAAGCCAGATATAATAGCCCATAGAGATGAATGGAAGGGGAGTATCAAGATGACTCTGAACATTTGAACATAAATGACGATTTCTCGCCTTCTCGACTACCATATACTCTCTCGTCCTCATCTCGGGCATGCATAACGATGTCAAATTTAGTGCCATATAAGTGTCTCCAAAGGAGAAGGTCGAACTCTGTGACAGTGGATTGTAAGGTCTCGGCATATGAATAATCGACAGGTTCGGAAACCTTAGAGTCACCACCTTTGATAGGATCTCCAGCAGTCAAAGCCCTATCTAGAAACCTCGTTTGAAACTATCTTGTAGTCATGGCCGAGAAAGGAATATTAGGGGGACGAATAACAACGCTAATAGTCAGCTCAACAATGTTCGCTATGAATTGAACTGAAGTGTCGTCCTGACCAGACGACTCAGCTTGTTTAGAAGAGGAAACTTGAGATGAGCTCTTGGTAGCATCAAACTCCATAGAATTTATGTGTGATAACCATATAGCCTCTTCAAAGGAATCTCGACTGTCGGCTTGATCAGAAGTCGAGTCAGGCATCTCGTCCTCCCCAACCTCGGCTGGAGGAGGTCGGATGGTCTTTAGGGGAATGGTAAATATTGGAGGAGTGAGGTCGGCCCCGACTTTATGCTACGAGTTGGCCCCGATATCAACCCTACGTATCTCTTAAAAGAATCTCTCTCTAAGTGTTGGGTATTGTTCAGCTAGTTTCTTTGAGGGTTTTCAACAATTAAGTGGACAAGGCTCAACTTGGCTAAAACAAAGGGCCTAAACACTTTAAGTATTGACCACTGTTGACCTAAAGATAAAAATAAGGAAATGAAACATTCTTCCCAAGAACATTTAGGAACAATGGCTGGAATGCCACTGGAGAATATGACCAGAAAAGCTCCAGCGATGTCAGAAGCGGCTAAGAGGATCGGGAAAGGGCGATTAATATACCAAAAATTCATATTCTAGTCCCAAAACCTCGAATATCAGCCTCAAAAATACCCAAACCACTTATTCGACCGTAAAAAAATCCTTGAAACTCACTAGAAAATTTAAAGAGCTGAAACTAACTACAAAGGGACAAAATCTTGAAAAAGATGGATGGAGGAGATAACCTGGAAGGAGTAGAAGAGTGAAAAAACAAATAGAGCCTAAAATATCGCCTGAAAATTCTTAAACTGGATGACAGAGAGACTAGTTTTAGAGAGATAAATAACTTGTGCGCAAAGAAGAAGAATTAAAGAAGAGAACACGGGTTTCAAAACCATTCAAATACCAATAATCATTGTGCATAACTTTCAAGGCGTACATCATTAGGTCACAATACCCTAGGGCACATGTATAGTTACCAAATATTTAATTTTGCACCAAATTAAACATGTAGTGATTAAAACCGATTTTATCTTGAATTACCTAAGCATGCGTTCTAGGAGAGTATAGCAAGATAAAATAAACAATGAAACTACTACGCCGCGATGTACGAGGAAAAAACCCACAACGGGAAAAAAACCTCGGACGACCCTAGCCTCAAATCCACTAAGTACGAAATTTACAAATACAAGACATCAGACTTATAACACTTAACTCGATCCTTCACAATCCCAGACGCTCCTTCTTGTAGACACCTGCACCTAGCGAATAACCACGGAGCTCCACCGCAGTATCAGAATCCACCGATCGGACTTTATATGGTCACCATTACCCGAACAAGGAGCCTTTCTCCAAGTGGGTAAATAAACACAAACCTCTTATTCTTTGTGGGATTTAGAATCAAACCTAAAACGTCTCTTCAAACGGTAAAGACGAAAAATCGGTGCCAAAACTCCGAGTAAGTACAAATATATCTATGGAAGCTTGGATAAACAATATGGGTGTAAAACAAGTGTTTAAAACATTTTTCTTGAAAATCAACAACACTTAAACAAAGAACTTTTTCTCTTTTGATTTCTCTCTCAAAAAACTCTCTTAGAGGTTGTAGGATATTAAAAAGTTAAGTTAAAAACTTTTGTTCCCGCACTTGGATATTCTGTCAAAAGTTAGTGGGGTAATGTAGTGAAAAAAGTGGGAAAAACTGATCAAAACTATCAAATACTTGTTCCCGCTAAATCTCGATCGAATGACTTTTTCGTTAGAACGAAATATCATTCGAACGAGATTTCTAACAAAGTTATAGTGTGAACTCGTTAGAAATATCGTTGGAAGCTCATTCGGACATCATGTTCATTCGAACGACACTTCGAACGGCATTCTAGTGGCCTTATGGGGAACTCATTGGCAAACTCATTCGAACGACTTATGGTTAGAATGAAAATCTCGTTCAAATGACACTTCGAACGAACTCCGAGAAAGTTTAAAAAATTTGATTTTTAGCCCAGAAACTCTATAAACTTATTTTAAAGTTTTATTAAAGTCATTCTGAAAATAAAAAACAGTTTTAAATAAATGTACACACATTATAAAATGTTCCAAGCTCCTATATATATATATATATATATATATATATATATATATATATATATATATATATATATATATATATATATATTAAAATGCATTCATACCTTAAGAGAAATGGAACCATGTTGATGACGTAGAAATGAGGCACAGACAAACTCGGTAATGATGAAGCTTTATACACTTGGCCGCTACGTCTTCAAAAACACGTCATAGGCTTGAAGGATGATCAATATAATCTATCCTATGACTCAAACATTTTTGTACGAAATTGAGCCAAAACTACAAAGGACTTAATTGGAAATTTTTATCCTTACAACACTTGATCCCTCAACCTTCCATTCACATGGAAGACTAAGGGCTAGGGGTGATTTGTAAACCAAGTATAACCCACATAATGGACTCATTTGGCCAAGGCCGACCAATGCCAAATCGTCAGATAAAAGAAGTTATGACTCGCCCAAATTATGCAACATGATAGTTTTCATCCCGGGCCCCGGCAAGGTCCATGAAGTACCCTCATCTCATCCTCATCTCAGGACACAACCAATAAAGTTAACACTAGAGATATTATGACTCAAGTAGTCTCATCCTCGTCCTCCCGCTAGAGGACGAGGGATGATTGAAGACAGCTCACGCATAGTGATTATTGTACTATCAAAGGATTCTACACTCGGACTCGACATGGCTCAAAAGGCCGATTGTTGATAGCTAGCAGAGCGCATGAATTGGGTAACGCGTAGAAGGGTACACGTGGGTTGGAGATACCACGTGAAAAAAATCATTATAAACAGATCTCCCTCACACGTGAGGGAGTATTTCATCATCCCGATCTACACGTGAAAGAGAGATGTGGCTTAACCTCATTAGCTAGAACATTCTACACATGTTTATTAAATGCTTGGGGGTACACTACAACTCCCAGGCACTATATACTTGGGTTCACTAATAATGTAAAGAATCACAATATTGAAACCCTAGCCAATACTCTATTGAAATCACAGTAGAGAAATAAATTTAGGCGAATTGAAGCACAAGGCCATTAGTGAGATTTTCATGGTGAAGTTCACTCACACCTGCACAGTGGAGTAGACCAGCTGGTCGAACCAATTACTTTATAGTCCCCATATCTCCATTGCCTCATTTCCTTCTTCATTTAACTTATTACTATTATTTCACCATTGTTCTATCTTCAAGGTTGTTCTAGATTGAGCTCTTAGTATATTACTTGGTAGTATCATCACCCCCTAAGTTAGATGTCCCCAAATTAAAAGAGTTAGATAACATTTTCTCCCCCTTTTTGTTCAAGAGTAGACAAGGATTAAGATTCATAAAATAACCAATTTCTCCCCGATTAATTTAGTTCTCCCCATATATAATACAATGAATAATCATAATGGAAAAATAAGTATATCATGCAATGGTATCTGATGATACAAGAGATGACTAAAAAGCAACTAGATGACAAAGCAAAGACTCAAAAACAAATGATGCTATATATAGAGATATAAGTAAAGGTATCAACGAAGCACAAGCACATATATATAGGCATAAACACCACGCAAGACACTCATATAACATAAATGTTTCTAAATAACCATGTGGTAAATGGAGTGAAGGGGTGTTAACTAGATACACACGATTTATGACCCTATCACTTAAACATGTTTAAGGAGTTCTATTTGATTGCAAAAATTTATCAAACTTAGTTTTAGCCTCATGTGACAAGATAAAGTGAACTCAAAGAACTAACAAACACAACACACATAAGCCTAGAGCTTTGATGATTCTACAAATCAATAGTGTCATGACAAAGTAAGCATAACCTGTTGATATTTCCATCCAAACTCCCTCATAAATAATAATTATTTTCTTTTTTTAATGATCATATCAAACTAAACTATGTTGGCCTTGGCTACTTTTTATAATGACACATTTTTTAGGCTCTTGCCAATGGTGGCATTCACGCAAAGGATATTTGCTCATTCAGTAGATGGAAAAGGTTCATTTATTTTCTATACAATTTAAATAAATCTCACGTGAAACGATTCTTACACATATAAATCCTCGTTAGTCAAAAAATATGTTGATGTACAAACTGTTTGAAGAACATCTCACACAGATCAAATATACATGTGAAGTTAACGTTCAAACGAGCTCGTGTGTCTGTGTGTAGAGGCATATAAAAAGAGAATCCATTAAGAAAATAAAACTCAAACTACTCCATGAAAGCATGATAAAGAACACTTTAAGCATTGAAATTCATAACCAAAAGTTCTAGACACTTAGATATAGAAGGTGATATAGGATTCAAACACAAGGATATGCCACACAGAATGTGTAAGACTAAAATACAAACTAAATAAAATCTTTTTGAGTTTTCAAGTTTTTAAACAAATTTAAGAAAAAGATAACTCAAATGATAAACGAATATTTTTTTATTTTCAAACATGACTCAAAAAAATATAATACCAAAGATTCAAAATGCATACAACTATCAAAAACATATATCATGGAGTATTAATGCTAGTGTATGTAAAACATGCAAGCAATCACCCATAAGATATAGCAAGAGAAGGGCTATGTGCAAGCATGCGAGAACCATAAAAAATTGGAAACTTCAAAAATTATAGGTTTTTCGTATTAAAGCCTAAAATTCCTTAAAAATCAGGATCGTACGATATCTTAGTGTAATCCTCTCTAATACCACTTCATGGAACACAGGTTCCTGAAATACTCAAGTTTTACATTACTTTCACAATTTTAATTTTCACTACATAAAAACAAGACTTCAATTTAAGTTCAAAATTACGCAAATTAAATTGCATAATTGCACAATTGAATCCTCCCCATTTGTCTAACAATATTATAACAATATCTACATAAGAAAGACTTATCCCCCTAAGTTAGATCTCCCCAAATTAAACGAGTTAGATAACATTTTCTCCCCCTTTTTTTTCTGGAATAGATAAAGATTGAAATTCGTAAAATAACCAATTTCTCCTTGATTAATTCAATTCTCCCCTAAATAAAACAAGGGATAATTATAATGGAAAAGTAAGTATATCATACAATGGTTTACAGTGATACAAGAGACAATAAAGAAGTAACTAGATGACAAAGCAAAGACTTAAAAACAAATGATGCCTTATATATTGATATAAATAAAGTTATCTACGAAGCAAAAGCACATATATATAGGTATAAATACTAGAAAATACACTAAGCACGATAATCTTTCCACACTCATATAGCATTAATGTGTCTAAATAACCATGTGGTAAACAGAGCTAAGGGGTGTGAACTATATACAAAATAATTATGACCCAATCACTTATACATGTTAAAGGAGTCCTATTTGATTGCAAACTTTACAAAACTTAGTTTTATCATCATTTGACAAGATAAAGTGAACTCAAAGAACAAACAAGCACAATGCGCACAAACTTAAAATTTTGATGATTCTAAAAATCAATAGCGTTATGACAAAATAGGCATAACTAGGATTCATTGTCATCCTAAAACCCGTTGATATTTCCATCCAAACTCCCTCGTAAATAATAATTATTTTTTTGTTTCGAATGATCATATCAAACTTCACTATGTTGGCCATGGATATTTTTTGTAATGCCACACTTATTAGGATCTTGCCAACTATGGCTTTCAGGCAAATGATATTTGCGCCCTTTCCCTTACACCCTCATCTATTCTCTATACAACTCAAATAAATATCAAGGGTAAATGTTCTTGCATGCACAAATTCTCATTAGTCACAAAACATATAGATGGAAAAATTGATGGGAGAACATCTAAAAAAGGTCAAATATTCATGCGAAGTTAACGTTCAAACGAGATAGTGCATGAGTTTGAGGAGGCATATCAAAAGAGAATCCATTAAGAAACTTGAATTCAAGCTACTACAAGAAACCATGATAAAGAACACTTTGAGAATTGAAATTCCTAACCGAATGTTCTAGACACATTTATATTGAAGGCGATATCAGATTCAAACACAAGGATATGGCGCAAAAAAATCGTAAAACTAAAATACAAAAAAAAATCTTCTTTGCTGCATGGATAAAAACTTGGCACTTATACAAAACATCAAACACATGGGGTATATAACAATATAAATTACATATTTGAATCATGCCTCTTGTTCTAACAGTATCTACATAAGAAAGATGTCTCCCCCTAAATGCATGGGGTATATAAAAATATTAATCACATAATCTTTTTAGCATCATCTGACAAGATAAAGTGAACTCAAAGAATAGAAAAGCACAATGCACACAAGCCTAGAATTTTGATGATTCTACAAATCAATAACATCACGAAAAAATAAGCATAACTAACATTCATTCTCATTGTTCAAACCCTTTGATATTTCCATCCAAACTCCCTCATAAATAATAATTATTTTTTGTTCTTTTGAATGATCACACCAAACTAAACTATGTTGGCCTTGGCAACATTTTTAGTCTCTTGGCAATGGTGTAATTCACGCAAAAGGATATTTGCTCCTTTCGTAGCCCTTTCCCTTGCAGCCTCATCTATTTTCTATACAATTCAATTAAATCTCACGGGAAACGGTTCTTACATGCACAAATCCTCCTTAGTCACAAAACATGTAAATGGGAAAATTTATGGGAGAACATCTCACAAAGCTCAAATAGACGTACGAAGCTAACGCTCAAACGATCCCGTGCACGAGTGTGATGAGGCATATAAAAAGAGAATCCATTAAGCAAATCAAAGTCAAACTAATCCATGATAGCATGGTAAAGAAAACTTTAAGAATTGAAATTCATAACCAAAAGTTCTAGCCACAAGGATATGGAAGGTGATATAGGATTCAAACACAAGAATATTCCATATAGAATGTGTAAAACTAATATACACACAAAAAAATCGTTTCGAGTTTTCAATTTTTAAAAACAAAAATTAAGATAAAGATAACTCAAATGATAAACATTTTTTTAAAATATGACTCAATAAAAATATAATATAAAAGACTCAAAATACGTACAAGTAGCAAAAACATCTATCGTGAAGTACAAAAGCTAGTGTATGTAAAACATGCAAGAAATCACTCATAAAATACAGCGAGAGAAGAGTAATGTGCAAGCATACGTGAACCATCAAAAACAAGAAACTTCGAGAATGATATATTTTTCATATTGAAGCCTAAAATTTCTTAAAAATCAGGATCACACGATATTTTAGTGAAACCCGCTCTGATACCACTTGTTAGAACCTAGGTTCCTGAAATACTCAAGTTTTTGAAATTCTTTATTTTAATTTTCACTTCTTAAAAACAATACTTCAATTCAAGTTTTAAATTATGCAAATTAAAACAAACATGAGTTTTGCTAAATTAAAGATATAGACTTTTATTAAAGTAAACTAAAATTACCCAATTTAGTTAAGCACCATTTAAATAATTTATGTGGTGAAACCAAATATTATCTTGTTAAAACTAAGCATGTATATAGATGAATTTGCAAGATAAAATAAACACAACAATAATGCCGAGATGTACGAGGAAAACCCAGAATGGGAAAAACCTCGGACGGTTCCTCCACAAGTTCATAATGCACAGAATTACAAAACGATTCGACAAAATACTTACATAATGAATCGACGCCCTCGTAAGCCTTGAAGATCTTCGTTCTTTCAACCCCTACCTAGTGACAATGTAGGACATTACCTACGTCTTGGAGTCTGCTGATGTAGCCATGCTATCGTCAAACACACGGAGTCCATTGTATGTAAACCATGGACACGGAATCCACCACAAGAGACAATCTCTATTATGTAGAGAATAAAACTCGGTGCCAAAAATGATCTCAAATAAATATAATGTTGAAACTAGGATCATACAAATGAATTGAGTGTAAACTTAATTTTTGTTTTGAAGATTAAATAATTAAAGCTTAAGAAAAAATTAAGGGTCTTTTCTTAAATATTTCTCTCTTTAGAAGTGGGAAAAAGTCCTCTGGAAAAATGCATGACTTCACTACATAAATGGGCGGGATAAAGTAGTGGGGAGTTACATGAAACAACTGCTTTAAAACTCTCAATTTTCACAAAACTACTTCGGTCTTTCAAACAACAATCAAAGTCTTTTTGAACGATATATGGAACGAGAAGCCAGCAAACCGAAAAGGAATCAAGTTTTATGTATCTTTCGAACAACTTTGTTATGTCGTTCGAATGACAACCATAGTCAATCTAACGACCCTTGGGAAGTTATATATTTTCGATACAAATGTGTGGCCGTCAGTTTCGTGTTTTTCTGATTTTTTTGAATTAGTTATTACTTGTTTTATGAAAAGGTGTCCGAGAAAAAACTCTTTAGATGGTATGAATTTAAAAAAATTAAAAAAAATACCAACTCCTAATAAGAAATTTTCTAGTCCCAACATAATACAATCATTCATACCTGGGAGATTCTTGGACTGTTAAGACGAACGCAAGGCATGAAACACGACATAGGATGTAATCTTCTTTGACTTGGCAGCTACGTCTTCAACATTAATGTCATAGGCTTAAAAGGTCACAACTAACTTCTATCCTATGACTCAAGGATTTTTGTCTGGCATTAAGCCAACACTTACAAATTGACATAATTGGAAATTTATTCTTAAAAATATCCCCTTTGTCTATACAGAGACAAAACCAAAATTAATAAACCGATGGTTCGTCAAGCCTAACTAAAAGACACAATCCCAACCCAAAATAAAAAATACAAATGCTTGACCGACACATATGTTGAGTAACGTTGCTTGCTTTAAAACTTTGTTGCATGGAACACACCATCAAATGAATAGGGTATATGATGATAAAAATTGCATAGTTGAATCCTTACCCTTTGTCTAACAATATCTAGGTAAGAAAGACATCTACCCCTAATTTATATCTCCCAAAGACTAAGTTAGATAAAATTTTCTCCTCCTTTTTGTTCAGGAATAAACAAAGATTAAGATTCATAAAGTGACCTATTTCTCCCCGATTAATTCAATTCTTCCCCTAAATAAAACAAGGGATAATAATTATGGAAAAATAAGTATATGATTCAATGGTGTATAGTGATACAAGAGATAAAAAAGAGGCAACTGAATGACAAAACAAAGACTCTAAACCAAATGAACCCATATATAAACATATACATAAAGGTATCAATGAACCACAAGCACATATATATCGGTGTAAACAACACACAAGACACTAATCATGACAATCTTTCCACACTCATATGGCATAAATGTGTCTAAATAACCATGTGGTAAATGGAGTGAAGGGGTGTGAACTAGATACAAAATAATTAGGACCGAATCACTTAAACATGTTCAAGGAATTCTATTTGATTGGAAAACTTTATCAAACATAGTTCTTGACTCATGTGACAAGATAAAGTGAACTCAAAGAACTAACAAGCACAATTAATACAAGCCTAGATTTTGGATGATTCTACAAGTCAATAGTGTCATGACAAAATAAGCTTAACTAGGATTTATTATCATTGTGCAAACCCGTTGATATTTCTATCCCAGCTCCCTTATAAATAGTAATTATTCTCTTTCTTTTCAATGATCATATCAATCTAAACTATGTTGGATTGGCTACCTTTTACAATGCCACAATTTTTAGGCTCTTGCCAACAATGGATTTCACGCAAAGGATATTTACTCCTTTCGTAGCCCTTTGCCTTGCACCCTCATATATTTTCAATATAATTCAAATAAATCTCACGGGAAACGGTTTTCACATGAACAAATCCTCCTTAGTCACCAAACATGTGGATGTAAAAATTTATGGGAGAACATCTTACAAAGCTAAATTATACATGTGAAGTTAACGTTTAAATGAGCTCATGCATGAGTATGATGAGGCTTATAAAAAGAGAATCCATTAAGAAAATGAAAGTCAAACAAATCTATGCAAGCATGATAAAGAACACTTTAATGTAACACCCCGTAATTCTAAGGACAAGGAATTTAATTATTTTGGTGAAATAGAATTTTATATAATTTGGAGATTTAGATTTTTAATTAGTTCGAATGATTTTTAAATTTTACGTGTGTATCATTTTGAGGTCGAAATAGGAGAATTTTATAGAATAACTAGGATGATGATTCTAAGTGCGTAGTCGATTTCGAAGAGGCTGAGATAGTCAGAAAAGAGTATCCGTTGGTAGCAATTACGATTTTGGGACATTTTTAGCCATAAATAGGCACACACGTGGGTGTTCAGGACATTTGGGCTTCTCCCATTAACCTAAAAACGGGATTAGCATTATTTATCCTAATATTAGGAATTAGTGGCAACCATAACACAATTAGAAAATTCTAGATTTGCACTGAAGAAAAGAGGGCGAAAGTAAGGAGATTTTTTTTTCGGGGGGGGGGGGGGGGGGGGGCGTTCAAACTAAGGAGGATTGAGTGTGTTCTTCATCAAATCTTCGTCTACCCAACGGATTCAGACACTACGAATAAATATAAGAAAGTGCTTAATTTTTTTCAATATAAATATATGACAATCGATTCATATCATAGTGGGTGTAAATCAAATTTGTTTTGAGTGGGTTATTGCATAGAAAGGGGTAGTTATGAATTGGGAGGTTTATGTAGAATTAAAGGTCCATTTGCAGATGTAACATGGTGCCATATTGTAGAACTCTGATTTATATGAGAAACCAGATATTGATAGTTGTTTAAGTCAGATGTTGGACTCGGATTGTAGTAAATTGTTGAGTAGAATCCATGAAAAACCACTTCAGAGATTTATGAATTTTGAAGGGAATCGATGATGTTTAGAGGTAACTAGGATGATTAGAAACCTTATGGATATCGTGAAATATATTAACTTTGGTTGGGTGAAGTTTTAAATTGGAATAGTGAAACTTTTGTGAAAAAAATGGAAGAAACGTTGGTTCTGGAGAACAAGAACACGACGCTGAAAATGTAAGGGTCGTTCGAACGACGAGGAATGTCGTTCGAACAACAATGGGCACTCGTTCAAATTACCCCGGGTCGGGTTCGAACGACGTTTGGGAAAACTTGGTAGTTTGTTCTCTTTGTGAATTGTCCTGTTATTTCTTTGTGAGCTAAAAGGATTAATGGGTGTTTGTGAATTGGCCTGGGATTTCATCGTGGGCAGTAAGGACGAAAAGAATTAATTGGTGTCTGTGATTTGCCCTATGATTCCTTTGTGGTTTAAAAGTGATTAATTAGTGGAAAATCAAAGGGAGGTTAATACCTAGGATATTGAGAGATAGGTATTAAGTAATATTAAATTGGAAAAGTGTGTCAAAATTATTTACGAGAATTTGTGTGATAAATTCTAAAAGGCTAGGATACGGGCCAAGGGAGTGAGTTCGGGTATTTTGGTTGAGTGACACCATTTTATAAATTAATTAATGTGTACTTAAATAAATTAAGAGTGGAGAAATTTGACTCAGGTATTAAGGGCTACTATCGCGGAGGCTAGGCACGGGTTAGCCGGTTCAATTAGCTCGTATATATATATATATATATATATATATATATATATATATATATATATATATATATATATATATATATATATATATATATATCTGTGTGTGTGTGTGTGTGTGTGTGTGTGTGTGTGATTTATAAATATTGGTGTGAATAATATTTATTGGAATACATACCCCTTTAGTGCTATCACAGGAGGTTACACGATGTAGGAGAATCCCCTCGCTAGAGAATGCAGGGCGAGTGTAATCCCCAGGCCATAGCCTCCATTATTTTATATTGTGATTCTTTTCGGGGTAAGATGCTTTGGGTATGATTCGGTCTCACAACCGGGGAATTATGACCGCCTCCGCTACACTTATTTTTATTTTTCTGATTAGGTGAGGTAACCATATTAGGGTTTCCGAGTGGATTGAGTGTACCTAGGGTGATAGAATTTTAGAGAAAACATCCGATAAGTTCTTACTCGGGAGGATGGATATATATAAAGCATGTGTGTGAATGTTGTAATATAATTATATGTATATAATGGTGTAGATAATTATATACGGGTGGAATACATGAATTGAAATTGTATTTAGTATATACGTATATAATAGAGTAGGTATTTATATACATTAGAATTACATGAAGAAAAATGGTATTACTTCTATATAACTAGTGAGACTATTATAGTTATATTTACAAATGATTAATTAAGTTAGTGAGATAAATAACTTGTGAAGTAAAAGTACGACTTTCTCAGGCTAGAGTAGGGTGTTAGGAAGTTTTCAGAACAAGGCTAGTTAGTCGGGGTAGTATAACTAGGAGGGTTAGGTATAAAGAATTAGGTGTTCACTTTAGATAAGGGGTGAGTAGTATCTCAAGGGAGTGCGAAACTAGCTTAAATATGAAGAGGATTCATGCATTTTAATTATTGCATTTTAATCACTTGCAAAATATTTTCAAAAGGCTCTTACCCGTACTACCAAAATATTTGTAAAACCTTTTAGGTGTCAAGCAACAGGGATGCCAGACTTGACGATCAATTCCAGGGATGTGTAGTTGTAGCACGTGTGGATGCTTGCTAGATTTGGACTTAGTCTCTTTGGCTACTTCATTCATAGAGTAGAATGCAATTATGTTACTTCACTTGGATATGTCGCTCCTTCAGTTATTTAATTTATTCACTTTATAACACTTTGTATTTGTTCACTCAGTTTGATTTCATTAGATGTTTAACTGAATTATATTTTGGAACTGATAGTTTATTCGGTACAATTTTTATTACAGTCTTTTATCTGATGTTTAGTCCAGATTACTCTACTGCTTGGTTGGTTTGGTTATTGTTAGTATCTCACTTGTGGTTTTTGTTTAAATAAAAAAGATAAAATTTGGCACCACCTCTTTGAATATTAGGTGGTTAGTATACTTTAAAAAGTTTTCGACAGTGATTCTAAGAATGAACCAAGTGAGAAAACTCTTTTAATTTAATAAAGGAATTATCAGCCGATATTTAATTGGGCGGGGTGTCACATCTAAGAATTGAAATTCATAACCAAAAGTTCTAGCCATATGGATATGGAAGGTGATATAGGATTCATACATAAGGATATGCCACACAAAATGTGTAAAACTAAATTACACACAAAAAAAATCTTTTGGAGTTTTCAATTTTTTAAACAAATTTTAAGACAAAGATAAATGAAATGATAAACAAAATATTCTTGTATTTTTCAAATATGACTAAAAAAAATATAATACAAAAGACTTAAAACACATACAACTAGCAAAAACATCTATCGCGAAGTACAAACGCTAGTGTATGAAAAACATGCAAGCAATCACTCATAAGATATAGCAAGAGAAGTGTCATAAGCAAGCATGCAGGAACCATAAAAAATAGGAAAGTTGGAAAATGATATATTTTCCATATTAAAGCCTAAAATTCTTTAAAAATCATGATCACGCGATATCTTAGTGTAGCCCGCTCTAATACCGCTTATTGGAACATAGGTACTTGAAATACTCAAGTTTTAAATTTCTTTCAAATTTTTAATTTTCACTACTTAAAAATGAGACTTTAATTCAAGTTCTAAATCATGCACATTATACCAAGCATGAATTTTATTAAATTAATGACATAGAATTGAATTAAAGGAAACCAAAATTGCCCAATTTAATTAAGAATTAATTAAATAATTTTTGTGGTGGAACCAAAATTTATCTTTTTAAACCTAAGCATGCATCTATATGAATTTGCAAGATAAAATAAACACAACCACAACTCCGCGATGTACGAAGAAACCCCACGATGGCCCAACCATAACTCCATTAAGTACGGAATTACCAAAGGACATGACATAATAGTTACACAATGACTGGACGCCCTCGCAAGCCTTGATGCTCGTCGTTCCTTTAACCTCTGCCAAGTGACAATGTAGGAGTCCACCTACGTCTCGGAATCCACTAATGGGGCACTGCTATCATCAAACACACAGAGTCCACCGTATGTACACCATGAACCTTGAATCCACTGCACGAAACAATATCTATGATGTAGAGAATAAAACCCGTTGCCAATAATGATCTCAAACAAATACCATGTTGAAACTTGGATCATATAAACGAATTGGGTGTAAACTTGGTTTTTGTTTTGAAGATTAAACCATTAAAGATTAACAAAAACTCATGGACTTTTCTTAAAGGTTTCTCTCTTTAAAAATTGGGAAAAGTTCTCTTGAAAAATGCTCTCACGCACTACATAAATGGGTGGGAAAAAGTAGTGGGGAGTTACATGAGAAAAATACATTAAAAAGTGTCAATTTTCGTAAAAACTGCCCCAGTCTTTCGAACGACAATCAAAGTCGATCGAATGACATATGGAACGAGAAGCCAGCAAACCGAAAAAATATCTCATTTGATGGCTCATTAGAACGACCTTGTAATTTCATGTGAACGACCAGCCCAAGTCATATTTTTAGATAGTATGAATTCAAAAAAAATGACAAAAATTCTTACATCGAATAATAAATTTCCAAGTCTTAACATAATATAAGCATTCATACCTGAGACATCCTTGGACTGTTGTTGAAGAATGCATGGCACGAAACACGACATAAGATTTGATCTTCTTTGATTTGGACGCTAGGTCTTAAACATTAATGTCATAGGCTTGAAAGGTCGCAAATAACTTTTATCCTACTACTTAAGGAGTTTTGTCTAGAATTAAGCCAACACTTAAAAATTAACTCAATTAGAAAGTTGTTCCTACAAATCTCCCCCTTTGGGTATTCCTGGACAAAACCAAAACTAAAAACCCTATGGGCCATCAAGCTCAACTAAAAGACACAATTCCAACATAAAATAAAAAATAAAAAACGCTTGACAGACACATATGTTTAATAGCCTTGCTTTCTTTGAAACTCTGCTTCATGGAACACACTATCCAACACATAGAGTATATTACAATATAAATTGCATAATTGAATCCTCCCCCTCTATAGAAGAATATCTACATAAGAATATGTCTCCCCTAAGTTAGATCTCCCCAAGTTAAAAGAGTTAGATAACATTTTCTCCCCCTTTTTGTTCATGAATAGACAAAGATTATGATTCATAAAATAACCAATTTATCCCCGATTAATTGAATTATCCCCCTAAATAAAACAAGGTATAATCATAATGGAAAAATAAGTATATCATGCAATGGTGTATAGTGATACAAGAGACAATAAAGAACGAACTAGATGGCAATGCAAAATACTCAAAAACAAAAGATACCATATATATAGATAAACATCAGGGTATCAATGAAGCACAAGCACATATAGGTATGAACACCACACAAGACACTAATCATGACAAGCTTTTCAAACTCAGATAGCATAAATGTGTCTAAATAATGTTGGGGTAAATAGAGTGAAGGAGTGTGAACTAGATACAAAAGAATTATGACCCAATCACTTAAACATGTTCAAGGAGTTCTATTTGATTGCGAAACTTTATTAAACTTAGTTTTAGCCCCTTGTGACAATATAAAGTGAACTCAAAGAATAAACAAGGCCAATGCACTCAAGCCTAGAATTTTGATGATTCCACAAATCAATAGCGTCATGACAAAATAAGCATAACTAGGATTCATTGTCATTGTGAAAAGTCGTTGATATTTCCATCCAAACTCCCTTATAAATAATAATTATTTTCTTTTCTTGTGAATGATCTTATCAAACTAAACTATGTTGGCCTTGGCTACTTTTCACAATGCCACACTCTCTTGGCAACAGTGGCTTTCACGTAAAGGATATTTTCTCCTTTCGTAGCTCTTTCCCCTGCACCCTCATCTATTTTCCATGCAATTCAAATAAATCTCACGGGCAACAGTTTTTACATGCATAAATACCCCTTAGTCTCAAAATATGTAGATGGAAAAATTCATGGGAGAACATATCACAAATATCAAATATACATGCGAAGTTAACATTCAAACGAGTTCGTGCATGAGTGTGAGGAGGCATATAAGAAGAGAATCCATTAAGCAAATCAAAGTCAAACTACCCCTTGTCAGCATGAGAAAGAACACTTAAAGCATTGAAATTAATAATCAAAAGTTTCGGACACATGGATATGGAAGGTGATATAGTATTCAAATACAAGGATATGCCACACAAAATGTGTAAAACTAAAATACACACGAAAAAAAATCTTTATGAGTTTTGAAATTTTAAAACATAGATAACTCAAATGATAAAGAAAATATTCTTGTATTTTTCAAATATGACTCAAAAAAAATATAATACAAATGGCTCAAAACACATAAAACTAGTAAAAACATCTATTGATACTTATAATACCTAGTGTATGTTAAACACGCACGCAATTTCTCATAAGATATAGCAAGAGAGTAGTCATGTGCAAGCATGGATGAACTATCAAAAATAGGAAACTTCAAAACTGATAAAGCTTAAAATTTCTTCGAAAGCAGGATCACATGATATCTTAGTGTAACCAGCTTTGATACCACTTGTTAGAACGTAGGTTCTTGAAATACTCAAGTTTTAAATTTCTTTCCAAAATTTAATTTCCAGTTCTTAAAAACAAGACTTCAATTCAAGTTCTAAATTATGCAAATTATACCAAACAAGAATTTTTCTAAATTAATGATAAAAACTTGAATTAAAGTAAACTAAAATTACCCAATTTAATTAAGCATCAATTAAACAATTTTTGGGGTGAAACCAAATTTTATCTTGTTAAATGTAAGCATGCATCTAGATTAATTTGGTAGATAAAATAAACACAACCACAACGCCGTGATGTTCAAGGAAAAACCCACAACGAGAAAACCTCAAACGGCCCAACCCCAAGTCCACTATGTACGGAATTAGAAATGGACACGACAGCATACCTACACAATGACTCGATGCCCTCGCAAGCCTTGATGCTCGTCGCTCCTTCAACCTATGCTTAGTGAAATTTTAGGAGTCCACCTACGTCTCAGAGTCCATCGAACGGGCACTGCTATCGTCAAACACACAAGCTCCACCATATGTACACCATGAACACATAATCCACCATAAAATACAATCTCTATGATGTAGAGAAAAAACTCGGTGATCAAAATGATCTCAGATAAATATCATGTTGAAACTTGGATCATACAAACGAATTAAGTGTAAGTTTTTTTTTTTTTAAGATTAAATGATTAAAGATTAATACAAACTCGGGGGACTTTTCTTAAAGGTTTCTCTCTTTAGAAGTTAGAAAAAAATCCTCTAGAAAAATGCATTCCCGCACTACATAAATAGGTGGGAAAAATTAGTGGGGAGTTACATGAGAAAACTCCTTTAAAAATGTCAATTTTTGTAAAAACAACTCTGGTCGTTCGAATGACATACGAAACGAGAAGCCGACAAATTGAAAAATAGCATCGTTTGATGTTTCATTTGAACGACCTTGTAATTGGATTTCAATGAAAAGCCAAAGTCATTCTCACGACCCTTGGGAAGCTAGATATTTTCAATACGAACGCATGGCTGCCAGTTTCGTATTTTTTTATTTTTTTGAATTAGCTATGATTTTTCTACGAAAAGGTGCCCGAGAACAAAATATTTAAATAGTATGAATTCAAAAAAGAATTGACAAAAATTATAACATCCAATAATAAATTTTCAAGTCTCAACATAATATAAGCATTCATACATGAGAGATACTTGGACTATTGGTGACGAACGCAAGGAATGAAACACGATATAAGATGTGATCTTCTTCAACTTGGTCGATACGACTTCAGCATTAATGTATAGGCTTGAAGGGTCAACTATAACTTCTATCCTATGACTCAAGGAGTTTTGTTGGGAATTAAGCCAACAATTACAAATTGATTCAATTAAAAATTTGTTCTACAAATATCCCCCTTTGGCTATTTCGAGACAATAACAAGATTAAAAAACCTACGGTCCGTCAGGCTCAACTAAAAGGAACTATCCCAACTAAAAATAAAAAATACAGATGCTTGACCGGCACATATGTTGAGTAGCTTTGCTTGCTTAAAAACTTTCATGTATGGATAAAAACCAGTGCAAATATATACACCGTCAAACGCATTGGGTATATAACAATGTAAATTGAATTTGAATCCTCCCCATTTGTCTTTCAATATCTACATAAGAAAGATGTCCCCCCTAAGTTAGATATCTCTAAATTGAAATTAAAAGAGTTAGGTAACATTTTCTTCCCCTTTTTGTTTAGGAATAAACAAAGATTAAGATTCATAAAATTATCAATTTCTTCCCGATTAATTCAATTATCCCCCTAAATAAAACAAGGGATAATCATAATGGAAAAATAAATATATCATGAAATGGTGTGTAGTGATACAAAAAACAATAAAGAAGTAACTAGATGACAAAGTAAGGACTACAAAAATGATACCATATATATATATATATATATATATATATATATATATATATATATATATATATATACTAGTGGTGACCCGTGCGATGCACGGTTGGGTGTAATGCATTTTGAAAGAATTTATTCAAATATATAAATTAAAATATAATTATTATCAATAGTTAAAAGGTCGTAGCCATAACCATGAGCATGTGAATATAAGTAATGTGGTGAATTAATAATACGATTTAAAATGAATATGATGAAAAGAATGGCAAGAACCATAATGTCGTAGAACGAACCATAGTCTAAACATCAAAATTAGAAAAAAAACTGCATCGCAAAGTGAATTTTAAAAATAAAGTACTCCTTAAAACGGGCGAAAACTATGCTCTAAAATAAAGTAGTCCTAATACATTGCAATGTAAATAAAAATCGATTTTTAAATCAGATTCCTTATTATTTAAGTGAGAATTAATTGGCATGGGGCATTGTTAATAATTGTTAAAAAAAGAGTAATATGTGGACGGGCATGTGTCAAGCTTTTCAATCTCATAGTTTACATACCATACGGTTCAAACTTTATGTTTATAAGTATTCTTCCTATTATTTTTTATTTATAAATATTGTTATTGTTAACTAATTTGATATTTTTTAGTAGTTCTGTACATAAATTGTTTCTTCACATAAATTTTATTTTAATATAAATCACTCTGGTACCTTTCGTTTGTTATTGACACAATTTATTATGTGAATAAAAATTAACAGCATGGGACATAGCAAGTGAAAGCAAAAGAACAAAATCTCATAAAATGTAAATAAAAATAAAACAGTTGGGTGAAAATGAAAACATAAAAAAATCAACACAATTTTTTAAAAGAGACGAAATCGTGATTTTTTTTTTATATAATTCAGATTTTTATATGGCAAATAAAAAAAATACTCCGCCATCCATCTCCGCTATTTTTTTGGATGAAACAATAGGCATGTATGTTGCATATGACTTTAAAAATGATTTCAAGCAGTACATTAATTATGTTTAGCAACATAAAAATATTTCAGCATATAAAAATGATTTCCAACCAATAGAAATTAATTTTTCAGCGATAAAAAATGATTTTCAGCAGTAATAAATTATTTCTAGCAAATAAAATATGATTTTCATAAAAAAAATGAAATTCAGCAATATAAAACTATTTCCAACTACATTTATAATAAAAGATTAAAAAACATAGGAAATAAAAGAAAATTCCAAAAAAAGAACTTCGGATCACCAATATAAAATTATCAGTTTTATAATGTTGCTTTTGAAGAAGAAGTTTGCATAAGCAATGAAACGTTAATAAAACTGTTGTGTTTGTGAAGCACCCAGTTGATAAGTTTATAGGAAAATTACATCCCAAAGATTTAATTTTCTTTATGTGTTATTATCCCCAAATAGTACACCTTTAGATAATAATTTAATAACCTTTGAGCCACATGTTTAAGGACTCATAATCAACTCCAAAAACTCATTTGATTTGCGTCTTTTCCACCTCCAAACAAGTCACCTCTTGATCCAGTGGTAAAAAATTGTGATTGAGATAGTTTTAGAGGTGAATTGGGTTTGGTTCCCAATTCAATTTCTGACACTATTAAGATAATGCTTAATCAATAGAAATCACGAATCACGGATAAAAATTAATCGAGGCGTATGTTAATTGAGTTGGGAAAAAATGATCTAATCGGTCAAATCAAGACAGCTAAGGCATATAAGCCCATAAATTTCTAAGCTGTTTAAGAGCACCATATACTAATGTGTAAAAGCCTATTTATTACCTACAATATCTCAAGGCTATAACCGGTTAAAAGAAATGTAGAAACCTAATGCTAACCTACCTTAAAGTAGCTCGGTCAAATCTAATAGATAGGACAGTTAATTACCGAAAGCTAAGGGACTTAAATTCAAATTTCTCAAATAAGAAGATTTACATTGAATTTAATGGTGCGATAGGACAATGAAACTATTTATATAAACATTGTTTGTTATATATATATATATATATATATATATATATATATATATGAGGGAGGCTCACCTACATCATGCTCTATACATCACTCATGCATCACGCCTAATTGTAAGCCCTAAAAAACTTTTTTTTTTCAAATTTTATATTTTTCTATGAAATTAACCTTCCAATCAACCCATATGAAAAAAATTAGCTCAAAATATATTTTGTAGCTATTTTTAAAAAATCAACAAAAAAATGCTTAAAATACCTTATTTTTAAGGGTCTGCGCCAGCAGTTTTTTGTGGAATTTTTAAAAATAGCTACAAAATGTATTTTCACCTAATTTTTTGCATATGGGTTGATTGGAAGGTTAATTTCAAGGACAAAATATAAAATTTGAAAAAAAAAAGTTTTCTAAGGCCTAGAATTAGGTGTGATGTACGGTGTGATGTATGTGAGCCTTCCTCACATATATATATATATATATATATATATATATATATATATATATATATATATATATATATATATATATATATATATATATATATATATTTAAATGAGAAAACACTGTTTATAACTGTTTTGTTAAGAATATATATATTTTTCAAAGAAAACGGTTAAAAGGTAAAAAAAATTATTGAAAAAATCTTTCTATATAAAACTGTTATTTATAGTTACAGTAAGTTGTTATAGTTTTTTTTCATTTTTATGTTTAGTTTTATTATTTTAGAACAAAACAGTTTTATGTAAAATGTTTTGCTATAAAAAGAGTTATTTTTTTGGTAATTGTATTCTTAGCTTTGTTATTTTTATAATAAACAAATTTTATATAAACTGTTTTATTGTAAAAATAATTTATAAATATGAAATATAGTTTTTCAAGGAAATAGTTAAAAGGTAAAAAAAACGGTTTGTATTAAAATAAAAAATTCTCATAATGTAAAAATGTTTTTATATAAAAAAATATTTATTTTACGAAAATAACTACTTTGTTATAAAACTGGTTTTATAGCAAAACTATTTATAAAACTGAGATTTTTTTTTAACTTTTTTGTTGTAAAATATATATTGTTTTTAAAGAAAACAGTTAAAATGTTAAAAAAATGATTTTTATTAGAACAAACAACTATTTTTTTTATGTAATGTTATTTTTATATAGTTACAAAAATTATTATCGTACTATGTGAGATTTATATATAGTTTCTTTTGTTGTTATAACAAAATTGTTTTATGTAAACAGTTTTGTTATAAAATAGTTATTTTTTGTGAATTTTATTTATAGTTTTGTTATTTTTATAACAAACGATTTTTATGTAGATAATTTTGTTATTAAAATAATGTACATAAAGAAAAAGGGGGGTAGAGAGAGATGGGTTAGCAAGACTAAAAGTTTCCGAGATATCTATTATAAGATATCAGATATAATGGGAAAGGTATATATATATATATATATAATCCTCATCTATTAAAAAAAATTATAATTTTATTTTTATAATTATACACCCTTTAATAAACGTTACCCCGAAGAGATAATGTAAAAACTTGAATTAACGTGAAAAAATTATCAATCAAAGGCAAAGATAGGACATATTTATTTTTTCCTGCTCACTCAGTTATATCTCTTTTTTATTTTCCCACTAAGTATATAGTGAACCAAAGACAAAGCAAGGACCATTGTCAACAAACATAAAGTATATACTGAATCAAATAAAGTGAATTGTTTTCACTGCTAACAAATATAAAACAAAATATCAAGAGATGATTCAAACCCACTTTAATTTTACAAACTCACCCTAAGAGAGGCAAACCTGGAGAGAGTTCAGTTCTTCAAAAGAGTGCGATGGTGCAGAGATTGAAGGGATTAGTAGCTAATTTTTGTAAAGCTAAACTCAAAAGTTTAGTTTGTCCAAACACAACAAACTATGGAAGGAGGAAAGGCACAAAAAAGAGTAAAGACATTAAACACCCAACATTAACACAACCAAATGTCGTAAACACTAAAGAAAACAAAAACCAACAAAAAAATAAACGCATATATATACAAACTCATGAACCCAAAATCTAGAGAGAGAGCGCGAGAGGTAATATCAGAGTGAAGTACATTGGGAGGGTGGGCTGAGAATTATTTGTTGTTTACATTTCTATTCAAAGTTGAAGGATCTCAATGGGTGAGAAAGGTTGCGTGTATGAGAGTGGAGAGAGAAGCAGGTATTTTTTTTTCTTATTGGAGAAGCGTAAAAAGATTGATGCAGGCATTACGGAGGTACATGTCAGTTTAAAAAGAAACGTGGATGAATCGGTATTCGGAAGTTACGGATTTGATTACGTGAAAACCTCCTACGTAGACACCTGTATTTGTTGATTAAAAAAAACTCAAAAATCTTCGAGGGTTTTGCAAGGGGAACTACATACATATATATAATAAGATATATATATATATATATATATATATATATATATATATATATATATATATATATATATATATATATATATATATATATATATATATATATATATATATATATGTATATGTGTGTGTGTGTGTGTGTGAGTGTGTGTGTGTGTATGTGTGCTTGTGCTTTATTAATATCTTTATATATATGTATATGTGTGTGTGTGTGTGTGTGTGTGTGTGTGTGTGTGCTTGTGCTTTATTAATATCTTTATATATATATATATATATATATATATATATATATATATATAAGATTTTCACAATCATATAGCATAAATGTGTCTGAACAACAATATGGTAAACGGAGTCAAGGCGTGTGAACTAGATACAAAAGAATTATGTCCCGATCACTTAAACATGTTCAAGGAGTTATATTTGATTTCAAAACATTATCAAACTTAGTTTTAACCTCATGTGACAAGATAAATTTAACTCAAATAAATAGCAAGCACAATGCAAACAAAGCATAGAATTTTGGTAATTCTACAAACCAATAGCGTCATGAAAAAAAAAGCATAAATAGGATTCATTGTCATCGTGAGACCTGTTGATATTTATAAACAAACTCCCTCATAAATAATAATTATTTTCTTTTCTTTTGAATCATCACATCAAACTAAACTATGTTGGCTTTGGAAATTTTTTATAATGCCACACTATTTAGGCTCTTGCCAACGGTGGCTTTCACGCAAAGGATATTTGCTGCTTTCGTAGCCCTTTTACGCGCACCCCCAGCTATTTTATACACAATTAAAACAAATCTAATTGGAAATGATTCTTACATGCACAAATACTCCTCAGTCACAAAACATGCAGATGGAAAAATTGATGGGAGAACATTACAACAAAGCTCAAATTTACATGCGAAGTTAAAGTTCACACGAGCTAGTGCATGAGTGTGAAGAGGTATATAAAAAGAGAATTCATTAAGAAAATCAAAGTCAAACTACTCCATGAAAACATGATAAAGAATACTTTAAGCATTGAAATTGACAACCAAAAGTTCTAGCCACATGGATATGGAAGCTAATATAGGATTCAAATGCATAGATATGCCACACAAAATGTGTAAAACTAAATACACACAAAAAAAATCTTATTGAGTTGCCAAATTTCTAAACAAATTTTAAGACAAAGATAACTCAAATGATAAACAAAATGTTTTTGTATTTTTCAAATATGAGTCAGAAAAATATAATACAAAAGACTCAAAACACTTACAACTAGCAAAACAATCGATCGTAAAGTACTAACGCTAGTGTATGTAAAACATGCAAGCAATTACTCATAAGATATAGCAAGATAAGAGTCATGTGTAAACATGTAGGAGACATCAAAAGAAGCAAATTTTAAAAATGGTATATTTTCCATATTAAAGCCAGAATTTCCTTTAAAATCAGGATCTGATACCAATTGTTGGAACGTAGGTTCCTAAAATACTCAATTTTTAAATATCTTTCAAAATTTTAATTTTCACTACTTAAAAATAAGAATTCAATTCAAGTTCTAAATTATGAAAATTATACCAAACATGAATTTTGCTAAATTATTGATATAGACTTCAATTAAAGTAAACAAAAATTACTCAATTTAATTAAGCATCAGTTAAACAATTTTTATGGTGACACCAAATTTTATCTTGTTAAAACTAAGGATGAACCTAGATGAATTTACATGATAAAATAAACACAACCATAATGCCGCGATGTATGAGGAAAATGCACAACGAAAAAAACCTCGAACGACCCAACCATAAGTCTACCACGTACGAAATTATACAAGGACGAGATAGAATACTTACACAATGAATCAACGCCCTCACAAGCTTTGGCGCTCTTTGTTCCTACAACCTTTGCCTAGTGACAACATAGGAGTCCACTTATGTCTAACAACCCGTCCTTTTGGAGACAATTAAATTCCACAATTAAATATAAATTGGCAATTTGGAGATTTTCTCGAAATAGTGATTTTGGGGATTCTCGAGGATTTAATGATTTTCGATGGGGGTTGTGATTATTTTGCGGACTAAATAGGTCAAAGTATTTTAATTATATGTCGCCATGGAGTGAAGCGACAGAAAGGTCAAATTTTAATTAGAAAACCCGCATTTACTTTTATGGGTTAGAATAGTGATTTGCGGTCAAGTACCTCGGTTGGAAATTTTGACTGCGCCATGAGTCTCGGAATGTCCGAGATATTCGGAAAAGAGTGTCCGATTGTCGAAATTGAGTTTCGAGGAATTTTAGAGGTAAAAGTAACTCGTAATTGGGTAAACGAGTCGTTTTTGGGTTCTAAGGGTTGAAATTTTTTTTTTCCTTATAAAATGAGGGAGAAAAGGAAAGAAAATAGAAAAGAAGGAAGAGAGAGAGAGAGAGAGAGAGAGAGAGAGAGAGAGAGAGAGGAGTAGGAGAAAAGTGGAGAAAGTGGAGAAAGGGGGAAACTCCGACCAAACTTTGCGGGATTCAGCTCGAGGTCGTCGGATTTCATCCTCCAGGCAAGTGTTTACTTGCTTTATTTCAATTATGCATTTATTTCATATCATAGTTGGTAGAACCATAAAATAAATTTGGAAAAATTTGGATATGAGTTTACATATTGATGTAATGTAAACTCTTAATGATTTTTAGTGTTAAATCCATGTAAATGGAGTGAAGAAATGGATTGAAATGGGTTATAATCATAAGTTGGAGCTTTAATGGTTTTGGGTTTAAATCTAAGAGAAATAGTTTAATACCACAAATAAATTGATGTGTTAGTTGTAAAACATATATTAGATGATGATTATTGAGTTGTTGGATGAGCTTAGAAACAACAAAAATGGAGAACAATGGAGGTTTGGAAATTTTTTGAAGATGATGAATAGTGACCTGCATGTTAACCGAATCTATTTGGCCTGACGCGAATCGATTCGGCTCTTTGTCAAAAAATGAAATTTGTAGATCTCTTCGACGCAGTCGCGTGGGCGCTGACATCGTATTTTTTTGATTTTTTTTGGATTTATAGTGATTTTCTACGGAAAGCTGTCCGAGATCGGAATCATTAGTTAGAACTTTTTGGAGATAAATATTAGGGGTTCTCAAAAAGGGCTGTTAGGACCTCTAAAGAATTTGAGGAGAGATTAAAACTTTGGGTTTGTAGTAATAAATCCTAGTTATGATTTAAATGGATATTGGATTGAATTTTGGGTATTTTGGAGATTAAAAAAAAATTGCCCAAAGAGTGCCCCCTGAACAGACCGAATCGATTCGGGTCTAGGCCGAATCGATTCGCCTAAGGGGATTTGGGTTTCTGCAGTGGTCCAAATCGATTCGATATTTAGACCGAATCGATTCACGATTAAGGACCTGTTTGCAGAACCCTTTCCGAATCGATTCAGATTGGGGGCCGAATCGATTCGCCCACCCGAATCGATTCGCATTTTGGGCGAATCGATTCGCTTTGGTGTGATTTACCAGTTTTCTCCCCTTAAGAGTATGGGGAGTTAAATTACAATATTGAGTTTTATATGTGGATTCCAAGTTATTATATTGGGACTCTTAAATGATGGTTTGAGGGTTAGTAAACCTTTAGATGAAATAATATTCCAGTGGGCATTTAGGCCTATATAATTATGCGTATAGAAAGCATAATTATATCGATTATTGTTAGGCAAATCCTATGAGGTGATTAGGATGAAATTGAGAATATAAATGTATATTCAATTAGTGTAAAATGGTATAATTGGAGATATCCAATAAGTCCTTAGATAGGATTGAGGAATATAGTGATTATTAAAGTAAGGAAATACTTTGGGTTTAGTATCATGCTCATATAAATGCATGATTATGATTCCTTGAGGGAATCTTTGGGATTAATGGTCATCGCTAGATGTACTTGGCATATGGCCATTTATATATCCGGGGAGGAATATATGGTGTATATATATATACTATGTGATTAAAGTATATATATGATATGATGTTAATGATTTTGAAAATAAAATAAATGTTTTCAAAAAGGAAAGACAAATTATTTTCATAAATAATAAAATATGGATACACACCTCTCTAAATCGCTATCATAAGGGAAGTTGCGTATGTATGGTGAAGCCCCCAGACTAATCAATGCAGGGTGGATATAGTCCTATAGGCCATATGAGCGTTTATTGTATATTTCTGCGCTGGTTAGGAGATTCCTGGTGTGGTCTTGACTATTCCCGCAAGCTTATGTCCACTTCCCAATGTCTTGCTATGTAGGATCCCAACTTGTCTTGATGATAGGCCCTGGAAGATGATAGCCATTTAGGGACGCACAAAGTGGGGAAACCCGGACGGGCGGTCTTAGAACGCGTTTTATATATGTTAAAGCAATTTATGATAATAAATTGGCCTTACAATACATTTCCTCGATGGAAGAAGGGAAATGGGATAAAGGTTTTGGCTTCGGTAACACTCCCAGATGGAAGAAGGGATGTGGAAGCATATGATATGGTAAAAGCACTTTTTATGATAATAAAAATGGCTTTTAAATACATTTCCTGGATATAAGAAGGGAAATGGGATGTTTTAAAACGAAAAAGAATTTTTATGTTAATAAAATTGGCTTTTAAAAGTATATGATATGTTAAAGCAATTCATGCTAATGAGTTGGCTTTTAAGTACATTTCCTCGATATGAGAAGGAAAATGAAAAGTTTTGAAATGAAATATGATAAGTATTGATAAATACTTTGTGTATGAAACCTCAGTCCGGGAGATATTATCCGGATGTATATTGTAAGGTATATATAAAAATGAATGTGATATGTATATAAATATATAAGTATGTATTCATACTTTAGTTTTGTGTTGGTGGCCTAGTGGATCTCTACCATTAACCCTGCCAAGTAGTAGTGTATCGGAGGGTTCCTTGTTTGGATTTCGCTTCGCGAGACACCCCACGCACGAACTTAGCACAGTGTTGAGAATGGAGGGAAGTTTATCCCTTAACACTTGGACTATCTAGGGTAGATAGTGGTTGGGTGATAGACTAGTTTAGCAGGGTATCTTGACTAGGATGTCTAGAATGTTCTAGATAGATGCGCTAGGTGTGCAATATTAGAAGAGAGGTGAGGGGTATCTCATGGGAGTGCGATACCAATTTAAATATGAGATAAAACATATTTTTAAAATAAAGCATTTAGGCACTTGCTAAATATTTTCACAACTCGGGCTCTGACTCGTTTATCTACTTTTCCTTTCTTGCTATATATATATATATATATATATAGGTGTCCAGACACAGGGACGCCTGGATGACACTTCCTTCGAGTCAAACGTCTACCGCAGCAGCTGTGGATGCTTGCAAGTTCTCGGTAGACGATTCTCTCCTTGTATTCTAGATAGGAGGTATTGTATAAACATTCGGGCCAATGGTCCAACTGTATTTATTTATTCTTTTAGAACCTCATTCTATATGGTTGTATAATTTTAACCGAGTGTTCGGTTATTTTATGTAATTTCAATTTCCTTTCGGTTTCATTTACTCATAAACTGTGTGGATGTTTTATTTACAGTTGTTAAAAATTAGTAGTAAAGTTAAAATTTTGACACATGCCTAATATGTCATTAGTAATTAAATGGATTTTCGACAGTGATGCTAAGAATGATCCATATGATACTCCTGTCATAATTTGATATAGGAGTGATCGCCCGGTATTTTATTAGGCGGGGTGTCACAGATGGTATCAGAGCATCAGGTTCTAGTGTTCTTAGGAATCTGTGTGGACGTACTACGCTTTCGGCGTTGCTCTCGAATTGTTATAGAGACTTATGTTTTGGATTGTTGAATTCGTGTGGTGGGATTTCATTCTCCTGCCATATTAGAAGGTTATTGTAATCTTTTACGCGCTCGTTTGAGATTCGTGTGCAAGGCTTGGATGGCAGCAGGAGGTGGGGCATAGTTGGAGCTATAAGGTTGAAGCTTGTAGTGGAATTTTCTTCTAATGGAAAAGTTATGAGGACAACTAAGATGATTGTAAGGAGCTGGGTAAAGTGGTTATTATGAGTTTTACCTCAATGGAGGAGTATATTTGGTGTGACTAGATAAAGTTGAGGTGTTCGTTAGCCCTATACTCGTGTGTGTAATTTGAGTTTTGTGGCGGTATCGATAACATTATATAATGTATGCCTATGTGTTTTTCGGGGTAGCGGAATTTTAGTTTCTCTCACTCGTCATAGGGGCGGGTGTTTATATTTTGTGTATATATGTATGATATTATGGTATATTCCGAGCGATAGCAGGATAATGATGGCAAGACTATTGTGTCCGCAGTTCTAGGGTGGAACATGTTATTGTTACGATATCTCACCAGAATACAGGTTGAATTCGCCTTTATTGATGTGGGTAAATGGAACTTCGATGAGCAGAGGTTTCCTTATCATGATTTGAATGCGTGGCGACCTTATAGATATGATTTAAGGCCGTAGGATTATTGATGATCTGTTAGATTAAGCTCATTATGGGTTTGTGCAAGGACTTGAAAATTGCGAGCGCTGGTTGGTGTGACTCTTAATTAGAGATAGGAGTTCAGGCCACCTTTTTGTTAGAATAGGGGATAGGGTTATCTAGGTTGCATGTTTGAAATAACGGAACTCCATGACCGACGAAGTCAAGTGTCAATGTGTGGAGGGGTTCCCTGTTTGGATTTCGCTTTGCAAGACGCTCCACACGTGACCCTTAACGGCATCAGGAGTGGAGAGCTGTTATAGGATGCAAGGATGTTGGTTTTGTGAAAAGTCTTACAGTGTGTCTATGAGCTATGTGATGATGGTATGCTTATGGAAATATTGTACTATGGAAAAGCACTAAAGTGGTCCTCTCGCCATAGTGGGTGTGTGAGGTTGGACTTAGAGAAATTAATTTGAGGATAATAGCCAGTCTTGATGAAAAGGCAAATTTTGAGAAGGTATGTTTCGAGTACGATGTACGTAGTGCTCCTAAAGAGAGTAGGCACTTCGATTGGTTAGGTTTCCTTCCGTATGGTCGAAAGTATAAGATAGTAGAAACACTTTCCTAAGTTAGCGTAGGTAGGATTTAGGACGTCCCGCTGGTGTGCCTTAGATCGCTATATCTCGATGACTAACAACGCGAGGGAGTAGTGTAGCGGGAGGGTTCCTTATTTGGATTTCTCTTTGGCAAGACGTCCCACGCACGAAACCGAGCAAATTTCGGGAGTTGGGAGAGCCTTGGGCACTAGGGATATACTTAGGATTACACTAGTTTTGCGTAGGTAGGACATAGCATAGACCTTTGTATTATTAGGATGTATGTTTAGTAGGGTTAGTGGCGCAGTGATTAGGAGATTGAATTTCGCGGGTTGGGAGGACCCATAGATGAGTATTACACCGAGGAAAGGGGAACCTTATTGGGAGAGAGTGTTACGTGTCAGATGTTCACGATGGATGTGCAGATGTGTACGGGTTAGAAAGGTTTATGGGCACCTTAGTAAGTTATTTTATATACCGTATGAAATAGAATGCGCGTAGTATATAAATTTGAAGTTTGTGTTGTTAGGCACTAGAAATGATAGGTGCGATGTGATGATGTTGGAGTCACTTTACGACTGTGGTAGACGTATTATATATGGTTGAAAACAATTGGGTTAGTATCATTCCCCTTTGAGATATTAGGAGTTGGAGCGATTCTGAATTTCGAGGAAGAAATTCCATTGTAAGGGGGGGGGGGGGGGAATATGTAACAACCCGTCCTTTTGGAGACAATTAAATTCCACAATTAAATATAAATTGGCAATTTGGAGATTTTCTCGAAATAGTGATTTTGGGGATTCTCGAGGATTTAATGATTTTCGATGGGGGTTATGATTATTTTGGGGACTAAATAGGTCGAACTATTTTAATTATATGTCGCCATAGAGTGAAGTGACCAAAAGGTAAGATTTTAATTAGAAAACTCGCATTTACTTTTATGGGTTAGAATAGTGATTTGCGGTCAAGTACCTCGGATGGAAATTTCGACTGAGCCATGAATCTCGGAATGTTCGAGATAGTCGGAAAAGAGTGTCCGATTATCAAAATTGAGTTTCGGGGAATTTTAGAGGTAAAAGTAACTCGTAATTGGGTAAATGAGTCGTTTTTGGGTTTTAAGGGTTAAAACCTTTTTTCTCCTTATAAAAGGAGGGAGAAAAGGAAAGAAAATAGAAAATAAGGAAGAGAGAGAGAGAGGAGTAGGAGAAAAGGGGAGAAAGGGTGAAACTCAGGCCAAACTCCGTGGGATTCGGCTCGAGGTCGTCGGATTTCATCCTCCAGGAAAGTGTTTACTTGCTTTATTTCAATTATGCATTTATTTCATATCATAGTTGGTAGAACCCTAAAATAAATTTGGGAAAATTTGAATATGAGTTTACATATTGATGTAATGTAAACTCTTAATGATTTTTAGTGTTAAATCTAGGTAAATGGAGTGAAGAAATGGATGAAATGGGTTAAAATCATAGGTTGGGGCTTTAATGGTTTTAGGGTTTAAATCTAAGAGAAATAGTTTAATACCCCAAATAAATTGATGTGTTAGTTGTAAAACATCGATTATATGTTTATTGAGTTGTTGGATAAGCTTAGAAACAACAAAAATGGAGAACAATGGAGGTTTGGAAATTTTTTGAAGATGATAAATAGTGACTTGCGTGTTAACTGAATCGATTCGGCTTGATACGAATCGATTCGGCTCTTTGTCAAAAAATGAAATTTGTAGATCTCTTTGACGCGGTCGCGTGAGCGCTGATATCGTATTTTTTTGATTTTTTTTGGATTTATAGTAATTTTTTTACAGAAAGTTGTCCGAGATCGGAATCATTGGTTAGAACTTTTTGGAGATAAATATTAGGGGTTCTCAAAAAGGGTTGTTAGGATCTCTAAAAAATTTGAGGAGATATTAAAAGTTTGGGTTTGTAGTAATAAATCCTAGTTATGATTTAAATGGAGATTGGATTGAATTTTGGGTATTTTGGAGATTAAAAAAAAATTGCCCAAACTATGCCCGTTGAACAAGCCGAATCGATTCTGGCCTAGGCCGAATCGATTCGCCTAAGGGGATCTAGGTTTCTGCAGTTGTCCGAATCGATTCGGATTTAGACCGAATCGATTCGCCATTAAGGACCTATTTGCAGAACACTTTCCGAATAGATTCGGATTGGGGGCCGAATCGATTCGCCCACCCTAATCGATTCGCATTTGGGGCGAATCGATTCGCTTTGGTCTGATTTGCCCGTTTTCTCCCCTTAAGAGTATGGGGAGTTAAATTACAATTTGGGGTTTTATATGGGGATTCCAAGTTATTATATTGGGACTCTTAAATGATGGTTTGAGGGTTAGTAAACCTTTAGATGGAAGAATATTCCAGTGGGTATTTAGGCCTATATAATTATGCGTATAGAAAGCATAATTATATCGATTATTGTTAGGAAAATCCTATGAGGTGATTAGGATGAAATTGAGAATATAAATGTATATTCAATTAGTGTAAAATGGTATAATTGGAGATATCCAATAAGTCCCTATATAGGATTGAGGTATATAGTGATTATTAAAGTAAGGAAATACTTTGGGTTTAGTATCATGCTCATATGAATGCATGATTATGATTCCTTGAGGGAATATTTGGGATTAATGGTCATCGCTAGATGTACTTGGCATATGGCCATTTATATATTCGGGGAGGAATATATGGTGTATATATATATATATATATATATATATATATATATATATATATACTATGTGATTAAAGAATATATATGATATGATGTTAATGATTTTGAAAATAAAATAAATGTTTTCAAAAAGGAAAGACAAATGATTTTCATAAATAATAAAATATGGATACACACTTCTCTAAATCGCTATCATAAGGGAAGTTGCGTACGTATGGTGAAGCCCCCTGACTAATCAATGAAGGGTGGATATAGTCCTGTAGGCCATATGAGCGTTTATTGTATATTTCTGCGCTGGTTAGGATATTCCGGGTGTGGTCTTGACTATCCCACTGGCATATGGCTGCTTCCCGACGTCAAGCGATGTAGGATCCCAGGTTGTCTTGATGATAGGCCCTGGAAGATGATAGCCATTTAGGGGCGCGCACAGTGGGGAAACCCGGACGGGCGGTCTTAGAAGGCGTTATATATTTGTTAAAGCAACTTATGATAATAAATTGGCTTTAAAATACATTTCCTGGATGGAAGAAGGGAAATGCGATAAAGGTTTTGGCTTCGGTAAGACTCCCGGATGGAAGAAGGGATGTGGAAGCATATGATATGGTAAAAGCATTTTTTATGATAATAAAAATGGCTTTTAATTACATTTCCTGGATATAAGAAGGGAAATGGGATGTTTTAAAACGGAAAAGCATTTTTATGATAATAAAACTGGCTTTTAAAAGTATATGATATGTTAAAACAATTCATGCTAATGAGTTGGCTTTTAAATACATTTCCTGGATATGATAAGGGAAATGAAAAGTTTTGAAATGAAATATGATAAGTATTGATAAATACTTTGTATATGAAACCTCAGTCCAGGAGATATTATCCGAATGTATATTGTAAGGTATATATAAAAATGAATGTGATATGTATATAAATATATAAGTATGTATTCATACATTAGTTTTGTGTTAGGGGCCTAATGGTTCTCTACCATTAACCCTGCCAAGTAGTAGTGTATCGGGGGGGTTCCTTATTTGGATTTCGCTTCGCGAGAGACTCAACGCACGAACTTAGCGTAGTGCTGGGAATGGAGGGAAGTTTAGTCCTTAGCACTTGGACTATCTAGGGTAGATAGTGGTTTGGTGATAGACTAGTTTAGCAGGGTAGTTTGACTAGGATGTCTAGAATGTTCTAGATAGATGCACTAGGTGTGCACTATTAGAAGAGAGGTGAGGGGTATCTCATAGGAGTGCGATACCAATTTAAATATGAGATAAAACATATTTTTAAAATAAAGCATTTATGCACTTGCTAAATATTTTCACAACTCGGGCCCTGACCCGTTTATCTACTTTTCCTTTTTTGCTATATATATATCTCTCTCTCTCTCTCTCTCTCTATATATATATATATATATATATATATATATATATATATATATATAGGTGTCCAGACACAGGGACGTCTGGATGACACTTCCTTCGAGTCATACGTCTGCAGCAGTAACTGTGGATGCTTGAAGGTTCTCGGCAGATGCTTCACTCCTTGTATTCTAGATAGGAGGTATTGTATAGACATTCAGGCCAATGGTCCAACTGTATTTATTTATTCTTTTAGAACCTCATTCGATATGGTTGTATAATTTGAACCGAGTGTTCAGTTATTTTATTTAATTTCATTTTCCTTTCAGTTTAATTTACTCATAAACTGATTGGATGTTTTATTTACAGTTGTTAAAAAGAGTAGTAAAATTAAAATTTTGACACCGGCCCAATAAGTTATTAGTAATTAAATGGATTTTCGACAGTGATGCTAAGAATGATCCATATGAGACTCCTGTCATAATTTGATATAGGAGTGATCGCCCGATATTTTATTAGGCGGGGTATCATAGATGGTATCAGAGCATCAGGTTCTAGTGTCCTTAGGAATCTGTGCGGACGTACTACGCTTTCGGCGTTGCTCTCGAATTGTTATAGAGCCTTATGTTTTGGATTGTTGAATTCCTGTGTCGAGATTTCATTCTCCTGCCATGTTAGAAAGTTATTGTAATCTTTTGCGCGCTCGTTCGAGATTTGTGTGCGAGGCTTGGATGGCAGCAGGAGGTGGGGCTTAGTTGGAGCTATAAGGTTGAAGCTTGTAGTGGAATTTTCTTCTAACGGAAAAGTTATGAGGACTAGTAAGATGATTGTAAGGAGATGGGTAAAGTGGTTATTATGAGTTTTACCTCAATGGAGGAGGTATATTTGGTGTGACTAGATAAAGTTGAGGTGTTCGTTAGCCCTAGACTCGTGTGTGTAATTTGAGTTTTGTGGCGGTATCGATAACATTATATAATGTATGCCTATGTGTTTTCTGCGGTAGCGGAATTTTATTTTCTCTCACTCGTCATAGGGGCGGGGGTTTTTATTTTGTGTATATATGTATGATATTATGGTATATTCGGAGCGATAGAAGGCTAATGATGGAAAGACTATCATGTCCGCAGTTCCAGGGTGGAACATGTTGTTGTTTCGTTATCTCAGTTGAATAAAGGTTGAGTTCGCCTTTATTGATGTGGGTAAATGGAACTTCGATGAGCAGAGGTTTCCTTATCATGATTTGAATGATTGGCGACCTTATAGATATGATTTAAGGCCGCAGGATTATTGATGAGTTGTTAGATTAAGCTCATTATGGGTTTGCGCAAGGACTTGAAAATTAGTGCGAGTGGTGGTTGTTGTGACTCTTAGTTAAAGATAGGAGTTCAGGCCACCTTTTTGTTAGAATAGGGGATAGGGTTATCCCGGTTGCATGTTTGAAATAACAGAACTCCATGACCGACGAAGTCAAGTGTCAATGTATGGAGGGGTTCCTTGTTTGGATTTCACTTTGCGAGACGCTCCACACGTGACTCTTAACGGCGTCGGGAGTGGAGAACTGTTATAGGATGCAAGGATGTTGGTTTTGTGAAAAGTCTTATAGTGTGGATGAACCACTATAAACAATGAGCTATGTGATGATGGTATGCTAATGGAAATATTGTACTATGGAAAAGCACTAAAGTGGTCCTCTCGCCACAGTGGGTGGGTGAGGTTGGACTTAGAGAAATTAATTTGAGGATAACAGCCAGTCTTGATGAAAAGGCAAATTTTGAGAAGGTATATTTCGAGTATGATGTACGTAGTGCTCCTACAGAGAGTTGGCACTTCGATTGGTTAGGTTTCCTTCTGTATGGGCGGAAGTATAAGATAGTAGAAACGCTTTCATAAGTTAGCGTAGGTAGGATTTAGGACGTCCCACTGGTGTGCCTTAGGTCGCTATATCTCGATGACCGACAACGCGAGGGAGTAGTGTAACAGTAGGGTTCCTTGTTTAGATTTCTCTTTGGCGAGACGTCCCACGCACGAAACCGAGCAAATGTCGGGAGTTGGGAGAGGCCTTGGGCACTAGGGATATACTTATGATTACACTAGTTTCGCGTAGGTAGGACATAACATAGACCTTAGTATTATTAGGACGTAAGTTTAGTAGGGTTAGTGGGGCCGTGGTTAGGAGATTGAATTTCGCGGGTTGGAAGGACCCATAGATGGGTATTACACCGAGGAAAGGAGACCCTTATTGGGAGAGAGTGTTACATGTCAGACGTTCACGATGGATGTGCAGATGTGCACGGGTTAGAAAGGTTTATGGGCACCTTAGTAAGTTGGTTTATGTACCGTATGAAATAGAATGCGCGTAGTATATAAATTTGAAGTTTATGCTATTAGGCACTAGAAATGATAGGTGCGATGTGACGATGTTGGAGTCACTTTACGACTGTGGTAGCTGTATTATATATGGTTGAGAACCATTAGGTTAGTATCGTTCCCCTTTGAGATATTAGGAGTTAGTGAGATTTTAGGATTTGCGGTGGAGGTTGTATCTGAATTTCGAGGATGAAATTCCGTTGTAAGGGGGGGAGTATGTAACAACCCGTCCTTTTGGAGACAATTAAATTCCACAATTAAATATGGAGATTTTCTCGAAATAGTGATTTTGGGGATTCTCGAGGATTTAATGATTTTCGATGGGGGTTGTGATTATTTTGGGGACTAAACAAGTAGAAGTATTTTAATTAATGTCACCATGGAATGAAGTGACAGAAAGGTAAGATTTTAATTAGAAAACTCGCATTTACTTTTATGGGTTAGAATAGTGATTTGGGCTCAAGTAACTCAGATGAACATTTCGACTGCGCCATGAGTCTCGGAATGGCCGAGATAGTCGAAAAAGAGTGTCCGATTGTCGAAATTTAGTTTCGGGGAATTTTAGAGGTAAAAGTAACTCGTAATTGGGTAAACGAGTTGTTTTTGGGTTTTAAGGGTTGAAACCTTTTTTCTCCTTATAAAAGGAGGGAGAAAACGAAAAAAAGTAGAAAAAAAGGAAGATATAGGGAGAGGAGTAGGAGAAAAGAGGAGAAAGGGGGAAACTCCGGACAAACTCCGCGGGATTCGGCTCGAGGTCGTCCGATTTCATCCTCCAGGCAAGTGTTTACTTGCTTTATTTCTATTATGCATTTATTTCATATCATAGTTGGTAGAACCCTAAAATAAATTTGGGAAAATTTGGATATGAGTTTACATATTGATGTAATGTAAACTCTTAATGATTTTTAGTGTTAAATATATGTAAATGGAGTGAAGAAATGGATTGAAATGGGTAAAAATCATAAGTTTGGGCTTTAATGGTTTGAGGGTTTAAATCTAAGAGAAATAGTTAATACCCCAAATAAATTGATTTTTTAGTTCTAAAACATAGATTATATGTTTATTGAGTAGTTGGATGAGCTTCGAAACAAAAAAAATGGAGAACAATGGAGGTTTGGAAATTTTTTGAAGATGATGAATAGTGACATGCGTGTTAACCAGATCGATTCGCCCTGATACGAATCGATTCGGCTCTTTGTTAAAAAATGAAATTTGTAGATCTCTTCGACGCGGTCGCGTGGGCGCCGACATCGTATTTTGCTAGTTTTTTTGGATTTATAGGGATTTTTCTACGGAAAGTTGTCCGAGATCGAAATCATTAGTTAGAACTTTTTGGAGATAAATATTAGGGGTTCTCAAAAAGGGTTGTTAGGACCTCTAAAGAATTTTAGGAGATATTAAAACTTTGGGTTCGTAGTAATAAATCCTAGTTATGATTTAAATGGAGATTGGATTGAATTTTGGGTATTTTGGAGATTAAAAAAAATTGCCCAAACAGTGCCCCTCGAACAGGCCGAATCGATTCGGATTTAGACCGAATCGATTCGCCTAAGGGGATCTGGGTTTCTGCAGTGGTCCGAATCGATTCGGATTTAGACCGAATCGATTCGCCATTAAGGACTTGTTTGTAGAACACTTTACGAATCGATTCGGATTGGGGGCCGAATCGATTCGCCCACCCGAATCGATTCGCATTTGGGGCGAATCGATTCGCTTTGGTCTGATTTGCCAGTTTTCTCCCCTTAAGAGTATGGGGAGTTAAATTACAATTTTGGGTTTTGGGGATTCTAAGTTATTATATTGGGGCTCTTAAATGATGGTTTTAGGGTTAGTAAACCTTTAGATGAAAGAATATTCCAGTGGGGATTTAGGCCTATATAATTATGCCTATAGAAAGCATAATTATATCGATTATTGTTAGGCAAATCCTATGAGGTGATTAGGAGGAAATTGAGAATATAAATGTATATTCAATTAGTGTAAAATGGTATAATTGGAGATATCCAATAATTCCTTAGATTGGATTGCGGTATATAGTGATTATTAAAGTAAGGAAATACTTTGGGTTTAATATCATGCTCATATGAATGCATGATTATGATTCCTTGAGGGAATCTTTGGGATTAATGGTCATCGCTAAATGTACTTGGCATATGGCCATTTATATATTCGGGGAGGAATATATGGTGTATATATATATATATATATATATATACTATGTGATTAAAGTATATATATATAATATGATGTTAATGATTTTGAAAATAAAATAAATGTTTTCAAAAAGGAAAGACAAATGATTTTCATAAATAATAAAATATGGATACACACCTCTCTAAATCACTATCATAAGGGAAGTTGCGTACGTATGGTGAAGCCTCCTGACTAATGAATGCAGGGTGGATATAGTCATATAGGCGATATGAGCGTTTATTGTATATTTATGCGCTGGTTAGGAGATTCCGGGTGTGGTCCTGACTATCCCACAGGCATATGGCCGCTTCCCGAAGTCTTGCGATGTTGGATCCCAGGTTGTCTTGATGATAGGCCCAGGAAGATGATATCCATTTAGGGGCGCGCACAGTGGGGAAAACTGGACGGGCGTTCTTAGAACGCGTTATATATTTGTTAAAGCAATTTATGATAATAAATTGACTTTAAAATACATTTCATGGATGGAAGAAGGGAAATAAGATAAAGGTTTTGGCTTCGGTAACACTCCCGGATGGAATAAGGGATGTGGAAGCATATGATATGGTAAAAGCATTTTTTATGATAATAAAAATGGCTTTTAATTACATTTGCTGGATATAAGAAGGGAAATGGGATGTTTTAAAACGGAAAAGCATTTTTATATTAATAAAACTGGCTTTTAAAAGTATATGATATGTTAAAGAAATTCATGCTAATGAGTTGGCTTTTAAATACATTTCCTGGATATGATAAGGGAAATGAAAAGTTTTGAAATGAAATATGATAAGTATTGATAAATACTTTGTATTTGAAACCTCAGTTCAGGAGATATTATCCGGATGTATATTGTAAGGTATATATAAAAATGAATGTGATATGTAAATAAATATATAAGTATGTATTCATACTTTAGTTTTGTGTTAGGGTCCTAATGGATCTCTACCATTAACCCTGCCAAGTAGTAGTGTATCGGGGGGTGTTCCTTGTTTGGATTTCGCTTCGCGAGACACCCCACACACGAACTTAGCGCAGTGCTGAGAATGGAGGGAAGTTTAGCCATTAGCACTTGGAATATCTAGGGTAGATAGTGGTTGGGTGATAGACTAGTTTAGTAGGGTATCTTGACTAGGATGTTTAGAATGTTATAGATAGATGCGCTAGGTGTGCACTGTTAGAAGAGAGGTGAGGGGTATCTCATGGGAGTGCAATAGCAATTTAAATATGATATAAAACATATTTTTAAAATAAAGCATTTATGCACTTGCTAAATATTTTCACAACTCGGGCTCTGACCCGTTTATCTACTTTTCCTTTCTTGCTATATATATATATATATATATATATATATATAGGGAGAGGTTCACAAGTGGACCAAAAGAATGGACTTTTTAATGGACCTTAGCAAAAAACACATAATAACACTTTAATTTTAATTCCTAGAGTGTAATTGGTCTGCGCCAGCGGCACCCGAGACCACACCTTCACCCCACTAACCCCCCACCCACCCCCACCGCCCCCACTCCCACCCTCCCAACCATCACCATAGCAGTCCTTGTGGAAACTCTTATGATAGCAGGGCTTCCATGGGGGTGGGGGTAGGGGTGGGAGGGTGGGGGGTGGGGTGGGGTGGGTGAGAGGCGTGTGGGGGTGGGGGATCGATCGACATGCATATTTGGTGCCGCTGGCGCGGACCAATTACACTATGGGAATTAAAATTAATGTGTTATTATGTGTTTTTTGTTAAGGTCCATTAAAAAGTCCATTCTTTTTGTCCAATTGTTAACCTCTAACTATATATATATATATATATATATATATATATATATATATATATATATATATATATATATATATATATATATATATATATATATAGTTGTCCAGACACAGGGACGTCTGGATGACACTTCCTTCGAGTCAGACGTCTGCTGCAGCAGCTGTGGATGCTTGCAGGTTCTCGGTAGACGCTTCTCTCCTTGTATTCTAGATTGGAGGTATTGTATAAACATTCAGGCCAATGGTCCAACTGTATTTATTTATTCTTGTAGAACCTCATTCGATATGGTTGTATAATTTGAACCGAGTGTTCGGTTATTTTATTTAATTTCATTTTCCTTTCAGTTTCATTTACTCATAAACTGTATGGATGTTTTATTACAGTTGTTAAAAAGAGTAGTAAAGTTAAAATTTTGACACCGGCCTAATAGGTTATTAGTAATTAAATGGATTTTCGACAGTGATGTTAAGAATGATCCATATGAGACTCCTGTCATAATTTGATATAGGATTGATCGCCCAGTATTTTATTAGGCGAGGTGTCACACTACGTCTCGGAGTCCACCAATGTGGAACTACTACCAACAGACATACGAAATCCACCGTATGTACACAATGAAAACGTAATCTATCGCAGGATACAATTTTTATGGTGTAGAGAATAAAACCCAGTGCCAAAATGATCTCAAATAAATATTATGTTGAAACTTGGGTCATGCAAATGAATTGGGCGTAAACTTAGTTTTATATTGAATATTAAACCATTTAAGATTAACACAAATTCAAGGGAATTTTCTTAAAGGTTTCTCTCTTTTGATGTTGGAAAAATTCGGGTAAAAAACTACACTCCCGCACTACATAAATTGGTGGGAAAAAGTAGTGGGGAGTCACATGAGAAAACAAATTTGAAACTGTCAATTTTTACAAAGTTGTTGCGGTCGTTTGAATGACAATCAAAGTTGTTTGAATGACATATGGAACGAGAAGCCAATAAATCGAAAAATAATATCGTTTGATGGGTCGTTCGAACGACCTGGTCATATCGTTCAGATGATGGGCTAAAGTCATTCTAACGTCCATTGGGAAGCTAGATATTTTCGATACGAATACGTGGCGGTCAGTTTTGTATTTTTCTAATTTTTTTTGAACTAGTCATGCTTTTTCTATGGAAAGGTGTTCGACAACAAAATCTTTAGATATTATGAATTCAAAAAAATTTGACAAAAATTCTAACATCAAATACTCAATTTCCAAGTCTTAACATATTATAAGCATTCATACATGAGAGATACTTGGACTGTTTATGATGAACGCAAGGCACGGAACACGACATGGGATGTGATCTTCTTTGATTGGTCGCTTCATCTTCAACATTAATGTCATAGGCTTGAAAGGTCACAGATAACTTATATCCTATGACTCAAGGAGTTTTGTCTAGAATTAAGCCAATATTTACAAATGGACTAATTGCAAATTTGTTCTTATAAATATCCCACTTTGGCTATTCTAGCACAAAACCAAAATTAAAAACCTATGTGCCGTCAAGGTCAACTAAAAGTCACAATCCCAACCTAAAATAAAAAAAAATACAGACGCTTGACCGACACATATGTTGATTAGATTTTCTTTCTTTAAAACTTTGCTGCATGGATAAAAACCTACACATGTGAACACACCATCAAACGCATAGGGTAAATACAATATAAATTGCAGAATTGAATACTCCCCCATTCTATAACAATATTTACATAAGAAAGACATCCCCCCTAAGGTAGATCTCCCCAAATTAAAAGAGTTAGATAACATTTTCTCCCCACTTTTTGTTCTGGAATAGACAAAGATTACGATTCATAAAATAACCAATTTTCCCTCAATTAATTGAATTCTCCCCCAAAATAAAACGAGGGATAATCATAATGGAAAAATAATTATCTCATGCAATAGTGTATCGTGATACAAGGGACAACAAAGAAGCAACAATATGACAAAGCAAAGACTCAAAAACATATGATCCCATGTATACAAATATACCTAAAGATATCAACGAACCACAAGCACATATATATATAGGTATAAACACCACGCAAGACACTAAGAATGATAATCTTTCTACACTCATATAGCCTAAATGTGTCTAAATAACAATGTCATAAACAGAGTGAAGGGGAGTGAACAAAATATAAAAGAATCTTGACCTAATTCCTTAAACATGTTCAAGGAGTTCTATTTGATTGCAAAACATCATCAAACTTAGTTTTAGCCTCAGGTGACAAGATAAAGTGAACTCAAAGAACAAACAAGCACAATGCACATAAGCCTAGAATTTTTATGATTCTACAAATCAATAGCGTCAAGATAAAATAAGCATAACTAGGATTCATTGTCATTGTGCAAACCTTTTGGTATTTCCATCTAATCCCCCTCATAAATAACAATTCTTTTCTTTTCTTATGAATGATAATATCAGACTAAACTATGTTGGCATTGGCTACTTTTTACAATGCCACACATTTTAGGCTCTTGCCAACGGTTGCTTTCATGTAAAGGATATTTTCTCCTTTTGTAGCCCTTTCCCACGCACCCTCATCTATTTTCTATGCAATTCAAACAAATCTCACAGGCAACGGTTCTTACATGCACAAATGCTCCTTAGTCACAAAAATTGTAAATGGAAAAATGGATGGGAGAGCATCTCACAAAGCTCATATATAGATGCAAAGTTGACGTTCAAATGTGGTCGTTCTAAAGAACACTTTAAGCGTTGAAAGTCATAACCTAAAGTTCTACCCACATTGATATGGAAGGTGATAGAGTATTCAAACACAAGGATATGCAACAAAAAATGTATAAAACTAATTTACTTGCCAAAAAATCTTTTTGAGTTTTCAAAATTTCAAATAAAATTTAAGACAAAGATAACTCAAATGATAAAGAAAGTATTTTTGTACTTTTCAAATATGACTCAAAAAAATATAATACAAAAGACTTAAAACACATTGAACTTTTGGAAACATATACCGTTAAGTATAGATGCTAGTGTATGTAAAACATGCAAGTAATCACTCATAAGATATAACAAAAGAAGAGTCATGTGAAACCATGCGAGAACCATAAAAAAGGGGAAACTTCAATAATGATACATTTCCATATTAAAGCCTAAAATTCCTTAAATATAAAGATCAACTGATATCTTAGTGTAACCCGCTCTGATACCACTTGTTGGAATGTAGGTTTTCGAAATTCTCAATTTTTAAATTTCTTTCAAAATTTTAATTTTCACTACTTAAAAACTAGACTTCTATTAAAGATCCAAATTATGCATATTATACCAAACATGAATTTTTTTAAATTAATGATATATACTTGAATTAAAGGAGACTAAACTTACCTAATTTATGTAAGCATCAATTAAACAATTTTTATGGTGAAATCAAATTTTATCTTGTTAAATCTAAGAATGCATCTCGATGAATTTGCAAGATGAAATAAACACAACCAAAACACCGCGATGTATAAGAAAAACCAACAACAAGAAAAATCTTAGACGAACCAGCCATAAGTCCACTAAGTATGGAATTACAAAACCACACGACATAATACTTTCACAACAACTCGATGCGCTCGTAATCCTTGGCGCCCTTTGTTCCTTCAACCTCTGCATAATGATAATGTAGGAGTCCACCTACGTCTCGGAGTCCACCGATGGGGCACTTCTACCGTCAAAACAGATAGAGTCCAGTGTATGTACACCACGAACATGGAATCCATCGCAACAAATAATCTCTATGGTGTAGAGAATAATGCCTGGTACCAAAAATGATCTCAAACAAATATCGTGTTAAAACTCGGATCATACAAACGAATTGGGCGTAAACTTGATTTTCGTTTGGAAGATTAAACCATTTAAGATTAATAAAAACTCAAGGGACTTTTCTTAAATTTTTTTCTCTTTTGAAGTTGGAAAAATTCATCTAGAAAAATCCACTCGCACATTACATATTTGGGTGGGAAAAATTAGTGCAGAGTTACATGAGAAAACTGCTTTAAAATCGTCAATTTTTATAAAAACTGTTGCGGTCATTCAAAGGAAAATGAAAATCGTTCGAACGACATATGGAACGAGAAGTTAGCAAACCAAAAAAGAATCTTTCTCGATGGCTCATTCGAACAACCCGATAATATCATTCTAACGAACCTTGGGAAACAAGATATTTTCGACACGAATGCGTGGCTACCAGTTTCGCATTTTTGTCATTTTTTTAATTTGTTTTGATTTTTCTATGGAAAGATTTTCGAGAACAAAATCTTTAGATAGTATGAATTCAAAAACAATTCACAAAAAATTCGAACTATTGATAATAAATCTCCAAGTCTCAACGTGATATAAACCTGAGAGATCCTTGGATTGTTGATGACGAACGCAAGGCATGAAACATGACATAGGATGTGATCTTCTTTGACTTGGCCGCTACGTCTTCAACTTTAATGTCATCGGCTTGAAAGGTCATAAATAACTTCTATCCTATTACTTAAGGAGTTTTGTCCGGAATTAAACCAAAACTTTTAAACTGACTCAAATGGAAATTTGTTCTTACAAATCTCCCCATTTGTCTATTCTGGGACAAAACTAACATTAAAAAACCTATGGGTTGCCAAGATCATCTGAAAGACACAATCCCAACCCAAAATAAAAACTAAAGACACTTGGCCGACACATATGTTGAGTAGCTTTGCTTGCTTTAAAACTTTGTTGCATGGATAAAAACCTATGCACCTAAACACACCATCAAATGTATAGGGTATATAATAATGTAAATTGAATAATTGAATCCCCATTGTTAATTGAAGAAAAACTGCAGTTAAATTGTGTCAAGTAATACACTTAAATCAAATCCAAAAGACCATGAATGAAAATTAAAATCAATCTTGTTGTCATATCCAAAAAAACCTCGCAAATTTAGTATCATCATATATCAAGTAAAAAAATTAAAATGGAAAGTTGACATAGCGGAGACAATCTCCATCAATTTTGGTTGTAAAATTAAGTTTTTACTGTTTTAAAAAATGGGTTTGTTTTTAAGGTACATTAATAAAGGCCCGCACTTGAAGATTTCTCTTTTTATATATACTAGATCTAAATTCCAAACAAATAAAAAGAGAAAAATACAAAGATATTTTCTACTGGAGTTATGTGAGAAGACGCTTTCGACTAGCATGTTTGAAGTCGGGAAAAGTATTGTTGAGAAAAGGGAAAGAGTTGATCAAGGTGACCTTATTTTCACAAATGATACTTAATTGTGCATTAAAATATTACTTGCGTGCATTGACATATTAATTCAATTATTAAACATTGAGGTCATTTTTAATAATAAGTAATTACGATGAGAATATTTATGGTAAAAATATCATAGATTTGAAAGCTTATAATCGGTTCTCATTAAATAATTTCGTGCGAAATCAATATTATCTATTAATAACATAAATAAAATATACTTAAATAATTAATATAGGTGAGAGTAATAAAATGATTATTGGCCTTTTATTACCCTAAAATTTAGTCACTTTTACACTTCAAATCCCAATGTATCAATACTGACACTTAAAATACTAAAATTTGGCAGGAAAGAACATTTTTATGCATTTACCCTCATTTTGACATTTTTTGTTATTTAATTTAATAGCAGGTTATAAATTGTAGCAAGGTGAAAATTTTGGGATTTTATGTGCCAGTTTTGATACATTAAGGGTTGAAGTGCAAAAGTAACTAAACTTTAGGGTAATAAAGTGCCAATAATTTTAAAAATTATTATATATCTTTAGAATAAATAAATATATATTAGCTTAAAATTTGTTGCTATAAATATTCACTAAATTTCACCAATACCGCACTCATAAATTTCTCTAGCAATAGAAATCACATCTTAAGGAAAAAACAATTTGACTCTATTATGGATTGCATATCAGATATCGACACCAATTTCATGATGTATATTAAATAATGAAAGAAAAGAATATACATCTCAAGTTTTAATCTTTCTATCACTATAGTTCGTAAAATTATTTACCAATTAAGAACCTTACCAAGCTTTTTGAAGATTTTTTACACGTTCATTTTAATATTATATGTGGAATTTGATGTCAAACTTATATCGCAAAAAACATAGGTACGAAAATGAAATTATGGATAATATATTTCATCTAAATGTAAAATAATTCTAGGCTAATAGGTAGTAATGCATACAAATAGAATTTATTTCCTAATTTTAATGAAATCCTGAACATCTTTTGACCTTTATATGTTATGTTTAGTTTTCTATAAAGATTAAATTTTAAAATGACAATGTTTTTTATGTGACTTATAAATGGAAGTGTGGTATTTACATATTTTCATATGTTTTAAACCCTTATGTAATAAAAATTATATAATTAAAACCGATAAATGAAGAAAACATTATGTAATTAACTAACGTTATGTAGAAATTATAGAAGGCCCTTTGATTTATGCTCGATTAGTTCCCCCTAATATTTTATAATAAATATGAAATAACTAACATTATGTAGAAGGTATTCTATTAATATATATTATTATTACTATCATTTCTCTTTCATGTCACTTTTCAACTATATTAGCGCTAAACATTTCAAGATTGTAAAGAAAAAATGCATTTGGGATATATGATTCAAACTTTGTATAATATAGCATAATTCAACTAATATTTCACACGACGATAAATGGAAGGGTGAAAAGTCTAGAGAGATAGGAGAAGGTTATAAATTATTTTATTCGGGTGGGAGAGATAATCGTAGAAATGGGGTAGGTATTATTGTTGATGACCATATGAATGATAAAGTGGTGGTTAATAAAATATGGGGGAGATAGATTAATGAATATAAATATTTTCTTAGATAAAATAATTTTAAATGTTATAAGTGCTTATGCTCCCCAAGGAGCATTTGATTAAATTTTAAAGAAATTATTTTGGGAATTAATGGATGATGTATTACATCAAATTCCTACGCATGAAAACATACTTTTAGGAGGTAGCTTAAATGAACATGTATGAGTAGAATGTGACTTTTTTCTAATGATACACGGAGGTTGTGGTTTTGATAAGAGAAATGAAGGAGAGGAAACTATCTTAGAATTTTCTAAGGCATACGATCTAGCGTTAACAAACATATGTTTAAAAAACGAAGAGCATTTAATAACATTTAAAAGTCGAGGAATAAAACTAAAATAGATTACTGTTTATTTAGAAGAAGAGACTTGAAAGACATGCAAAGACTATAAAGTTATACTAGATGAAAGCTTAACAAATCAACATCCATATTAGTAATAGATTTAGCCATTAAAGGATTTATGTACCGATAAGAGAAAATAGGTTATTAAAATATAAAATGGAAGGATCTACAAAGATGTAAAGAGATAGAATTTAGGCAGAAGCTCTTGTTAAAAATGAAGTGGAATTGCGACGACAATGTTACAACATTTGGTCAAGGATAGAGAATGATATGAGAAAATAGGTAAGAAAGTTTTATGTGAGACTAAAGGAAAATGATTCATTAAAAAGGATACTTGGTAGTCGATGAAGGACGTGCAAAAGATAATAAAAAAACTAGTAAGTTTTAAAGAGTGCAAAAGGTAAAAATCAAGAAGATTTAGAAAGATATAAGAAGTTAAAAAGTGAAGTAATAAACTATTATTAAAAATGCATAATAAAATGCACTATACAATCTTTGTAGTAAATTAGGTACCAAGGAAGGTGAAAATGGGATATATAAATTGGCAAAGAATAGAGATATATTGACAAGGCATATGGGTCCACTTATGTGTATTAAAGACATAAATAAAAAAATATTAATTAAGGATAAAGAAGTTCTAGTGTGACAACCCGCTCACCAAAATATGGGGTGGCCAGCCCGATACTCCAATATAACAGGAATCATGGATGGAATCATTCTCAGCATCACAACAATATACCAGGTATACAGGATAACCACTCCATATTTCAGAAAAACGGGTTGCCAAAAATTTGAGTTTTAAAGTTAAGGAAAGAATTTAAACAACCCAATTTAAAAAGAAAGTGGAACCCCGAAGAAATTATACTACATACACATTAAGTATACAATAAAGGACCGGATATGCTGTCGGTCAACAGACTCATACAATAATACTAAAGAAGTTCAGTAAATTACATAATACAGTACATTAAACAATTACAAAAGCTTGGGCCTCACGCCCAAGTATAAGACCCGATCATAACTAGAGGACAAGGATGACGGTGTCTATTTTAATATGTCCCGTAATTCTCGCAAAGCATCACGGCTCCCAGAAACATCGGAGCAGGAGAGTCAGAACAGTCGTCCTTGCGGCAGAGCACCTGAGCGGATACAAGAGGCATGCACAATAAGAAATATGAACGGTTCAGGGCCCAGTTTTATATGATCACCAGATGAATAAAAAGTATGACAGTTATGAACAGTAAATCGTGGCTACAAGAAATAAGAATTTACCTACACAATTTAAAGCATAAGCTAAGACATTTTAAATAATCATGAATCCAATTTAATTATGCAGGAAAAAGAATAATTTATTTTAATTTAAAAGCCTTCATCATGTACACTAATCCATTTCATAGTTTCGTTCCTTATCAGGAAACATAATCATAATTTTAAGCTCTTTATGGCTTTTATCTCAATCACATGCTCTTTATGGCATTCCATTCCTTATCAGGAATATAATCATTATCATATGCTCTTTATGGCATTTATCATACATCAAGTCCCACTTGATTAAGAATTGTTATATTCATATACATATAACGATTCTAAGACCGTCCCTCCGAGTTTTCCCACTAGGCGCGCCCCTAAATGACTATCTTCTTCCAGGACCTATCAAACAAGAAAACCTAGGCACTAATAACGCAAGACGTCGGGAAGCGTCCATATGCTTGCGGGAGAGTAATGACCACACCCGGAATCACCTCACCAGCGCAGAAACATACAATAATCACTCATATGGCCTAGGACTATATCCACCCTTCATTCATTAGCCATGTGGCATCACCTCGCGCGCGAACTTCTCTTATGGTAGCATTTAGAGAGGTGTGTTTATGTAAATTATCATTTACCATATCCATGATTAATTAAATTATCATTTACCGTAATCATTACCATTTCCATTTTATTTTCATTTACACTTTCTCATATGTTGTAATAACCCGGACTTTTGGGTGACTATTTTATATTATTTTGCCTGATGGGCTAATTTTATAAAATGGGGAAAGTTGGAGTAAATATTATTTCCCATGATATTTAGGGATAATATTTACTATGTTTTGTTTATTTACCATTAGGGGAAGTTAAATAACATTATATTGTGTTTTATTGAGTCGTTATATGTAAAACGACGGTTATGACCTATATTTAAAATTGGGTAAAATTAATGAAATAAAATAAAATTGGAACACAAGAATAGTTTGCATTATTCTAAATGTCAAAATAGGGGGTACGGTTGTTTTTAGAATAGTCGAAATAAGTGCCCAGCCGTAATTTTTGAGATTCGAGCATTTTTAAGGGGTTATGACTCAATTTAGTGGTTACAAGTCATTTTAGTGGTGTATTAACACTTAAAAGAGGGGGATTATGTTTTAGAACCCTTATAAGTTCCCCCACCCCTCTTATTTTCTCATTTGTGTTAGAAACCAAGGGAGAGAGAGATATATATAAGAGGGAGTTGGAAGAAATGGAGAAAGAGAGAGAAAATGGAAGATTTGGGCTGCAATCCGTTGCTACTGGAGGAGGATCAGAGACTACAACCTCGAGGCAAGTTTCTTACTTGCTAGATATTGATTTAATGTGATAAATTGTATGTATAGTTAGGTTTTTTGGAGATTTAAACACTAAATGGGTTTTTGTTGATTTTGGTGATTTAAACCCTTACATCCTAGTTTTAATTGGATTGAGGATAATAAATTAGTTATTGATTTTGTAGGAATCATTTGGTAGTATTTGTTGTTGTCGATGTTGGAAGAAATCAAAGATTTAGGATTTTGGGATTTTAGGGTTTATGCAACCCGTAGCCCCAACTTGGGTTTTCTGCGGGACCGAATCGATTCGGCCCTAGGGGCGAATCGATTCGGATAAGGGGAAGGATACGGGTCTGGGTAAACCGAATCGATTCGGGTTGGGGACAAATCGATTCGGCTTTTGCAGATCGATTCGGCTTCTTGGCGAATCGATTCGCAAGGGTGAATTGATTCGGCCCTAGGGGCGAATCGATTCGGTTGCCCTGGTTTTGTGAGATTTTTTTCCTTGTTTTGTTTTAGCCCTTTTCTTTTAGGTTCGAGGTTTAGAAACCTTCCTTTGGGAAGTAATGGGGAGTCCTAGAGGGTTGTTGGGTAGACAAATGTCCTAAATTAATAGGGGATACTTAGGTTTACCCCGAGGTATATTTTGTGTAGGTTAATGTACGTATGAAATAGGAAGTTAACCTAAGGATAAATTGGAGATAAAAATGAGAGTATGGAGACTTTTGGGAGCCCATTATTGAGGGGACTCATTTTAATGGTTTATGAGAATATATGAACTTTTGGAGGCTAGTTTAAGGATAATAGTGCTTCGGGTTTTAGGTCATTAATAAAATATGACACCAAGAATAAAACTTTCATGTTCTAAAATATGGTACTAAATGAATAAGTACAAATGTTTTTTGAGAATATAAAAGTGGATGATTTCAAAATGGAAAAAAGTAATGATTTTCATAAATGTTAACGCCCAGTGGGTCACGGCCCAAGTTCGCGACCAGCTGATCGCGGACTTGGGCCGTGACCCACTCAATATTTGGCGTGACTATATTTATTATCACACTAAATTATTGATTCTCTCGAAGTGGTCACGGTCCAAGTCTGTGACCACAGTGGTCGCGGACTTGGGCCGTGATCAGGTCGTGACCATCTTGGCGCCAAACTCGCGCCAAAATTCCCTCCATGCTTGGTCGTGGATGGGTCACGGTCCAAGTTCGTGACCCATGGCATGATGAAGAAGAGAGTACACACATTGAGGGTCACGGCTTAGGGCCGTGACCATTTCTGGGTGTGGGTCACGGCTATGGGCCGTGACCATCCCTTATCCAAGCATTAGGGTTGATAAAAAAGGTCGCGCATCACAGATTGAGGGTCACGGCTATGGGTCGTGACCATTTCTTGGTATGGGTCACGGCTATAGGCCGTGACCAATAGGCGGTATATATCCCATTTAGCTTCATTAATGGGTCGCGGTGGGTGGGTTACGGCTCTAGGCCGTGACCAGTGTTAAACCTAATACAAAACAGCGCGTCTCAAATTCTCAATTTCCCCGCTCATCTTGTTGTTCCCCAAACTGTGGAAAAGATACATCCAACGTCGAAAATGGCACTCACTTCCTCACCTCCTTCATCGATCGTGAAAATGTCACTGACTCTCAAATCCCTAGACGACGCATTGCTTAAAAAAAGCTCTGATCCAAGGTTACTCGTCGGAGATGATTACAGATCTCTCTGATTCCCTGTTCGTCTCTCATTTTCATTCGTCTCCGGCAAACATGTAAGATCGTTTCCTTCTTTGTTTGAGTTTCAATAATCAATTTTTCAGATCTATGAATATTTGGGTGTGTATTGATTTTTAGATCAATGATTTTGAATGACTATTTCCTCACTCTCTCTTAACTTCAACAAACAGGGCCATGAAAGTATTTTGGTTCGAACCAAAAAGGGCCATGGAATTAGATTACCTTTTAATCGGATGAAAATATTTTACTCGATCCATTTGCAACCGGGCCATGGTTTAAAATATTTCGGCTCGAACCAAACAGGGCCATAGAACTGTGAAGACTTATTAATTTTGTTTAAATTATGAATCGCATTAGTTTTGTTTAAATTGCATAGGTTTTAATTGTTTATACATTATCTTTTTGATTTTGTGGATATACCCATTTTCAAATATAAATGGATTCTTCGCTCCCCATGGATCGTGTCTGCGCCTTCTTGTTTCCCCATGGATTCTTCGCTCCCGATCCTACCATTCAAAATCACAGACTTTCCAAATCAAGTCTCCAGGTATGTTTATGTACATGTGCGTGTTCGTGTTGTTATCAAATTCAATTTTATGTTACTTTCAAATTCATTGGCTTTCAACACTGTGCGTGTTCGATTATTTAATTTCAACACTGTGCTGTTGATGCTAAGCTGTTAGGATTGGTGAGTTTGAGCTTCGTCGTAGTCTCTAGTTTGTTAAGAAGTTTATAGAGCTACAATTTTCATGCTCTGCATTATTTTTATTATTATTATTATTATTATTATTATTATTATTATTATTATTATTATTATTATTATTATTATTATTATTATTATTATTATTATTATTATTATTATTATTATGATTATTATTATTATTATTATTATTATTATTATTATTATTATTATTATTATTCATTTTTTTACTTAAATATATTACTAATTTTTTATTCTAGACATTATTCCAAATCAATCAATTTAGTATGACTAAAATCTAATAAACGTATTAATCTGGATTAAAGTCTAAAATCGAAATTTGTAATGTATTGAAGTTAAACAAACTTTTTATTATTATTTTGTTATAATGTAGCTACGGTTGATGCTTATGAATTAGCTGGTATGACAATAATTCACTTAGGTTGAAGTAATGCCAATTTTCAATTATATGTGATTTACACAAAACTGAAGTGTTGTTCACTTTGATTTTTCTGAATTTGAAATTTTCTTTGTGGGCTAAAGTTGTGGTGTTGAAACATATCATACCTAGATTTTGAATATTCAGCTCACCCGCGTAGGTACCCTCGACGACGATTTGTTCTCCGGCGACGACGACCTTCCCCATACCAAACCCAAATTAGGCTTCTCAAATCACATCATTGATAATGGAATTACAATCTCTCAAATAGTTGGTTGGGTGAGTTCCATTAGACGAGTCGAGGTGAGGGCATGTTTGTGTTTGATCTTCTATCAAATGTGGAGCTGAGTTCGGATTCAAATGGTCGGCTTTGGCGGAACAGAGTTTGGGACAGAGAGCGAGAGCAAAAACGAACAAAGCAGACCCGATGGAAGCTCCAGATGTGTTTATTGACACAAAGTTTCATATGTACGTGTTTATTTTTATGATTACTTTTAATTCTGTGTTTTGAGCATTGAATTAAAAATTATGAGAGACAATGACACCTCAAAAATTATGAGAGACAATGACAGTTGCAGGTACAGTGGAGGTTAGCACAGCAAAGTCGTGGTCGTGAGGATCAATGGCATTAGTGGACAAGTGTTGAGGATGAATTTCAGATTTCAGGTAAAAATATTCCATCCCTCTTCTCTTAGTATATGGACAAAGGTCATTTGTATGATTATTTCATCTTAAAACCCCAACCTAAGAAAACCAAAGAATCCAACTCAAACATTCCTCTACCTACGCAAAAGCCAACCCCAACCCCTATTTTGTTTAAAGGAAGTTTTGTAGCAGCCCCTATATTTTTTTGTAGCAGCCCCCGTACGGTCCCGTACTTTCATTAATTTTCAAAAACAATTCAGTGATTTTGTGAGGTAATTTATTTAATTTTACATACACGTCCTTCATAACACGTTGTTTACGTATTGCAGATCTAACCAATTGGATACCAGTTCTTCATTACATACCAGTTCTTCATTACACACCAGGTACTCTGTACATTAACAAAAGTAGTTATATAATTGATATGCATTATCTATTAAATCTTTTAGATGATAGAAGGAGTATGGGATAATTATTTGGTTTTGTTTGGTTTGGCTGTTAGAAAATTATTGGTTGTTGGCTTGTTGTTAGATAGTATGTTAGAAGCAGTATGAGATAATTAGGAGTACGGGATAATTATTGGTTTCATTATTGGATAATATGTTGAAAATATTTTAGACTCCCGATTTCAGAATAAGATGAAATAACTCTCGTACGGATCCGTAAGAGGCACCAACACCTCCCACAGGACCAATGTAAATCGTAGGAACTGACCGTGCAGCCACGACACTCCCGGTTTGAGAATAAGACGATCATTTGCATATTTATAGACTTAGGCTTAAAACCATTGCGTTAGAGGGTGAAAACTCGAAACAGTCCTCTAACGGCCCCGTTGGTGGCACCAACACCTCCCACGGGACCAATGTAACTCGTAGGAACTGACCCTGCAGTCGCAGGACTCCCGGTTTGAGAATACGGAGATAATTTGCATATTTCTATAATTAGGCTTAAAAACATGGCGTTACAGGGTGAGAACTCGAAACTGCCTCCGAACGTCCCCGTGGGTAGCACCAACACCTCCCACGGGACCAATGCAACTCATAGGAACTGAACCCGCAGCCGCGGGACTCCCGGTTTGAGAATATGATGATAATTTGAATATTTATAGTCTTAGGCATAAAAACATGGCGTTAGATGGTGAAAACTTGAAACAACCCTCTAACGGCCCCGTTGGTGGCACCAACACCTCAAACGGGACCAATGTAACTCGTAGGAACTGACCCCGCAGCCGCGGGACTCCCGGTTTGAGAATACGATGCTAATTTGCATATTTCTATACTTAGGATTAAAAACAGGGTGTTAGAGGGTAAGAACTCGAAACAGCCCCCGAACGTCCCCGTGGGTGACACCAACACCTCCCACGGGACCAATGTAACACGTAGAAACGGACTCCGCAGTCGCGGGACTCTCGGTTTGAGAATATGACGATAATTTGCATAATTTTAAAGTTAAGCAAAACACGGCGTTAGAGGGTGAATACTCGAAACAACCCCCAAACGGCCCCGTGGGTGGCACCAACACCTCCCACGGGACCAATGTAACTCGTAGGAACTGACCCCGCAGCCGCGGGACTCCCGGTTTGAGAATATGAAGGTAATTCCCATATTTCTAGACTTAGGCTAAAAAACAAGGCGTTACTGAGTGAAAACTCGAAACAGCCCCCGAATGGCCCCGTGGGTGGCACCAACACCTCCCACAGGAACAATGTAACTCGTAAGAACTGACCCCACAATCGCGGGACTTCCGATTTGAGAATACGAAGTTAATTTGCATATTTCTACACTTAGGCTTAAAAACATGGCATTAGTGGGTGAAAACTCGAAACAGCCCCTGAACGGCCCCGTGTGTGGCACCAACACCTCCTACGGGACCAATTTAACTCATAGGAACTGATCCTACAGCCGCGAGACTCCCGGTTTGAGAATACGATGATAATTTGCATATTTCTAGACTTAGGCTTAAAAACATGGCGTTAGAGGGTGAAACTCGAAACAGCCCCCGAACCGCCCCGTGGGTGGCACCAACACCTCCCACGGGACCAATGTAACTCTTAGGAACTGACCCTGCGGCCGCGGGACTTCCCGTTTGACAACATGACGGTAATTTACATATTTCTAAACTTAAGAAAAACATCGCGTTAGTGGGTGAGAACTCGAAACATCCCCCGAACGTCCCCGTGGGTGGCACCAACACCTCCCACGGGACCAATGTTATTCGTAGGAACTGGCCCCGCAGCCGCGGGACTCCCGGTTTGAGAATACGATGATAATTTGCATATTTCTAGACTTAGGGTTAAAAATATGGCGTTAGAGGGTGAGAACTAGAAACACCCCCCGAACGGCCCCGTGGGTGGCACCAACACATCCCACGGGACCAGTGTAACTCGTAGGAACTAACCCCGCATCCCCGGGACTCCCGGTTTGAGAATACGATGATAATTTGCTTATTTCTAGACTTAGGTTTAAAAACATGGCGTTAGAGGGTGAGATCTCGAAACTGCCTCCGAACGTCCCCGTGGGTGGCACCAACACTTCCCACGGGACCAATGTAACTCGTAGGAACTGATCCCGCAGCCGCGGGTCTCCCGGTTTGAGAATACGACGATAATTTTCATATTTCTATACTTAGTGCTAAAAACAGGGCTTTAGAGGGTGAGAACTCAAAATAGTCCCTGAACGTCCCCGTGGGTGGCACCAACACCTCCCACGGGACCAATATAACTCATAGAAACTGACCACGCAGCCGCGGGACTCTCGGTTTGAGAATACGATGGTAATTTGCAAATTTATAGACTTAAGGAAAACATGGCGTTAGAGGGTGAAAACTCGAAACAACCCCCGAACGGCCCCGTGGGTGGCACTAACACCTCCCACGGGACCAATGTAACTCGTAGGAACTGTCCCCATAGCCGCGGGACTCCCGGTTTGATAATATGAAGGTAATTCACATATTTCTAAACTTAGGTTTAAAAACATGGCGTTAGTGGGTGAAAACTCGAAACATCCCCCGAATGGCCCCGTGGGTGGCACCAACACCTCCCACGGGACCAATGTAACTCGTAAGAACTAAACCCGTAGCCGCGGGACTTCTGATTTGAGAATACGAAGGTAATTTGCATATTTCTACACTTAGGCCTAAAAACATGGCGTTAGAGGGTGAGATCTCGAAACTGCCCCCGAACGTCCCCGTGGGTGGCACCAACACCTCCCACGGGACCAATGTAACTCGTAGGAACTGACCCCGTAGTCGCGGGACTCTCAGTTCGAGAATATGACGGTAATTTGCGTATTTGTAGACTTAGGCTTAAAAACATGGCGTTAGAGGGTGAAAACTCGTAACAGCCCCCGAACGGCCCCGTGGATGGCACCAACACCTCCCACGGGACCAATGTAACTCTTAGGACCTGACCCCGCGGCTGCGGGATTCTTGGTTTGACAATACGATGGTAATTTGCATATTTCTAAACTTAAGCAAAACAAGGCGTTAGTGGGTGAGAACTCGAAAATATCCCGGAACGGCCCCGTGGGTGGTACCAACAGCTCCCACGGGACCAATGTAATTCGTAGTAACTGACCCCGCAGCCGCGGGACTCCCGGTTTGAGAATACGATGATAATTTGCATATTTCTAGACTTAGGCTTAAAAGCATGGCGTTAGAGGGTGAGTACTCAAAATAGCCCCCGAACGGCCCGTGGGTGGCACCAACACATTCCACTGGACCAATGTAACTCGTAGGAACTAACCCCGCAGCCGCAGGAGTCCCGATTTGAGAATACGATGATAATTTGCTTATTTCTATACTTAGGCTTAAAAACATGGCGTTAGAGGGTGAGATCTCAAAACTGCCCCCAAACGTCCCCGTGGGTGGCACCAACACCTCCCACGGGACCAATGTATTTCGTAGGAACAGAGCTCGCAGTCGCGTGACTCCCGGTTTGCGAATACGACGATAATTTTTATATTTCTAGACTTAGGCTTAAAAACATGGCGTTAGAGGGTGAGAACTCGAAACATCCCCCGAACGGCCCCGTGGGTGGCACCAACACCTCTCACAGGACCAATGTAACTCGTAGAACAGACCCCAGAGCCGCGGTACTCCCGATTTGAGAATACGATGATAATTTTCATATTTATAGACTTAGGCTTAAAAACATGGCGTTAGAGGGTGAGATCTCGAAACTTCCCCCGAACGTCCCTGTGGGTGGCACGAACACCTCCCACGGGAGCAATGTAACTCGTAGGAACTGACCCCGTAGTCGCGGGACTCTCGGTTTGAGAATATGACGGTAATTTGCGTATTTTTAGACTTAGGCTTAAAAACATGGCGTTAGTGGGTTAGAACTCGAAACAACCCCCGAACGGCCCCGTGGGTGGCACCAACACCTCTCACGGGACCAATGTAACTCATAGTAACTAATCCCGTAGCCGCGGGACTCCCAGTTTGAGAATACGACGGTAATTTGCATATTTATAGACTTAGGCTTAAAAACATGACGTTAGAGGGTGAGAACTCGAAACAGCTCCCGAACGGCCCCGTGGGTGGCACCAACACCTCCCACGGGACCAATATAATTTGTAAGAACTGAGCCTGCAACCGCGGGACTCCCTATTTGAGAATACGATGATAATTTTTATATTTCTAGACTTAGCCTGAAAAACATGGCGTTAGAGGGTGAGAACTCGAAACAGCCCCCGAACGGCCCCGTGGGTGGCACCAACACCTCCCACGGGACCAATATAACTCGTAGGAACTGACCTCACAGCCGCGGGACTCCTGGTTATAGAATACGACGATAATTTTCATATTTCTATACATTGTCTTAAAAACATGGCGTTAGAGGGTGAGAACTCGAAACAGCCCCCGAACGGCCCCGTGGGTAGCACCAACACATCCCACGGGACCAATGTAACTCGTCCGACGTACTCTCATCGAGTAATTCTCTCAACCTTCCAACCTACCTCTCGAAGTTAGAATACGTCCCCTCACACTCGTAGCTCGTCGCTAAACAGGATTCTAAAGCGTCGCCACATAAATTTTCCTCAAAGTACTCTTCTACTACCTCGTCTATGAGGTTCACCGCGTGAAGATCATCTTCCTCCCCTGCATTTTGGGCTATGTGGAAGATGTTAGTATCCAAGGTCATGTTCCCAAAAGTAAGTTGCATTCGCCTATTTCTTGTATTGATGATTGCATTAGCTTTAGCTAAGAAAGGGCGCCCAAGGATGATGGGAACATGATTGCTCGATTTGAAGGAGGGCTCCGTGTCCTAAATGACAAAATCTACCGGGAAGTAGAAAGTGTCAACTTGGACGATCACGTCCTCGACTATGCCTCATGGGATCTTCACTGATCGATTCGCTAATTGGAGAGTGACCTTTGTGGGCTTGAGGTCGCCCAAATCAAGTTGCCTATAAATAGATTAAGGGAGTATGTTTACACTTGCCCCCAAGTCAAGTAAGGCTTTCTCAATTCTATTTTCTCCAATGATGCAGGATATAGTGGGTGCACGGGGATCTTTGAATTTAGGCGGGAGATCATTTAGTAGAATGGAGCTCACGTTCTGGGCTAGAAATACATTCTTTTTTACTTTCATCCTCCTTTTTACCGTCAACAAATCTTTAATAACTTTGCCATAAGCTGGAATTTGTTTGATGGCATCAAGAAAGGGTAAATTCAGCTTTACTTGCTTAAGTACTTCTAGCACTTCATCACGTGGATTCCCTTTTTGAGCAGGAATCAACCTTCGAGGAAATGGTGTTGCGGAGGGTGGTTTCACTACCACCTCAGGCTCACTAGTGTCTTCCTTGTCACTCTCGTTCAAGGGGACATCTTCGGCCTCTTTCGTGTCGGGCGAAATCTCCTTGTCTTTTGTTGTGTCGTGTGGAGGAGGTGATAAATCAACTACTCTTCCACTACGAAGAGTGGTCACTGCTTGACATTTCTCCTGATGTTCAGTGGATGTGGATCTAACACTAGTTTGACCTTGGGGAGGTCGTTGTCCCTGGGCAGGAAACTTGCCCTTCTCCTGGACACTCAACGAGGATTGTATCTTTGACAGATTTGCATTTATGTCGCCGATCAGACGATCATATTTGGCATTGGTTGTAGTCTGGCTTGCAATGAATTGATTCATGGTATCCTCGAGAGTTCTCCGCTGTGGCGGGATATAATTTCCATGAGATGGTGGTGCTTGCACATGTCCTTGCATGTGTGGAGCTTGTTGAAATTATTGTGGTGGAAGAGGGGCAACATGCGAAGGAGGGTTCATTGCGGCATGTTGTTTCCCTTAGCTAGAACCGGGATGGTTTTTCCACGAAGGGTTGTATGAATTCCCGTGCGGGGCACCAGAATTACCCTTAAAACCTCTTATACCACTAACTTGCTCTTGCAGCATTACTTTGTAGGCGGGTATCGTCGGGCATTCCTCAGTTGAATGTCCTGCCTCACAAATCGCACACACCTTCACGACAGGGTTTGGAATGGGTCCAGCTGGTCCTTTTCCATATAACTCGCATAGGTCTCGCAATCCTTTCTCAATGGTGTCCAATCGACAATCCGTCATAGAACTCTTATCTACGTGGAATAGGCCAGATGCCGATGGAGCAGTGGTGGGTTATCGATTTCGATTTTGAGCGTTCGGGTCAGAGTTATCCCAGGATTGGGTAGTCTCGGCGACATACCTCATGTGAAGATCAGCATCGTGGGCATCTAGATCGACAAACGAACCGCTTCCCATAGTTTCAACAAGTTGTTTGGAGTTAAAATTTAACCCATTATAGATAAAGGAGATGATTTGCGATGGATCAAATCCATAATGAGGGCATGAAACCATTAACTCGTTGAAACGTTCATAACATCGATGGAATGGCTCATTTTCATGTTGCCTAAATGCCTGAATTTGAGCCTTGATAGAGATTGTTCGATGTGTTGGGAAGAATTTCTTGAGAAACTTAGACTGTAGCTCATTCCAAGATGGAATCGAGCTTGGAGGTAAAGACCATAACCAAGCTTTAGTTTTATCTTTAAGCGAGAAGGGGAAGAGTTTGAGGCGGATTACCTCTTGTGTGAAGGTTTGATCATTGAGAGTATCGCACACGTCCTCAAATTCCCTTATATGGAGGTATGGATTTTCAGAATCCATACCGTGGTAATGTGGTAGCATTTGGATCATTCCATTTTTGAAACGGAATTGCCCGGCATTATACGGGAGTATAATGCATCCTGGAGTGACAGTGCGCTCAGGATATAAGAATTCTCTCAACGGGCGGTACGAAAGCTCGTCCTCACAGGTGGGTGCATTACTATGTTGCGACATCTCTCTCTCACTTGACGACTCGGCGCTCTCACTAGGTGTGCTCGAAGTGTGCCCAACGAATGAGAATGGAGTGTTACTAGAGACTGAGTGCGACGGTGTGGGCGGTGGGATCCAAAACTGTGGGGCGCTTGGAGTGTGGGGACTATCAGGGTTATACTCAACCAGTGGATTTTCGTGAATGCTGGTTGGAGTATTATGGGGTGTGGGAGTGGTTTCAGAATTTTGCATTAAAGTTTAGGAGAGGTGATGATTATGAATCTTTTTTTTTTTTTTTTAGTCAAAGATTTGGATTAACTCAATCTAATCCTAAGTCTACCTATTTCCCCGGCAACGGCGCCAAAAACTTGACATAACTCAGAATGTGTCTCTAAAGTGTGTACTCTCTAGGCTCAAGTGCAAGCCTGTCGCTCAAGTAATAATCCGACAAGTCGGGTATCGATCCTCAGGGAAAAAGGACAACGGAGTTGTGACGACGGGATAAGATGGAGGAATCCTAACGATGACTCTAAAAAGAAAGGAAAAGATTTGGTTTTGGTTTTTGGGATTGATTAAGCTAAATTCAATTATGAAATTGTGATGAAATATGCAACTAATTAAATTATCTAAATGAGAAATGAAAAATTGAATTGAAACTTTTTGAACCTAAATGATAAGAAAACATGATGGGAATACAATCCCCCAAACCTAGTGTAGTGCAGTGACAACGTCAATCATAATTTATCCGATTAATCCGACCCGGAATTTAGGACTCCCAAGCATTATGTATACGAGGTTCAAGACCGTGTCATACCTAATCTGAGGATGAGTAAATCGGTATAGCGGTAATTGCATTCAAATTGTACTCTAAATCATCACGGGTACCCAGAGGCAAACGAGATATAAAGATCCACAATTATTATGTAATTATGCGATACGATCAAGATCAATCGTTAAATTCATCGGATCAACGTTATACACCTACACTAATACATCAGGTTGGGTTCATGCATCCCAACGTTTGAAACCTAGCCGAACATGTTAAATAGACTAATGCATGAAATAATAACATTGCATGTGTATGAAATCATGATGAAAGAAGATTGAAATATGTAAAGATGTATTATGAACGCAACAATTCGTTAAATCGAATACAGAAAACTAAGCATGCAAGAACAATGGCAAGAATCTTGAATTTTGAATTAAAACTTGAAAAACAAACTCGTAACAATTGAATCTTGAAGAAATTTATTCCCTTGATGTTCCTCCCTATTTTTCTCTATCAAAAACTCTCTAAAACTATCCCTAATGGTTGTTCCTAAGCTGCTGCCCCCGTCCCCTACAATTTTGGAGTGTTAAAAACCTAATAGGAGTCTTGGGAACCAATCAGCATAAAAGACAAAATTCGCGGATCAGGTACCCCGAACCGGTTCGCCCCCCCCAAACCGGTTCGGCCTGGGGTTCGCGAATGTATGCTGGCCTGGAGTTCAACACTTAGGATTTTTTTGGCTTTTCTCTTCTTTTCTTGGATTTTTCTTCAACTTCAACTGAGAATAACTTTTCAACCGTAGCTCGGATTTGGGTGCTGTTTCTTCCAGTGTTCTCGTTGTTCCGAGATCTTAAAGTTTACAGTTGACTTATCTTTTCGGATCGGGCCGAAAAATTACCGAATTGCCCTTAAACTTGCCTTCTTAGTTTTTCTTGTACTGTCTTGCTTCCTCTTTTGCACTGCTAGCACAATTAACCTGTAAAACCAATAAGAGAAGCACGAAACACAAAATACTCACCAACGAAGGTTAGTATCATAAATGTGAATCAAATACATATATGTTACATCACTCGGGTTCACAAAAGTACTGAAATTAGGGGGATAAATGTACAATATTTATGCCCAATCAAACCCCCCTAACTTAGAAATTTGCGCGTCCCGAGCAATGTAAAAGAATGAGAGTATGATTTAAGGATACATCAAAGACTTTATTGGGATAGAGCACCACTTTCGCAGGCAAGCGATTGCATTTAGCGCATGCAACAAGCCTTTAAACCTCTAGGTTACCCTAGTAGGACGAGTTGTGTTTCGTGAGGGTTTGCCGTGAATATACCCACAAAATTCGACTCAAATAAAATTCAAAATATGCAAAAATTGTGCAATTCAAACTTTTCCAGAAAATAGTCATCATCAAGTCATATTTACGAGTCTCAAACCGTAGTGTGTGTGTGCGAAGCCGGAAATGTAACCGCCAATTTTCACCGATTGATCATTACGTTACTTATCCGAAAATTCGTTTTGATTTCAATTTCTCACGGAACGCTCTCACAAACGAATCTCTCGGATTATGGAATTTCTCTCGGCATGCTTGATATAAACAGTAAATGTAATGGAAGCAAATTCACGCATACAAGTAGAATGACGGAAACTTTATGGCGAAAGGATCTCATCAACGGATTACGGTTTTAAAAATGGGAACATTGCCTTTATTTCGCGCACTTAGCCTCTTATATTATCTTTTGGTGTCTTAACTCTCCACGCGGTAATCAATTTTCGCAATTTGGACTCGGTTAGGACTTTTTCGGGTTAAAGGGTGCCTTGGGTGAAATGAAGGAGGAATGAAAGGTTGGAATTGGAAAAGTCATTAATGATGTCCATTTGTGCTTTTTTCGGGCTATTGCTCATTTTTTCTTCTTTTTTTCACTTCTTTTCTTTTCTTGCTATTTTTGTTGAGCATTCTTCTATTTTTTCTTGCCCCTTTTTGTTGCACTTTTCGGACTTAAATTCTGATTTTTTTTTCATTTTTTGCAATTCCGGCTATTTTGGGTTTTTCGGGTTATCAAACGAAAGGGAAATTTATTCGGCTCAATTTGGGTTACAAAGGGTGATTTTTCGCTACTTTTTCTGGCCAAAATTTTGTGTGACAAACGAGGGCCTACTTCATTGTCCAAAATACCAATTGCGTTACCATATGCGTTTCGAGGTGAATTTAAGTTTAGAGACTAATTTGGCATGTTTTTTTCAAGGCAATATTGCACACATTTTTCAAAATCGATCAAAATGAAAGGATTGAGATCCTTGACAACTTATTAAGCGCTAAAAAGAACCTTGAGTTAACAATTAACTCGGAATGATTTAAAAAACTCGCAAAACGGGATATGCTTCAATCTCACCGGGTTTGTTAATCTCCACATTTATTCGTTAAGTCGTCAATTTTCGCACAATTTCCATCTTTGGTCAATTTCGGCTTTGTGTATGTTGTATATTTACAATTTGAGACTCCAATTCGACTTTTAATGATATTTTTGAAAATTTTGAATTCCAATTTTTATTTATTTTGAACAAAAATATTTTTTGGGTTTTTCAAAAAATTTGTTTGAATTTATTTTTTTTATTTTTATTTTTTATTTTTTGGAATTTTTTGGGTATTTTTGAAAATTTGTGAAGTTTTAGAAATACGCACTTGTGACCCCCCCTAACTTAGACTTTTGCATTGTCCTCAAGCAAAAAGGATTAAAATCTAACTCAAAGCGAATAATAAGTGCGGAAAAATAAAACAAACAAATATAAAAAAATGCAAGCTTGTATTATAACAATGAGAAGCCTGTGTTACATAGGAAATGAGAAAGCAACTGTGAAATTCCTACAAACACCGACATCCATACCAAAAGATAAAAACAATCATAGGTCATGGTGGAGGTGGGTGGGAAGTGCCGGGTGCATTTGGATCATACGGGTCATAATAGAAGGGGGGAGGAGGACCGCCGAAGTTGAGTTGGCGAAGGTGGACTTGGAGTTGGTACATCATCCGGGTGTCCCTTCGGTAAGCCGCTTGGTCTTGATTGTATTGGTTGATGAACCCGTCAAGACGGGACTCAACCGCCGAAAGGCGACTATCGAAGTTTGCCCCCGGGGGCTCGAAATGGGAGTCCTCCTCATCATCCTCAAATTCGTCCTCGTCGACGTCCATCATTGGGTCATCATGAGCTTCCTCGGCCACATCCTCTTCCAGAATGGGACGGTCGGGGTGAGCTATGCGCATTTGGCATTCGCTTCGAGTGGTGGACGTGCTGCCAATGGGGCGAGGAAGAAGAATTTGTTGCCCGGAGTCATCCACAACAGCTTCCATCAAGAGCTCCGTGATGAAACGGGCATAAGGTAGTGCAGTTTTTCCATATACATCATAGGCGGCATTGAGGATATCCGCGTAGAAGAGCTGGGCAAGGTTGATGGTGCTCTCGGGGTCCAAAAAGTAATAGAGGAAATAAGAGCTGGGCAAGCGTGCCTTAAACTTGCCTTCTTAGCTTTTCTTTCCTTGTCTTGCTTCCTCTTTTGCACTGCTAGCACAATTAACCTGTAAAACCAATAAGAGAAGCACGAAACACGAAATACTCGCCAACGAAGGTTAGTAGCATAAATGTGAATCAAACCCATATATGTTACATCACTCGGGTTCACAAAAGTACTAAAATTAGGGGGATAAATGTACAATATTTATGCCCAATCAGGCACCAACAGCTCCCACAGGACCAATGTAATTCGTAGGAACTGACCCCGCAGCCGCGGGACTCCCGGTTTGAGAATACGATGATAATTTACATATTTCTAGACTTAGGCTTAAAAGCATGGCGTTAGAGGGTGAGTACTCAAAATAGCCCCCGAACGGCCCGTGGGTGGCACCAACACATCCCACTGGACCAATGTAACTCGTAGGAACTAACCCCGCAGCCGCAGGAGTCCCGGTTTGAGAATACGATGATAATTTGCTTATTTCTAGACTTAGGCTTAAAAACATGGCGTTAGAGGGTGAGATCTCAAAACTGACCCCAAACGTCCCCGTGGGTGGCACCAACACCTCCCATGGGACCAATGTATTTCGTAGGAACAGAGACCGCAGTCGCGGGACTCCCAGTTTGCGAATACGACGATAATTTTCATATTTCTAAACTTAGGCTTAAAAATATGGCGTTAGAGGGTGAGAAATCGAAACATCCCCCGAACGGCCCCGTGGGTGGCACCAACACCTCTCACAGGACCAATGTAACTCGTAAAACTGACCCCAGAGCCGTGGTACTCCCGGTTTGAGAATACGATGATAATTTGCATATTTCTGGACTTAGGATTAAAAACATGGCGTTAGAGGGTGAGATCTCAAAACTGCCCCTGAACGTCCCCATGGGCGGCACGAACACCTCCCACGGGACCAATGTAACTCGTAGGAACTGACCCCGTAGTCGCGGGACTCCCGGTTCGAGAATACGACGATAATTTGCGTATTTCTAGACTTAGGCTTAAAAACATGGCGTTAGTGGGTTAGAACTCCAAACAACCCCCGAACGGCCCTCTGGGTGGCACCAACACCCCTCACGGGACCAATGTAACTCATAGTAACTGACCCCGCAGCCGCGGGACTCCCAGTTTGAGAATACGACGGTAATTTGCATATTTATAGACTTAGGCTTAAAAACATCACGTTAGAGGGTGAGAACTCGAAACAGCCCCCGAACGGCCCCGTGGGTGGCACCAACACTTCCCACGGGACCAATATAATTTGTAGGAACTGACCCTGCAGCCGCGGGACTCCAGGTTTGAGAATACGATGATAATTTTTATATTTCTAGACTTAGGCTGAAAAACATGGCGTTAGAGGGTGAGAACTCGAAACAGCCCCTGAACGGCCCCGTGGGTGGCACCAACACCTCCCACGGGACCAATATAACTCGTAGGAACTGACCTCGCAGCCGCGGGACTCCTGGTTATAGAATACGATGATAATTTTCATATTTCTAGACATAGTCTTAAAAACATGGCGTTAGAGGGTGAGAACTCGAAACACCCCCCGAACGGCCCCGTGGGTAGCACCAACACATCCCACGGGACCAATATACCTCGTAGGAACTAACCCCGCACCCGCGGGACTCCCAGTTTGAGAATACGACGATAGTTTGCCTATTTTTAGACTTAGGCTTAAAAACATGGCGTTAGAGGGTGAGATCTCGAAACTGCCCCCGAACGTCCCCGTGGGTGGCACCAACACCTGCCACGAGACCAATGTAACTCGTAGGAACTGACCCCACAACCGGGGGACTCCCGGTTTGGGAATACGACGGTAATTTTCATATTTCTAAACTTAGGCTTAAAAACATGGCGTTAGTGGGTGAAAACTCGAAACAGCGCCCGAACAACCCCGTGGTTGGCATGAACACCTCCCACGGGACCAATGTAACTCGTAGGAACTGACCCCGCAGTCGCGGGACTCCCGGTTTGAGAATATTAAGGTAATTTGCATAATTCTAAACTTAGGCTTAAAAACATGGCGTTAGTTGGTGAGACCTCAAAACAGCCCCCGAACGGTCCCGTGGGTGGCACCAACTCTTCCCACGGGACCAATCTAACTCGTAGTAACTGACCCCGCAGCCGCGGGACTCCCGGTTTGAGAATACGACGGTAATTTTAATATTTCTAGAATTAGGCTTAAAAACACGGCGTTAGTGGGTGAAAACTCGAAATAACCACCGAAAGGCCCCGTGGGTGGCCCCAACTCCTCCCACGGGACCAATGTAACTCGTAGGAACTGACCCCGTAGCCGCGGGACTCCCGGTTTGAAAATACGAGGATAATTTTCATATTTCTAGACTTAGGCTTAAAAACATGGCGTTAGCGAGTGAGAACTCGAAACAGCCCCCGAAGGTAGCACCAACATATCCCACGGGACAAATGTAACTCGTAGGAACTAACACCGCAATCGCGGGACTCTGGGTTTGAGAATACGACGATAATTTGCATATTTCTAGGCTTAGGCTTAAAAACATGGCGTTATAGGTGAGATCACGAAACTTCCACCGAACGTCCCCGTGGGTGGCACCAACACCTCCCACGGGACCAATGTAACTCTTAGGAACTGACCCCGTAGCCGTGGGCCTCCCGGTTTGACAATACGACGGTAATTTTCATATTTCTAAACTTAAGCAAAACATGGCTTTTGTGGGTGAGAACTCGAAATAGCCCCCGAACATCCCCGGTTGTGGTACCAACACCTCCCACAGGACAATTGTAATTCGTAGGAACAAACCCCGCAGTCGTGGGACTCCCGATTTGAGAATACGACGATAATTTTCATATTTCTAGACATAGGCTTAAAAACATGGTGTTAGATGGTGAGAACTTAAAACACCCCTCGAACGGCCCTGTGGGTAGCACCAACACATCCCACAGGACCAATGTAGGAACAAACCCCGCAGCTGCGGGACTCCCGATTTGAGAATACGACGATGATGTGCTTCTTTCTAGACTTAGGCTTAAAAACTTGGCGTTAGAGGGTGAGATCTCGAAAATGCCCCCGAACGTCCCCGTGGGTGGCACCAACACTTCCCACGAGACCAATGTAACTCATTGGAACTGACCCCGCAGTCGCGGGCCTCTCGGTTTGACAATACGATGGTAATTTGCATATTTCTAAACTTAAGCAAAACATGGCGTTAGTGGGTGAGAACTCGAAACAGCCACCGAACGTCCCCGTGGGTGGCACCAACACCTCCCATGGGAACAATGTAATTCGTAGGAATAGGCCCCACAATCGCGAGACTCCCGGTTTGAGAATACGATGATAATTTTCATATTTCTAGACCTAGGCTTAAAAACTTGGCGTTACAGGGTGAGAACTCAAAACAACCCCCGAACAGCCCCGTGGGTGGCACCCGCACCTCTCACGGGACCAATGTAACTCGTAGGAACTGACCCCGGAGCCGCGGTACTCCCGGTTTGAGAATAGGATGATAATTTGCATATTTCTTGACTTAGGCTTAAAAACATGGCGTTAGAGGGTGAGAACTCGAAACAGCCCCCGAACGGCCCCGTGGGTGGCACCAGCACCTCTCACGGGACCAATGTTACTCGTAGGAACTAACCCCGGAGCCGCGGTACTCCCGATTTGAGAATACGACGATAATTTGCATATTTCTAGACTTAGGCTTAAAAACATGGCGTTATAGGTGAGATCTCGAAACTGCCCCCGAACGTCCCCGTGGGTGGCACCAACAGCTCCCACGGGACCAATGTAACTCTTAGGAACTGACCCCGTAGCCGTGGGCCTCCCGGTTTGACAATACGACGGTAATTTGCATATTTCTAAACTTAAGCAAAACATGGCTTTTGTGGGTTAGAACTCGAAACAGCCCCCGAACATCCCCGGTTGTGGTACCAACACCTCCCACAGGAAAATTGTAATTCGTAGGAATAGACCCCGCAGTCGTGGGAATCCCGATTTGAGAATACGACGATAATTTTCATATTTCTAGACATAGGCTTAAAAACATGGCGTTAGAGGGTGAGAACTCGAAACAACCCTCGAACGGCCCTGTGGGTAGCACCAACACATCCCACAGGACCAATGTAGGAACTAACCCCGCAGCTGCGGGACTCCCGGTTTGAGAATACGACGATGATTTTCTTCTTTCTAGACTTAGGCTTAAAAACTTGGCGTTAGAGGGTGAGATCTCGAAAACGCCCCCGAACGTCCACGTGGGTGGCACCAACACTTCCCACGAGACCAATGTAACTCATTGGAACTGACCCCGCAGCCACGGGCCTCTCGGTTTGACAATACGATGGTAATTTGCATATTTCTAAACTTAAGAAAAACATGGCGTTAGTGGGTGAGAACTCGAAACAGCCACCGAACGTCCCCGTGGGTGGCACCAACACCTCCCATGGGAACAATGTAACTCGAAGTAACTGACCCCGTAACAGCGGAACTCCCGATTTTAGAATACGATGGTAATTTGAATATTTATAGACTTATGCTTAAAAACATGGCGTTAGAGGGTGAGAACTCGAAACAGCCCCAAAACGGCCCCGTGGGTGGCATCAGCACCTCTCACGGGACCAATGTAACTCGTAGGAACTGACCCCGGAGCCGCGGTACTCCCGATTTGAGAATAGGACGATAATTTGCATATTTCTTGTCTTAGGCTTAAAAACATGGCGTTAGAGGGTGACATATCGAAACTGCCCCCGAACTTCCCCGTGGGTGGCACCAACACCTCCCACGGGACGATTGCAACTCGTAGGAACTGACCCCGCAGTCGCGGGACTCCCGGTTTGAGAATACAATGGTAATTTGCATATTTTTAGACTTAGGCTTTAAAACATGGCGTTAGTGGGTGAGAACCCGAAACAGTCCCCGAATGGCCCCGTGGGTCCCGTGGGTGGTACCAACACCTCCCACGGGACCAATGTAATTCGTAGGAATAGACCCCACAGTCGCGAGACTCCCGATTTGAGAATACGATGATAATTTTCATATTTCTAGACTTAGGCTTAAAAACATGACGTTAGAGGGTGAGAACTCGAAACAGCCACCGAACGGCCCCGTGGGTGGCACCAGCACCTCTCACGGGACCAATGTTACTCGTAGGAACTAACCCCGGAGCCGCGGTACTCCCGATTTGAGAATACGATGATAATTTGCATATTTCTAGACTTAGGCTTAAAAACATGGCGTTAGAGGGTGAGATCTCGAAACTGCCCCCGAACGTCCCCGTGGGTGGCACGAACACCTGCCACGAGACCAGTGTAACTCGTAGGAACTGACCTCACAGTCGCGGGACTCCCGGTTTGAGAACAAGATAGTAATTTGCGTATTTCTAGACTTGGGTTAAAAACATGGCGTTAGTGGGTGAGAACTCGAAACAGCCCCCAAACGGCCCCGTGGGTGGCACCAGCACCTCTCACGGGACCAATGTAAATCGTAGGAACTGACCTCAGAGCCGCGGTACTCCCGATTTGAGAATAGGGCGATAATTTGCATATTTCTTGACTTAGGCTTAAAAACATGGCGTTAGAGGGTGACATATCGAAACTGCCCCCGAACGTCCCCGTGGGTGGCACCAACACCTCCCGCGGGACCAATGCAACTCGTAGGAACTGACCCCGCAGTCGCGGGACTCCCAGTTTGAGAATACGATGGTAATTTTCATATTTCTAGACTTAGGCTTTAAAACATGGCGTTAGTGGGTGAGAACTCGAAACAGTCCCCGAATGGCCCCGTGGGTCCCGTGGGTGGCACCAACACCTCCCACGGGACCAATGTAATTGGTAGGAACAGACCCCACAGTCGCGAGACTCCCGATTTGAGAATACGATGATAATTTTCATATTTCTAGACTTAGGCTTAAAAACATGGCGTTAGAGGGTGAGAACTCGAAACAGCCCCCGAACGGCCCCATGGGTGGCACTAGCACCTCTCACGGGACCAATGTTACTCGTAGGAACTAACCCCGGAGCCACGGTACTCCCGATTTGAGAATACGATGATAATTTGCATATTTCTAGACTTAGGCTTAAAAACATGGCGTTAGAGGGTGAGATCTCGAAACTGCCCCCGAACGTTCCTGTGGGTGGCACAAACACCTCCCACGAGACCAATGTAACTCGTAGGAACTGACCCCACAGTCGCGGGACTCCCGGTTTGAGAATACGACAGTAATTTGCGTATTTCTAGACTTAGGCTTTAAAACATGGCGTTAGTGGGTGAGAACTCGAAACAGCCCCCGAACGGCCCGTGGGTGGCACCAGCACCTCTCACGGGACTAATGTAACTCGTAGGAACTGACCCCGGAGCAACGTTACTCCCGATTTGAGAATAGGACGATAATTTGCATATTTCTTGACTTAGGCTTAAAAACATGGCGTTAGAGGGTGACATATCGAAACTTCCCCCGAACGTCCACGTGGGTGGCAGCAACACCTCCCGTGGGACCAATGCAACTCGTAGGAACTGGCCCCGCAGTTGCGGGACTCCCGATTTGAGAATACGATGGTAATTTGCATATTTCTAGACTTAGGCTTTAAAACATGGCGTTAGTGGCTAAGAACTCGAAACAGTCCCCGAATGGCCCCATGGGTCCCGTGGGTGGCACCAACACCTCCCACGGGACCAATGTAATTCGTAGGAACAGACCCCACAGTCGCGAGACTCCCGGTTTGAGAATACGATGATAATTTTCATATTTCTTGACTTAGGCTTAAAAACATGGCGTTAGAGGGTGAGAACTCGAAACAGCCCCCGAACGGCCCCGTGGGTGGCACCAGCACCTCTCACGGGACCAATGTTACTCGTAGGAACTAACCCCGGAGCTACGGTACTCCCGATTTGAGAATACGATGATAATTTGCATATTTCTAGACTTAGGCTTGAAAACATGGCGTTAGAGGGTGAGATCTCGAAACTGCCCCCGAACGTCCCAGTGGGTGGCACGAACACCTCCCACGAGACCAATGTAACTCGTAGGAACAAACCCCACAGTCGCGGGACTCCCGGTTTGAGAACACGACAGTAATTTGTGTATTTCTAGACTTAGGCTTAAAAACATGGTGTTAGTGGGTGAGAACTCGAAACAGCCCCCGAACGGCCCCGTGGGTGGCACCAGTACCTCTCACGGGACCAATGTAACTCGTAGGAACTGACCCCGGAGCAGCGGTACTCCTGATTTGAGAATAGGACGATAATTTTCATATTTCTTAACTTAGGCTTAAAAACATGGCATTAGAGCGTGACATATCGAAACTGCCCCCGAACGTCCACATGGGTGGCACCAACACCTCCCGCGGGACCAATGCAACTCATAGGAACTGACCTCGCAGTCGCGGGACTCCCGGTTTGAGAATATGATGGTAATTTCCATATTTCTAGACTTAGGCTTTAAAACATGGCGTTAGTGGCTAAGAACTCGAAACAGTCCCCGAATAGCCCCGTGGGTGGCACCAACACCTCCCACGGGACCAATGTAATTCGTAGGAACAGACCCCGCAGTCGCGAGACTCCCGGTTTGAGAATACGATGATAGTTTTCAAATTTCTGGACTTAGGCTTAAAAACATGGCGTTAGAGGGTTAGAACTCGAAACAGCCCATGAACGGCCCCGTGGGTGGCACCAGCACCTCTCACGGGACCAATGTTACTCGTAGGAACTAACCCCGGAGCCGCGGTACTCCCGATTTGAGAATACGATGATAATTTGCATATTTCTAGACTTAGGCTTAAAAACATGGCGTTAGAGTGTGAGATCTTGAAACTGCCCCCGAACATCCCCGTGGGTGGCACGAACACCTCCCACGAGACCAATGTAACTCGTAGGAACTGACCCCATAGTCGCGGGACTCCCGGTTTGAGAATACGACAGTAATTTGCATATTTCTAGACTTAGGCTTAAAAATATGCCGTTAGTGGGTGAGAACTCGAAACAGTCCCCGAACAGCCCCGTGGGTGGCACCAACACCTCTCACGGGACCAATTTAACTCATAGTAACTGACCCCGTAGCCGCGGGACTCCCGATTTGAGAATAAGATGGTAATTTTCATATTTATAGACTTAGGCTTAAAAACATGATGTTAGAGGGTGAGAACTCGAAACAGCCCCCTAACGGCCCCGTGGGTGGAACCAACACCTCCCACGGGACCAATGTAATATGTAGGAACTGACCCGGCAGCCGCGGGACTCCCGGTTTGAGTATACGACGATAATTTTCATATTTCTAGACTTAGGCTTAAAAACATGGCATTAGAGGGTGAGAACTCGAAACAGCCCCCGAACGGCCCCGTGGGTGGCACCAACACCTCCCACGGGACCAATATAACTCGTAGGAACTGACCCCGCAGCCGCGGGACTCCCGGTTATAGATTACGATGATAATTTTCATATTTCTAGACATAGTCTTAAAAACATGGCGTTAGATGCTGAGAACTCGAAATAGCCCCTGAACGGCCTCGTGGGTAGCACCAACACATCCCATAGGACCAATATAACTCGTAGGAACTAACCCCGCACCCGCGGGACTCCCGGTTTGAGAATACGACAATAGTTTGCAATTTTATAGACTTAGACTTAAAAACATGGCGTTAGAGGGAGAGATCTCGAAACTACCCCCGAACGTCCCCGTGGGTGGCACCAACACCTCCCACGAGACCAATGTTACTCGTAGGAACTGACCCCGTAGCCGCGGGACTCCCGGTTTTGGAATACGATGATAATTTGCATATTTCTAAATTTAGGCTTAAAACCATGGCGTTAGTGGGTGAAAACTCGAAACAGCGCCCGAATAGCCCCTTGGGTGGCACCAACACCTCCCACGGGACGAATGTAACTCGTAGGAACTGACCCCGCAGTCGCGGAACACCCGATTTGAGAATACGAAGGTAATTTGCATATTTCTAGACTTAGGCTTAAAAACATGGCGTTAGTTGGTGAGAACTCAAAACAGCCCCCAAACGGCCCCGTGGGTGGCACTAACACCTCCCACGGGACCAATGTAACTCGTAGTAACTGACCCCGTAGCCGCAGGACTCCCGGTTTGAGAATACGACGGTAATTTGCAAATTTCTACACTTAGGCTTAAAAACATGGGGTTAGTGGGTGAAAACTCGAAATAACCCCCGAACGGCCCCGTGATTAGCCCCAACTCCTCCCACGGGACCAATGTAACTCGTAGGAACTGACTCCGCCGCCGCGGGACTCCCGGTTTGAAAATACGACGATAATTTTCATATTTCTAGACTTAGGCTTAAAAACATGGCATTAGAGGGTGAGAACTCGAAACATCCCCCGTGGGTAGCACCAACATATCCCACGGGACCAATGTAACTCGTAGGAACTAACCCCGCAACCGCGGGACTTTGGGTTTGAGAATACGACGATAATTTGCTTATTTCTAGGCTTAGGCTTAAAAACATGGCGTTATAGGTGAGATCTCGAAACTGCCCCCGAACGTCCCCGTGGGTGGCACAAACACCTCCCACGGGATCAATGTAACTCGTAGGAACTGACCCCGTAGAAGTGGGCCTCCCGATTTGACAATACGATGGTTATTTGCATATTTCTAAACTTAAGCAAAACATGGCGTTAGTGGGTGAGAACTCGAAACAGCCCCCGAACGTCCCTGGGTGTGGCACCATCACCTCCCCCGGGACCAATGTAATTCGTTGGAACAGACCCCGCAGTCGTGGGACTCCCGATTTGAGAATACGATGATAATTTTCATATTTTTAGACATAGGCTTAAAAACATGGCGTTAGAGGGTGAGAACTCGAAACAACCCTCGAACGACCCTGTGGGTAGCACCAACACATCCCACAGGACCAATGTAGGAACTAACCCGGCAGCTGCGGGACTCCCGGTTTGAGAATACGACGATAATTTGCTTATTTCAAGACTTAGGCTTAAAAACTTGGCGTTAGAGGGTGAGATCTTGAAACTGCACCCGAACGTCCTCGTGGGTGGCACCAACACCTCCCATGGGACCAATGTAACTCGTAAGAACTGACCCCGCAGCCGCGGGCCTCCCGGTTTGACAATACGACAGTTTTTTTCATATTTCTAAACTTAAGAAAAACATGGCATTAGTGGGTGAGATCTCGAAACATCCCCCGAACGTCCCCGTGGGTGGCACCAAAACCTCCCACGGGACCAATGTAACTCGTAGTAACTGACCCCGCAACCGCGAAACTCCTGGTTTGAGAATACGGCGGTAATTTACATATTTATAGACTTATGCTTAAAAACATGGCGTTAGAGGGTGAGACCTCGAAACAATCCCTGAACGGCCCCGTGTGTACCACCAACATATCCCACGGGACCACTGTAACTCGTAGGAACTAACCCCGCATCCGCGGGACTCTCGGTTTGAGAATACGATGATAATTTGCTTATTTCTAGACTTAGGCATAAAAACATGGCGTTATAGGTGTGATCTCGAAACTTCCCCCGAACGTCCCCGTGGGTGGCACCAACATTTCCCACGGGACCAATGTAACTCGTAGGAACTGAATCCGCAGCCACGGGCCTCCCGGTTTGACAATACGACGGTAATTTGCATATTTCTAAACTTAAGCAAAACATGGCGTTAGTTGGTGAGAACTCGAAACATCCCCCGAACGTCCCCGTGGGTGGCACCAACACCTCCCACGGGAGCAATGTAACTCGTAGTAACTGACCCCGCAACCGCGTAACTCCCAGTTTGAGAATAGGACGGTAATTTGAATATTTATACACTTATCTTAAAAACATGGCGTTAAAGGGTGAGAACTCGAAACAGTCCCCGAAAGGCTCCGTGGGTGGCACCAACACCTCCCACGGGACCAATGTAATTCGTAGGAACAGACCCCGCAGTTGCGAGAGTCCCGGTTTGAGAATACAACGATAATTTTCATATTTCTAGACTTAGGCTTAAAAACATGGCGTTAGAGGGTGAGAACTCGAATCAGCCCCGAACGGCCCCGTGGGTGGCACCAGCACCTCTCTCGGGACCAATGTAACTCGTAGGAACTGACCCCGGAGCCGCGGTACTCCCGATTTGAGAATAAGACGATAATTTGCATATTTCTAGACTTAGGCTTAATAACATGTCGTTAGAGGGTGAGATCTCGAAACTGCCCCCGAACATCCCCGTGGGTGGCACCAACACCTCCCACCGGACCAATGTAACTCGTAGGAACTGACCCCGCAGTCGCGGGACACTCGGTTTGAGAATACAACGGTAATTTGCATATTTCTAGACTTAGGCTTAAAAACATGGCGTTAGTGGGTGAGAACTCGAAACAGTCCCCGAATGGCCCCGTGGGTGGCACCAACACCTCCCACGGGGCAAATGTAATTCGTAGGAACAGGCCCCACAATCGCGAGACTCCCGGTTTGAGAATACGATGATAATTTTCATATTTCTAGACCTAGGCTTAAAAACTTGGCGTTAGGGGGTGAGAACTCAAAACAACCCCCGAACAGCCCCGTGGGTGGCACCCGCACCTCTCACGGGACCAATGTAACTAGTAGGAACTGACCCCGGAGCCGCGGTACTCCCGATTTGAGAATACGACGATAATTTGCATATTTCTAGACTTAGGCTTAAAAACATGGCATTAGATGGTGAGATCTCGAAACTGCCCCTAAACGCCCCCGTGGGTGGCACCAGCACCTCCCACGGGACCAATGTAACTCGTAGGAACTGACCCCGCAGTAACGGGACTCCCGGTTTGAGAATACGAAGGTAATTTGTATATTTCTGACCTAGGCTTAAAAACATGGCCTTAGTGGGTGAGAACTCGAAACAGCCTCCGAACGGCCCCGTGGGTGGCACCAACACCTCCCACGAGACCAATATAACTCGTAGGAACTGACCCTGTAGCCGCGGGACTCCCAATTGGAGAATACAACGATAATTTTAATATTTCTAGACTTAAGCTTAAAAACAAGGCATTAGAGGGTGAGAACTCGAAATAGCCCTTGAACGGCCCTGTGGGTAGCACCAGCACCTCCCACGGGACCAATGTAACTCGTAGGAACTAACCCCGCAGCTGCGGGACTCTCGGTTTGAGAATACGATGATAATTTGCATATTTCTAGACTTAGGCTTAAAAACATGGCGTTTGAGGGTGAAATCTCGAAACTGCCCTCGAACGGCCCCATGGGTAGCACCAACACATCCCACGGGACCAATGTAACTCGTAGGAACTGCCCCGCAACTGCGGGAATCCCGGTTTGAGAATACGATGATAATTTGCTTATTTCTAGACTTAGGCATAAAAACATGGCCTTAGAGGGTGTGATCTAAAAAAAAACCCCGAATGTCCCCGTGGGTGGCACCAACACCTCCCACGGGACAAATGTAACTTGTAGGAACTGACCCCGCAGCCGCGGGACTCCCAATTAGATAATACAACGATAATTTTAATATTTCTAGACTTAGGCTTAAAAACATGGCATTAGAGGGTGAGAACTCGAAACAGCCCTTGAACAGCCCCGTGGGTAGCACCAACACCTCCCACGGGACCAATGTAACTCGTAGGAACTAACCCCGCAGCTGCGAGACTCTCGGTTTGAGAATACGGCGATAATTTGCATATTTCTAGACTTAGGCTTAAAAACATGGCGTTTGAGGGTGAAATCTCGAAACTGCCCTCGAACGGCCCCATGGGTAGCACCAACACATCCCACGGGACCAATGTAACTGGTAGGAACTGCCCCGCAACCGCGGGAATCCTAGTTTGAGAATACGATGATAATTTGCTTATTTCTAGACTTAGGCTTAAAAACATGGCCTTAGAGGGTGTGATCTCAAAACTGCCCCCGAACGTCCCCGTGGGTGGCACCAACACCTCCCACGGGACAAATGTAACTCGTAGGAACTGATCCCGCAGCCGTGGGACTCCAGGTTTGAGAATACGACGATAATTTGTATGTTTATAGACTTAGGCTTAAAAACATGGCGTTAGTGGGTGAGAACTCGAAACAGCCCCCGAACGTCCCCGTGGGTGGCACCAACACCTCGCACGGGACCAATGTAACTCGTAGGAACTGACGCCGCAGCTGCGGGCCTCCCAGTTTGAGAATACGACGGTTATTTTCATATTTCTAAACTTAAGCAAAACATGGCGTTAGTTGGTGAGAACTCGAAACATCCCCCGAACGTCGCCCTGGGTGGCACCAACAACTCCCACGGGACCAATGTAACTCGTAGTAACTAACCTCGCAACCGCGGAACTACCGGTTCGAGAATATGATTGTAATTTGCATATTTACAGACTTATGCTTAAAAACATGGCGTTAAAGGGTGAGAACTAGAAACAGTCTCCGAACGGCCCCATGGGTGGGACCAACACCTCCCACGGGACAATTGTAATTCGTAGGAACTGACCCCGCAGTCGCGGGACTCCCGGTTTGTGAATACGACGATAATTTGCATATTTCTAGACTTATGCGTAAAAACATGGCGTTAGAGGGTGATATCTCGAAACTGCCCCCGAACGTCGCCATGGGTGGCACCAACACCTCCCACGGGACCAATGTAACTCGTAGGAACTGACCACGCAGCCGCGGGACTCCCAGTTTGGGAATACGACGATAATTTGCATATTTATATACTTAGGCTTAAATACATTGCGTTAGAGGGTGAGAACTCGAAACCACCGCCGAACAGCCCCGTGGGTGGAACCAACACCTCCCACGGGACCAATATAACTCGTAGGAACTGACCCCGCAGTCGCGGGACTCCCTGTTTGAGAATAGGATGATAATTTGCATATTTATAGACTTAGGCTTAAAAACATGGCGTTAGAGGGTGAGATCTCGAAACTGCCCCCGAACAGCCCCTGGGTGGCACCAACACCTCCCACGGGACCAATGTAACTCGTAGGAACTGACCCCACAGCCGCGGAACTCCCAATTTGTGAATACGATGATAATATGCATATTCATAGACTTAGGCTTAAAAACATGGTGTTAGAGGGTTATATCTCGAAACTGCCCCCGAACGTCCCCGTGGGTGGCACCAACACCTCCCACGGGACCAATGTAACTCGTAGAAACTGACCCCACAGCCGCGGGACTCCTAGTTTGAGAATACGATGGTAATTTTCATATTTATAGACTTAGGCTTAAAGACATGGCGTTACAGGGTGAGAACTCAAAACTGCCCCCGAACGGCCCCGTAGGTGGAACCAACACCTCCCACGGGACCAATGTAACTCGTAGGAACTGATCCCGCAGCCGCGGGACTCTCGGTTTGAGAATACGAGGGTAATTTTGATATTTCTAGACTTAGGCTTAAAAATATGGCGTTAGAGGGTGAGAACTCGAAACTGCCCCCGAACGGCCCCGTGGGTGGCACCAACACGTCCCACGAGACCAATGTAACTGGTAGGAACTGACCCCGCAGCCGCGGGACTCCCGGTTTGAGAATACGACGGTAATTTGCATATTTATAGGCTTTGGCTTAAAAACATGGCGTTAGAGGATGAGAACTTGAAACAACACCCGAATGGCCCCATGGGTGGCACAAACACCTCCCATGGGACCAATATAACTCGTAGGAACTGACCCCACAGCCGCGGGACTCCCAGTTATAGAATACGATGATAATTTTCATATTTCTAGACTTAGGCTTAAAAACATGGCATTAAAGGGTGAGAACTCGAAACTTCCCCCGAATGGCCCCGTGGGTGGCACCAACACCTCCCACGGGACCAATGTAACTCGTAGGAACTGACCCCCCAGTCGCGGGACTCCCGATTTTAGAATACGACAGTAATTCACCTATTTATTAACTTAGGCTTAAAAATATGGAGTTAGAGGGTGAGATCTTGAAACTGCCCCCGAACGTCCCCGTGGGTGGCACCAACACCTCCCACGGGACCAATGTAACTCGTAGGAACTGACCCTGCAGCCGTGGGACTCCCAGTTTGAGAATATGACGATAATTTGTATGTTTATAGACTTAGGCTTAAAAACATGGCGTTAAAGGGTGAGAACTCGAAACTACCTCCGAGCGGCCCCATGGGTGGCACCAACACCTCCCACGTGACCAATTTAACTCGCAGGAACTGACCCCGCAGCCGCGGGACTCCCGATTTGAGAATACGACGGTAATTTGCATATTTCTAAACTTAAGCAAAACATGGTGTTAATGGGTGAGAACTCGAAATAGCCCCCGAACGGCCCTGTGGATGGCACCAACACCTCCCACGGGACCTATGTAACTCGTAGGAACTGACCCCGCAGCCGTGGGACTCTCGGTTTGATAATACGACGGTAATTTGAATATTTATAGACTTAAGCTTAAAAACATGGCGTTAGAGGGTGAGAACTCAAAACTGCCACCGAACGGCTCCGTGGGTGGCACCCACACCTCCCACGGGACCAATGTAACTCGTAGGAACTAACCCCGCAGCCGCGGGTCTCCCGGTTTGTGAATATTACGATAATTTGCATATTTCTACTTGGTTACTGATCATTTTAACTCATATTTGTAATTTTTCAGCTTGATTGAATTTGTTGTAAAACTACTTGGTTACTGATATTTTTTTTATGTATCCTATCATTTGTTGGATTTTTGCACACGGAACAAACGAAGGAGGCAATGGTCTACAGCATGAAGATTGTTTATATGTTGTGGACATTCAGTATTTTGTTTTTTGTGTTACAGCCGTGCGGGCTTTTATTGTTTAGTTTTATGGTCGTGCGGGCTTTTATAATTTGATTGTTGAATTTTATGGCCGTGCGGGCTTTATAATAAGTAGGTTTTACATTTACAGGTTTTGGAATGTCAAGAAAATAGAGGAAACTCTGCCCAATTTTTTTTTTGGTCTGTGAATTATAAAGACGTGTAATATTTATAAGTTTGTATATATATTTGTTTATTAACAACGTTCTCGATTCGCATTTTGTAATTCTTTTTATTGTTTTGCCAATAATAAATATTTGTAACACCTCGTACGCGTCAAACGTTACACGTAGCAACTGATGGTGCACTCACAGGACCCCCAATTTTAGGATTGGAACAAAAAAATACATTTTAAAAAAAAATTATAGTTAAATATGGTCATGGACTTTATCCATGACCATTTTTATTTTTTCTTCACGCATAAAAATGGTCGCGACCAAAGTCCGCGACCATTTTTTTCGTCAAGGTTGTGGGTCACGGATTCGGGCCGTGACCAATTTTTTTAAATTTTATTGTCACAATCGTGGGTCGCGGAGTTTGGCCTCGATCAATTTGTCACAGTTGTGGGTCACGGATCAGGGCCGCGACCAATTTTTTTAAAATTTTTTGTCACGGTCGTGGGTCGTGGACTTTGATCGCGACCAATTTGTCACGGTTGTGGGTCACGGATCAGAGTCGAGACCAATTTTTTTAAATTTTTTTTGTCACGATCGTGGGTCGCGTACTTTGGCTGCGACCAATTTGTCACGTTTGTGGGTCACAGATCAGGGCCGCGACCAATTTTTTTTTTATTTTTTTGTCACGGTCGTGGGTCGCGGACTTTGGCCGCGACCAATTTGTCACGGTTGTGGGTCACGGATCAAGGCCGCGACCCGTCACGACATGGGTCACGGCCTAAGTCCGCGACCATCTGCCGTGACCATTTTTTGGTCACGGACTTCGGCCGCGACCCATGAAAATGGACGAAAATGGTCACGCCCGAAATGGTCACGACCCAAGTCCGCGACCCACAGCTTTGGTCAGGGATTTTGGCCATGATCAATCGCCAGTTTTGGTGTAATATATGATTACACACCTCCCTAAATCGCTATCATAAGGGAAGTTGCGTGCGTATGGTGATACCCCCTGGCTAATGAATGCAGGGTGGATATAGTCCTAGGCCATATAGGTGATTATTTTACTGCGCTGATGAGGTGATTTTGGGTGTGGTCATGACTCTTCCGGGGGCATATGGCCACTTCCCGACATTGGTAGGATCCCAAGTTGTCTTGTTTGATGGGCCCTGGAAGATGATAGCCATTTAGGGGCGCGGACAGTGGGGAAACCCGGAGGGGCGGTCTTAGATTTTGTTAAAGCATTTTCTGATAATAAAATGGCTTTAATACATTTCCTGGATGGAAGAAGGGAATTGGGTTATATATATTGGCTTCGGATGCGTTTCCCGGATGGAAGAAGGAAAATGGAAGCATATGGTTTGAAAAAGCATTTTTATGATAATAAAAAGGGCTTTTAAATACATTTTTCCTCGATAGAAGAAAGGAAATAAAATTGGTAATAAAAGAATTGAAATAAGATTGAGTTGGTAAACATTTGATAAAATGCTTTACGATTTATATATATTCCTTGAGAAGGAATATGAGTTATGTTGTTAGATGGTGGATTTAATTATTTATGCCCCTTTGAGTAATTGTAGATGAGACCTCCCATATAAACATATATATTTACTTCATGATGACGGTCCAATGGATCTCAACGATCAACCTTGCCTAAGTAGTAGTGTATCGGTGGGGTTCCTTGTTTGGATTTCGCTTTGCGAGATACCCCACGCACGAATAGCACATAGTGTTGAGAATGGGGAGAAGTTAGCCCTTAGTATTTTGGTTAACTAGATCATCATTGATATCACGCTAGGTTGTGCTTTTAGAATGAGAGGTGAGAAATATTATGTTAATTGTGAGAGAATTACGCACTTAACTGTCATGCATTTTAGTCACATGGTAATCATATCAAACCGGGCCCTGACCCGTATATATTTCTTGTTGTGCATGCAACTCTTTGTCCGTTCAGGTGCTCTACCGTGAGGACACCCGTATTGGCATTCCATTCCGGTGTCATGGAGCTATGGTATATCGCGGATGTTATAGGGTATTTGATGTAGACGCTTCTTTTATTTGTATTATAGTTACGTTCAGTTTATTTATTCGGTTGTGTTGCCCAAGATTTTTATTCATTTTATTATTACTATGATATTAAATTTGTAATACTCATTGTACTATTTGTATTGGTCTGTTCACCGACAGCTTATTCGGTGATTATTTATTATATGGTCTTTCCTTATCCGTTGATTTTTTATATCCACCATTTTTACAAACGGGATTGTCGAAGTACTTTTCTTTTACTTACTAATTTTTTTTTCATATTGGCAGTCCGTTTTTCTAAAATGATTGGTGGTTATCTCATACTATTATTTTAATCGACAGTGTTGCTGAGAATGGACCATCTATGATTCCTGTGAATATTAGAGTATTGGGCTGGCCACCTATTATTTTAGTAGGCGGGTTGTCACAGATGGTATCAGAGCATCAGGTTCTAGAGTCCTTAGGAATCTGTACGGATGTTCTACGTCTTCTACCTTTCTTTTGACTTGATATAGAACTTTAGGATTAAGATCGTTAATTTATCTAGTGAGATTTCGTTCTCCTGCTATGATATGAGAACCTCAAAAATCCTTTGCGCGTTCATGTGAGATTCACAAGTCGTCAGATGAAGGGCATCAGGATGGACGTTGTGGAGTCGTCACGAGACGAGACTACTAAGAACTGTAAGCTATAGTCTGGAATGAGGGACGCTTTGGAGGTTTCTCCCTTCATAGCATTATTTTATATTGCTACCGCGACTACTAAGTACAGTAGAATAGTTTTATAAAGTACCACTGCCAGTGAGAGTGGTACTAAGCTTGGGATTCCAAGCGACGCTAATTTGAAGTTGAGGGGTCCTCGACAAGGACCACATGTTGAAGTTCGATTAGGTAGAGGAAGTGTAACCTCGTGCGTTGGAAACATATGGCCCCGGAGTTTTGGCCTAGGAAGGGGTATAGAACTACCCAGGTGCGAAGATTGAAGAAAAATCTTTCACCTATTGGACTGAGATTAAAGTGGCGGATATGATAGTGGCTTCATTTTGGTTGAGCGGGAGGTTTTGCCCATAGATAAACCCATTAGACATTTTCAACACCGAGTTTCACTGGGATATTTGGAATGATGAGAAAGTAGATTCTCAAGTATTCACGTGAGGTTTGGTCAGAGGTCGATCGTGAATAAGGGTGTTACGGTTAAGGAAGCTATGCACCGAAATAGGATTGGTACATGGAAGATAGAGAGCCTTTCAATGGAAATGATAGGCTCACAAGTAAGTGTTGTTAACACTTCAGGAGAAGTAGTGCTTGTGAGACCCCAACGGTGGATATCCACCTGGGGAAGACTCATGGAACTAAGGCCGGGGAGGCTGGTAGAATGTTCTCTTTACTAGGGAAGTTAAGGAAACTACGCATTTTGATCTTGTCGATTGAAGTCAACAGACAAGAATAGGGTACCTAGTTAGGGCATAGATGGAAGTACCTTGATTCGGTTAAGACTAGAAGTTATGTGTCTGAGAACCATTGGTTGTGGCCAAGGTGATTGACAAGGATGTTTGTGGGAATTCCAGCTTAGCTAAGGGTGGTTCATTCCTTATGATAAGATGGAGTAGTATTGTATTTACCTTAGATTCGGGTGTGTATATTGAGTTTGTGGCACTATCGGTGTATTTATATGGCTTCCGTAGAAGGAAAATTCAACATTTTTCTCACTCGTTATAAATCGGGTGTTGGAAAATTATATATATATGTGTGTTAAGTACTGCTCGTATTATATGTGTTATACGGGTGGGTATACCCATGGATTGGATGGTGCGATAGCAAGCGAATGAATCGCGAGCTATCCTAATTCTAGTTCTAAAGAAGGACAAGTTGTTCTATAATATCTCTCCTGGATATAGGTTAAGACTTTATAGAGGTTGTTTACGGTGTGTAGGTAGTTTTCATTTCTTGTTTTTTTTTTTTTTTTTATTATTTGTTTGCTTTTCTTGTGTATGGTGTTGCTTTATCTCCACGACTAACAAGTTAAGTGGATTGTGTCGGAGGGGTTCCCTATTTGGATTTCGCTTTGCAAGACACTCCGCGCATAAACCTTAACGACGTTGGGAGTGGAGAGATGCTATGTTTATTTTTTTCTTTTCTTTTCTTTTTCTTTCCTTTCTTTATTTTTATGGTTGAGTGTTGGGTTAGAAAGTTTAGCTGAGAATCATGTAATTGAGTGATTAAGGGTTGATTTAAAGTGCAATATATGAGCACTGTAATAGACCTTCCCTCTGATCGATGTGGGGGAGACTTGGATAAGAAGTCGAGTTGAAACTTATGGTTATACCTTAATGAGAAGGCCATATAAAAAGATGTATGTATGTATCTTGGGATAAAGCAATTGTGGCATCTTACAGAAAGTAAATGCCAGGTTAATTAAATTTCCAGTTGATTGAGTTGGTAGGACTTAGAAGTAGGAGTTCGTTATTAGGGTTACGAGTTAGAGTCTTAGCGATCCCGATCATGTTTCTTAGACCGTTACTTCTTGACGACCGACGATACGAGGTAGTAGTATAATGGGAGGGTTCCTTATTTGGATTTCGCTTCGGCGAGACGTCCCCTGCATGAACCCGAGTGAATGTCGAAAGTCAAGAAAGGTCTTGGACACTAGGGGTATCATTAGGATAATACTTGTATGACATAGATAGGATATATATATCGACTTTAGGATTCTTAGGACGTTAGGCCCTTAGGGCATGTGATGTTATTTTAGGAAGGTGGTAGGGAGTTGACCACAATGGGATTGTGGGTTAACTCTAAGTAGGAATTCGGTCCCTAGAACGAGTACTATGGGATATCGAGTGATTACAAACGTTAGGCCATAGATGGTGGGGCCTCTTAGATAGAGCATTACGTCGGTAACCTAACTTTCGGAGGAGTTGAAGGATTAGCTGACTTTTACTCCTGCGCTCATGTTGTTATGATCAAGAATGGATTTAACAAACGAGTCTCTGCCAGGAATGGGAAGTATTAATACGGGAGCATGAACTCCTTTTATTTATGCGTTTCACAAACTTAAATGTTCTGAGAATTATTATCGCACGCTTGACTTGAGTACGTAGCAGTAGTATGGACTTAACGAGATCGAGGCATTTCTTCCTGGGCAGGAAATTGATCTTTCACGAGAAACATGTTGGAGTTCATCAAGGACTTTCAAAATGAAGATTCCCTTTCTCTAAGGAGATACAAATGCGTTAGTTGGTACGCCGAGTAGGGAAAAAAATGGGAGTGGTTGAAGTTAACCTAATGCCGAAAGGCATACCTCGAATGGGGGTGCATTGACTTAAATCTAGGATGGGAGTAGTGGCTCTTATGGGTCGAATTTTTCGTACAATAGTTCGGGTCGTTTCATAATTGTGGTACTGTGAGTGTCCTAGTGTAGTTATTCCCTAGTAAGGGTATAACGTGATTCGGGAATAAAGGATATTTGTGCCGAGAGGTGTAGGTATCTCCTTTCGTAGTAGAAAGGTAGGATCAATAGTTCATTAGGAACGATTTGGTGCTATGGTAGAGCACGAGGATGGTATAATAAGACCATATAGCAATGACCTTAGTCCAAGTCCAATGGGGACACCGCACTACCGAGTGGTTTTCTAGGAATGATAGAACGATTGTTTCGTATGGTGTACCCTTTATATGGTTATACTTTGTGTCTGAATTTTAAGGGAAAAATTACCTTCTAAGGGGGGGAGTATGTAACAACCCGGACTTTTGGGCAACTATTTTATATTATTTTGCCTGATGGGCAAATTTTATAAAATAGGGAAAGTTGGAGAAAATATTATTTTCCGTGATATTTAGGGATAATATTTACTATGTTTTGTCTATTTACCGTTATGAGAAGGTAAATAGCATTATATTATTTTTTATTGGGTCGTTATATGTAAAACGACGGTTATGACCTATATTTAAAAATGGGTAAAGTTAATGAAATAAAATCAAATTGGAACACAAGAATAGTTCGCGTTATTCTAAATGTCAAAATAGGGGGTACGGTTGTTTTTAGAATAGTCGAGATAGTCGAAATAAGTGCCCAGTTGTAATTTTTGAGATTCGAGCATTTTTAAGGGGTTATGACTCAATTAAGTGGTTACGAGTCATTTTAGTGGTGTATTAACACTTAAAAGAGGTGGATTATGTTTTAGAACCCTTATAAGTTCCCCCACCCCTCTTATTTTCTCATTTGTGTTAGAAACCAAGGGAGAAAGATATATATATATATATATATATATATATATATAAGAGGGAGTTGGGAGAAATGGAGAAAGAGAGAGAAAATGGAAAATTTGGGCTGGAATCCGTTGCTACCGGAGGAGGATCAGAGACTACAATCTCGAGGCAAGTTTCTTACTTGCTAGATATTGATTTAATGTGATAAATTGTATGTATAGTTAGGTTTTTTTAAGATTTAAACCCTAATTGGGTTTTTTGTGATTTAAACCCTTACATCCTAGTTTTAATTTGATTTGAGGATAATAAATTAGTTAATGACTGTGTGGGAATCATTTGGTAGTATTTGTTGTTGTTGATGTTGGAAGAAATCAAAGATTTAAGATTTTGGGATTTTAGGGTTTATGCAACCCGTAGCCCCAACTTGGGTTTTCTGCATGACCGAATCGATTCGGACCTAGGGGTGCATCGATTCAGATAAGGGAAAAAATACAGGTTTGGGCAAATCGAATCGATTCGGGTTGGGGATGAATCGATTTGGCTTTTGCAGGAAGTCAAGTTTTACTCACCGAATCGATTAAGCTTCTTGGCGAATCGATTCGCAAGGGCGAATCGATTCGGCCCTAGGGGCGAATCGATTCGGTTGCCCTCTTTTTGTGAGATTTTTTTCCTTGTTTTGTTTTAGCCCTTTTCTTTTAGGTTCAAGGTTTAGGAACCTTCCTTTGGGAAGTAATGAGGAGTCCTAGAGGCTTGTTGGGTAGACAAATGTCCTAAATTAATAGGGGATACTTAGGTTTACCCCGAGGGCTAGTTTGTGTAGGTTAATGTCCGTATGAAATAGGAAGTTAACCTAAGGATAAATTGGAGATAAAATGAGAGTATGGAGACTTTTGGGAGTCCATTATTAAGGGGGAATTCATTTTAATGGTTTATGAGAATATATGAGCTTTTGGAGGCTAGTTTGAGGATAATAGCGCTTCGGGTCTTAGGTCATTAATAAAATATGACACTAAGAATAAGAATTTCATATTCTAAAATATGGTACTAAATGAATAAGTACAAATGGTTTTTGACAATATAAAAGTGGATGATTTCAAAATGGAAAAGTAATGATTTTCATAAATGTTAATTTATGATTACACACCTACCTAAATCGCTATCATAAGGGAAGTTGCGTGCTTATGGTGATTCCCCCTGGCTAATGAATGCAGGGTGGATATAGTCCTGGGCCATATGGGCGATTATTTTACTGTGCTGATGAGGTGATTCTGGGTGTGGTCATGACTCTCTCGCAGGCATATGGCCTCTTCCCGACGTTAGTAGGAACCCAGGTTGTCTTGTTTAATGGGCACTGGAAGATGATACCCATTTACGGGCGCATCCAGTGGGGAAACCCGGAGGGGCGATCTTAGATTTTGTTAAAGCATTTTATGATAATAAAATGGCTTTAATACATTTCCTGGATGGAAGAAGGGAATTGGGTTATATGTATTGGCTTCGGATGCGTTTCCCGGATGGAAGAAGAGAAATGGAAGCATATGGTTTGAAAAAGCATTTTTATGATAATAAAAAGGGCTTTTAAATACATTTTCCTGGATGGAAGAAAGGAAATAAAATTGGTAATAAAATAATTGAAATAAGATTGAGTTAGTAAACATTTGATAAAATGTTTTACCATTTATATATATTCCTTGAGAAGGAATAGGAATTATGTTGTTAGATGGTGGATTTAATTATTTATGCCCCTTTGAGTAGTTGTAGATGAGACCTCCCATATAAACATATATATTTACTTCATGATGAGGGTCCAATGGATCTAAACGATCAACCTTGCCTAAGTAGTAGTGTATCGATGGGGTTCCTTGTTTGGATTTCGCTTTGCGAGACACCCCACGCACGAATAACGCATAGTGTTGAGAATCGGGAGAAGTTAGCCCTTAGTACTTGGGTTAACTAGATCATCATTGATATCGCGCTATGTTGTGCTTTTAGAATGAGAGGTGAGAAATATTATGTTAATTGTGAGAGAATTACGCACTTAACTGTCATGCATTTTAGTCACATGGTAATCATATCAAACTGGGCCCTGACCCCTATATATTTCTTGTTGTGCATGAAACTCTTTGTCCGTTCAGGTGCTCTACCTCGAGGACACCCGTATTGGCATTCCATTCCGATGTCATAGAGCTATGGCATATCGCGGATGTTATAGGGTATTTGATGTAGACGCTTCTTTTCTTTGTATTCTAGTTACGTTCAGTTTATTTATTCGGGCATGTTGCCCAATCTTTTTATTCATTTTATTATTACTGTGATATTAAATTTGTAATACTCATTGTACTATTTTTATTGGTCTGTTCACCGACAGCTTATTCGGTGATTATTTATTATATTGTCTTTCCTTATCCATTGATTTTTTATATCCACCATTTTTACAAATGGGATTGTCGAAGTTCTTTTCTTTCACTTAATAATTTTTTTTCTTATTGACAGTCTGTTTTTCTAAAATGATTGGTGGTTATCTCATACTATTATTTTAATCGACAGTGATGCTGAGAATGGACCATCTCGATTCCTGTGAATATTAGAGTATTGGACTGGCCACCTATTCTTTTAGTAGGCGGGTTGTCACATATGTATGTTTCATTTCATCCGAAGCCATAATCATTTACATTTTATAAGTAATTCACATTTTATCCGGAGCCATACGTAGTTCATATCGTCATTACAACCTCAAAAAATAAGTGAACTTCAAATTTAATTCTTCCAACACCCTATTTGCGGTGTTATAATAGTAACCATCAAGACTAACATAGCTCAATTGAGCCTCTAAAGTCTCCCAAACATAACACTACAACTCCTAGTTTCATAATAATCAACTAGAAGAAAAGAATGCCCTAACATCAATCGGCATATCCCCGAAAAATCCACCACATAACTCTTTTCTAATGTATGGTAGTTAACTAACTCATCTAGGACTCTAGGACTGTAAGTTTACTTCATACAAGAAAGTTACTAGGTCCTAAGCCTAAATAAAAAGAATAAAAATTGAGTTAGAAAAACAACTCAAGAACAACCTGATTCCGAATCGATTCGCCCAAGGGCCGAATCGATTCGCCCCAAGCAGCGAATCAATTCGGACGACAAACCCAAAATTTTGCAGTTGGCCGAATCGATTCGACCCTAACCCGAATCGATTCGGGTTTTGCAGACCTGTAAGCTGACCCCTTAGTGAAATCGATTCGCCCGAGGGCCGAATCGATTCTCCTCTGTGAATTTTCCAAGAATGGCTTATGGGTTATAAACCTTAGTTTTTCTCCAAAACTCAAATATCTTCCATATTTACACACATCCAACAAAATTAGACTACCCCAAATCATCCTACATGATTATTGACTACTAAAACCCACAATTTCATCATCATAAACTAAGATTAGGGTTAAAAAACCATAAATTCCATTTTTTATCCATAAATGTTAATACACAACTATCACACAATTTACTCATCTTAAATCTTATATTAGCAAGTAGAAAACTTTCCTTAAGGTTAGAATTTCAGATTTCTCTGTGGTAGAAGCAATCCCAATCTTCAATCTCCAAATCTCTCATCTTTCTCCACTTGTCCCTTCCTCTCTCTTTCTCTCTTTTCTCTCTATGTTTAACACATATAATTGGGAAATTAAGGGATTTAGAAGACCAAAATCGGGGCTTAAGTCTAAAGTTCCCAAATAAAATGGTTAATACCACATTAAAATGACTCCCAAATACGCATTTAAGTTAAAACCAGTCAAAAGTGTCCGGAACCTAAAAATACAATATGACACTTATTTTGACTGTCTCGCACATTTCGGGACTAACTACGCCCTCTAAAATGGCATCCGGCAATTTTATAATTTATTTCGAGTTCCGGTTTCATAAACCATAATGTCATTTAAAACACATGACACTATACAACATGCAATATGATGATATTTACTTACACATACAATAAATATGCAACGATCCAGTAAATATTAACTTTCAACTGATTCAATTAATATTTACTCCAGTTCCCAACATTTTATATAATTACTTCATGCAGTAAATTAATATAAAATGAGTGTCTTAAAAGCGAGGGTTGTTACATCTAGATAGATGGGAAGAGTATTTTCAAGTATTATTAAACGAAGAATATCCCATAAAATATGTCAAGAACATTTAATCGAATATAGGAATGGTATGTTCGATTACTGAAAAAGAAGTAGATATATTAATATGAAAAATGGGAAGGAATAAAGTGGTTGGCACAGATAAAATACCCATAGAGGCATGGAGGATCCTTGAGAGGATAGGGGTAGAATGTTTAACATGTTTATTTAATAAAATTTTAAATGAATGAAATATTCCAGATGAGTGGAGGAAAAGCGCCATAATACCTTTGTATAAAAATAAAGGGGATATACAAAATTGCGATAATTATAGAGGAATCAAACTGATGAATCACACTATGAAACTATGTGAAAGGGTTATAGAGAAAAGATTAAGAAATAAGTCAACAATTTCGGACAATCAATTTGGATTTATGCCAGGGAAATCCACCATGAAAGCTAGTTACTTATTGAGAAAGTTAATGGAGAAATATAGAAGTAAGAATAAAAATTTACATATGGTCTTTATAGACTTAGAAAAGGCATATGATGGAATATCTAGAGATATAATATGGTGTTATTTAAGGAGGAAAAGAATCCATATGAGTTATAATAATGTTATTGAAGATATGTATGGTAACGCAAAGACTAGAGAAAGAACTATTCGTGGAGAGACTAATTATTTTTCGATTAAAGTGGGTCTACACTAGAAATAAAACTGAATTTATCGAATGTAAATTTAATAACGAGGTATCTGATAGCATAATGTTAAAGATTGAATAAAAAGTGATAAACCATTTCGTTATTTAGGTTCAGTGATACAAAGTAATGGGGATATTGATGAAGATGTTACAAGTAGAATATCAATTGGTTAGATGAAATGGAGACAAGAAAGTGGGATGTTATGCGATAAGAGGATAAATAATAAACTCAAAGGAAAATTTTATATAACAGTTGTTTGTCCAGCAACCATATATGGAGCGGAGCGCTAGGCTTTAAAGAAAAAACATGAAAAAGGTCTCTATGTTAGTGAGATGAGGATGCTCTGATGGATGATAGCAATTACTAGAAAGGATAAGATTAAAAATCACTATGTGAGAGAAAACTTAGGAGTATCTCCCATTAGCGATAAATTAAGGGAAAATAGACTTAGATGGTACGGACATGTGTTACGTAGACCGATAGATGAACCTATAACAGGAGGAAGCTTATTGGAAATAGAGGGGAAAAGGGAAAAGGGCCTCCCTAAGCTATTGTGGGAGGAAATTATTAAGAGAGATATTAAGGCATTAAAAGATAATATTGTTAATAATATATTAGAATGGAAAATGAGAATTCGTGTGGCCGACTTCATATGATGGGATTAAGGACAGTATGATGATGATTATGACTTTACTTTTTTTTGTACACCATGTGTCCATATGCAATCTCACTATCGTAGCATGATGTCACAAATTCGTCGCACGTGCAATGAACATGAGCACCAACTAGTGTGCGTCTCTCTCTCTCTCTCTCTCTCTCTCTCTCTCTATATATATATATATATATATATATATATATATATATATATATTTGTGTGTGTGTGTATGTGCGTGTGTGTGTGTGCACGTGCGAGCGTGTCGCATGGAAACACAACCCATTCAAACCACCCAAGAAAATCACCGGCCACAAATAAATAACACCAACAAATTGTTAACACATTATCTTCTTTTATACTAACGTGTATTTACAAAGTTATATATATACACACACATATACACGAAAAAAGAACAAATTGAAGCACTTTAACAAACCCAAACCCATTTACGACTTAAACAAAATAACTGATATAAATATCAACACAACTCTTTATTTAACACAAATGAAAAGTGGAGTCCACCTGAGGACTAAATATGGGGATAAAAATAATTGTGAAACCGATTTGAGGAAGGACGATGTCTATTGGGTAGAGCTATGAATTTTTTGGGCAAAGAGAGTGAAGAAATAAAACCATTTTCGCTCTAGTTGCGTCAATCTAAACTTGGGAGTGTGAAGAGAATAACTTTCTTTAATAGTTGGTTGTCCTTTCATTTTGTTGTCCTTTCAATTTCTTTAAGAAAAATGAAGAAATATGGTAAAAAGACATTAAAGAACGGTTAATGTTTTGGGAAGATTCATGGACTCCCTTCTAGTGTAGAGAAAGATGACGAGCTGTAAATCTTAATCTATTCGGATGGAGATGGTAAAAATTTATTAAAATTTACTGAGGTATACGTGTAATCACTAAGATTAGAGACTTTGTTTTTAAATATACTAATATGCAACCCACATTTAATCTATTTTCATCTTCATAAAATTTAAAAATTCTCATATATTAAATAAGGAAAAGTTATACACTGTAATACCAATAAATATACCATGAGTTGTTCACACAACCTTTCTCTCTTTCATCATTTTCGTTATATATATATATATATATATATATATATATATATATATAATGGTAAAAACAATTATGAATATTCAAATGGGAAAAATATTTATATAGAACACACAAATTCTTGGAGTAGCTTAAATTATAATTAGAAACCTAATTTTTTTTATTTTTTTTGTGCTAAATACTAAACGATATATTAATTGAAAAGAACATGCTTATAACTATAAACAATTAGTAATAACTAGCTTGTCATCCATGCCATGTACATGCATATTACAATATTTGTTGGAATATAACCAAGACAATTATAACAAATGAAATAGATAATCAATTATAAAAAGAAAAATCTCACCATGTTAAGACTATTTGTACAGAGGGATTACATTACAAATGAAAGCCCATATATTCTTCGTCATATGATTTGTATATGTATAGATTAATAAAGAGAGAAGTAAGTACCTTTCTAGGTGGATACTTACTATGTTGATGCAATGGTTTTTAATCCGAGTATATATACTATAGATATAGTTAGTGATTGAGTAAAGTAATAGTGATTTTGTATGCAAAATATCATGTTTGCTCTACATTCTATTTTATACAAATATATCTAATATTTCTTCTTTCTTTCTATGACAATTACTGATCATAATCAAATTAACATCGATACCTAGTGCAATATTGAGTTTATGAAAAGATTAGACCATATAAGGTTAAGCCTAGTTTGGCATAAATATATAAATTTTATATAGAAACTTGTTAATAGAATTAGGATACATGGACAATTTTAGAGAAAATGAGAGTTTCTCACTAATTGATGTGATAACAATTAGGGGTGGGGGTCACCCCTTATTTGGTAGAATTGGTAGAATCCTAATAGGAGTGGACATCCACATAAATAGGATAAATACAAATATTTATAACAGTTCCCCTTAGATGTACAATATTTCCACCATTCAATGATTATAGCCTCATTAAAACCTCAGTAAGTAATACCCATTGAGCAAAAAACTATGTGAAGGAAAAAGAGTACAACTTTTGTGACCATTGAGTCGGTGTTCAACGTGCTTACTGCTGGCTCGTTAAAACATTTACGGGAAAACCCAATGGGACAAAACATAGTCAAAGGAAAAAAATTGCAATCCACAAATTTCCCAAATAACATATTCTTGTATCCTCCCCATGTCAGTGCTCCCCATAATTGATATGTTCAATTTCACTGTTGGTGGAGTTGATGCATTCTAATCTCATACACAAACTTTTGAAATGTTTCCTTTGGTATACTTTATGAAAAGACGAGCTAGTTTGTCACTTAAACGAACTTGCAAGATTTTAATCTCATTTTCTTCTAAAGCTTGTGAGGGAAGAAAAACTTTGGCGAAATTTACTTGGTTTTGTTTCTTTTGATGAATCCATTTTTAATTTGTGTTATACATGCTACATTGTTTTCATAGATTACACTTGGATCATCTGTAATATAACGAAATTGACAAGAACTATGAATATACTGAATTAAAGATCTCATCCATACACATTCACGTCTAGTTTCATGAAGAGATAAAATTTCATATTGGTTAGAAGAATTATTTACTAAAGTTTATTTAGTCGAGCACCAAGAAATAGCATTATTACCACTAAGAAATACATAATCTGTCTGAGAATGGCCCTTATAAAGACTAGAGAGATATCTATAATCTACATAACCAACTAACTTGGAACTATTAGAATTATAAGAATAAAATAAACTCATGTCAGTGTTTCTACATAGATATCTTAGGATAAAATAAAATAAACCCATATCTTTGGTTAGTTCAAAACTATATCTAGCAACAATGTTCACATAGAATGAAATATATGGCCTAGTGCATTGTGCCAAGTACAACAATGCACTAATTGCACTTACATAGGGTACTTCTGGACCCAATATTTCTTTATCTCACTCTTTTGGAATGATATAGATCTTTCTTTATGTCCGAAGACCGAATAAACATGAGTGTACTTAGTGGGTGCACTTTACCCATATTAAAACGTTTTGATACATTTTTAGTATAATTAAACTAATGGACTAAAATCCCACTGGAATTTTTCTTGATCTATAGGCTGAGACAAAATTTAGTTTTCCCAAGGTCTTTCATCTTAAATTCATTTTTCAAATAGTTATCACTTGTTTCAAGCTTTTTTGAAGTCCCTATTAAATTTATGTTATCCACATAGACTGGTACTACTTCATATCTTTTTAAGGATATCTTTATAAATACACAAGGGAAAATTGGATTGTTTTCATACCTTTTTTTGGACAAGTATTCACTAAGACAATTGCACAACATTATTTCGGATTGCTTTAAGCCGTACAATGAATGGATTAGTAGGACTGAGTGCGTACTCCTTGACTTCTCTTCTGGCAAAGGAAATCCTTCAGGGATTTTTATGTATATTTATATGTCTAAGTCCCCATATAAATAAGCGATCTCAACATGCATGAGCCTCATATCAAGATTTTAAGAAAACGCTAAGCCAATCATATATTGGAAAGTTATACCTTCCATAAGGGGGCAATATATTTCCTCAAAATCAATCCCAGGTTTCTTCAGGAAACCTTGTGCCAAAAGTCGTGCCTTCTATCTTTTTATTACAATAACCCATCGGTAACCTACCGAGTTAAAACCATTTGGGGTTTGTATAATAGGTCTAAATACACCACGTTTACTCACAGACTCAAGTTTTGCATTGATTGCAATTTTCCATTTTGACCAATATACTCTTTGTCAAAATTCATTTAGAGTGTGTGGCTCATCATTATTATCACTTCCATGGGAAATTCGTGTAGCTACTATGTATAAAAATACATCATCTATGACAGTTTATTTAGGATCCCACATTTCTCCTGAATATGTATAAAACATAGAGATCTCATTATTATCATTAGATAACTTTTCCTCTTCAGGGACTTCTATAGTAATTTCATGGAATTATATCTTTCTAGAGACAATAACCTCTTCAAATGTTCAGAGGAAGTGAATATTTTATTCAAAACCTCTTAAGGAGTGCTATGAGGGCATGATTTTTCATTTGATATCCACTTTAAAGGAGCAAAATATTTACAACCTATAGGTTTTCCAAGCTTTGGCATATAAGAAATTAATTTGTTGTTGAAATTAAAGTTTTTCCCACGAGTATATTAATTCTAGATGGCATATTTGCAGCGGGCACATGAGACTTGGTTTCTTTTGTAGCATCATTGAATGCATCGGGTAATTTATTTATAATTTAGTGAAGATGAAATATCCTTCACACTTTATGATCACATTGAGCAGTACAGGAGTCTAGATGAGACAAAGTCAAAGTGTTCCATGTTAATTCTCGTCGTTCTTCAAGAACAGAACGTACTTATAGTACATTCGTTCCTCCTCTAATGGCGGGAAGAGTGTATCATCAAAATGATAGTCCACAAATCTAGCGTTATGTTACACCACCCTAATTAAATATCGGGTGATCATAAATTTATTAAATTAAAATAGGTTTCTCATTTGGTTCATTCTTAACATCATTGTCGAAAACCATATTACTTACTAAACACCAAATGGTTAATTAAGAGAGTGTTAAGTTTTATCTTTCATTAAACAGATAACAATACGCAGAAATAACATAAACTGAACCATAGGCACAATCACTGTCTAAAATAATACTGAAATAATAAATGACCTGCGGAATAAGCCATCGGCTATAAAATCCAAAACCAAAATATCCAACCGCTAATAATTAATCTCAAAACAAAATCTGAACTGAAATAATATGAATAAGTTCTAAAGGCAACACGTCCAAAATTAAATACTGAGATAAGATTCCTAATCTAGGAATGCAATAAAAGAAGCATTTACTCCAGCTCATGCATGCATCCACATATGTCGCAGCTGCCTATCCCTGGAATTTATAATTAACTCTGGCGTCCATGGGGCTGGACATCTAAAAGGTTTTGAAAATATTTTCAGCAAGGGTTAGAACACAAAAAAAATTGAAAATATTTAGCAAGTGATTGAGTTTACAGTAATTAAAATGCATGAATGCTCTTCATATTTAAGTTAGTGTTTTACCCCCGTGAGATAATACTCACTCTCATCTAAAGTGCACACCTAACACTTTCTTCCTTTCCCTCCTAGTTGTACTACCCCGTTTAACTAGCCTTGTTATGAATACTTCTTGACACACTACTCTAGTCTGATGAATCTTCCTATTTTCATAAGTTTTTTTATCTCATTAACTTAATTAATCATCTTTAAATAATTTTATATAACAGTCTTAGACTTCAGCCTTTTTCCCATCTAATATTTTATTGTTCCCACACATATTTCCCATACAATACGATATAAAATTTTCAATCCCTTATTATTTATTTCGAGTCACCAATTAATAATAAAGTTCACACATACTGAGATTAATTTAGATATCACTATCGATAGTGTCTACTAAAACACACGTAATTATAAATATATATATACATATATACACACACACATCAATATTAAAATATATACGTATACGGCACCCCTAGGTGGAGACCTGCAATGCAGGCATAATCTATTATCAAGTCATGGTACATCATATACTAAATAAGGACATCGGTTTGAATATCACCCTCGAACCATAAAATCAAATCACACATTTTTGGAGGCGAACATAGTTCCAAGTCTACGGGTCATGCACACAGCAAACGTGCCCAATTAACAGTCGAAATTATCGTACACTCAGATATCACATACCTAGGTTCTATGTTCTGGGGTATAAGTCAAAATCCCCCTCCCCAATGGGCTCATCGGGGTAAGACTGTTCATGGCATGAAACCTCCCCTGATAGCAAATAGCCTAGGTATATTTACACATAAGATATTACACAATAGGCATTCACACATCCTATGCATTTATATCACATCAGTATAGGTATACCCTCAACCTATAGTATATGCCTCATACATATTATATTCGTTAATAATATTAACCATTATTTAATTCTCACATTATAATAATTTCCCTCCTAAATTCCCCCTTTTCATAGAGGTAAAATAAGAAGATACAATGTTTTTAGCAAGTTTTATATCCCTTACATTTAAAAATTTATGTTGGAACCCATAATTTTTAACCTTAAGAATTACTTCGACAAACTGATCCCTCGAATTGGTTCGACCCGACCCCCGAGTCGGTTAGCCCTATCTGGGATGCGACTCGTCTTCTTTGCGATGTTGTTTCCACCATTTTTAAACCCTTAAACATTTATTCATTAATCCTAAAACTCAAAACAATCCTACCCATCATATTTCCACTCTCAAAATACGTTTTAATCATCATATCAATCTTCAACCTCATTAAATTTATAATTTTCCCCAAAATCTCCCAATTTTGGTTTATAACAATTGATCCCGGTCTTAACCTAGATTCGATTTTATAAATCCAAATTACATGAGTTCAACTACTAGGTATCGAATAAAAATCAGATTATAAAAATCCTATATAATAATTTATCATCAATTGAGTCATTAATCTACACAATTTACTCCAATTATCAAAAACCCAATTTCATATCAACACCCTCCCAAAAATGGATATTCAGTTACACCCATTATGATATGAATCGATTATCATGGATTTACATTGAAAGAAATTTAACCGCTTGCCTTTATTGATTCTTAGGGTCTAATCCTTTGACGTAAACGGTGATTTGATAAAGAACACCCTCAATCCTTCCCGGTTTGGCTCCAAAAAATCTCCCTACTTTCTCCCTATTTTCTTCTCTACAGATCTAGGGTTTTCTAAATGATTTACGATTGCCACTAACTCCTTCACTTAGGTTAAATAATGCTAATCCCATTTTTAGACTAATCAGCCAAGCCCAAATGACCTGAACACCCCCGTGTGGGCCCGATAATGCCTAAAACTGTCCCGAGATCTAATTACTACCCTCGGGTACTCTTTTTGTCTATCTCGACCTATTCCGAATCAACTGTGAACTCCAAATATTCATTCGAGTTACTCTATACAAATTTTCTTATTTCCCTTCAAAATATGTTCCATGTGAAAATAAATAACAACCTGAACTAATTAAATCTATACCACCGAATTTAAATAAATTCTCCAAATTAAATACCTTCTCCATATCACCAATTTAATTTAAACCCCCAAATTAAATAAATTCTCAAATTAAATACAATCTCTAAATCACTAATTTAATTTAAATTTTATATCATCATAAGTAAGGGGTATTACATGCTTCTCCCCTTACAAAGGAATTCGTCCTCTAAATTCGAATAAGTCTATTACTCCAAGACTCAAATATACCCTTATTCACCTACTCCTAAGATCACTCCATATATTTATTCCCCTTATACTCACGGATTATTTTAAAATTAAATTAATTACCTAGGGCGCCCATACACCCTATACCCATTATTCTCACAGCATAAATGCTACATGGCTCCACTAGCCTTACATCGTAATATAACTTTTAACTCATAGTTATAACTACATATATGTATAATAAACAAGGTGCCAAACTCGTGTCCTAATGACCAAACATCTTCCGACTTCCAACGTTGCGCTAAGTTTTATACGTGGGATGTCTCACAAAGAGAAATCCAAACAAAGAATCCTCCCACCCCTTGATATACCACTACCTAACATTTTCGATCATTGAGATCCGGTAGGCCATTAGTCCATAGTACGTAGCCCCAAATCCTCATTTCCTGACATAAAAGTATAATTTTCCACTCGTATGTCACAAAAGATAACATACCATACGGCGCCCATACTATCACTGGTTTCTCTTTGCTAAGATGATAACGAGCTATATCACTACGCTCGATAATAAGCCCCTGAATCACATCAGTAAATGTCCCTACTCACTAGGATCACATATAACAATACAACATATTCTTATAAATCTACTATGCAACACGCCATAGCATATATATATAGTCTAGACCCTCTTTCAGGTAATACCTTAGCAAAATAAATCATACCTTGGAACAAGGAACATAAAGGCTTACTATATCTATCCACTATAGTCCCAAAGCATTGCTAACCAGCCAAAAATTAGAAAATCATCTACCCTAATCCCATAACTCTCGAAAGTAATAATCTCACATGTAATGCAAACATCCTTTTAGTGTTCACACCCTCTCTCTAGTGGGTAACACCAAAGTGCTCCACTACCCCACGGAAATTATATATCCATACTACAAATATTCCTCTAATGCCCCCAATAAATCCATCTCACTCGAAAATTCTAATGATCATAATCTTACTTGTGATGCCCCCATGTCATAAAAAAATCATCCCCATACTCATAGGATAATAAAGATAATTTATCTCTATATTCTAACTGTTTCGCCTGGTCAATGGGGTCCTGATCGAAATCCTCACATCCGAACTGACCCATGAACTCTTATAGTGGTTTCACATCCATAACCTCATCCTGTAGTTGCCCGTTGTCTCTCTTTGGGAAATCTCTCTTCCTATGTCTTGTCTCTCCACAAAAGAAATATTTTCCAAAAAAACCTCCTTGCCACTGATCTTGTTTTTATTGGCTCCCCCCGCCATTCCCTTAGCTCTGTCGGCTCTGAGGAACGAAATGTTGTTATTGCTACTGAGTGCCATGCTGAAGCTATCTGAATTAACCTCTCTAAGATCGACACCCTATGTATTTAAATCTCTTAGCCTGATTCCCCTAGTTGGAGTCTTGCTCCTGTTGCTATTGTGCCCCACTGGAACTGTCCCCCTCTACCCTCTCAGCCTCATTGGATCCACTTATCCTTTTGGTATAACTCATGTGAAATCGTTGATCCTGGAAATGAAGTGGAGCTGCATTAACAACCTTTGTGTATGTCCCCAACGTGATCCTTCAAGCAAGTCCATCCACAAACTTACGCATTCTCTTCTCTTCAGTATTTACCTCATATTTCACGAAGTTTTCTCACCAAGTAAATTCTTCCTCGTATTCTACCACAATCCTATCTCCTTGCAAAATGTTGAGAAATTATCGTTGTATCTCTATCTGAATAGCGGATGGAAAATACTTACGTTCAAACCGCACCCAGAACTCCCCAATGGTCATCACGCCTCTCTTCTCTGCAGTGGTCACAGACTCCTACCACTGTAAAGTTGCTCCTACTAGCTTGAACGTTGCCAAGAACTATTTATGAGTGTCACTGCACTCAATCGTATGCAGGTGGCGTTGCATGTCCTTCTTCCACTGGCTGGCCACTACTACATCTGAATTACCCTAGTGACCCTTCTGAAATGCTTCCCTTGATCTTTGCCATTTGGATAGCCTCGGGTGGTCCTGCACCTCATGTTCCACTTGTTATTATGGCTGGGCCTATGGTAAATGAACGACCATGTCTGTCATAGCTGTATTGACAGTCTGGGACACTATCTCAGCCACCTATGCAGTCATCATCATCCGTGATGGTGGCTGCGATTGCAAAACCTCTAGCACCTGATGAGCCTCTCTCACCTCGTCTCTAGTTTCTTCTCTAGTCGGTCTATGTCTCTTAGGAAACATCTTAAATTAAAAATGAGTTATATGAGTTCACAGTCCATACAACATTTTACTAGCACAAGTATAATATCTTCAAATACGTATATATGAATACAACAGTCCTAAGAATAAGGATTTAAATTGAAGGAACGCTGAGCTGAAACATAATAAGCAACATAGATCCTATGAACTCTAGAACCTAATGCTCTGATACCATCCGTGACACTTCGCCTAATTAAATATCGGGTGATTAGTCATTTATTAAATTAAAACAAGTTTCCATTTGGTTCATTCTTAGCATCATTAATTACCTAAGGGTTAATTAAGCAAGTTTCAAATTTTATCTTTAATTAAACGGATAATAATATGCATATATAACATAAACTTAACCATACACACAATCACTGTCTAAAATAATATTGAAATAATAAATGACTTTCCGAATAAGCCATCGTTTACAAATTCAAAAACCAAAATATCCAGCTACTAATAATAAATCATAATACAAAATCTCAACTGAAATAATCAAAATAAGTATTGTGTAACACCCCGTATTCTGAAATTAATTAGGAAAATATGTTTTATTCAAATTATGCCAGTGAAGTAATTTAATGTGAATTAATTAATAAATGTCATTATTAAATATTAATTGAGAGATAGATACTGATTGATATTTAGATGAAAATTACTAAGTGTGAATAGTAAATAATAAATGATTATCATTATACGACATAGCGAGTGATATGTGCGTATTCTAGTTTCTCTCAACAAGAGTCACGTGTAGACTATTTTGAGGTAAGTAATGAGAAATATATTTTAAGTGACTCGGATGGGAATTTAGAGGTCACGAATGATTTCGGATGGGTCGAAACAATCAAAATAGTGTACTCAGGGATATACTTTGGGCCCCGAGTCAATTTTGGACCAAAACAAAAAACTATTAAGGGTGTTATGGTCATTTTTCTAAAGGAGGTCTAGGGACCTATGAAAATTGGAGCCATATATTTGATATTTAGAGATTGGGGTCAGGGATAAAATAAAACATTAGATAACCCATTAGAGAGAAGAGAGAAACATTTTCCTAAAGATTAAGGAGAGAATTGAGAAGGTGGTGAAAGGTTTCTTGCACCTCAAGACAATTGAAAATGAAGATTGGAGAAGAAGCAATCAATCATTAACTAAGAATCACAAAATCAGAATCAATTAATCGAAGGCAAGTGTTTATTGCAAATTGAATTGAAGTTATAATACCCATGTGTAGGGATTTCATGAATAATTTAATCTTTATTTCAAAACCTTGATTAAGAATACTAATTGATTTCACGTTGGGTAAAATTGCATGTAGTTAAGGTCTACTTTTATAGAGGATTGTAATTGAGAAGAGTTTTGATTGTTACTATTGATTTAAATCTAGGTTTTGAATAGAATTTAATGGATGATCACAAAACTAGTTTATGAAAGAGTTTTTTTTTTTTTTTTTTTTTTTTTTTGGGGGGGGGGGGGGGGGGGGAGGGGGTTGATTCATTCTTGATTGTTTCGATGAATATTTAATGGGTCTTAAACGTTATAAATCATCCTAAGTCTAACAATCGATTGTGAAATTGGTAAAGAAATTATGAGTTTTGGGTATCAAAAGGTGTAAAAGCGCTGCTACGAAACAAGAACTTATTTGCAGGAAAACAGACCAGTCCAAGCCTGGTAAGTGGATCGGTTCGGCCTTTATAGAAAACAAATCGGTCTGGTCCTGGGAAGCGGATAGGTTCGGTCCTCAAAATTTATGAAATTTCTCTTTTTCTCTTGTATTCCTAAATGTACGTGGTGGGGAATACTTATGAACTTGTGAAAATAAGATCGGGAGATATATCATTTAATAATATGCCTACGAGGGGAGTACGAAAGAGAAATAAACTCGTAAATAAATGGAAAAGTATGGTGAATATTAGAGAAAAAAATATTACATACTAGTATAAATAATTTAGTTATGTGAACACCTATTATATTGATACTTAGGTTATGCGAATGCAAAAAGTATGCTTAATTCAGTATTGGGATCGATGATTATCCGGACCAATACAAGAAAGCTCGATCTGGGGTCGATGATGATCCAGACCAAATTGAAGTTAAAATACATTGGAGTCGATGAGTATCCGGACCAATATTCATACGCATAATATTTACTTTGGGGTGGAGGGATATACAGACCAATGTGAATAATAGGATTATTGGGGTCGATGATTAGTTGGACCATTAAGCCTTATAGTATATATTATGTGAAATATATATACTTCATGATATTCTACTTATGTGCGAAAGTAGACATGTAGATGATATATATATAGAGAGAGATATACATATACATCTAAATGATAAATTGAGTAGAGAGAAACTTAATTTTAAGATTAAAAATAAATTGGGAATATCTATAGTAAATTAAGTAGTGAAACTTAATTATGAAAGTCGAAAGGTAAAATCTGAAATGCTTTATGAAGTAAGTAGTGTTACTTGATTATGCTGATTAAATATAACACATGTGAATGTTATACGAATGTTGAAATACATGAGGGTGTTAATAATAAAGCGTGATGTATGGGCAGTACGCGAGATTAGACCATTGATAAGATCAGTTATATACTTTAGTTGAGATAGCTTGGGTATGATGGATAGGTGGGCTAAGTATAGGATGTTAAGTGTGCACATTAGATGAGTTGTTAGGAGACTCAAGGTATTGTGAGTGAACCAAACATGTATAATCAATAACCAATTTTAATTGAGATAAATTACTTGTTAAATGTTTTCAAATTGTTTTGCGTTCTAACTCTTGCTATAAAAACGTTTTCAAAACCTTTTCGGTGTCCAGGAATAAGGGCACCTTACTTGAGTTCATTCTAGGGATTTGGAGTTGTAATACTGTGAATGTTGACAGGATCATTGGGTAGTCGACTCTTTCATTCATATCTAGCATAGGATCTCATTCTTATATTTCATATGTAGACATGTTGTCAGTTGACTCCATTACAATTCCAGATTTGTGCTTGGTTGTTGTTTTAGCCAATGATTTATTCGGCTTGACTTAGCTGCTTTTATATATTAGTGTTGGATTGTATTCTTGTATCTTGTGCATGTTGTTTTAGTTTCAAACTATTATATTATCCTTGTTTATTCGAAAGATAAAATTTGGCATTAATTTAATTAACTTAGGTGGTTAGTAATGAATTTTTTTCGACAGTTATGCTAAGAATGAACCATATAAGAAACCTGTTTTAATTTAATAAAGGCCCAATCACCCAATGTTTAATTAGACGGGGTGTCACAGATGGTATCAGAGCATCTAATTCTAGTGTCCATAATATCTATATGACTTACTACATTTCAGCGTATCATTTGTTTGACATAAAGCCCTATTATTAGTACTTTTGCTTATATCTTTGCGTTCCTTGAGATATCGTGCTTCTTCTATTAAATTTTGTATGAATTGTGCACTTATACGATTCGATCTATTTTCAGATGCCTCCAAGGAGAGAGCGAGCTGAGAGGGACGCAACACATATGAGGTGGGGGAGGATCCTCAGGAGAAACAAGCACTGCCACCACCACCAGAGATGATTTCCACTACTCAGGTGGTAGTGATCGTGGCTCGGATGGTAGAGATAGTTATGAGGGCCATGACAACCCTCTTCCCTCAACCTCAAGCTCAGCATCCCACAACAGCAACTATTCAAACCCAGCAAGGGCCTCCCACCTGGCATAATATCAGAGAGAGTCCTTCCATAAGGGCCATCTGCCCGAGTTTAAGGGTGGCACAAATGTAGTGGAGTCATGTATTTGGAAGAAGAACATGTAATACCCCATAATTTTATTGATTATTATTTAATGGGATTAATTAAATTAAATGGGAATTAATTAGAAATTAATTTGAATTTAAATACTAGCGAGACGTGAGTTGGCATTTGATTATGATGATAATATTGAGTATTGATGAGTATATATGTTAATAAATAATTTTTGAAATTATTAAAATTGTCGCGAGTCATAAATACGATAATTCGGGAATTTATGTTGGGACGCGCATGTCAGTCGCGTCAGGAATCAATTTAATTAGATTAAAAAGTAAATTATAATTTTATCATCTGTATGGTCATTTTGAGTGCAACAACGTGTCCGGAGGGGTTGATAGAGTTAGAAAACACTAGCCGACGGTTTAGTTTGGGTCCCGGGGCATTTTTATGCCAAACCGGCAACCCGAGAGGGTATTTTAGTCATTTTAAATATTAGGGAAATTAGACCCACGAAGTTTAGAGTTTATTTAATTCTTATTGTGTAGGCCATTAGGGCCATTATCGGCCAAAAAGTAAGAAGTGGGATACGTGAGATAGAGGAGAGGTTACATGAGGGTTTCAAGTCGTAACCACCACCCACTACCACCACTTTCGACGGAATTGTGACCGGAGAGGGGGAAAGAACCAACCTTTGTCATCACCAGGAGATCTGAACATCAATCCTAAGGCAAGTGGTTTGGTTTCATTAATTTTCAGCGAATAATTCTTCCATGCTAGTGTAGGGTTTGTTAATAGCCTTGAAAGATGATGAAAACTCATGAATTTGGAGTAGAACCCTAAATCTTGAATAGGAATTGCATGTAGATTAGTTCTGGACGAATTTCAGTAACCAAAACATAACCCTTGTTGAACTAAAAATGGATTTAATAAGAGAACTATTATGGTTCTTGATGAAAATACAAAAACTACGATTTTTATGAAGATTTGATCCAAATAAGACTAATTGATGATGGTTTAAAGGTTTTGGGACGTGAGAAATCATATATTTAGGTTGTATGATGATCCTATATAATCATATTATAATTTCACATCTTGTAATGAGGTTCTGGGGTAAATCTGGGACTGAAAAACGAAGAAGTTAGTAGCCTCATCTGGTATGATCGATCGATCGACATTCATAGGTCGATCGATCGACAAAGTAGGATCGATCGATCCCCCCAGAAAGGGTGATTTTTCCCTTTGTGATTTTAAGTGTTTCGGCCATCGAATGTCATAATTGGGGATTATGTGGATGCATTAGAACTTGAAGAAGACCAGTAGGGTATTATATTTGAAAACCATAATACATTATAATTGGGTTAAATTGTCACGTTGAATTCTCGAGTGTCCGACGAGTAATTATCTATGTTAAGATGTGAGAGAATAATTTAAATCCTTAGGGGTAATAAGTTAGGATTTCGGGACATAATAAGGAGTTAAGAGTACTGAAATAATATGTGAGAATAATAGGAGACGTAGTAAGCTCTTTGGTTAGATTTAAGTACTCGAAACTATACGACGTCAGACGTATCAGTGGATTATATTATATATTATCCGGAAGTATAAAAAATGTACTAATTGGAGTAACGGTATAGGGATTGAGAACATACTTTAAAAACATTATAAGTTATCTAAGTTGTATGAATTCTTAGTATATGGATTATTATGCGTATGACATACCTACCATACTTGCTATCACGGGAGGTCGGCTTTCGGAATAGGGCCATCTAATCTTTGTGTGCCTACGGGGAGATTTAGATTGGTACCTTAAGGGCATAGGGTTGTGAATGACTTATTTGTGAGTTAATAAGTCAGTTGACCATGGGAGCGTAGGTATGTGAGTGACCCATGGGTATGTGAACTATGTTCGCCTCCAATATGTGTGATTTTGCTTATTGAAACGTTTCTTGAGAGATTCCAAACTCGTAGTCCTTATGTATGTGATGTATCGGGATTCGATAGTAGAGTATGTGTGCACCGCAACTTATCCTAGGGGTGACCTAATTGTATATTTATGTTGATATTAACATACTTGTAATTATAACAGATTCTTTGTTAAAGTGAATGTGAGTATTTGATACATTTTGAGAAGGATTAAAAGTGATAATTTCCTCTAATAATTATTATAAATTAATCTGGAAAATAAAAAGGTTAGATACACGCAGGTTATGTTAGAATGTCTTGAATAAACCCCTATATTATAATGTGAGGACAGGAAGTGGTATAGACTAGTTATTTAACGTCATAATTAGTAAGGGTTAGATTTATACGTTAGACGTGCACATTAGTTGAGAGGTGAGAAACTCATGTGAGGGCAAGTCACTAACATGTATTTAATATTCATTGTTTAATGGAATTAAACACTTGCTATATTTTAAACTGTTTTCACGTCGGGCTCTCGCCCGTTTGCTTTCAAATCTATTTTCTTGTAAAACCTTTTAGGTGCCCATCCACAGGGACGACAAGCTTAGGAGTTCCATTCCTTTGACGTGTTGTAGCTGCTGTGGAAGTTACATGATCTTGATAGTTGACACCTCCACATTCTACATTGAATCTATTTCAGATTAATTCATCTCTTAGGTCATTGTAGCCCTTTTCTTTTGGAGACAGTTTTGTCGTACTCAGTTTCATTTCAGTTTTGGATTTATTTAATTATTCAGACTTGTATTTGGTTTTGATTCAGTATTTGGATTATTCAGAGGAGTGTTACTCCAGACTCATTTATTATTCCATTTATATTCTGTTGTGACTGTGATGTGATTGTGATATCATTAGTTAATAATTTATTTGGTTGCATGTTAATCTAATCTAAATAAAATTTGACAACTCAATTTTTAAATATTAGGTGGCTAGTAATTGTTTAAAAAAATGTTTTCGACAGTGATGCTATGAACTAAACCAACTTGACATTTTGTATTAATTTGAATAAAGGAGTAGCTACCCAGTATTTAATTAGTCGGGATATCACAGAACATTCAACGACACTTGCGGATGCTAGATTGCAGTGAGGTTCAATGACAGATATTGGCCACCTTCAGGCTAACAGGGGCATCCCTTCAGTGGTAGGAGCTAGTGACCACAGCTAAGGATAGAGACTCGATGACTATTTCAGAGTTTTAGGTGCGGTTTAACCACAAGTACTTTCCACCGACAGTGGAGGCAGAGATGAGGAAGAAGTTTGGTGAGGTATGTCAGGATGGTCGCTCAGTTGTTGATTATGAGGAAGAGTTCACCCACCTGGAAGATTTTGTTCCAGACGAGGTGAGAAACGAAGAGTGGAAGAAGGAAAAGTTTATGGATGGCTTGGACTGGAGGATCAGGCAACACTTGATTAGTAACCCCGCGTTGATGATGTATAATGGTGTTGTTAACGTGACACTTTTGCACTGTCAGGACTTTCGTTTACCTAGAAAGTGAAGTTAGAGGGGATCAGAGTCTATGCATCAAGGAAATACTGGGGGAGATTTGTTAGTGGGACACCACCCCAACAGCAGCAGACAGGGGGACTCAAGGGTAGAACTCTCTACAAGGGAACTCTGCCAATAGATTTAGATTTGGTGGGTATTAATCGAATATAGAGGTCCTAAAGGGTCCCTAGAAGAATCAATACGTTCCTTAGGGTCTTCAGGGCTAGGGGAACCAATGGGATGGCTAGCAGGGACAGGTCTAGGCCTATGTCAGGGCCAAAGTCAGAGGCAGTTTCAGGGGTAGTGTTTCACATGTGGCTAGCAAAGTCACAAGAGTAGGGATTGTTCATAGTTTATTGGGGCACACCGTCAGGGTGCCTAGTAGGGGAAGTAGGCTCCAACTCCAGCACCAGCACCAGCCCCACCCCAACAGCAGGGCCAGATACACTACGGGCATGTATTCAACTTCCGAAATGTGCCTATACCTTCGGCGCCACTTGTTGTAAAAGGTACGTTTTCTATTCATGGATATAAGGGTAAAGTAATATTTGATACTGGAGAATCTCACTCTTTTATTAAGACTAGATTTGCATGAGTCGCGAGCTTATTAGAGACATCCGACAGTCTCCGTATGTTTGTAGAGTCACCAATGGGTAGTGGTTCATTGATTCATGCAATCTGCAGAGGAGTCGATGTTATGATTGGGAGACTGAACTTAGTGGAAAACCTCCTAGTGTTAGATATGTAGGGGTATGACGTGATTCTAGGTATGGATTAGTTAGCATGCGACAGAGTGACGGTAGATTGCTATAAGAGGACGATTGTGTTTTCAATTCTAGGATAGGAGATGTTCCTGGTGGTGATGCCTCTCCCCGAGGGAGGATCGCGCACTCATTTATATTACATCAAAGAGGAGAACTCGCAGGAGATGGTCATTCCCTTAGATTCGATTCCTATTATGAGGTATTTTAAGGACGTGTTCCAAGAGATACCCGGGCTACCACCTACCTGGGAAATAGAGTTTGTCATCGACTTAGCGCCGGGGATGAGACTAATTGCCAAAGCACCGTATCGCATGTCCCCCTCAAAGATGAGAGAGATGAGGGAGAAGATTCAGAAACTCTGGGGTCAGGGCTTCATACGGTGGAGTACATTGCCTTGGGGTGCTCTGATGTTGTTTGTGAAGAAGAGGGAGGGTTCACTTCGCCTGTGTGTGGATTACAGGGAGTTGAACAAGGTAACAATATGGAACAAGTAACGATTACCTAGGATTGACGACTTATTTGATCATTTAAGAGGGGTTGCATACTTCTCCAAGATCAATTTGAGGTCAGGCTGTCACCAGTTGCATATACGGGAGGAGGATATTCCTAAGACTACTTTCCTATTGGGAAACGAGTCCTACGAGTTCAGGGTGATGCCATTTAGGCTCACCAATGCGCCTGAAGTGTTCATGGATCTCATGAACAGAGTATTCTTGGAGCTTCTAGATCGGTTTGTGATAGTATTCATTGATGACATCCTAGTTTTCTAACGGATGGAGGAGGAGCATGTCGAGCAATTACGGATGGTTATGTAAACATTATAAGACCATCAGTTGTATGCCAAATTTAGTAAATGTGGATTTTGGGTTTGGAAGGTACAGTTTCTCGGCCACATTATGTCCGACAGGGGCATAGTTGTTGATCCAAGTAAAGTATTGGCGGTGAGGGAGTGGGGGCAACCCACTACCGCAATGGAGATTCACTGTTTCTTAGGGTTGGTCAGATATTTCCATCACTTCATCAAGGGGTTCTCAAAGATTGTTGGGCCTTTGATGAACTTGACTCGTAAGGGAGTACCATTTGTGTGGAGCGACCAATTCCAATTAGTCTTCGATGAGATGAAGGATAGATTGACTTTATCACCCATACTTGCATTGCCTTGGAGTGGCGTAGAGTATCGGGTCTACACAGATGCATCCTGACAGGGACTTAGGGGTGTGTTTTAGCAGGAAGAGAGGGTGATAGCTTATTCGTCTCTAAAGCTAAAGCCCCACGAAAAAAATTACCGCACCCATGACCTAGAATTAGAAGAGGTTGTTTTTTCATTGAGGATATGGAGACTACCTATTGGGTGAGAAATTCACATTTTTCACGGATCATAAGTCACTTTAGTATCTCTTCACACAAAAGGATATTAACATTAGGCAGAGGCAGTGGCTAGAATTAATGAAGGACTACCAGTTTGATATATAGTATCATCCTGGACAAGCTAACATGGTGGTAGACGCATTTAGTCGACGACCTACTTGAGATTTAGCATAGGTGTGGAAATCAAAGTGGAGTGAGCTCCAATAAGAGGATGAGGTTGTCAGAGAATACATGGAAGTGATGGATATCACTCTCAAGATTATTATGCGAGTAGTGAAGGCATAGGCAGATGATCAGTTCTATAAGGACAGGGTATGACAGTTATTACCTAAGGGTGAGGAGGCCTACTCAGTTAGTTCTAAGGGAGGCCTGTGCTTTAATGGTTGGTTGTTAGAACCCGAGGATGAGTATTTGAGACATGAAGTGTTGACTGAGTCTTATGGTTCCAGATTTTCTCTACATCCCGGTGGGGACAAGATGTACCAGGATATGAGGAGACAATACTGGTGGGTCGGCATGAAGACAAACATAGCAGAGTTTGTCTCAAAGTGTGTTACTTATCATCTGGTGAAAGTTGACCATCAGAGACCTTCCGATATGCTAAAGACACTTGAGATTCCTGTGTGGAAATGGGAGAGCATCTCAATGGATTTTATTACTGTGCTATCTACTTTGCAGCGGGGCCACGATTCGATATGGGTGACAGTGGATCGGTTGACCAAGGTTGTCCACTTCTTGCTAGTTCGCACAGACTACGACACGATACAGTACGTGTAGCTATTCATTTAAGATATTTTTAAGCTGTATGGAATCCCGATTAATATTGTGTCTGATAGAGACAAAGTATTTGTGTCACATTTTTGGCAGAGCTTTCAGGAGGATATGGATACTGACGTGAGATTGAGTACGACATATCACCCCCAGGCGGACGGACATACAGAGAGGGTGAATTAGATGCCAGAGGATATGCTAACGATGTGTATCCTAGACTTCGAGGGAGGTTGGGAGCGATACCTTCCATTGGTAGAGTTTACGTATAACAACTCATACCAATTTACTATCGGGATGGCACCGTTTGAGGCACTCTTTGGGAGACCTTGTCGTTTGCTCTCATGTTGGTTAGAGGTGGGGGACAATACGTTGTTAGGACCTGAGATGTTTCAGGAGACTATGACTAAATTTGAGTTAATTCCAGGGTGCATTCTGATACCTCACGATAGGAATAAGAGTTATGCTAACACCGATAGGAGATATGTGCAGTTAGTGGTTGGTGACTAGGTGTTGGTTCAAGTATATACTATGAAGGGTATTATGAGGTTTGGAAAGAAAGGGAAGTTACCACCGAGGTATGTGGGGTTGTTTGCAATTATATAGAGGGTGGGACTGGTAGCATATAGACTAGGACTTCTAGAGCATCTTCAGTGGATACATGATGTGTTCCATGTGTCATCACTGAAGAAATACAGGCGGAGCGAGAGAGACTATTAGCACGTTCCACTTGAGGAGATTGACATACATCCATACGTCTCATATGAGTAGGGGCCCATGGCTATTTTAGATCATGGTGAGCGTAAACTATGGTCCAAGGTGGTGACCTTGGTGCGAGTTCAGTGGGGACACCAAAGTTGAGGAGTCGACTTAGGAGCGGGAGGATAACATTCGAGAGCAGTATCTAGAGTTATTTACTGCAGGTATGTCCTAATTTCGAGGACAAAATTCCTTTGCAAGGGAGAAAGTATGTAACACCCCGTATTTTTGAGTATTTTTTTTAATTTACTTAATTCAAAAATTAATTAGGAAAATATGTTTTATTAAAATTATGCGAGTGAAGTAATTTAATGTGATTTAATTAATAAATATGATTATTCAATATTAATCTAGATATAGATATTGATTAATATTTTGATGAAATTTACTAAGTGTGAATAGTAAATAATAAATGATTATCATTATACGGCATAGCAAGTGATATGTGTATATTCTAGTTTATCTCACAAAGAGTCACGTGTAGACTATTTTGAGGTGAGGAATGAGAAATATATTTTAAGTGACTAGGATGGGAATTTATAGATCAATAATGATTCCCGATGGGTTGAAATAGTCGGAATAGTGTACCCAGGGGTATATTTGGGGCCCCGAGTCAATTTTGAAACAAACCGGCACCTATTAAGGGCGGTACGATCATTTTTCTAAAAGTGGTCTACGGACCTTCGAAAATTAGAGCATATATCTAATATTTAGAGATTGGGGTTAGGTCTCATAACACAAAAAAATTTATAGAGGCCATTAGGGAAAAGAGAGAACCATTCTCCTAAATCCTAAGGAGAGAATTGAGAAGGTGGTCAAAGGTGTGACACCCTGCTTAAAATAATAACGGGCGGCCATTCCTATACTAAAATAAATCAGGAATCTCAAGTGGATCATTCTCAGCATCTACTACCGATACTAAATAAACAAAACTAACTACTCAGTGCTATAAAAAGCGGATGCCAAAAAGAATTTTAAAACAGACAAAGAACATAATAACAACCATAAAGCAACTACCGAACAAGATAAAATGTACGCCTGTACCACAATAAAAGGGAGTACTCAATTAATACAACATAAGTACATAAAGAAAGTATACCCGAATATGTTGTCGGGTCACGCGCAATACAACAAATAAATGGGCAGAAATATAAAATGATACATAAACTCCTTGGGTATAAACCAATACACAAAAAGAATCCTATCTATATTTACAAATGGTAGGAAGCAGATATAACAAAAACCCCGTAACAGTCTGCATCTGCTACGGCTCCCAAGACACTAGAGGCAAAACATCACTGGTATCCTTATGGTGGGACATCTGTAGTATACAATATATATGAATATATAACAAGAGAGAGAGATAAATGGGTCATAGCCCGCGATGTGAAAATATTTATATCAAGTGCATTAAAATGCATAATAATTAATAAATGAAAATTTCGTGATTGAAGTGGAGTCGCACTTTCATGGAACTCTAACTCACCCCTCGACTAAAGTGCGCACCTAACCGTAAGCACCTGATCCTTAATGTAATTACCCGACACCTCCTAGGGATAGCTCCATCTAAATCTATGCATAGTCTACACCCGCGTAACCCTCTATCTCAAGTACAACCCAAAATCTTCTCATTCTATCCTACCCTAAGTTTACGCCCAAACTTATATATATTAACATATACGCATTCACATATCTCTGACTAGAGTCCATCTGATTATTATCATTAACTCACACCGGTCATTAATAACATAATAGGGACTCATTAACTTCATATGACTATAAAACACTCTTTCACCATTAACATATACCCGAGTACTATGGACTAAACTTCTCTCAGTCCCAACATTGCACTACATTTCGTGCGTGGGATGTTTCGCAAAGAGAAATCCAAACAAGGAACCCCCTGATACACTAATCCTTGACAATGTTGATTGTCGGGATCTATTATGCCCTGAACACGCATCCTATAACCTCAACTACTTATTATGAGTACTATCTCCAAGTACATAAGTAAAATATCTCCTGAAATCTTTTAGGTCCATACGATCGCTCGACCCCAACAAGCACGTACACCTAACACATAGAATGTACGTTTTAGAATATCCATATCACATTCACCAATAGGATATATATCATTCACACTATATATATAACAAAATCATTCAATCCTATTAACCATGTACACATAACACACATAATGTGCACTTTAAAATACTCATAGCATATACGGTTATAGGATACAAATATACTACACAGTGATATCATCTTCCATGAATTACTCCCTTTATCTTGGGTTATCAGCTACTAGATTATTATCACACCGCCCTGGTAATAAAATCAAAACACAACGTATGGGAAGCGGTCATAGTTCTGAACTAGAAAGTGAGAACGAATCATACCCCAAGAATTCTCACCCAGAATAAAATCACACAATAAATAATGGGACTATATGCACCCTGCTCCTCAAGCCAGGGCCCTCACCCACATCGCGCAACCTCCCATGATAGCATGTGCTAGGTATTCCCACACAATAATCATATATATATATATATATATATATATATATATATATATATATATATATATATATATATATATATATATATATATATACACACGATCACATCATATATACAAAACCATCACACAAGGTATATTCGTACTTACTATCTCATGTCCGTATGTATACAAGTAATAAATTCGATTATACGTATATAACTCTCATTATAATAACCGACGCTATAACACACATTTTCTCACACATTTCACTATACGATACCCTCACTTGAAATTTTTGTATTCATTACACCTAAGAGGAGAGTAGTCTTCCAATTTAATCAACCTTAAGGATACTATCTAGTAACCAGATGTATAACCATCATCCTTCACCTATATAACCATCATCCTTCACCCAACATCGATATTCGTCTTCACACCTATATATATAATAACAATCCCGACTATAAGTATGACCACTAACTATCCTCGTCGGCAATATACTAAAACATATATTATGATACCACTTGACTTTGAAAGTGCATAAGTACCAAGGGAATATATCTATAACGTATAACCACTTCATGATAGTCCACAACAATCACCTTAATATTATCCGACTATCTTTTAGTCCTACTCTCGTTTCCTTAATAAAAGATGCATCATACCCTCATAATCCATTCCTAAAATACGCCCCAATACCGTCTTATCATCCTATGGTACAAATTTCTTGATATTGTAACCTAATACTCTATAATACATTCACTAAGAAGGTCACTAAGTTTTAAACCCAAAAGAAAAAGGAGGTAAAAAAGAATCCCATTCATGGGCTAAAAATAGAGGACCGGTCGACCGGCCCCTAACCTCCGGTCGACCGCGGTTTCAAATTTTTCCTTACGAAGGAGGCATTAGGCTTTTTCCTTCAGGCGTGGTCGACCGGCTTCTAGGCCGATGTCGACCGGCCATACTAGATAATTCGTCCCTTTTTCCTTTTTGGACGAACCCTAACTCTCCAAACACCCAAAATATCATCATCCAACCCTCCTTTAACTCAATCATGTTTCTAACATTAAAACTCATAATATAAATCAACCCCACTAATTGTACAACCTCAAATCCATATACACACCTCAAATGCAAGATTTTATACAAAAATCTAGGTTTTGACACATAAACACAAAATACATATTTTATACCCACAAATCATGAAATAAATTACACATGAATTAATTATTAAGATTAATAACTTGCCTCAAAGTTTTAAAGGTTGAATCTTCCTCAAAATCATGGATTTTAGCTGGGACTCCCAAGATCCAAGCTTTTATCGTTTTTTCTCTTTCTCTTTTCTTCTTTTCTCTCTCTCTCTCTCTCTCTCTATATATATATATATATATATATATATATATATAGGGTTTTCTCAATCTCAAAATGATATTGTTATCTCACGTAGGCTTTTTAAGCCTTAGATACAAGATACCCGACTTTAAATGATAATACATACTTTAAATGACTCGTTTACTCCAATTCGAGTCAAACTAACTTAAAATATTTCGGAAACGAAATAAAACCCAAGTACAGTCATTTTGACTGTCTCGACCCATCCGGGATCAACCGTGTATTCAGAATCATCGTCCGAAATACTTTATAACATTCTCAAATTTTGACCCCACATGCCAAATTTAAAATTCTCCAATTCAATTGAATTTTATTTCTCCCAAATAGATTAAAATTCTCAATCCTAGAAATCACGGGGTATTACAAAATGTTTCTTGCACCTCAAGACAATTAGAAAACAAAATTGGAGAAGAAGCAATCAATCATCAACTAAGATTCACGAAATCAGAATCAATCAATCGAAGTCAAGTGTTTATTACAAATTAAATTGAATTTATAATAAAAATGTGTAGGGATTTCTTGAATAGATTAATCTTTATTCCAAAACCTTGATGAAGAATACCAATTGATTTCATGTTAGGTAAAATTGCACGTAGTTGGGGTCTGTATTTGTAGAGAATTGTAAATCAAAAGAGTTTAGATTGTTCCTACGGATTTAAGTCTAGGTTTTGAATGAAATTTAATGGATGAAAACAAAACTAGTTTATGAAAGAGTTTTACAGGGGGTGACTCATTCTTGATTGTTTCGGTGAAGATTTAATGGGTTTGAAACGTTAGAAATCATCCTAACTCTCGTAGAAATAGTTAGGAACAATCGATTGTGAAATTGGTGAAGAAATTATTATTTTTGTATATCAAAAGGTGTAAAAAACCTGTTGTGAAACAAGAACTGATCTGCAGAAAAAAGGACCGGTCCGATCCTAGTAAGCGGATCAGTTCGGCCTTAATATAAAACCAACGAGTCCGATCTTGGGTAATGGATCGGTCAGGTGCTCAAAATTTTTGAAATTTCCCTTTTGCTCTTCTATTCCTAATTGGACGTGGAGGGGAATACTTATGCACTTGTGAAAATAAGATTAGGAGATATATAATTTAACACTAGGCCTACGAGAGGATTACGAAAGCAAAGAAAACTCATAAATAAATGAAAAAGTACAGTGAATATTAGAGAGAAAAATATTACGTACTAGTGTAAATAATTTGGTTGTAGGAATAACTATTATATTGATGCTTGGGTTGTGTGAACATTTAAAGCATGCTTAATTCAATATTAGGGTCGATGATTATCCGGACCAATACATGAAAACTCAATTTGTGGTCAATGATGAGCCGGACCAAATCAAAGTTAAGAGATCTTGGGGTCGATGAGTATCCGAACCAATATTCATATGCATAACATTTACTTTGGGGTCGAGGGATATCCGGAGCAATGTAAATGATAGGATGATTGGGGTCGATGATTAGTCCTACCAATAGTCCTTTTAGTACATATTGTGTGAAATATTTGTACTTCATGATATTCTACTTATGTGAGAAAGTAAACCTATAGATGATATATATATATATATATATATATACACACACACACACACACACACACACACACACACACACATCTAAATGATAGATTAAGTAGAGAGAAACTTAATTTTAAGATTAAAAATAGATTGGGAATATCAATAATAAAGTAAGTAGTGAAACTTAATTATGGAAGTCGAAAGATAAAATCTAAAATGCTTTATGAATTATGTAGTGATACTTGATTATGTTGATTAAATATAGCACATGTGAATGTTATACGAAAGCCGAAATACGCAAGGGTGTTAATAATAAAGCGTGTTGTATGGGAGGTATGGGAGAGTAGACCATTAATAAGATAGGTTATATACATTTGTCAAGATAGCTTGGGTATGATGTCTAGGTGGGCTAAGTATTGGACGTTAGGTGTGCACATTAGATGAGAGGTGAGGAGACTGAAAGGAGTGTGCATGAGCTAAAAATGTGTAATCAATAACCAATTTTAATTGCAATAAATTATTTGTTCTATGTTTCAAACTGTTTTGAGTACTAACTCTTGCTATAAAAATGTTTTCAAAACCTTTAAGTGTCCAGCCACAAGGGCACCTTGCTTGAGGTCATTCCAAGGATTTGGAGCTATAGTACTGTGGATGCTGACAGGATCATTGAGTAGCCAACTCTTTCATTCAGATCTAGCATAGGATCTCATTCTTATATTTTATATGTAGACACGTTGTTAGTTGTCTCCATTACAATTCCGGATTTGTATCAGTTTTACTTTTTAGATGGATTAGGGATTTGTCCTTGGTTGTGGTTTTTGTCAGCTGGTTATTTGGCTTGACTTAGTTTCTTTTACATATTAGTTTTGGTTTGGATTATAGTATCTTGTGTATGTTGTTTTAGTTTTTAAACTATTCTATTATCCTATTTTATTCGAAAGATAAAATTTGGCACTGATCTAATTAACTTAGGTGGTTAGTAATTAATTTATTTTTCGACAGAGATGCTAAGAACGAATCATATGAGAAACCTGTTTTAGTTTGATAAAGGCCTGATCACTCAATGTTTAATTAGATGGGGTGTCACATACTGAAGGCAACACGCCCAAAATAAAATATTAAGATAAGATTCCTAATTTAGGAATGAAATAATAGAAGCGTCTACTCCAACTCCTGCATGTATCCACATATGCCGCAATTGCGTATCCCTGGAATAGATAATTAAGTTTGGCGTCCTTGTGTTTATACATCTAAATGGTTTTTAAAATATTTTCAACAAGGATTAAACCCCAAAACATTTTGAAAATATTTAGCAAGTGATTAAGTTTGCAGTAATTAAAATGAATGAATGCTCTCCATATTTAAATTAGTGTTGACCTCCTTTGAGATAATACTAACCCCTCATCTGAAGTGCACACCCAACGCCTTCTTCCTAACCCTCCTAGTTGTACTACCCCGTCTAACTAGCCTTGTTAGGAATACTTCCTGACACACTACTCTAGCCAGAGTAATCTTACTATTTTCATAAGTTATTTATCTCATAAACTTAATTAATCTTCTTTAAATATTTCTATATATCAGTCTTAGACTTAAGCCTCTTTTCCGTCTAATATTTTACTGCGCCCAGCCATATTGCCCATACAATACGATACAAAATATCCAATCCCTTATTATTTATTTAGATTCACTAATTAATTATAAAGTTCACATGTACTGATATTAATTTAGATATCACTATCGATGGTTTTACGAAAAAACCCGTAGTAGAATAAATCACACACACGCACATAAATATATATATATATATATATATATATATATATATATATATATATATATATATATATATATATATATATATATATATATATACGTAAATGGCATCCCAAGGTGGAAACCTGCGATGCGGACATACTCTGCTATCAAGTCGTGGTACATCATGGACTAAATAAGGACATCGATTCGAATATCACCCTGGAACCATAACACCGAATCACACATTTTTGGAGGCGAACATAGTTCCAAGGCTATGGATAACACACACACCAAACGTGCCCAATTGACCGTCGAAACTATCATACACTCAGATAGCACGTTCCTAGGCTCTATGTTCTGAGGAACAAGTCAAAATCCCCTGCCCCCCAATGGGCTCATCAGGATAAGACTCTTCACGAAGCGGAAACCTCCCATGATATCAAATAGCCTAGGTATGTTTACACATAAGACTTTACACAATAGGCATTCACACATCTTATGTATATATATAACATCAGTATAGGTATACTCTCAACATATAGTATAAGCCTCATACGTTGCATATTCCTTAATAATATTAATCACTATTTAATTCTCACATTATAATAATTTCCCTCCTAAATTCTCCCTTCTCATCGAGGTAAAATAAGCCCATACAATGTTTTTTTCAAGTTCAGTATCCCTTATATTTAACAATTTACGTTGGAACCCTCCATTTTAACCCTAGGAATTACTTCTACAAACTGACCCCCCGAATCGGTTCGGCTTGACCCCGGAACTGGTTTGCCTTATCTTGGTCATGACTCTTCTTCCTCGAGATGGTATTTCCACCATTTTTTAAACCCTTAAGCTTTTATTCATCGGACCCAGAACTCAAAACAATACTACCCATCATATTTCTACTCTTAAAATACGTTTTAATCCTCATAACAATCTTTAACCTCAGTAAATTTATAATTTTCCCCAAAATCTCTTGATTTTAGTTTATAACAGTTCATCTCGGTCTCAACCTAGATTCGATTCTATAAATCCAAATTACATGAGTTCAACTATTGGGTATAGAATAAAAATCAGAGTCTAACAATCCTATATAATAATCCACCATCAATTGAGTAATTAATATACACGATTTACTCCTATTGTCAAAAACCCAATTTCATATCATCACCCTCCTAAAAATGAATTTTCAATTACACCAACTATGATATGAATCGATTATCACGGGTCTGATCCTTTGACGTAGAAGGTGATTTCACATAGAACAACCTTAATCCTTTTTGGTTTGGCTCCTAAAAATCTCCCTCTTTTCTTATCTGCAGATGTAGGAATTTCCACTAACTCCTTAACTTAGGTTAAATAATGTTAATCCCGTTTTTAGACTAATGGGCCAAGCCCAAATGACCGGAACACCCTCATGTGAGCCCGACTATGCCTAAAAATTGCCCAAGACCCAATTACTACTCCCGGGTACTCTTTTTCGACTATCTCGACCTATTCAGAATCAACTGTGACCTCTAAATCATCATCTGAGTCACTTATATAACTTTTCTTATTTCCCTTCAAAATATGTTTCGCGTGAAACTAAATAAAAACCTGAACTAATTAAATATATATCACTGAATTTAAATAAATTCTCCAAATCACCAATTTAATTTAAATCTCCAAATTAAATAAATTTTTCAAATAAAATTCGTTCTCCAAATCACCAATTTAATTTAAATTCTATATCCTCGAAAATACGGGGTATTACACGATAAATGTATCACCTGTCTTTGGCTCAATACAATAAATTATTAATCGCACATAAAAACCAATATATATTCCCAAATAACGTTGGGGACCCATTTTGGTACGCTGGGGTGGGACGATGGGCACATGATATGCATAATCAAATTTATGCAAGGGTGATATATTTAATTGACATCCATACACAGGTTGAGAGGGTGAAAATAATGATAAGTTATAGGTCTAAGCTTAATTAGCATAGCGGCGTGTCGGATAGCATGTCCCCAAAAAGTGACTAGGAGCTTGGATTGCATAAGTGAAGGTCATGAAATAAGTGAAATGTTTAATTAAAGACTCGGCTAGACCATTTTTGGTATGGACATGATGGATTGGTTACTCAATATCAATTCCTTGTCATAAAAAATAATCATAAAAAACATGGGAAGTAACTTCTCCCGCATTATCTAAACAAGTAGATTTAATGTGTTGATTACTAAAATGTGCTCTAAGCTTTATGATTTGAGCATGTAATTTTGCAAAGGCCAAACTATGAGTAGATAAGAAACAAATATATGACCAACGAGTAGATGCATCAGTTAAAACCATAAAGTATTTATAAGGTTCAATAAAAGGGTGGATGGGCCCATAAATCTCTCGTTTAATTCTTTGTAAAAATGTTGGTGACTCAGAAGCAATTATGAGAAACGATGGCTTAGTGATTAATTAACCTTGAGAACAAGGGGTGCAAAATTGATCATAGGGTAAGGTAATTTGTTTATTCATTAACGAGGGTCCATGCGAGTTATTTATGATTTGACACAACATGTTTCATCCAGGGTGACCCAAGCGATCATTCCACAATATTATACTATTAGGATCGTTTGAGCTTTCGGGTCATTACTTATGTTATTCAACAACATTAATTATTGTATGATATAATGCCATGGATAGCGAAGGCAATTTCTCTAGTGTGAGCTTCTGGCTTCCAAAACTGGAAGTAATACATGGAAACTCTATATTACTTTCATTACATGTTTCCATATGATACCCATTCATTCTTATGTCCTTAAAACTCAAAAAAACTATTCTAGAATTTCTCGAGTATATAGCATTATTTATGAATAAGTGGGTGCCATTAAGTAACAGCACATGGGCTCTTTCAGAGCCTTGAATGATATTAGCAGGACCGGTTATAGTGGAAACCATTGTATATTATATACCAAGTCTAACAAAAACTTCTAATTTTTAAGAATGGTGTGGGTTGTCCCATAGTCTACCAGACAAGTATCATTACTTACTCTTACTTTCGGATCCATACCTTTAACATGATTGAATATAAATTGAAATTCAATTCTTCAATCATATAAGAATTATAAAAAAATATTATCAAAACCATTCCATTAACTAATAAATGCTGAAATAAAGATATTAAATAAATTTATTTACGCTCTAATGCTAAACTACTAATGTCCCAATTGCGAATGTGAAGCAAATATATAAATAAATAAAACAAAATCATTTAGGTCTCTAGGACCATCTTAGGGGGTTCTCCTAGCATGTTATAAAATGTCTCATCTTAAATAGTAGTTCCATCCTCATCTTCATGAAAATCATTAAAATTAAGATTAGTATCATCAAGTCTCTAACGTTCTTCAATACCTTCCACAACATTTGTCTCTGCTCCATTTTCCAAGTATTGATATTTTTCAACTAATTTCTTAGACGAACGACATGTATGTGTCCAATGCCCACTACAGTCATATCTATGATAAATATAATTTGGATTTGGTTGATTTGGCTTCTAATTCCATTTATTATTATGATCATTCTAATTCTGAATGTTCTTTAATTTTGTATTATTTTAAGGTCCTTGATTATGTTAAACCATGCCTCCACCACATCTTTTCTCAACCCCTTTCGTCCTTCTGAACGTAGTTAGCATTCACTCAGGGAGGTATACAGAGCTAGTGAGTTTAGATATATGATTACTCATCAGTAAGTCATTATTCTGCTCAACAACTAGGAGACATGAGATTATTTTTAGTACCTTTTACTGCAGGAGCATATTCGAAACATGGAAAATTGAGAATGTTTTCTCCAACACATTTGTATCCTCTAGATTGTTTTGCCATAACTTTAGATTGGAGGTAATTTTGAACATAAGGGAATTGTATTCATACACAATATTAAAATCTTGAAATCTCAGGTTGGGCCATTCATGGCGTGCACATGAAAGTATGACCGATTTTTTGTAGACGTAATGCTCCTTTCACTTTTTAAGTCATTATGTATGTGATGTCTAAGGAATATCAGAGCCTTAGCTTTGTCCTGTTGAGACATGGTATTTCCAAGTGTTATTTCATCACCAAGGTTTCAAGCTTAGAGGTGGACTTTAGTATCTTGAGACTAATTAAGATAACTTAGCCTCAAAGTTCAAGTGCTTCAAATTCGAGTTTAAAAATATTTGACATTTTTAAACTGCTCAATTAATAAATTACAACCAAAAATATATAATGAATAATAAAGAAGAATAATAATTAATATTAATTGGAATATCATGTGTGGAATTAGGACTTTAAGTCTTTGATTTAATAAGTGGAACTTCAAGTTCATGCTATTTATTTGTAGGAACTTCTAGTTAACATATAAAATAATGGAACTTCGGGTCAATTTTATTAAGTATAAGGACTTCAAATTCCTACCCTATTATGTCAAAACTTCAAGTTTGATTAGAGTTTTAAAAAAAATTACTTGGAACTTCAAGTCCAAATTATAAATTATTTGGGGACATTTATGATACAAATAATCAAAACTTCGGATTTTGAATGAACGTATATATTATTTGGAACCTCGTGTCCATAACTTAAATAGAAATTGAAGTACAAAATTTAAAGGGAAATTGGGAACTTCATACCCTAATTACTGAAAACTTCATGTTCTAAATTTTAAATCAAAACTTTCGGTTTGATTAAAGAAAAATTTGTCGAAACTTTAGGTCCAAAATATAAATAATTGTTGGGGTACTTTTATTCTTCCTTGACCTATTATAGAAAAGAATTAAAACTCCAAGTTTGATTTTACGACACATTTTATTATCATGTCAAAAAATTTGAACACCAATTGCGAACTTTAGGACGCAAAAATTTAAATAAGAATTGGGAACTTTAGGTTCCAAATGCTAAATACTACTTCGAAACTTCGGGTCTCAAAAATATAAACTATTAGAAAACTTCGGGTCTCATGATTTAATTAATTTTTGTATAAAATAATTTTATTAAAATAATAATAATAATGAATACCAATATATGACATTTACTTAAAAAATTTAAGAAATGCGTGAAAGATGAATAATATTTTCCTATTTTTATAATAAAAGCCTTGCTAGTCATCATCAAAGCATTTGATACCATGATTTGAAGCATTGAAATAAGTATTCTAATATGTAATCATTGAATTCAAGCCTAATATGAAAACATGTATCATACCTACTACTAATCATGTAGATAACTCATTATTATACGTAATGTGAAAAATAAGTATTATACCTTTTTGGTGAGAAATTTGAAATATTTGTTGAGAAGTTATGCAATCATACTAATAACATGTTAGGAGAAATATGGTATAGAGAGAATTTTAGATAGATGAAGAGTTTCTCATTAATTGGTGTATCAATAATAGGGGACTCACCACTTATTGATAGTATAAGTTGTTAGAGTCCTAATAGGAGTGGACATCCACTTAAATAGAATAAATTTAAAAATTTATAACAAAACAGAGTTAAATAAATTTAAATATGCGTTACTTGTTTTTCTTACTGGAATTATAAAACTTGTACCCATATGCAATTCAAAAACCTACTTATGAAGAATCCAATATAATATTGAAATCCTCTCTTTCCATGCAAAATTATAAACTTAAGGCAGAAAATGATTGGAAAAAATAACCTAGGATTGACATTTCAAATGCGAAAAAAATTCAGCCCAATGGATCTTTTATTAGTAATGTATTAAAAACAAAACAAGAACTAGATTTTAAGAACAAACCTAGGGTTTAGAAAATAATACCTTTGTGGATCCGGTTGTGATCCGATGTGGAAAATATTATTTGTCAATGATGGGGAAGCATTGTCTTATATCTCCAAAACCTTGCTTAACCTTCTGTAAAGCTTGAATATTCTAATGTATGATCCTCCCCAAAGCTAGGTAGGTGTGCGGAAAACTTTTGAGAAGAAAACCCTTCCTTATGAGTGATATATGGTCATATCCCACTAGGACTCTTCACAAAAACATGAATATTATTTTCTCTCACACATATCAAACCCAAATGAACCATTGTATTAATAAAATCCCTTTCTCACACCTTTATATATAAGTATAAAAGGTGGGCTTGGTATAAACAGGGTTTCTTGAGCGTCCAGGCCTAACTACTCAGGTACATGGACTACACTCAGGACCCACGATAAATAATTAAATTATATTGAAATAAATACTCAAAAAATCCAAATTACATTACCGCAATTATTTCCTTTCTTTATTTTATCGTGAATTAATTCCACTAAATAATCACGACTTCCCTCTAATTTAATTATCTCATATATAACTCGAAAATAATGAGGTCTTATTTGAAAAGTTTATTATGGTACACAATATGATTTCTCATGTGAAGAGTCTGATACCCTCTTGGTTAAACCAATTTACTAGTTAATCGATTTTAACCAGCATCTAATTAATTCCTTGATTCTTAGACTTAACTTATTTTCTACTTCACCAGGATTATCAAATAATCCACCGATCGGGTTTTACTTGATGGAAACAAAACATATAAGTCTATCAAGGGGGTATCACAATCCATGGTATCCTCCGGACATGAATTCCTCCCAATTATGATCTCAAACCTACTTACACAACTGTCACCCAATAGACGGAGATCATTCGAGCCTACATAAATTAGATCGCACCCATAGCAATCAAAGTGACATTTTCACAAGCATTCCAATCCTCATAATTCTCGAAATTAAGAATATATGCACCCTTTGAAAATAACAGCCCTTAGACTCAAATCTCGTGAATGGCCATGTTCAATACATTCCTAAGATTTGACGATCATAATCCTTTGTTGAACTATCAAACAAGTTCTCGAACCATCAAACAAGTTCCCGTAGTTTGAGATGAACTACTAGGATTGCATCACAACCATTACGATAGGGTTTTAACTACCTATTTAGGTTTTGAACATTTCAATAATTCTAGAATCAAAATTCTAATATCCTTGTGATCAACCCAAAGTCGCATCACTAGAATTTTTACCAAGCTCTATTGACCGACATGTCTATAATATATTTAAATTAAATATAAGTTTGTGGCCATGAATCTTATTTCAAAATGAATTGGCATAGATTTACATAAAATTAACCATCATACATGGTTTTAAGAATAAAACTTAACAATCTCCCACTTAGTTTTAAAGCCCTGTATCTAACTCCTAATTCATCTACATGGCAGTTTGCTACCTATTTATATAAGGATTAATGAGTGGTATTAGATACAACCTTGTGATAAACATGTCACCTATTCCGTTTAATCTCTAGAACTTAGTGAAACCTACACTCAACGTGCTTAACCTATTTATGAGTTACAAGTTCTCTCGAACTTGCAATTGTAGCACTATGTTTACTAAAAAGTGTAATAGCTAATTAGATTTGAAGGAACCTTCCCAAAGTTACTTAGGAAGTTACCAAGCCATATTACCTCTTAGTTGCCTCCTAAGTGGAAATAGCTTAGGCCTCCCTAGTGGAGCTAGAAATCCTAGATTGCTTTACACTCTTCCAACTTATAGCTCAATGTCATGTTGGTAAACACATGTTCCGAGGTGGAATAACACATAATCCTTATCTGACTGAAAATAATGTCTTTTTGCCTAAAAAATATAAGACTATTAGACTGAAATATGTTTATTATGCCAAAGGTATATCAGACTTTAGTCTAGTGCACAATATAGCATATCTGAGGCTACCCACTGTCGAAGCTTTAGGTATATCCGTAACGCCCCGACCCGGGTTTAAAGGTTAATTAAGGATTAACCTAATCCGAATCGTACGTTATTAGTGAAGTGCAATGAAACATCGTAAATAATGTTTCTAATCCATTTTTATTAGTATTTAACGTCACACTTATTACCATGCTAGTCCAAATTACAATCACAACGTGATATGACCCAAGGGAAGTGCTCCCAAGGTCAAGTAAACAAATTTACTAATCGTAAATGTAGATAGTTACTTACCTGTATAGTTCTCTCAATGTACGAAATGTCATGCAACCTGCCGTGACAAAGAAGGGATGTGAGATGAATGCTCAGTGGGATCATATACAAATGCAGTATAGAAATGAGCAGCAGAAAGAAGTACTCACACGCTACACTACATGCATGTGAACATATGTATATGTCTACATATATACTTTTGACAAATACATATGCCAAAGTATTTAATTGTTTTATTCCAAAAACATCATGTAATACCATTTAACTTCCCTGACATTTCAAAACAGTCATTTGCATTACCATGCTTAGGACTTGTACGTGTTTCCCATTAACCCACACAGTTTAAACAAATGGAATTTTTTTATAAAACATTCCGCTTACTTTCAAAATATTTACTATACAATGTTCGTTAACTCACGCCAAAGTTACTTAACCATTTTAGAACTTCCATTCAACACACACACATGCCGTGTTTAGAAAAATACTCTTTTCCTTTTCAAACCTCATGTAACACACGCTTGTGTTTACTATAATTCAAATCTTCTTAGGTAGATTAATTTCCTTAAGTCACCTTATTAAACCACCCCATGTTGCCACATGAACTTCAAACATTTAATGTGTTATTCTTGCATTAGTGAATCAATGAACTAGTGCCATTTATTTATGCCTCTTTCATGAATATTCGATTCATTACTTAGCATTATTTTTAGGATTTTCCAACAAACACTCATGGACTTCGTGGCCTCACACCACCGGTCTCCTTCGCCATATACTACTGCAGTTCGTTTGGGGTTTTTCATCCTAGGGACCGCATAGCCCTGCTTAATTATTTAGTCTGGCATCATCCAATATAATTATCTTGCCAATGTGTTCAACATTTTCATAATTTTTACTTTACTTTACATTCCTTTTGGGCCGAAGCCAAACACTTGGACTCAACCGTCCATTTTCCCATTATACTTGGAAAATCACTACTTCTCTTCAAGTCCTTTATTTACACACGTGTTGATATTATACCAAAATAATTCACATTTTAGGACTTAATTCAATTTCATCGTACTTGTATAAAAACATTCACTTCCATTTTTATTTCATAAAAATGTTCCACTTTAGGTAAATTATCGATTTACCCTTTTCTTCACCAAAACTTGCAAACTTATTCTTTTTCAAGTGTTATTCACAAAAACACCCATTTTGAGTTTCGTTCTCGACACGTAGGCATTTTCGTCATTGAAACAATTGTTCAACTTCTCACTTTGTCAAAATTACACATTTTGCGTTTTAGACTATTTAATATATAAATTATGCCTTTCACATATTAAAGTCCCCGCACTTGATTTTGTGAGTTCAACACTACAACCCCATTTTAATCAACATTTACACACTTGAAACTTTATAATTTCAAACTTGTTGTCACACACTTTCATTATGACTAATTCCGTAAAAACCCATAATTAATCATTTATTTCACACTTGGTCTCCTATTTTCTCATTATTTACATTTTTACCCAAAGTTCTGAAGAAGACTACACTTTTACATATTTACGCTTTTAACCCCAAAACTTAGTTTAAAACAAACTAAATAGTACACTTTATAAATGAAAGTTTATTTGTGCACTTTATAATGATTTGTCAACATAAAAATCACTATATCAATCTAACAATAAGGGTACATATGCGTCAAATGTTCTTTTATCAAAGAAATCATTTATTCACCTTAAGACTTGAAATTAAAACCTTTTACTCCATAAAATGTTTGTGATTTGGGGCTGAAATTTATCTATTTTAAAGACCCATTCAACCTGTTGTTGTAAGTACCCATTTTTATAGAAAATAGTAATCATGATACTAATAAGCCTACTAGTACATTTAATCTTCATTTTACATACATATCCTTACACAAAATACCAATGGTGTAACCAATAAACCCATGAATTGATTTTAACCATTTTCTTGCACATTTTACACCCAAATGGTGGAAAATACAATTCTGAAATTTTGTCAAATTCAAAACCCATTTAAATCACTTCTTTAAAAACCCATTTGTTCAAGAAATCATAGGAACCCACCTAATGAACTCCATGGATGCAAATCAACACAAATTCTACATATATTAAACCTAACATATGTAAATAGCAATCTATCATTATGCTAAATTAAGGTTAAAGAATCCCACCTTTAATGCTTCCAAAATATTGTAGATTTTGAAGAAGATGGAGAACCCCCCACCTTCAAAGGTGGCCTCAAGGGGGTCTCTAAAATCCCACCAAAGCTTGTCTCCAAGAATCCATTCTCCATTTGGAAGCTAGCTTTCTTCAACCTCCAAGAAATCTCTTCCAACTCCATCTTCAGAACACCCAACAACCTTCAAGAATTTTATCTTCTACCTTGTACCATATGTCTAAGGTTTCTATATGGTGATATATGGGGTTTATAGGATTACTAATGGATGGTTACTCTCTGTAAATGGAGGTGTAATATGGTGGTTTTGGTCTTATCAATTCTGGCCAGAAAATATCCTCAAGAACTACAACTTTGAGAATGAGAGAGAGGTTGGCTGCAAGAATGAGGAGAGGGCTTTTAAATCCCATCACACACCCCCCGCCCACCTTCTTTTTTATACCACCAAGTGATGACCTAGACCGAAATCATCTTGGTCTAGAGTACATAAGAAGCCGACAAGTGACAAAATCAAGGGACCATAATCAAACAGCGCATAAAATAAAGCAGACTGTCGGAAGACCTATTCTATCGATCAATCGATCGAGCCTCATCATCGATCGATCGACCCCTTTTCAAAACTCTTATTTTTTTCCAATTTGACCCCATAGACTTTTTATCCTTTTTTTTAGTACCCATAATTTATGGTCAAACCATTTTTACTCCTTATGAATATTTTTCTAAAAATCACGCATGGTTGCACTTTACAGTGTCGCGTACCGACTAAATTTCCATTTATATTTCCTCATGACCGTAGGTCTTTAGTTTCTTAATTGAATCACGTTGTACTCTAACAGTATATTAATTTTGGCCATTTGAATCTAAATGTCCCTCCATGCTGCCCATGCAACGTCAATTTTTTCCTTTTTATTCACTTTGCGCAACTTGTCATTTTATGTACAATACTAGTTCAATCACTTATTTAATTATTTCTCCAATTCCATTTTTGAATGAAATACTCCAATTATTATTTAACATCTATTTTCTAGGGCGGGGTATTACAATATCCCCCATTCCTTCCATCTAATCAAGTGTCTTTAGACATTGATTTCTTAGACAAAATGATCACAAACTTGAAAATAAAATATTTCATGGAATCCTAATGCTAATATTGTTTATACAAGATTAATATAATCTACTTGGGATAAGCTCATCATCCTTTGCAATCAATTTATCATAAGCTTAGTCATTAAAAGGTGACTGTCTTATCTTAAGTACTTCATATTAAATATTCGATCAACCACACCCCTATATGAAATAATAATCTCACCACATTGCTGATTAGGTAAGTATTATCCACAAATTGTACTAAGAAATACAGCCACACTTCTGTCATGCTTATTATACAAACAAGTACTTGTTTTACTTTGATCAAAATCAAAACTTAATTACCTGATCAGATCGAATAATTCAAGACCTTGATGTTATCTTAAATTCATAAAGGGATGTCCAAAGCTTACATCATTTTTCTTTTCTCAACTTCTTACTATGTGCTTGTGAATATGGTCATTAAAGAACGTAGTCTTAATGGTAAAAAAATTCTGACATATTTTATCATGGTTATTACAAGAAGGTTTGCTTACAGTCAATCCCTTTATTTCTAAGTAAACTCGTTCGTAACCATTGCCTTGAAGGTTTGTAACTTCCCCTCCACATTTCTTTTAACTTCTTGTAGACCACTTATGCCAGATGGATTTTAGTTCATTAATAAGTCTATAAGACACAAAACTTGATTCGAATACATCGAATCACTTTTGGCATCCATAGTCATAAGTCAAAGAAAAAGACCTTATCTTGGAATGCCATATTGTAGTTCTGGGGATTCAATTTTTGTTTGCCTGGGATCATAACGAAATGATTACCCAAAGTACTAACCATTCGGCATGACACCTTATGCTCCCATTATGACATGACACCACTTGTAATCGAATATAAAAAACACGGGTATCCTAATTATAACACATATGCCATGCACCCCCAAATCTAAACATGCCCTAGAATTAGCTTGTTCCCACTCTAATGTTCAATGGGAGTTGAAGAGTTGGATCAAGAAGAAATTAAATTAAAATGTATTTGCCCGTTTCTTACATAAAAATCCCAATAAGAATATTACAATACTTAATAACCAATCATGGATCTTATCATATCTAAAAGTGTCTAAAGCCATCTTTCATTCTCTTTAATGATTGTCCATCAATGTTATTAATTTCAGTATTTAGCAGTATTGGTGAGACAATTTATAATGTATAGATTATTTCCCAATGTATCATAAGAGATATAAAATTTCCAATTTTAATAAAACTATTTTCATAAAATCAATCGAAAATCTGTTCAAAACCAATTTAGAAAATTGAAATCAATTTGTTAAACCAAGTACGATAAATAATTTTCGTACATTAATTTTATGTCCTCGCCATTATTTAAAAGATATCCTTACTGCTTATAATGTTGCCTTATCCTTAATTCCCATAACTAGGAACATCACGCTTTAAATAAATTCTCCAATTACCTATCACCTTTGCAACGAGTTACAATCCTAATTTATGGTTTATGAGTCTACATACTAAGTTATCGTCAATCGGACCATACATCATGCATTCACTTTTGAAAGGAAAATCATTACCATGTCCAATTATATTTTCAGTCCTTGAAACTTATTCTAATTAATCCTTTAAGACAAAAAACAGTGAGAAAAATATTGAATTCATTTTTGAAATCTTAGAAACATGTAATTGAAAAAAAAAATCCAATTAAACACAAGAGAAAAATCTATTATACTTTAAGTGTCATCCCTCAACCATCAATTTAAAATTAATCTGGCGGACTTCCTAGTTTCCTTATGAGGTGTGATTTCTCATTACCTTGAACTAGACAGACTTTCTTATTTCATTACGCTATCTGGACAGTTCAAGATCTTCTATCCAACATATTGAATAGCCGATGACTTTTAGTCTCACTTCTAATAACAGTGACTCAATTGGGAGGATATCAAAAGTTGTCTCTCATTGTATGCCACCAACTAATTTTATATTATCTCATATCACATAGACTCCTCCTTTCGGGGGTCACCCACGTAAACAATGAATCCAAAAATTACCCGTTGGAAAACTTGTATCGGCCACCACAATAATTAGTATTCATCTCTGGAGGACCTTCATAATATTGAAAGTCTATAAATCATTGATGGAAACTGTGGGGTTTATGTTGAAACTCCTCTCCCACTCACTTGATCTCACTATTTTAGTTTTCTTAAAATACAAAATATAAATTAGTTTTTCCAAAATAAAAATTCCGGAGATCTCAATTTAAATTCAAACCTTTAAATTCATTATCCTAATGAAATTCAATTTAGAAAAGAATAAAACTGAAATTAAATTTTCAGATAAAATTAGTGATCTAGGTCAGTCTCGGAATAAATAATCCATGTTGTCCATAAAATGGGTGTTCCTAATTATTCAATTAATCATCACACAAATTATGCAACTTAATATAAATAAAGAGACATGCAAGAAATGAAATAATTAATTGCAGAAAAATTTAAAAAACCTTTAATGTCCTTTCCATTATGGTTGAGGCTTCAACATGAAGTAAAACTCTTCATGCAAAAGAATTCTTGTTCAAGTAGCTTTGTTTTTTGGCAAGAGTCCAACTTGAAGTGAAACTCTCCATGTAAAGGATTCCTTGTTGAAGAAGACTTCTAATTGGTAAAGAGTCTAGCTCAAAGTAAATTTCATAAAAAGAAAATACAGGTGACATTAACGTTATTAAATCGAGCAGATGTTTGGTTCACGCTATCGTATGAACTCCAGCAAGAACATACATGAGAATCAACAAATTCCAACAGTCTGATCAACGGCTATGGATATTATGTCCCAGACCTTCACCATCAAAGAAGATGAACTTAATGACATTCAATTAAGATTATTTTCATTGGATAACTTTGTGTTGTCTTGCAAAATAACATATATCCAAATCAATGAATTCTCATGGTCTAATCACCATCCATAGGTGTTATGGCCTAGACATTTATTTATTTTGTCTTCAACAAGAACATATCTCAAAATCAACAAATTCTAGCTGCCTAATCATGGGCTATGGATGTTATGGACCAGAACTTCACTATCGAAGAAGACAACCTTAATGATATCCGATCAAGATGATTTTCACAGCACGCCTTTGTTTGAGTTCAACAATAACATATCAGAAAATCACCCAATTCCAATGGTTCGATATTTGGCAATGGACGAAATAAAATTTTGAACTTTTGTGACATGACCTTCTTCTTATTATTATATTTTCATGGAAGAAAACCTTCATAACTCCTCCGATTCTTCATGAAACTTTACCAAGAACTCATTTTTCTTCTTCAAGAAGTTATCAAACTATCTCCTCACAATTTCTCCATATACATCAAAGTTTATGCAATAATTAAAGAACCCTAATTATTACAATCATATCGAATATAATGAAAAAGTAACTATGGATATGCCACCACAGGATCCAATCACATACATAAACATTCATTCAACCATAATAGAAGGAATAAAAAAATTACCAAACCCTACAAAACTATGTTAGTACGGAATACATTCAAACATGAATACATTCACCAACATACAAAAATGAGTGTTTCATGGTGGACAACATGGACCTTTTCAATACACAATCAATATCAATCAGGTCTCGAACACCAATTGTTATAAAAAATAACATGGGATTGATATTTTAAATGAGAAAAAAATCATCCCTATGGATCTTTAATTAATCATGTATTGTAAAGAAAAGAAGAATAGGTTTGAAGAACAAATCTAGGGTTTAGAATAAAATATCTTTGCGAGTTCGGTTGTGATCCTATGGGGAGCAAAGTATTTATCAATGGTAGGGATGACTAATTTTTTATCTCTAAAACCTTGACCTTCTATAAATCTTGGATCTTGTAGTGTATGATCCTCCCCAAAGCTACATAGGTGTGGGCAGCTTTCGAGAAGAAAACCCTTCCTTATTAGTGAGATATGGTCCTCTCCTTTTAGGCCCCTTCACAAAGACGTGTATTTTCTATCATCCCTATCAAACCCTATTAAACCATTATAGTAATGAAGAAAAAAACCTTTCCCACACCTTTATATATAAGTACACAAGGTGCACTTAAACCAAATTGGATTTCTGAAGACTCCGGGCCTAACTACTTGGGTATACGGACTACATTAAGGACCCAAGACAAATAATTAAATTAGCTCCAAATAAATACTCAAAAATTCTAATTCCATTACCACAATTATTTCCTTTTTATTTAATTGTGAATTAATTCCACTAAACAATCACAACTACACTCTAATTTAATTATCTCATAAATCACTCGAATATAATGAGGTCATATTGGCAAAGTTGATTATGGTACATAATATGATTCCCTATATTAAGATTGTGATCCCGCTTGGTCCAATCAATTTACTGTTAATCTATTTTAACCAACATCTATTCAATTACTTGATTCTCAAACTTAATTTATTTTCTAGTCCATGAGAATTATCAAATAATCTATCGTTTGGGTTTTACTTGGTGGAAAAAAAAACATATAAGTCTATCAAGGGGGTATCACAATTCATGGTATCCCCTGGATGTAGATTTCTTTGAATTTTGATCTCAGGCCTACTTACACAACTGTCGCCCAATATACAGAGATCCTTTGACGAGATATAAATCAGATTGCACCCATAGTAATCTAAGTGATATGTACGCCAGCATTACAATCCTCATAATTATCGGGATTAAGAATCTATGCATCTTTTGAAAATGGTGTGAAAATGACTAATTCTAATTAAGACACCCCTTAGACTGAAATCTCACGAGTGACATCTTTAATACATTTCTGGGATAAAATGATCATATTCCTCTGCCGAACCATCAAACAAGTTCTCGAACCATCAAGCAATTTATCGTAGCTTGAGATGAACTACCAGGATTGCATCACAACCATTTAGATAGGGTGTCAACTCCCTATCTAGGTTATGAACATTTAAATAGTGCTAGAACTGAAATTCTATTCTCCTTGTGATCAACTTGAAGTCGCATCACTAGAATTGCTACTAAGCTCTATTGACCGACATGCCTATAATATATTTAAACCAAATATAAGTTATTCTCATAACCATGATTCTTATTTCAAAGTGAATTGACAGACATGTACGTTAAAGTAATCTTCATATATGGTTTTAAGAATAAAAGCCCAACAAAAATTATTTTTAACAATAATAGTTTTCTTATTGGTGTCTTGCAATCTTTTACCCACTTACAAATTTTAACCTAGAGATAGAGCTTCAAAATCTTCATATATATAAGTATTAATAGAGAAATATGAGTTAAATACAAATCACGTAGAGGATAATAAGAAAATAGGAAATGAAAAAAGAAAAGTCAATTATTCAATAATATAGAGGATTGGATATGTTGTGAAGGGAAAGTAAATGTGCTTATATACATCTGTATAGATATAGTTAACTTTAGTAGATAATAAATGATTGGTAGAAGAGGAAATGAGAAGGAAGAATAAAAAGGCTTATCTGAGAGTAAATGGAGTGAATATGAATGTAAATAGGTGCATATATAAAAAGTAGGCTAAACGTTTGAAAGGTAAGAATGGAAAAGGCAAAAACCATTTACGTTTCCAACCTCTTCAACTTAAGAAGTATACGCCTCGTTCAGAAACCAAATGAATGGAGGAGAAAGAGAATAGAAATGAATTGAAAACTTTAGTCTTACGTGGACACCTTAAAAATGGAGGAGAATTAATTATAGTTATAATGTTGATAAACTCCTGAACCACGTGAAATCCTATTTGAATATTATATTTATAGGCCAAGTTGATTGATAAATTTAATATGAGTGCATATACAAAATATCTAAGAAATTAAAATAATTTTGTGCCTCTTCGAATATCTTTTGTTAGGAAAAAAATTGAATAATTATAAACATATATAAATGGAGGATGGTTTTAGATATTGGAAGAGGACTATACATATGGTCCACTAACACGATTACCACATCCCCTTTTCAACAGAACAATCCTAAAGTTATTGTTTTTACTATTCAGTTTTGTAAAGAAACCTACCAACCCATATTTGAGAATTCTCCTGACCTAATTAGGTAGAAGTCTTATAAGAAATTCCTGGATTCATATCAATCACCATTCCCAGCATCTTATCATTCCAAAACTACCATTGTCAGTTGAATTTCACCTTCCTCCACCTTACCCGAGTTCGTTCAGGATCACCATCAAGATTTATAGAAGATAAATTTTTTGATAAACATGGAAGAACAATTAAGTAGATGAAATTTTGTTAAATTTCTTTCATAAGTCAAGCCGAAAAATATAACATATTTTTTCTCTTTATAGCCTTTCTACTTTCTCCCAACCTTACATATCTAGAACTGAACTAAACGTATGCAAAGTGTTCTAAAACGAAGATATAACAAAAAATAAAATTGGAACGTCAATAATACCGATTAATATAATTCATTCTAATTATTATGAATTAATTCACGAGGTCATTAAATTAATTTCACACTTTGTCAGGATGTGAACTAAATCGGTGACATGCCATAAGGGAGTTACAACAAAAAATACGAGAATTTTTCATGTAGGTAGGCTTGACATGTGTGAATTATTAATTGCCACATTTGTACTATAATATTAACAACCTTATAAGGACATTATTTTATAAGTCCGTTATCAATTTAGTATGTCGTATACCGCTACACCATCGAAGAGCATTCAATAACATTCAAGCATCAAAGACGGATCCGAATATCAAGTTCTTCAACATTCAAGACTCCGCGAGGTTAATTTTGGTAACGTTGAGTTTTAATTATTTAGCACTTCACAAAAACTGTTGGGATAATTTTAAAAGAGGCTTCAAAATTTTTCTAAGTGTTGAGGCGTTGTTTTTCGTCAAAATGAATTTTCCAAGATTAAAAGAAGATTTTTGAAATAAAAAATTAAATTTATTTTTCGCGAATTTTCTGGTTCGAGCGACATGGGATCTGGTTCGAACGACATCAGATCTCGTTCGAATGACGCGATGCCTTAAATTTTTTATATAAAGCGTATTAAATGAGGCGTCTTTCAAGAAGGAGACCTGATGATTTTTTATACCAGTAATCTGCTAATAGTATAACACTTCATCTTCTTTAATTTTAGCATTTGAAACCTTATTTTTCAATTCACAAAACATCCCAATCTTTTAGTGAATTGTTTTGGAACCCTAGATTCAAGTTTATTGAAACTTTACCTTTCTGGGGAGAACTCTACAACCGAAGAGTTGCGTGATATTATGGAGGGAGTCTCTTTGAAGTTACTCTTGTGGGAAGGATAACCTGAATCGTGAAGACTGTGTGTCCTTGTGGTATAGCTGCATGCGAACCACTGCTGATTTGTAGCCAACACTTTGAAGGTTTGACGAAGGCACCGTACGTTACACTTGTAGGCGATCAAGTTGTACGTAAGTCAGTGGTCTTGTAAACTTTTCAAAGTTCAAGAAATAACAGGCTTTGCCCTTCGGGAATTTTTCGTGAATTTGGTCTTCCTAATATTTGACCTTGTGATTATTTCATTTTCATATTTAATTCAATCACTTAGATGCATGTTTTAGGGTTTAACTAAATTTGGATTTTTTTTTTAGAATTCGTATTATTCCGCTATAGCGATTCTATAAATTGGTATCAGAGCCTTGTAATAACCCTTACTTTTGAGTAATTTATTTTATATTAATTTACCGTGTGAGGTAATTATATAAAATATTGGATAATGGATTAAATATTATTTTAATTGATTTAAAAGATAATATTTACTAGATTTTTCATATTTACTATTGAGTGAATGTAAATGGCATCATGTTATGATTTATAGTGTCGTTGTGATTTAAACGGCATTTATGGTTTAAAATGAAATTGGAACTTGAAATGATTTATATTATTCTGGATGATAATTTAGAGGATTTGGTCAGTCCCGAAATAGTCGAGATAGTCAAAATAAGTGCCATGTTAAATTTTCGGGTTTCGGGCACTTTTGACAGGTTATGACTTAATTATGTAGTTGCGAGTCATTTTAATGGTGTATTAATATTTAAAGATGGGAATTAATGCTAAGGGCACGATTTAGCCTTGCAACCCTTTTATTTCTTAAGTTTATGCTTCCTAAACCTAGAGAGAAAGAGAAAGTAAGAGAATTTGGGGGAAAAAGAAGAGGAAGAAGGAGAATTGAAGAAATTGGGCTAGATCTTGCATCTACCGGAAGAGAATCTGAGAATACAACCTTAAGGCAAGTTTCTTACTTTTTAACGTATGATTTAAGGTGAATAAAATGTAGTGATGGTTGTGTATTGGGAATACTTGAACAATTATGGGTTTTTATGAATTTGTAGTGTTTGAACCCTTAAACCTTGTTTTAAATAGATATTGTGTTGATTATAGTAGTTAGTCTTTATGTAGGATTGTTTTGGTTGGATTATTTATGGATGGTATGGGCAAATATGGAGAGAACTGAGTTTGGAAAAAATTGGGGTATTAACATTCATGGCCGAAACTGGGCATTCTGGCCCAGGAGAAGCGGTTTGCCCCCTCTCGAATTGATTCGCTAAAGGGGTAGGCTACGTGAATGGGTTGGGTGAATCGATTCGGATTATCCAAATCGATTTGGGAGTTTGCAAAATGTTGGGTCCTCTTGACTGAATCGATTTGGACAGGGGCGAATATATTCGGAATTCCTGCTCTTTTAGGATATTTTTCCAACTTAGTTTATAACCATTTTCTTGTAGGTTTAGGACCTAGGAACTTTCTCTTAGGAAGTTATAAAGTGTATTAGAGATTTATATTAGGTATGTGACCACACTAGATTAGAAAGGGGATACTTGGGCTTATCTCGGGGATTATTTAATAGACGTTGGGGTAGATCTTTCTTGAGTAAACTAGTTTGAGACTAAGGAAGGGTAGGATTATATAATTGTGGAAATATAGAGACGTGATTGAGGTATACTATACTTAGTGGCTTATAGTAACGTCATCATTTCTCACAGGTTAATCTGGGGATTTATTAAATGTTGAAGTTTATAATGATGACATTAAATGCTTATGGCTCCGGATAAATACGGAATGCATATTTTAAAATGGGAATAACTTGTGAATGATAATTTGCTTATACACACCTCTCTAAATTCTATCATAGGGGAAGTTACGCGCATGAGGTGAAGTCCCCTGTCTACTGAATGCAGGGTGAATATAGTCCTCGGCCATAAGATCGGTTATTATATATTATGTGATTATTGTTCGAAGTGAGGTAATTTCGGGTGTGGTTATGACTCATTTCGAAGGTATATGGCCTCTTCCCGACGTCACCCGATGTAGGATGCCCAGGTTGTCTTGGTGATAGGCCCTGGAAGATGATAGCTATTTAGGGGCGCATCCAGTGGGGGAACCTGGAAGGACGATCTTAGATTCATTATATAATGTGAATTATGACTATTCGTATTAAAGCGGGATTTTATTGATGATAAAGCACTTTCTGAAATAAATTGCCTCGAATAAAGTTTCCTAATGAGAAAAGGAATGGTGAAGTGAAATTATGTAAAATGGAAATGGAATCTCCTTAATTAAAATTTTATCTATATTCTCATGCATACATGATTATTGATCGTTATCGTTGATATTTCGCTAGGTTGTGCTTTTAGATTAAGAGGTGAGAATTTTTATCATTCTTTGTCGAGGGAAAGATAAAAATATTCATGATGATATATTGTTCATAATTGTTATGTACTTTATTCACATTGTGAATCTATTAAACCGGGCCCTGGCTTGTTTATATCTCTTTATTTTTCATGAATCTTATATTCGCCCAGGTGCTCCACAGCAAGGATGCCCGTATTGACTTTTCTATCCCATTGTCCTGGATATGCAACACTTTATAGATGTTATGGAATATTTGATATAGATGCTTCCATCCTTTTTTATTCTATTTATGATCAGTTATACATTCGGGCGTGTTGCCCAAGTTTTATACTTGTACTTTAATACTCGGTGTAACCAAATTGTAATGGCCTGTTAACCGACAGCTTATTCGATTATTTTAATATTTGTGGTTGCTGATTTATTATTTGTCTTTATTTTTATCCACCTTATTTTTAATTGAATTGTCTAAATGTTTTTCATTAACTTACAAAATAAATTTCGACAATCTGTTTTATAAAATAATTTGGTGGTTATCTCGTACTTATAGCAATACAGTGATGCTAAGAATGGACCATCTATGATTCCTGTAATTATTGGAGTATTAGACTGGCCACCTCTTATTTTATTAAGCGGCGTGTCACAAGCCTGTTGCACTAAGTTATTGTGTTTTGATCTTGATTTTGCACCAAAATGGCTTTTGGAGGTTTTTATGATTTTCGATGTCAACTTTTTTAAAAGGTTAATTGGAAAATTCACACGAACTCTTGTTTTAAATATTCTATTGAAAATGACTCTGAAAGGTGCCCTTGTTGTGAGGGTGTTGGTCACACGTTAGATGAGTGTACCACAAATTTAAAGAAAAAATTGAATAAATCGGTTTCTCATGTTTCTACCCTTAGTGATAGTGATTCTGAAGAAGAAGTTTTTTATGCTTCTAGGCGAGACCTTCCCATCCGTGTGATTAGTGATGAGAGTGAGGGTGAAAAGAGTGAGGAGCAAGAAGAATAATTGAGTGAGTTTCAAGTGGTCTATAATAATTTATATTTTGAATCTTTAAAGACAAAAAGGCAAACTTGAAGCTAAATGGAAGAAACGTGCTTTAGATAATGATAACACTGATGCGTTGATTAAGGATCTTAGGGCACGTGAGGAGATGCTAAAAGAGAAATTAAGATATGTTGAGGGTGAGAGAGATAGTGTTCGAGCTGTGATGGAGGCTATGAAAATGGAGGTTTTAGAATTTGAAGATTCTAGACATTTACTCGAGTCTAGGATTGGTGAACTTGAGAATAATTTGAGAGAATCAAGTAAGGTGAAATTTGATTTGGAGTCTAGGTAGAAAAATCTAGATAAGATCTTAGGCACGGTTCAAATTAAGGAAGATAGGGGCGGTACATGATTCGATGAGAGGGTTACACAAATTCCCAAAGCCAACCCCACACAACTGTGACTCCCCGCCTAACTAAACCTTGGGTGATCAAGCCTTAATTTAATTTAAAACAAGTTTATTAAATGTTTCATTCTTAGCATCACTGTCGAAAGCTTTTTAGTTACTAACCACCTAAGTGACATTAAGCTACGCCAAATTTTATCTTCCTTAAACAGATAAACGACTCATGCGGAACAATACAATTTAAGTAGTACTAAACAAATCATCATAAATAACTGAATGAAATAAAGTCTCGCCGAAAACCACGGCTAAATATAACTAACTTAAAATTTAAAATCAGAATAACTGCAACTGTAAAGATTTGGACAACATGTCCCAAACTAAGAGTACTAAAACTGAGATCCTACACTAGATCTGAAAAAGAGAAACGTCTAAACAATCCCTGCAACATCCACACGTGCTGCAACTCCCGAATCCCTGGAAAGAAGTCATGTTGGGTGTCCCTGTTGCTGGGCACCAAAATGGTTTTTGAAAAGATTTTACATAGCAAGAGTTAGTACTCAAAACATTTTAAAAATATTTTGTAAGAAGTTATCACAATTATGAGTTATTGATACACATGTTAAGACTTCGCACACTCTTTTGAGTTACCTCACCTCTCTCCTATAGTGCACGCCTAACGTTAGTACTTATTCCACCTAGTTGGGCTACCTAAGTTAACTAGGCTAGAATACTCCACTGCCTGTATCTACTCGTTAAGTCCCCATAACATACACGCAGTATTTTAATAGTCCATATCTCATATATCATAAACTTAGATAACTTACTCATCTCTTGTTATTCTTATATTTATAATAATTATGTCACACTACTTAATTATTACTAATATATTATCAATACACCTTATTATCTACTATCTCATGTCAGTAGATTATGCATCTGGTATACATCTATCACACAACATGTAGTAAATATTAGTTATCATTAATATGTCCTTATAACACACATAAATGACCCTTGGTTCGGAATGATTCATCGACCCCAAGTGAGAGTTGGTTCGGAATGATCCATCGACCCCAACTATTTATATATACACATATTCTGGTTCGGTACTCTTTCATTGCGACACCAGTTTTAAGGTTTGGTTCGGCATTTTTCATCGACCCCAAACAGATAATAACCCTATGTTAGATCGGAATATCTCATTGACCCTAACATAATTAATTTAGGTATAATTATCTTAACCCAAAAATTCATGCAATTTAGTAGGTACCCACACGACCTATCAAATCATGCTCGTACAAAATATGTTTTCCTTATATTCATCGTACCTATTAAATCACGATTTCTCACCATCACATTTATTCGAGTATTCAAACAAATCTAAGGGTCCTCGTTACCCCTCTCTTAATTCAGTAATTAATCTATCTCTAACCTACTGGTAAATTTTTGGAATTGACCCTTACTCGTTCCGTAACTCAATTCCAAAATTCCTAATGTACGACTCAATTCGCTACTTCCCTTCGTTTCATTTCTCCCAATTTTACACTCAATAATTTATCATGAAGTCTTACAGTACACCTACTGGTAATTACAAAGTCCCTACATAGATAACATATCATAACTAAGTTTCACATTAAATGACGATAATCGAAGAGAGATTTCCACAAAATTTTCTAAAATTCAGCCTGGATCGATCGATTGATGGAATATGGTCGATCGATCGACTGCTCGATCGATCGACATTCAAGGGTCGATCGATCGATCGAGCAGTGATAGTCCCAAATCGTCTTCTTCATGCGGGTTACACCATTTTTTGATTATCCAACTCCCATGATAATTCACCAAACTTGTAACTAACGATTTCTAATCATCCGTACATACCCTGGGATGATTACAAACGATTTAAAACAACATAATTGTTATAAATTCAGTCCAAATTAATTCAAATCTTCCTATTATTCAATAACCCTAAAATATATTCTTTCCATATTTTCATCCATAAGCCCATATTTTTTTAATTCGATTTAATCATCAAGTCTCCTATGATATCAAATCATTTCGAGGTCTAAAACGTTCTACATGCAATACCTATCACTCATGTATCATATTCAAGTCTTTGTTTCCAAGAAAATCATAAAAGTCATGTTCCTCATAAAACTTATACATGGGTATTATACCTCAATTTATGTTGCAAATAACCACTTGCCTTATTGTTCAGTAGAGTCTGATTTCATGATTGTTGTTGGTGATTGATGGTCTTTCTCCTTCAATCCTTCTTCCCAACAAGTTGGTGGTGACAGTATCCTTTGAATCCTTCTCACTTCTTTCTTTTGCCTTAGGAATTGTTTCTCTCTTATCTCTAATGGCTATGGTGTATTTTTCTCTCTCTAACCCTAGCCTCTAACTCTTATAATCTGACTTAGGGTTCTAAAATTCGTAGGTCTACTCACCCTTAAATGTGAAGAGACTAAAATGCCCTCGTATGGTCCCGGTTGAGCCCAAAAATGATCCAACGCTCGACTAGTACCCCCAGGTACACTATTTTGACTAATTCGACCATTTCGGAATCACTTATGGCCTCTAAATTATCATTTGAGTCTCTTAAAAATATGTTTCTCTTAAAAATATGTTTCTCATCTCACCCTCAATTTTGTCTACACGTGACACTTAGTTGATGTAAACTCAAGCACGTCCATATCAATCGTTATGCCGTACACATAAACTTTCAATATTTACTATTCACACTTAGTAAACTTTAATCATCATATTAATCAGTATCCAAATCTCGATTAATATCTAATAGCCATAATGATTATTTAATCACTTAATAATCATAGTTATTATTACATCACATCAAATTACTCTACTCACGTAATTTAAATTAAAACGTATCACATTAAATTACTCTACTCACGTGATTTAAATTAAAACGTATTTTCCTTTTTAATTACTCAATTAATTAAATTCTAAATAAGCGGAAATACGGGGTATTGCATACTTCCCCCCTTATAAAGGAATTTCGTCCTCGAAATTAGAAAAAATACCTGCGGTGAATAATTCTGGTTACTGCTCTCGCATGTCCTCCTCCCGCTCCCAACTAGACTCCTCAATATTGTGATGTCCCCACTGTACTCACACTAAGGGTACCACTTTGGATCGTAGTTTACATTCACTATAATCCAGAATAGCCACGGGTCTCTCCTCATACAATACATCTGGCTGCAAGTCAATCTCCTCGAGTGGAATGTGCCAGAAGGCCCTCTCGCTCCCCTTGTATTTCTTCAGCGATGCCACATGGAACACATCGTGTATTCGCTGAAGATGCTTAGGGAGTACCAATCTATAAGCTACCGATGACACCCTCTCAATAATAGGAAACACTCCCACATATCTTGGTGTTAACTTCCCCTTCTTACCGAACCTCATAATCCCCTTCATAGGAGATACCCGAATCAACACCTCGTCGCCAACATCTAGCTCCACGTGTCTCCTACCGGCGTTATCATAACTCTTCTGCCTATCCTAATCTATTCGAATACGTCCTCGAATCAATCTATTTTGGAAGAAGTCTCATGTATAATCTTTGGTCCCAATAGCTTGTTATCTCCAACCTCTAACCAACAGACGGGCAAACGACAAGGCCTCCCATAAAGTGCCTCGAATGGAGACATACCGATAGTGAATTAGTAAGATTTATTATACGCAAACTCTAACAAAGGAAGGTATTGCTCCCATCCTCCCCCAAAATGTCGGATACACATCCTCAACATATGCTCCAGCATCTGGTTTACCTTTCAGTCTGGCCATCTGTCTTTGGGTGATACGTCGTACTTAACCGCAAGTCGGTGCCCATTGCCTCCTGAAAGCTCTGTCAGAAATGTGACACAAATATTTTGTCTCTATCAGACACAATATTAATAGGAACTCCGTGCAGCTTAACGATCTCCGAAATGAATAGTTGTGCATACCGCATCGTATCATAATCCGTACGAACCGGCAAGAAATGAGATACCTTAGTCAGTCGATTCACTATCACCCATATGGAATCATGACCCTTCTGCGACGTTGTTAACCCAGTAATAAAATCCGTCAAGATACTCTCCCACTTCTATACGAGAATCTCCAGTGGTTGTAGCATCCCTGAAGGTCTCTGAAGGTCAAATTTCAAAAGATGACATATAACACACCTTGAGACAAACTCTGCAATGTCTCGTTTCATACCTGGCCACCAGTATAGTCATCGTATATCCTGGTACATTTTATCCCCACCTGGATGTATCGAAAACTTTGACCTGTGCGACTCCGTCATCACGATATGCCTCAAATCATCATCCTTGGGTACTATGAGTCTCCCATTAAACCGTAGTCCACCCTCTGAGCTGATGGAGTAGGACTTTACCCCCTCGACCAGTAATTGTTGTACTCTGTCCTGACAAAATGGGTTCTTAGCCTGTGCCCTCACTACTCACATAACACTCTCGGGAGTGATAGCTAAAACTTCCATGTCGAAGTTCACTCCACTTCACCGTCCAAATTCCTGCCAACTCTCTGATAGGTCTTTGACTTAACGCATCTGTCACCAAGTTATCCTTACTAGGATGATAAGGTATATCAAACTGATAGTCCTTCACGAATTCAAGCCACCTCCTCTGCCTCATGTTTAGATCCTTCTGTGTGAAGAGATACTGAAGTGACATATGATCCGTGAATAGAGTAAACTGCTCACCCAGAAGATAGTGTCTCCATATCCTCAACGAAAAAATAATCGATGCCAACTCGAGGTCATGGGTGGGCTAATTCTTCTCATGTGGGTTAAAATTTTGAGACGCATAAGCTATAGCCCTCTTTTCCTGCTGTAACACACCCCCAAGCCCCTGTAAGGATGCGTCAGTATAGACTCAGTACTCCATTCCTCTCCTAGGTAAGGCAAGAACGGGTACTGATGTTAACTTGTCCTTTATCTTATCAAACGCTAACTGATAGTAGTCATTCCATATGAAGGGCACTCCCTTCAGAGTCAAGTTCGTTAAAGGACCGATAATTTTTTAGAACCCCTAAGAAACGATAATAACCGACTAACCCCAAAAAGCTACGAATTTTGGTCGGTGTCGTTGGCTGCCCCCACTTCCTCACCATCGATACTTTACTCAGATCAACAATGATGCCTCTATCGGATACAATGTGGCCTAAAAACTGAACCTCTTGAAGCTAAAATCCACACTTCCCAAATTTTTCGTACAGCTGATGTTTCCGTAATGTCTGTAGAACCATTCGTAAATGTTCGGTGTGTTCCTCCTCCATGCGAGAGTATATCAAAATGTTGTCTATGAATACAATCACAAACTGATCCAAAAACTCCCTGAATACTCTGTTCATGATATCCATGAATAATGTTGGTGCATTAGTGAGCCCAAACGGCATTACCCTGAACTCGTATGACCCGTACCGCGACAGGAAAGCGGTCTTAAGTGAATCCTCTTCTCGAATGCGCAACTGGTGGTAACCTGACCTCAAATTCATCGTTGAGAAGTATGCAACCCCTCTAAACTGATCAAACAATTCGTCAATCCTAGGTAACGAATACTTATTACGTATCGTCACCTTTTTTAGCTCCTTGTAATCTACACACAGACGAAGTGAACCATCCCTTTTCTTTACAAATAAAACCGGTGCACCCCACGGTGATGTACTCCGCCGAATGAAACCCTGTCCTAAGAGCTGCTGAATCTGCTCTCTCAGTTCTTGCATCTCTTAAGGAGCCATGCAATACGATGCTCTGGCATATCGGTCTCGTCCCTGGTGATAGGTCGATAATGAACTCTATCTCTCGACTGGGTGGTAACCCTGTTATTTCATGAAAGACGTCCTCGAAATCCCTCATGACTGGGATTGAGTCCAGAGAAACGACCACCCCCTATGAGGTCTCCTCCTCAATATAAAATAAATGAGTGTGCGATCCTCCCTCGGGGAGAGGCATCGCCACTAAGAACATATCTTGTCCCGAAATGGAAAACACGGTAGTCCTCTCATAGCAATCTACCATCCCCATGTAACGCGCCAACCAATCCATGCCTAGGATGACGTCATAAACCTCCATATTCAGCACTAGAAGATTTGTTACTAGACTCAATCTCCCGACCATAATGTCCACACCCTTACAAATCGAGTGTACAAGGGACCCACTACCCATCGGTGACTCCATGTACATAAGATGATTATCGGATGTCTCTAAGAGGCCGGCTTCTCGTGAAAATCTAGTGTAAATAAAAGAATGTGTTGCCCCCGTATAAAAAAAATACTACCCTCTAGACCATCGATAGGAAACATACCCGCGACTGCTAGCGGTGCTGGAGGTTCTGGCTGGAACGGAATGTCACGAACATTGAACACACGCCCGTAGTGCATCTGGCCTGGCTGAGGGGCATGTGCTGCTTCTGGGGCTAATGGAGCCTTCTACCCCTATTGGGCACCCTGTTGTTCTGCCCTGTCTTTTTGTGGATAATTCCTATTCTTGTGACCCTATTGTCCATATGTGAAACATTGTCCCTAAAACTACCTCTGTCCTTGGCCTTGTTGGCCTTGACGGCCTTGGCCTTACTGTCCTCCTCCTTGGTTCCCTTGGCCCTGTCGGCCCTGAGGAACTGGCTGCTGGGGACCCTGTTGTCCCTGTCTGTCAAAGCGATGCCTCCCATGCCTAAACTTCTTGGCAGAGTTCCCCTGTCGAGAATCCTTCCCTAGTTGACCCACTATTTGCTGTTGCGGCGTGTTGCTGCCACTACTTCCATCCACTTTGCTCGGTTGGCAAGGCTCACCTATCTTGCTTCCCTTCGCATGAAAGCGATGATCCTAAAAGTGTAGTAGAGCAACATTGACGACATCGGTGTAAGTTACCAACGTCGAATTACTGATCAAATGTTGTCTGATTCTCCAGACTAAGCCATCCATAAGTCTTGACTTCTTCCACTCCTTATCGCTCACCTCGTTTGGCACAAAGTTAGACAAACGGGTGAACTCCTCCTCATAATCAGTAACCGAGCGATCACCCTGAACCATCTCACTAAATTTCTTCCTCATCTCTGACTCTACCACTGGAGGAAAGTACTTGCGGTCAAACCGCACCCAAAACTCAGAAATTGCCATTGTGTCCCTTTTCTCGGTGGTGGTAACTGACTCCCACCAGTGTAAGGCCGCTCCCGACAGACGAGAAGTAGATAGAATTTTTATTTGTACCTCGGTGCACTCTAGCATGCGCAAGTGGCGCTGGATATTTTTCTTCCAATTGCACGCCTCCACTACATCGGTACTACCCTAAAACTCAGGTGGATGCCCTTTCCGAAATGTCTCTCTGACTCGCTGCCAAGTAAATGGCCCTGCTGGAGCCTGAACTACTGGTGCCATGGGAGGTGGTACTTGGGGCTGAGGAAAATGGGCAAACATGGCCCTCATCGCTGTCTCGACTACCTGAGCCACTCTCACTGTAACCTGAGTAGTGGAAATCAACTCGGGTGGGGGTGGTGGCAGCAGCACCTGTGGCTCCTGATGAGCCTCCCTCACCTCATCCCTAGCTTCAGCTATCTCCGTTTATTGTCTCCTCGGTGGCATATGAAATTAGATCAAATTGTATAAGTACACAGTTTATACAAAATTTAAGAGCAGATGCACGATATCCCAAAAGCAAAAATTGAATCAACAGTCCTATTAGTAGGGATCTAATACAACCAGACGTTACACTGAAACATAGTAATCCGTACAGATCCTATGGATACTAGAACCTGATGCTCTGATACCATCTGTGACACCCCGCCTAATTAAACCTAGGGTGATCAAGCTTAATTTAATTTAAAACGGGTTTCTTAAATGGTTCATTCTTAACATCATTGTCGAAAGCTTTTTAGTTACTAACCAACTAAGTGAAATTAAGTTAGTGCCAAATTTTTTCTTCCTTAAACAGATAAAGAACTCCTACGGAACAATACAATTTAAGCAGTACCAAACCAATCATCATAAATAACTGAATGAAATAAAGTCTCGTCGAAAACCACGGCTAAATATACCTAACTCAAAATTTAAAATCAGAATAACAGTAACTGTAAAGATTTGGACAACATGTCCCAAACTAAGAGTACTAAAACTGATATCCAACACTAGATCTGAAAAAGATAAACGTCTAAACAATCCCTACAACATACACACGTGCTGCAACTCCCAAATCCCTGGAAAGAAGTCATGTTGGGTGTCCCTGTGGCTGGGCACCTAAATGGTTTTTTTAAATATTTTACATAGCAAGAGTTAGTACTTAAAACATTTTAAAAATATTTTGTAAGAAGTTATCACAATTAGGAGTTATTGATACACATGTTAAGACTTCGCACACTCTTTTGAGTTACCTCACCTCTCTCCTATAGTGCACGCCTAACGTTGGTACTTAGTCCACCTAGTTGGGCTACCTAAGTTAACTATGCTAGAATACTCCACTGCCTGTATCTACTCGTTAAGTCCCAATAACATACACGCAGTATTTTAATAGTTCGTATCTCATATATCATAAAATTAGATAGCTTATTCATCTCTTGTTATTCTTATTATTATAATAATTACGTCACACTACATAATTATTACTCAGATATTATCAATCCATTTTATTATCTACAATCTCATGTCACTTGATTATGCATCTGGTATACATCTATCACACAACATGTACTAATTATTAGTTATCATTAATATGTCCTTAAAACACACATAAAGGACCCTTGGTTCGGAATGATTGATCGACCCCAAGTGAGAGTTGGTTCGGAATGATCCATCGACCCCAACTATTTATATATACACATATTCTGGTTCGGGACTCTTTCATTACGACACCAGTTTTAAGGTTTGGTTCGGCATTTTTCATCGACCCCAAACAGATAATAACCCTATGTTAGATCGGAATATCTCATTGACCCTAACATAATTAATTTAGGTATAACTATCTTAACCCAAAAATTCATGCAATTTAGTAGGCACCCACATGACCTATCAAATCATGCTCGTACGAAATATGTTTTCCTTATATTCATCGTACCTATTAAATAACGATTTCTCACCATCACATTTATTCGAGTATTCAAATAAATCTAAGGGTCCTCGTTACCCCTCCCTTAATTCAGTAATTAATCTATCTCTAACCTACTGGTAAATTTTTGGAATCGAACCTTACTCGTTCCGTAACTCAATTCCAAAATTCCTAATGTACGACTCAATTCGCTACTTCCCTTCGTTTCATTTCTCCCAATTTTACACTCAATAATTTATCATGAAGTCTTACAGTACACCTACTGGTAATTACAAAGTCCCTACATAGATAACATATCATAACTAAGTTTCCCATTAAATGACGATAATCGAAGAGAGATTTCAACAAAATTTTCGAAAATTCAACCTGGATCGATCAATCGATGGAATATGGTCGATCGATCGACTGCTCGATCGATCGACATTTAAGGGTCTATCGATCGATCGAGCAGTGACAGTCCCAAATCGTCTTCTTCATGCGGGTTACACCATTTTTTGATTATCCAACTCCCATGATAATTCACCAAACTTATAACTAACGATTTCTAATCATCCGTACATACCCTGGGATGATTACCAATGATTTAAAACAACATAATTGTTATAAATTCAGTCCAGATTAATTCAAATCTTCCTATTATTCAAGAACCCTAAAAATATAGTCTTTCCCTATTTTCATCCATAAACCCATATTTTTTTAATTCGATTTAATCATCAAGTCTCCTATGATATCAAATCATTTGGAGGTCTAAAACGTTCTACATGCAATCCCTATCACTCATGTATCATATTCAAGTCTTTGTTTCCAAGAAAATCATAAAAGTCATGTTCTTCATAAAACTTATACATGGGTATTATAACTCAATTTATGTTCCAAATAACCACTTGCCTTATTGTTCAGTAGAGTCTGATTTCATGATTGTTGTTGGTGATTGATGGTCTTTCTCCTTCAATCCTTCTTCCCAACAAGTTGGTGGTGAAAGTCTCATTTGAATCCTTCTCACTTCTTTCTTTTGCCTTAGGAATTGTTTCTCTCTTATCTCTAATGGCTATGTTGTGTTTTTCTTCTCTCTAACCCTAGCCTCTAACTCTTATAATCGGACTTAGGGTTCTAAAATTCGTAAGTCTCCTCACCCTTAAATGTTAAGAGACCAAAATTCCCTCGTATGGTCCTAGTTTAGCCCACAAAAGACCCGGCACTCGGCTAGTACCCCCGGGTACACTATTTTGACTAATTCAACCATTTTGGAATCACCTGTGGCCTCTAAATTATCATTTGAGTCTCTTAAAAATATGTTTCTCATCTCACTCTTAATTTTGTCTACGCGTGACACTTGGTTGAGGTAAACTCAAGTACGTCCATATCAATCGTTATGATGTACAATATTTACTATTCACACTTAGTAAACTTTAATCATCATATTAATCAGTATCCAACTCTTAATTAATATCTAATGGCCATAATGATTATTTAATCACTTAATTATCATAGTTATTATTACATCACATCAAATTACTCTACTCACGTAATTTAAAGTAAAACGTATCACGTTAAATTACTCTACTCACGTAATTTAAATTAAAACGTATTTTCCTTTTTAATTACCCAATTAATTAAATTATAAATACGCAGAAGTATGGGGTATTACAACAACCTAGGGTTGTTAAGAGAGAGGCTCTGAAGGTTGTTAGGAGAGAGCCACCTAGGCACATCGTAAGAGAGACACCTAGGATCATTAGGAGAGAGACTCCTAGGAAAATTTGGAGAGATCAACCGATAAATTTGAGGAGAGGGCCACTGTTAGGTAACACACACCGCCCGATTTACACTTGCACACATTACGGTAGGCAAGGTCATCTTAGGCGCTTCTATTACAATCTTTTAAAAGGACCTAGGGAGATTAATAAAACAATAAATTCAATTCCCCAAACCCCCATGTATCATTAGAAATGTATTTGGGTTAGAAAATTAGATTTAGAGGCTTACGGTATATTTGTTCATGATTCTAGTTTGATTTCTTGTGATTCACCCCATGTTAGATCGTTTGGATGATTGTCTTATATGTTTGTCATACACGAGCGATGCATTATGTTATATTCTTTCTACTGTTATGACTCACTTTGATGTAGCGCACATTGGTTTATTTGTTGCATTTATGTGTTTCACTACTGTTTTAGCACTGTTTTGCATCTGCAAGCACTTTCCACGTACTATTTTCATGAAATTTTTGCACTTGGCAAAATTGTATGATTTTATGGGCATTCTGGGAAGCTTTGGTTGTCTGGTTCGAGCGAGATCTATAGGTCATTTGAGCGATAGCTCTATCTCGCGCGAAGTCGCTTCTCGCGACATGCCTTTGTCGTTCGAGGGACAGAGCTGAGTCGTTTGAGCGATATGTCTAGAATTTTGGTTCCCTTGTGTTTTTAGTACCTACTGTTAATATGATTATGTTTTGGTACTACTGGGTTGCTTCTGGACAGTTTGTATGCAGATATTCATCACATCCATGCTTAATTGATAACACTGCATTGTTCATTTGATCACACATGATTTGACTGATGATTCATTTATGTGATTACCATTTGCTAGAATATGATGATTATCATGCTAACATTACTTGCCTGTTGCTGGATGTATCATTTTGTAGTTATTTTTCTTTTTGAATTATTTTGAAAAATGCAAAAATATTTTCTATTTTTTTGAGTGACCATTCATATTTTGTTTTGGTCAAATTTGAAAATCCAAAAAGATTTTTGTATTTTGTTTGCACCTTTTATGGATAAACACTTAGGGTGACCGAGTCACAATTTCATTCCATTTATCCACGTGACTATTTGATAATGTTTTGAGACAATACATCATGTCATATTTGTGCTTTATAATGTTTGGAGTCATTAAGATGTAATTAAGTGATACTTCCTACATGCTTGACTCATGATTTCCATTATTGCACACATGCACGAATTTGTTTGATTATTGTGCTTGTCTTATCACATCTTGGTTGGGTGTTTTCATCTCAATCCTGTCCTTAAAATGAACCAAGTGCAATAATACGAGAGTAATAAAAGTAGTGCATGTAAAAATCATTTCCAGTGAGGAATTTGTTTAAATTTTAAAAAATAATGAGTGACACGGGAAAGGGCTGCGAGTGAATAACTATCACGTCATGAAATCCACCATTTGAAAAGAGCCCGCACGAAAAAATTAAGGCAATAAAAAGATGAAATATGCCAAAATTTTGGGCCAATAGGTTTTCTATAAGTTGAGAATATAGAACCTCATTAAATAAATAAAATTGCATTATTCTATATGAGTGAGTTTTGGATGGATAGATCAATGGGTTTGCACGTCCTTTGAAAAGTTCTCGAAACGGCACTAAATAGTTTTGACGTTATTGGTGTGGAAATCATTTAGACTTTGATATGTTGATTTTATTAAGACAATGTCATCTAAATTCAACAATTTTACACCTAAGGATATGTTTTATATTCATTCGTTAGGGGTACACGTATTCATCGTGCACATATGATTGATTGAGTTGATTTACCTATCGAATGTACCTATCGAATGTATTCACACCCATACATTCCATTTCCATGACTTGGTTGTTTTAGTATAAATCCATAGTGTGTGATTTTCGTATCATTATTTTTGCTTTGAAAAAATTGAAAAATCAAAAATAGTTTGTGGCATTTTTTTAGTTACATCTTGGCATGCGCGTAGTTTGATTCATATTTACTATGAACTTTTATCGTGACACTCCATGTTTAGTTTGTTTCTTCTTATCTGTCTATCTGGGGACATAATAAAAAGGGGGAGAACGAATTATGATTTTATGGGGGGGTTTGCATTATGGGGGAGATTTGATTAGATTGATTGATTTATTCTTACATCATTTCAATCTCGATGTGTCACGAAGGTATTTTCTTTATCCCATGTATGTAGGTACGAAGATTGATGATAATTGGATTTCACACTCTAATGAGAAAAGCTTTGAGATTTGTTATTGAAGACTTTTGAAGAAAATTTGAAGACTTGAAAATTTTAGTATTTTCCATTTTTGGGTTCATGGGGGATATTAGATTTGTATAAGCAGTTTGTTTTGATAATTCAGGTGTTTTTATTTTGTACAGGCATAGACATACTGGGAGATATGTAAGGACATTATTTTATAAGTCCGTTATCAATTTATTATGCCGTATACCGCTACACCGTCGAAGAGCATTCAAGAACATTCAAGCATCAAAGACGGATCCGAATATCAAGTTCTTCAACATTCAAGACTCCGTGAGGTTAATTTTAGTAAAGTTGGGTTTTAATTCCTTAGCATTTCACTTAAAGTGTTGGGATAATTTTAAAAGAGGTTTTAAAATTTTTCTAACTGTTGCGGCGTTGTTTTTCGTCAAAATGAATTCTCCAAGAATAAAAGAAGATTTTTTGAAATAAAAATTTAAATTTATTTTTCGCGAATTTTCGGGTTCGAACAATATGGGATCTGATTCGAACGACATCAGATCTCGTTTGAATGACGCACCACCTTAAATTTTTTATATGAAGCGCGTTAAACGAGGCGTCTTTCAAGAAGAATACCTGATCATTTTCGATACCAGTAATCTACTAACAGCAGAACACTTCATCTTCTTTAATTTTAGGGTTTAAAACCTTATTTTTCAATTCACAAAACATCCCAATCTTTTAGTGAATTATTTTTCAACCCTAGATTCAAGTTTTCTGAAACTTTACCTTTGTGGGGAGAACTATACAACCGGAGAGTTACATTCTATTGTGGAGGGAGTCTCTATGAAGTTACTCTTGTGGGGAGGATAACCTACACCGTGAACACTGCGTGTCTAGGACTATGTGTCTTTGTGGTATAGCTAACCACTGTTGATTTCTAGCCGACCCTTTGAAGGTTTGATGAAGGCATCGTGCGTTACTCTTATAGGCGATCAAGTTGTACGTAAGTCAATGGTCTTGTAAACTATTCAAAGTTATAGAAATAATAGGTTTTGCCCTTCGGCTATACACTAATAGCGTCTTTAATAACAATTTTATGCCAAAATCCTCTTTTAAACATACTAAAATAGTGCAGTGTGGACATATTTCTCTTAAATGTGATTATACAATAAGTATTTTATGGGATGAAAAGAAATTTCAATGACTTGACCAAAATCGAACTCGATTTTGAGGGGAAAAAGATCATATTCCACATGGTATTTATGTTCTATCGTTATTGTTTTCCACCCTCGTATGGGATGATAATAAACAAATTGTATTTGTATATCCTCTTTCAATTTATTGTCATTTCTATCTGCTATTTCAATATGAATGTATTTTAAATTTTAATTCTTGCAGTTGCTTGGTTTTTTCTTTGCGTTTATTTTCCTTTTTTAAGATTGTTACTAGATGCTTTTTTTTATCATTTATACATTTATAAGTCTCATAACAAACACACAAAGGTATCTACGTTCGGGGACTTTCTCGTGCTTATTTTGGTAAACTCGTAGGAGTCCATCCCTTAATCATACAAGAATGGGGGATCACTATACAATCACTCCATCGGCAGTCCCATACCCAAACACACACGATGGATCAAATTATATGCGTCTCTCATCATGAAGTGTAGACAAATTGAAGGTAATGTGTCTACACGCACTAACACCATCGGTTATCTCGCTCGATTGATCGAAACATTCGCCTCTCACATCACAAGGCGGTGATCATTTTGAATGTGTGATCACAACACATCAACCTCCACAAAGTCCTGCATTATCAGCCAAGAGTGCGGCACAAGGTCACAATCAATAAAACCCCGACCGATATGTTCCCCGCTAGTGAATGGTATGTTCACATAACCAAACAATATATATATATATATATATATATATATATATATATATATATGTGTGTGTGTGTGTGTATGTACATGATAGTACATACTCTCAAGCGTAACCAAATCATCCCAATCCTCAAACGTCGGATTGTACCAATCAATTAAAGTCTTATAAGAGGTATTAAATATTCATGAAAATTACTCTAGAAATTAATTATGCGATAAAGCAAAAAATCACCCATTACTGCCCCATTCCCACTAATAACCCAGGGTCATTTTAACGATTCCTTCAACTCATTCGAACGGGATATCCTTTGTCATTCGAACGAAAACTCGTAGTTATTAGAGAGAGATACCCTCTCTCGTTCGAACGAGACTCCGATGTCATTCGAACGAGATGGTCGCATATGTCGTTCTTCTTCTTTTAAATAGTGATGGACTTATCCAAAGCGAAGCTCCAACATAAAGCCTGTAATCATTAGATTTCCCATTACCCTTCGAATCTAAACTTTACAACCATAATTCTAATTATATTAACTAACTCTAAATATAAAATAAAGGACTAATTCTTTGAATACCAAATTAAACCTGGTTCATCTTTTATATTCAATGGAGTCAATAGACACACGTGATTTCATATCCAAACACAAAATTAACAAGGAGCTTGCAATTATATACGAAAATCAATCCTAAATTTGAGTTCTAATCATAGAATCATATTCCAAACAAAATCAAATTTAATCTATCCTGAAACTTTAATTGTCTCAAATAATAAATAATTCAATACTAATCCCAATGTGTCGCTAAAATATAACAAAAAATCAAAAAGTGTCGCTCAAAGTGAAAAATGAGGGCCGAACATACAATAGTTTTTAAATGGGGTTCAAACCCCAAACGATTATAACTAGTGGGGCCCAAAACCTAAATAACCCTTAATATATTATTTGTTTTAATCCTCTTTTCAGTATGTAAAATTATTGAACAGGAAGTATCAATTCAAGTAAGTTTATCCCAATAAGGATTGTCTTACATAAATCACTATTTTTTCAAAGTTAAACAATTTAAACTCTAGTTCATGTATTTCATGTCATAAATTTCTACGTACAACCCCTAATTCTATTTACTTGCAAAAGATGTACAAAATCCAATATGTTCTACATGTAATGTTTATTTTTGGCACCCAAAAAACTGTTAGTTGTTTTCTTTTTTGATAGCTAACTCTGTATAAAGCCAAATCATGATTGATGCTCAAACTCCTCCTTGGTTGGGGATGTAGGTATTACTTCAATCATGGTATTAATACTATTGAGTTGTTATTCGAATGCTCAGTAGTACACCACCCTAGTCATGGATATATTTAGCCATCTTTTTAACAAGAAAGTAAACAAAACAGGAGCCCCCATTCAAAAGAATTTCATAAACTCTTTTTTTTATTTTTTTTTCTCATATAATATATGCTAACAAGTCTAATAGAGTCCTAATAATTCCACCACAAAAATTCCACCAAAATACCCTTTTCTACAACACGCCACATAAGTACCTATTATTTATCCATAACACCCGAAAAACATAACACCACATAAGTTATTGTCATATAAAAGCCCAAAAAAAATTGAACTTCACTTATTCTATTTTCTCTCTCTTTATAACTTCCTTATCAAACCTCTCTCTCAACCTTATAACCTACTCCCATTTTCTATCAATCCCACAACTTTCTCCCTTCTAGCTCAAGCTAAATTTTTGGTATGTTACAACCTTTCAACTTACTGTAACTTACTCCCATTACTATATTATATTTTCTAAATGCACTCATTTTGGGTATGAAACCATAGCATGCAAACCCAATTATAAACCTTAGCATGCACACCCAATTATAAACCCATTTAATAACCCTAATATGAACCCTAATATGAACATTGTTAATATATTACATAAAAAAGGAATTAGATAAATTAGGGTTTTGAAACAAAAAAAAAACTGTGTAAACCCAAACTTACGATTGGCCGCTACCCTAGGTGGTAATCGATTTCATTCACAATTGACCATATGTGTGTTAGTTTCGATTGATATCCACCGTATGTGTGTTAGTTTCGGTTATTTCCCACCATAACACAGTTACCATGATCTTAAGACACCGTAAGCTTTATTTTTATGGCCACTTCCTATCGTAATTAGCTATTCAATATATGTGCGAATATTTTACCAATCTATGTTCGAGATATAAAACTCAAGTTTATACACACACACATACACACACACAAATACACAAATATATATATATATATATATATATATATATATATATATATATATATATATATATATATATATATATATATATATATATATATATATATATGTATGTATGTATGTATGTATTTCATTGTTTAGATCAATTTATGTAAGTTTTTATATGATGTAGTTTGATATACCAATTTATGTCCTCGGCCTGGCTGATGATAACCTCCAAACGGACGACCCTACGAGAGGGCCGACCCCTCTAACAGGCTCCATACGACCCCTCAGAGGGGCCAACCATTTTCCAGACTCCAGCCGACCCTATGAGGGTCCGACCCTTCACCACTCTCCAGCCGACCCTACGAGGGTACGATAGTACGAGGCCAGAATTGGCCCAGACTCACTGCCGGAGGGAACTTTGCCCTCGGCCTCGGCCCATAGGCCGAGGGTGACGTCATCGCCAGCGCGTGGTTTGGGAGACTCGTGGAACAGTGCGCGTGAGGCTCACATGGCACATGGGAGACCATTATAACCGAATCACACCCTCACGTGAGGGAATATTATGTCATCATTTGGCATCTACAGGTGTCCACAGGGGATTGGCTAGATCATGATTCACATGCACCATGCATACTTGGGGGGTACACTACACCCCCCAAGACCTATATATACTTGTCACCTACAACCCTATAGGGGATCGATCCATTAACGGTAGCCCTAGCTAAAACTCTGCTTGTACACACAGTAGAGAGAGAGAGGGGGTTATGTGCATTGTATCCAAGGCCATTAGTGACCATACTTAGTGGATCACACACTCACAGTGGATGTAGGCCAATTTGGATGAACCACTATACATCAGTCTTATTTCCTCTTATACTCATCCCCTTCTACATACTTATACACTTATACATCTCAATGGCTGCCATGGCTGCTACTGATTGAGCTTATCATCACTTATCCGGTGTTGCTAAATCTTAGCATCATCAGTTTGGCGCCGTCTGTGGGAAAACATCTCTTCCTTTGTACAGCTTGACCTCGTTGGGCACTCTGGTGGTGAACCAACACTCCCCCTGAGAGGAGGTGTTTCACCATTGAAAGAGACCCACTAAGGTTCCCAAGCTCACCAGTATTTTCTTCAATTCAACTTTTCATAGCTCAAGCACATGGCACCTGAGATGCCACCACCACCACTTCCCCCGCCGGATGAGGGGAGAAGACCGAGTTCCAGTCAGCCGCCGCCTCAGTCTGAGATGGCTGATGTGGCGGCAGCCCTAAAGTCTCTGGCAGTAAGCCAACGGATGATGTAAGAGAAGTTCACAGCTCTAAGACAGAACATACTAAGAGCACCAGGGGTTTCACCTGAGATGATTACTCCGGCAGCAGCTCCAGGGCAGCATGAGGCCAGAGGACCACCCCAGGCACCACGCAAAGACTTGCCACCCCCTCAGCGGCGTAGGGATGTTGCTGACCCCCGACGTTTACGCCTGGGGAGGCAAGAAAACCCTTGCCCTGAGGATAGGTATGGAGATCTGGAGGGAGAGGAGGCTCCTATAGAGTGCTGGGAACCTTACGAGGTCTCCAACAATACTGTTCGACCCCTCCATGACAGTAGGGGAAAGTGCGGGAGACAAAACCCCGATGATCGCCCAAGAGGCTCTGTTTTTGATCGCTTGAGCAGGGGGTATGTCTTCGAGAGGCTAGCCCAGTAAATGACCTGCGGGAACATTTGTCCAGGCCAAGAAGCGCTACGAGATCCAGGAGGGAGGCAGCAGATGGCCGACCCCGAGGACGAGATGACGGCCAAAGGGAAGTGAACAGCCGACACAGGCCTGCTGCAGCAGAACCCTCCGTCCACCTCGGAGAGGCAGCAGGGGATAACATCGGCCAGGCCAACCCTGTGAGGCCCTGAAATGACTCAATATAGCGGTTAGAGGATAAGATCGGTGATATATTGAAGAGCCGAGACCCTCTTCAGAGGGGATACACCATAGGCTCACCCTTTGTGGCAAAGATAGTCAACTTCCCCACGCCGTCAAAGTTCAAGCCACCAGTGGTCACCCCAAGGTATGACGGGAGAACCAACCCCGTCCACCACGTGGAGATGTATCAGTCAGCGGCAGACATATACTCTATCTCAGATGAGATGAGGTGTCGTGCCTTCTCTGGTACCTTGATAGGGGCTGCGCATGTCTGGTACACGTCTCTTCCAAAAAATTCCATTGAAAACTTTAAGCAGTTGGCAGACCTGTTCATCCATAACTTCTACTTTGGGGTGAGGTCACAGAAGAAGACCACTCACCTGCTCTATGTTAAGCAGGGGAAGAGTGAGAGTCTGAGGGACTACATAGCCAGATTCAATAAGGAGAAGCTGGAGGTGGAAGACTATGAGGAGAGCATAGCTATGACAGCCCTGATTGGAGGACTCCAAAAGGGGAAGCTGTTATGGAAGCTTGCTAAAGACCCTTCGAGGATGATGGATAAACTGTTGTCGACAGCAGGAAAGGTGATGAACGCCGAAGAGGCGATGGCTGCAAAATATGAGGACGAAAGAGGAGGTGCAAGTGGGAGTAAATACCCAAAGAAGAACAAAGAGGGGAAGAAGAGGTCCACGGATGACAAGTTCGCTGGGTACACCCCTCTGACGGTCAGCTGTGAACAGATCATCAATGAGATAAAGAGTGACCGGTCGCTGAAGTGGCCTGAGAAGCTGAGGGCAGCCCCCGGCAAGAGGAATAAGAACCTGTGTTGTGAATTTCACCAAGACCACGACCACGTAACGGATAAATGCTTTGCTCTGAAAGACGAGATTGAGAAGATGCTGAAAGAAGGGAAGCTCAAAAAGTACGTCGACAAAGGTGCCTTCAAGAGGGGCCGAGGGGACGACCCCAGAAAGAAGCGAGGCGATGCATGCAGAGAAGGTCCTCAAAAAAGAGGGGACGACCCTTCTGATGATGAGGATGACCCTGACCTCCCGCCGAGAGACGACCATGGCCCTGTCAAGAGGTTTAATATGATCTCGCTCGGAGTGGGAATGATCTCCGGGGGACTTGCAGGAGGAGGGTCTGAGGTCGCCGACAGGAAGGCCCACGTGGCTGAGGCAAAGGCAATGACGAAGATGGTGCACGCAACCTCCCTGGAGGTCAAGTCAGAAAAGAGGAAGAAGGTTGATATGGACACACTGATAGTAGGGTTTTCAAGGATGGACTTCAAAGGCCTCTTATCCCCACATGATGACCCTCTCATCATCACTACCAGGGTGCACGGATGCGAGGTGCCGAGGATCTTGGTAGATGGGGGGAGCTCTGCAGATGTGATGTTTTGGCCATGCTTCAAAGCCTTGGGTCTCAGCCGTGCTAGACTTGTCCCCTACCATCATCCGTTGATTGGGTTCAGTGGGGAAAAGATTCATCCCCTCGGGGTATATGAGGCCGATGTGAGGATGGGGGATGAGTGGCCGAGATGGCTCACCAAGAAGGTCAGATTTTTTATGATGGATGAGCAGGTGTTTTCGGCCTACAACATCATACTGGGGCGTGTGGCCCTCAAGGGGTTTGAAGCTGTGTCGTCTACGGTACATCAGATGATCAAATTTCCTACCCCTTGCGGGGTGGGGGAAGTTCAGGGAGACCAGACGACAGCGAGAGAATGTTACTACAACTCCGCTGAAGAAAGGGAGGCACACAAGAGGGTTACAACCACTTATAATATTGATACCCTAGACCCCAGAGATGAAACGAAGATGAAGAAAGGAGAGGCTGCGGAAGAGGTAGAATCCATCATCCTCGATGACGATGACACGGAAAAAATCATCCAAGTTGACAAGTCTCTGAAGCCCAACATCAAGGAAGACCTCATTAAACTATTGAGGAGAAGGCGAAGCGTCTTCGTCTGGAATCATGTAGATATGCCAGGGATTGACCCTGAAATCATGTGCCACAAGCTCAATGTGGTAGAGGGAGTGAAGTCGGTGAAGCAGAAGAGGAGAATTTACTCCAGAGAAAAATATGAGGTCATCAGGGACGAGGTCAAAAAATTAGAAGACGCTGAATTTATCAGAGAGGTCATCTACCCTGAATGGCTGTCCAATGCAGTCATTGTCCCAAAGGCCAACGGCAAGTGGAGAATGTGCGTGGACTTCACAGACCTCAACAAGCATTGTCCCAAAGATAGCTTCCCTCTCCCCCGCATCGACCAGATGGTAGACGCTACCGCAGGCCATGAGCTCATGAGCTTCATGGATGCCTACTCAGGGTATAACCAGATTTTTATGAACCCTGAAGACTCGAAGAGGACCGCCTTCATCACTGACAAGGGGACATACTGTTACAGGGTCATGCCCTTTGGCCTCAAAAATGCGGGGGCAACGTACCATTGCCTCGTAAATAAAATGTTTGAAGACCAAATTGGGAGGTCTATGGAGGTCTACGTAGACGACATGCTGACTAAGAGTCTAAAGGCAGAGGATCATGTGGCAGACCTGGAGAGGACCTTTAATACGATGGATAAATATCAGATGAAGCCTAATCCGTCCAAGTGTGTCTTCGGGGTCGGGGCCGGGAAGTTCTTGGGGTTCATTGTCAACCAAAGAGGCATCGAGGCCAATCCTGAAAAGATAAAGGCCCTTATTGAGATGAAGACCCCCAAGTCCATTAAAGACGTTCAGAGACTCACAGGGAGAGTTGCTGCCTTGAACAGGTTCGTGTCTAGAGCCACAGACAAGTGTTTGCCATTCTTCAAGATCCTTAGGAAGGCCTTCGAATGGAGCGAAGAGTGTGATGAGGCTTTCAGGGACCTAAAGTCATACTTGGGGTCTCCCTTGCTGTTGTCACGGCCCATGCAGGGTGAACGACTTTATGTGTACCTCGCCGTCTCAGAGTCGGCCATCAGTGCAGCCATTGTGAGAGACGAAGACGGGGTAGAGAAGCCTCTGTATTTTAACAGCAAGGCACTCCAGGGGGCATAGCAAAGATACCCGAGGATGGAGAAGTTGGCCTATGCCTTGATCCATGCCTCAAGGAAGATGAAGCCGTACTTTCAGTCCCATACAATGGTCATCCTCACCGACTCTCCTCTTAGGCAGGTCCTGCACAAGCCAGAAAAATCAGGTAGGTTGATGGCTTGGGCTATAGATCTGGGGGAGTTCGACATTGTGTATCAGCCTAGGACGGCCATTAAGGGGCAGGCATTGGCAGACTTCGTGGCTGAGTTCATTTGGGAAGATGATGAGGCCGAGGGTGAGACCCTCAGGAAGACAGATACAAAAGACGGACCCGCTAACACACCTGCAGATAGAGCTGAGACAAGCACCGCTAGAAGGAAAGCGACTGAAAACGAAGAGGGAAGATACATCTTTAGACAGGGATCCCTCTATGAGGGAAATTTTTCAGAGGGAAAGACTTTGTAGAGCCTCGTCGTCGATGGGTCCTCCTATGACAGCGGAAGTGGTGCTAGACTGATACTATCAGCACCCGATGGCACAGACGTTGAATACGCCCTGAGGTTAAACTTTAAATCCTCCAACAACGAGGCTGAATATGAGGCCTTAGTAGCAGGCCTCTCCTTGGCCAAGTCTCTTAGTGTCGGCCAGATTTTGGTCCATAGTGATTCAAGGCTAGTAGTGAATCAGATACTAGTATCCTACGAGGCTAAGGACGAGAGGATGGCTAGGTACCTTGAGAAGGTGAGGTCATTACTGAAGGGCTTCAGAGAAGTGAAATTAAGGAGGGTACCTAGGCTCGACAATGGCCGTGCTGATGCCCTTGCTAGGTTGGCCTCGGCAACAAGAACAGATATCAGGAGGACGGTCCCAGTAGAAATTTTGCTTCGGCCAACTATTGAAAATGCTGAGGGAACACTTAGCAATTACCTAAATGTTTCTCAAGAAGCTTCGTGGATGGACCCCCTGATCAGATACATTAAAGAGGGTGAGATGCCAGAAGCAAGGCAAGAAAGGAAGAAGCTGAGGTACAGGGCTGCAAAATTCACTGTCATCGGAGACACCTTGTATAAAAAGGGGATTTTGCTCCCCTTACTTAGGTGTGTGCATCCCTCAGAAGTCCCTTCCACTGGCCCTCATTATAGCCGAGGGTGGTTCTCTGTAGAAGTTTTCATGAGTATTAGAACTGATAACCACTGGATGAGGGGGAACATTGACATTTATCATTAATTTTCCAAAGTGTTCCGTGGGAGTAACTCTTATTACAATTATGGTCTATCAGGACCTTACAATACTACTGATAGTATTTCTTCAAATGATCTACATTCCAGGGGTTGGAAAAAGGTTCCCCTTCTAGGTTTTCTAGTCTATAGGTCCCAAGAAAGACGAGGGTAGACTTTGTTAAAAACCATTAATTTGGTAAGTTGAACCCTCGACTATAATGAGGGCCAGTGGAGGGGACGACCCCACCACTGTCCTCAAGAAAGACGAGGGTAGACTTTGTAAAAAACCATTAATTTGGTAAGTTGAACCCTCGGCTATAATGAGGGCCAGTGGAGGGGACGACCCCACCACTGTCCTCAAGAAAGACGAGGGTAGACTTTGTAAAAAACCATTAAATTGGTAAGTTGAACCCTCGGCTACAATTAGGGTCAGTGGAGGGGACGACCCCACCACTATCCTCAAGAAAGACGAGGGTAGACTGTTAAAAACCATTAATTTGGTAAGTTGAACCCTCGGCTATAATGAGGGCCAGTGGAGGGGACGACCCCACCACTGTCCTCAAGAAAGACGAGGGTAGACAGTTAAAAACCATTAATTTGGTAAGTTGAACCCTCGGCTATAATGAGGGCCAGTGGAGGGAGCGACCCCACCACTGTCCTCAAGAAAGACGAGGGTAGACTTCATTCAAACCATTTATTTGGTAAGTTGAACCCTCGGCTATAATGGGGGAGAGTGGAGGGGACGACCCCACCACTGTCCTCAAGAAAGACGAGGGTAGACTTCATTAAAACCATTAGTTTGGAAATTTAATCCCTCGGCTATAATGAGGGCCAGTGGAGGGGACGACCCCACCACTGTCCTCAAAAAAGACGAGGGAAAACTAGTAAAAACCATTAGTTTGGTGAGTTTATCCCTCGGCTATAATGAGGGCCAGTGGAGGGGACGACCCCACCACTGTCCTGAAAAAAGATGAGGGAAAGGTTAGTGTCTAACATAAACAGCAAATCATGCAAGAGGCTGATATAGAAGACAATAAAGGAGACGATATGATATTAATGAAATCGTGATACAAGATATCCAAGTGTTATACAAGGTAGAGTACAAAAATAATAAGTACACTATGAGGGTATGGGCTACAGACAGCCACCCTAAGGGACAATATCAGAGGGAAGAGCCTCAACATCCACCAAAGGGGTCTCTTCAACAACCATAACCGGCTGATCCTCAGATGTGCCGACCCCCTCAACCTGCACTTGAGATTCTACTTGGGACAGAGCCTCGGTGATCAGAGGGTCGTCCAATCCGACTGCCTCAATCGAAGGGGGGACCGAGGAGACGACATCGCCAAATCTGAGGATGACCCATCGACAGGCCGTCCTGATCCCCCTCTCCAGATATTCGAGGCCGAAGCCCTGAAATTTATCAGAAACCTTGTAAGCCTCAACAGCATCGGCCTCGACTTTTCTGACAGATTCTTCGAGATCAGTCTTGTGCTTGACCTCCATGTTGAGTAAAGCCTCATCTTTCTCCTTTATTAGCAAGTCCTTGGCCTGCTGGTTGGCATCATGCTGCCTCGTCAGCTCATCTAGGACCCTGGCATGCTCAGACCTAGCACTCTCCAGTTCATCCCTCGCAGTCTCGATCTCTGTCTTCAAGTCAGCCTCATGCTGAATGGCCCTCTCATCTTCATGAAACTTCTGTTGGTTCTCAGCCATCCACTTGGTGGCTGAGGTGAAGGCACAAACAGACTGCGCAAAAAATAAACAGATGTTAAGAGGGGCCGAGGGAACAGTTAGTGAGAATGAAATTAAAAGAGGTGGGTCAAAACCAATACCTGTGCAAGGGCATGCAGACCATAGTCGTACACTTTGGCAGGGGGCATTTTGGACAAGAACTCATAATCAGCTGCTGAAGGTGCAGAGAACATTGAGACCTTGGCTGCCCTCAAATTTGTAATGAGCGACGAGGGCTCGGCCCTCAGATGCGCCAGGTTTTGAGACCAGAAGGCCCCCATACTGGACGAAGAGGTCGTCCCCTCAGAGGCTCCGACCCTGGACCTCGTCCGAGATTCTGGCCGAGGGTCAACATGGGCTTCAGGCTCCTTCCTTTTATGACGATCGGTGGTCGGCTCCACCACCGTCGGCCCAGCGACCCTTGTCTTCCTCGGAGTCTGCTGAGGCTCCTTCCCTTTCTTCTTGGCCAATCCAGATAATAAGCTGGGAGCAGTCGTTTCCCAAAGATAGTCTGACGTACCTTCAGGACGACCTGATAAGAGGATGACAAGTTAAAAAAATGCAGATCTAAAGAGAAAACACTTCAAAAATAAGTGAAGAATGGAAAAGGTTCAGTATAACTCACATAGCTCTGTCAGAGGGCTGACCCTCAGACCAACTTCTTTGAGGAACCGAGGGGTCATCAGGTCTTCAAATTTTGGAAGTTCACCCTCTCTCCCTCGTCCTCTCAGGTAATCAACAATGTCCTTCTCCTCCAGGCTAAGTCCAGGGTCTGATCTGGCCTTCATGGAGGGGTTAGAACATTTCCTGGGGACCCTCGGACAATCGGCGACGAGCTCCCACTCCCCAGAGATAAAGAAAAACCTTTTTTTCCAGTCATGGTTGGAAGTTTGTGCCACATGGAGGAGTTTCTTCTCAGACCTCCTTGCCCCCAGGTGATAATATCCAGGCTGTTTGGACGAGGAAATGATGTTGTAGCAGCCCAAAAATAGGTCAGCCGAGGGCTCGTCGGTGAAGGCATTCTTCCACAAGGCGATATAGCCCAGGATCGTCCTCCAAGAGTTGGGGGGAAGTTGAGAGGGAGCAACACCAAGGGCAGATAGGATATCTACGATGGCAGTATGCAGAGGGAATCTGACTCCAACTTTGAACATCTATTCATAAACTGCAACCTCTCCCTCGCCATAATCAAAAACCCTCTCATCCTCAGAAGGAACCCTCATAGTCACGCTGGGGGGAACTCCATAGGCATGCCTCCATATCAGGAGGTCGCGATCCCTAACAGAGTAGATAAAGGACGAGGCATGGGAGGTATCAACTTTGTCATCTGTATCATTGTCCTCGTCCTCGTCCTCATCCTCGTCCTCGTCCTCAGTCCCCTCCCCCTTGGCCTCGTCATCTGCCGGAGGGCCCTGGGGGAAAGCCACTTGGAAGGCATGGGGAGAAAGGGTTGTTACAGGAACTGCCTCGGAGGGCACCGTACCGTCGGCCTCTCGGCCTGGGCTTAGATCGGATGTCTCCCTCCTACTAGAAGTTCCAGCGCCAGTTGGCGAGGATACTCTCTCGTCCATCTCAATTGAATGACTCTCTGCTGGACGATGGGATGACCCACAAGACTCAGACGGTTCAAATGGTTTTATGGTGGCAAGAGGAATGGGAAAGATGGGTCGTACCCAATTAGGGTCGGCCCCTCGTCTTCTCTCTTCCTCTTCCTCTATTCGTCTGATCTCGGCAAAGAGCTTCTCTCTCAAGGATGGGAATTCAGATACTAAGCTATAAAGCCTCCTAAGCATTAAAGGTAAGACTCTACACTTGGAGAAATTACACCACACTTAGCTAACTTAGCTACAAACAAGTTTGCAGTTGATCGAATTAGACTTTTGGATTAAAAAGGGAATTGATGATTTTCACTCAAGAACACTCAAGAACATCCAAGAAACAGTTGTCGGAGAAGACACCGGAAAAAGCTATGGGATAACCCAAAGAAAATGCAGCCCCACAACCCTAAAAGCAAATAGAAATGAAGGCAAAAGAGAGCGCTGGGTGAAAGAGATTACCTGATAAAGAGAGAAAGAATGTTACTAGGCTTGAAGGATTGAAGGCTGTAGAAAATGGCAACGAAAACTGATAAAATTCTAGAGAGAGAAGGCTTGGGCGCGAAGAAGAAGAAGAAGGGGAGAGAGTTTGAAAATCTCTTAAATACCTTAGCAATGAGTGGGCCCATTGACCAAGGCAGGACACAGCCCACGAGGAAGGCATCATTAGGGTGCAAGGCCCCAAGCAAAGTGTGCAGCCGCCATGCCTTGGAAACTGGAATAGCAATGAGTATCTGCCCATGTGTCACTCACCTAACTGATCATACATGCATCTCATTTAAAACACTATCCCTCAGCCATCTCAACAGCACCTATAGCTAAGGGCTAGGGGTGATTGATATACCCATTTATGTCCTCGGCCTAGCTGATGATAAACTCCAAACGGACGACCCTACGAGGAGCCGACCCCTCTAATAGGCTCCATACGACCCCTCAGAGGGGCCGACCCTTCGCCAGACTCCAGCCGACCCTATGAGGGGCCGACCCTTCACCACTCTCCAGCCGACCCTACGAGAGTACGACAGTACGAGGCCAGAATTGGCCCAGACTCACTGCCGGAGGGAACTTTGCCCTCGGCCTCGGCCCATAGGCCGAGGGTGACGTCATCGCCAGCGCGTGGTTTGGGAGACGCGTGGAACAGTTCGCGTGAGGCTCACATGGCACATGGGAGACCGTTATAACCGAATAACACCCTCACGTGAGGGAATATTATGTCATCATTTGGCATCTACAGGTGTCCACAGGGGATTGACTAGATCATAATTCACATGCACCATGCATACTTGGGGGGTACACTACACCCCCCAAGACCTATATATACTTGTCACCTACAACCCTACAGGGGATCGATCCATTAACGGTAGCCCTAGCTAAAACTCTGCTTGTACACACAATAGAGAGAGAGAGAGGGTTATGTGCATTGTATCCAAGGCCATTAGTGCCCATACTTAGTGGATCACACACTCACAGTGGATGTAGGCCAATTTGGCTGAACCACTATACATCAGTCTTATTTCCTCTTATACTCATCCCCTTCTACATACTTATACACTTATACATCTCTATGGCTGCCATGGCTGCTACTGATTGAGCTTATCATCACTTATCCGGTGGTGCTAAATCTTAGCATCATCATAGTTCTTTTTTCCATGTCATCATTTTTAAATATTTTTATTCATTACTTGATCAACCAGATTAGCATTCTCTATTAGTATAAATTTGATGTTTATTTCTTATTATGATTTTGTTAGTATGAACTTGTTAAATTGATGTTCTTTTTCTAATATAAACTTGTTATTCGTTGATTTGATGTTCATTTAGTAGAATAAATTTATTAATTTATTATGTCATTATATTTGACTCTCTTGTTATTGAAATTGTAGGTCACATAAATGGTAAGAATAATAAATCCTCCTATCGCATTAGAGCGTAAGAGGAGGGACTAGGCGGTAAAGGAAATTGAACAACCCGCACTGTCTAATAGGATTGACAGTGGCGATAGTGGTGGATGTTCTCCTACGCAACAGTCATTTGATAAAGTTGTTACCCAGGCGATTTGTGAAGTACTAAGGGTTGGGGAAGGGGATGCAGTCAATGAAGTAGAGACTCCAGAGGCTTAGGGGTTATAGTAAAGAGGGGATTGAGAGCGATGAGGAAGGATGCCAAGTAGATTAGAAAGGAGATAAAGAAGAAGAGAAATAAGGAGAGGAAGAATGAGAGAAAGAATTATATAAAGAAGGAGAGAAGCCCAAAGATGATACAGACGAGTCTTCCTCTTCGAATGATGAAATGCAACTATCCACATCATTAAAAGCGCCCGAGAAGAAACAATGAAAAAAATCAGCCACTCAGATTCACAAGTACTTGAGGGGTGCACTCCATATAACCTCGATTTTCTCAAAATAATTCATAACCATATCGTTTATTCGATATGGAACCGAGAAAATGATAGAGGGGTGATAAAGTGCGTGTACCACTTCAAAAAATTTGTTGAGTGGGACAGAGAGAAGGAATGCATGCGGGTGATTAAGTTGGTTAATAACTCGAGCCTTTGGGGTTTGATTAAACACTCCTATAGGTACATCCACTACGTATTGGTATTGGCATTCATCGAACGGTGGCTAACAAAGACGAATTCAATCCATACCATCACCCTTAACGATGTACCATCTCCTTATAATATCGGTAGCCCAAATATATTGGTTTTACCGAGGAGGAGGCTCTGGAGGAATTCAAGTTGGTGTATGTTGTTCGTTTTGATTAGATAATGAATATGTGCAAGGGGAAGGTTAAAAAATTGGGGGAGAATGTTATGAAAATGGAGATTGAGTAAGCCGCAAGGGGATATTTATTGGTTATGGTCGGGTGCTTATTGTTTCCTGATAAATCAAGGAATCGAATCTCAGTTTACTACCTCCAGATATTGCGAAAGGTTGGAAAATGCAACGATTATTCTTGGTGGATGGGTGTATTGGCTCATTTGTATCAGAAGTTGCGGTTTGTGTCATGGGTAGACGTGTGATAGGTGGTCGGATATCACCCTCTTTTAGTGGTCAATATTTTAAAGTTGTCATGTGCTAATTATATTATTTTATTCTACATAAACTTAACAATTAATTTATCAATTTGATGTAGGTGTGGATATACAACCACTTTAACGTGGCAAGGAGTGTTAGGAATCTGGAGTTTCATTCGTCTGAGTCACGTCTATGCAAATGGAGGACGCAAACACTGTCAGGTGATGCCTTTGCACAAATACCGGAGCTGAGGGAAACCTTGGACGATTTAAAATCTTCGTATGTAAGTATTATTTGTTTAAAACTCAATATGTTAACATTTGGAATTATGTGTAGATTGTCTGGGATACCTACGTTGATAATATTGAGGCCTACCCATTTTCGGAGGTCTCGTGGTACAACGACCTCCTTATTTTCTATGATGCTAGTGAACCCTATTATCCAAAGAGGTTCCTATACCAAGCTATCTGCGTACAAATGATCCCCAGACTTCTAATGCGCCCCTTATCGGAGAAGAGGGGAAAAACCTAGGCCCTCTACAAAGTTAAGTTTCATATCGAGAAATGGTATCAACTTAACTAGGTAGACCATGTTCTTTATGATGCTAGATGCTCGACTGCGGTAAGGAACATGTCCTGGGAATGTGTGGATGGGTATATGTATTAGTACCTATAAAGATCCCATCCATACATTCAAAATCACGAGCATCGTATTTGGAAGACAAAGTTAAAGCTCTCCGATAAAATGATAAGTTGTGAAATTTTTATATTTGACTCTTTTTTCACGTATTTTTCTAGCACATTAGATAGTAATACGTATATAGGCTCATGGGGTAAACATAGCCATCAGCTTCCTCCAGAAGGCAATTGACGTCGGCTCGGACCAAGATGTTTTGGACATCCTTGAATTATCACGTGCATCTCTTGATGCCCTATTTGAGGCTAAGGGAATGTAAGATCAAAAAGGAAACCGAATGGCTCCCACGCATCAAGAAACCAGAACTAAGGCATGCATGTCACGATCCAACCCCCAAGCAGACCCCCCCCTGCACACACACACAAAAGCGCTCAAAGAGAAAGTATAAACAATTTGTTGAAGCAATTTGGTTGTAACAGTATTTGAAACTATTTATTAAAAACAATTATCATTTAATTTTGTTGTGTTCCATGTATAATGGTTTATTGTAAATTTTGTAGGCACAACTTTAAACGTGGTCAATTTTGAAACAATTAGTTTGTAAGCACAATATTATTGTATGTGATTTGGTATGCATGGTATTTTAAATGTAATATTGTTTGTAATTTAGTATGGACAAATTTGGACTATATTTAACCCCCTATAATGTCAAATATATGGTCTTATTTAACTGGGGTGTGTATATTGAATGTGACTTAAACTCACTGTATAACTTCCACGGTGGGAACCCACAATGTCATTGTCATACACGTTCATGTGGACCGTCATAATAATACAAACGATCTAGTGGAACCATGGTCAATACTAGTCTTTTTTACTGCATAACATACACAGTTTCAAACAACCGTGATTATGTTATCCACGGTTAAGTCAAAATGCAAGTTAGAGATGCATTGCCACAACCACCGCATTAAATGTGTGGAATTTTAATCCAAATCACTGTATAAAATTCACGATGTTACCTAACTATATGATCGTTCACACAGTCAGTTTAGACCCAGACTCTAGGTTAAAGGGTCAAGTGGAACCGTGGTCAATACTTGTCTTTTTTTACTGCATAAATCACACGGTGTAAGACCACCGTGAGTGTATTATTAACGATTGTTTCCAACCACATAATGTAGGGGAACGGTCGCAAGTGATTATATTGTATGAGTGAAAATTCACTCTAACTCACTGCATAAATATCACGGTCATAGACCACTGCGTTTGCCTAATATACGGTGTGGTTTTACCAAGGGTACCTAAGTTATGGTGTGGTGTCACCATGATTTCATAATAGACGTTTTAGAGAGACCATATGTTAAATTTTTATATTGTTCATGATAATTTAATTTAATGTATATGTAATATCAATGTTGAGAAATTTATAATTACCATATCATGTTATCATATGCTAATTTTATGAATGTTATAATATGATATTTGATAATTTTATTAATGTTAGAATTTTATCAATTGATGAAATAATTGCTATAATCACTTTACTATAACCAAATTGAGAAACCATTTAGTACAAAGTATTCAATAAAAAAATGGGTGATAAGATAAAGAAATTGATAAGACAAATTTCTATAACCAATTTACATAATTTCACAAAAAGTTACAATCAGTGCTAACATTAAATTATAAAAAGTTAAATTTAGGCCACAGTCAAGTCCTCACCTTCATTCGACAATATCAAGCATGGTCCATCTTTCATCGCAATGTCTTTCAGACATATATTCTAAAAAGCTTGTAAGCAAGACTTGAACATATTATCCCACTCTTGGGCATCTTGAGTTCCCATTGATCTTTAGTGAGAGGCAAATGGTGGTAGGGGACAAATATGTGTGAATTTTAAACTCACCCAATGATTATATTAGATGTTGAGGATAAAGACGATGCGATTCTCTTCTTCTGGATATTTTCACCGAACGTCGAATGGCATGAAAGTTCAACATTGTACTTTGGATATCATTACAACCACAAACTTAGTGCATTAGCTACATGATAGATGAACTCGGGCATGATAAACCAATGTTCATTGGGGCATTAGTGTTTAAAGTTTTCCAATCTCCACTCGTAATACTCCATATCATATGAGCTTATAACAGTTCCTAGAAAGTCTTGTCCCTACGTAGGTCAAACAATAGTGCACTACGAATAGCATGAGAATGATGTAGTCCATCCTCAACACCATCTCCTTTGGAAATGACCGTATAACCACAATTCCCATCAGATTTGACATCATGTATCTCTTCCATAAATGGTTGGTGGAAGTTGAGAATGTTCGTTATATAAATCTTCTTCTCCCTAGACCATGTCTTTGGGTTCACGCCCGTTAATAGGGTCCGATTTCTAAAGGTTTTTTTCATCTCAGCCGTGGTCGATACATCCTACTCCTAAACACAAGGGGTTCTTTGGGTAGATATATCAATAGAATTCTTCCCCTTAGATAGCATACCCTTTTGACGAATTTGCACGGGCCTGATCAAAGGCATGCAAGAGGGTTGGGAAATTTCTAATAACTTACTTAACATCATATTTCTGACCGCTTCACCTGCCTCTATCCACCATTTCTTAAATAACATCATATCTTAAGTATATTAAAGCTCACAGTACTGGAGGTTGTTTGGGACAATCACAAGTTTCTTCCAGTGATCATTTAGCGCCCACTAGGGAATTGCTTGCCCTAGCTTGTCCCATTGGTCCAACTCGTGAACACATGGTAGTCCATAGAATGCACAAAGTTTGTGTGAGCATCGAAACTTTGTATACTGGGTGTTAATGACATATTCTCTTAACACCAATCTCATGTAATCGATCTCCATAATAATTGGGTCTAAGGCATAGTGCGATGCCCTACCATGGATCTCACTCAAGAACGAGTCATAGTGGTCTTGCTTGGTTGATTGGATTATTTTTTAAACTCCGTTTGTATTTGCGTCACTTGGTGGCCAAGCAATGCATCCGTTTACTTCCACACGGTAGAAAATGAGCTGATGGTATTTGTTAGGTGTTTTTTCAGTTGGGCATGAGCACCCTCCGCTCTATTAGTTGGGCGATTGTCATGGTGAGGTGACTGGTTAGTTCACGCATATGCAAACCGATACCGTAGAGGCATCCAGTTCTTCTGGATGTAAGAAATCATGTTAGGGTAGTTATGCCAGTTTTATCGGAAAGCTGTTCATGGATTCTTAAAATCAATCAGCATATCGAACTCCACAACCCCAATCCAACCCTGCATAAATAACTTATTATCCCGTTCTTTGATGTTATGTTTCACACATGGAGCTTCCATGTTTTTTTTAACATGGAATAAACATAATAGAAGGGTGGAAAGTGGAAACACCTTTGGCACCACATTTAGACAAGATTGTCGTTTGTTAAAGACAATAACTTGCGACAAAGCTTTTGGCTCGTATAGTGGCCTCAAATGTTTCAATGCCCAAAAAAAATTCTCCTCTTTCTCATTCATCAAAAAAAGAAAATGCAATACAAAATTATTTCCCCGTGGATGTGACTCTAATAATCTCAAACAATAGCATATCATACCAGTTAGTCTTATAGGTGCAATACATCACCAATACAATCGGAAAGCACTTCACCAACAAATAAGAGATAGGATGTGAACACAAAATCATCCACCACATCCATTTTCATGTTCCTTCTATGCTAGTGAACATAACTCTTCTCCGTTATCAAATGCATCAACTGTTGCATCACTGTGCGCCCTTGCATCTTAACATTTTTCATTTTGTGTTTTGCGTTGTAAATTGTTTTAATGGATGAACAATTATATTTCGATCATTGTTTCAATGTGTGGAGTACTTCCTTTGTCCCTAACCCATTGTTAATCCTCTCACTTGCAATGTTCTACTCTTCTTGTGAAAGTCGAGCGGCAAAAGGGTGTCTAATGGGTGTTTTAAATAAATCGTGGTTGTGTGGCCCATAAACAACTTCCACCCCCAACGGTCATCATCATGCGGAACAACTTTCAATCGAAAGGGACAATCACACTTTCTCATTCTGGAACATCACTTCCTCTTCTTATCCACCCCTCATCTCTTATGTTTCTGTGAGGCTCACTGGGCACACAATAATTACTAGTTCCATGTCAACGCTGTTGGATGATATGTACTCCAAATTTTCTAAATAGGCCAAAATTACATGAAAGATCAAATTTGCAATATAATTACTGAATAAAATCCTATTTATTATATTTTCTCCCTCACACACACATTCACTCATACTAACAATTTGTTTATTATTTAAGTCACAATATCAATATTGTGTTCGTTTCATACTTTAAGGAGTCAGATAATGTCTTGTAAGATTTTTATGTTGGTGGCTTTCTTAATCAAGAATTCTTGGTAACATATTGGATTAATCACCCTAGCTATACATAAATAAAACCCACCCCATTTCCCAGCCTTCTTATAAAGAGTTACAAACTTGAATCTGAATTAGCAAAAAACATTTGTAGTCATAAACAAATAATATGAAACGAAATCCCAAAGAATAGACATAAATCATACAATAATCCTTCACAAAGAAACACGCATAAATCATTTATGAAAAATAATAATCCATAAAACAAAGCCATAAATCAGAAATTTTATACATCGAAGACACTGAGAAAAAGATTTGGCTTTGGTGAGTTTTATTTTTCCAACTTTTTTTTATTATTTTTTCTCACTAAATCATAAATTTTATACTTGGGTTAGGTTTCTTTGTGCATGTTTTGCATTTTTTGGGTTGTTTAAGTATTAGTACATAAAAAATTAAGATTTAGGGCTTATATATTGCTGATTTTTCTTAAAAAATCTAACATTTAGGGTTCATGTATTGGATATCACTTGAAAAATAAGATTTGGAGTTTATGTATTGATTATTTTGTACATATTGTTTTTTACATGTTTTATTTTTCAAAATTATATTTTTATAGTTTTTTCTGAACTGTTTTATCTCACTTTTCCCTTTAATGGCCACATATTATTGTTCTTAATGGTTGCTTAGTAGTTATTTTTATGCCTAAATTTGTTTTTGTTCATATAAGACATTACTAGTAGTTGGATAATTTTGTTAGGGGGTATGCATATTAAAAAAAAATTCGCCCAGATGGTTGCCTAGCCATCTAGGCGCTAGAACATCCTTGGCCGCCCGAGGACGGTCTTAGATTTCCAAAACATTGGTTGTACTCCGTCATAGTGGTTAGTGAACTCACCAAAGCATAATTATAGCCTTGAGCACCAAAAATAGACACCGATGTCGAAATCAAAGTGACGAAGGGAAGGACAGGATGAGTTCGCAATATCCAAAGAAGTTCCACCCTTACTCTATCATGCTCAAAAGAATATGTGTTTGACTGCCATAGTGAACAATGCCTTGATCAAATTGCCATGGCCAACCTAAAATTAATTGGCTACGAAGCCAAGGCATTTCTCCATAGGCGATGTACATGTGTCGGACACTCTAAACACTCAGACACGCATACAACACGGCTCGAACATTCCTCGTGGCGTGGTGGACATTTTCTTGCATTTTAAAGAAGACGGACACTTCGTGGACACGCCGGGCTACCAAAAATAAAAGAACACTAAGAAATTCTAGCGTCATCTCGTTAAAATAAATCGTGTAAGGATTTATGAATAATAAGAAGAAATAGTGAAAGAATGAATTTGGTCTCTCGTTCAATTTTAATTTATATGTTTTACTTATGATTTAAGTGTCATTATGAAATATTGGGCATTGTTAATTTTAATAAATTGTTTTCACAACAATTTTTAATTTTTGAAGTGGAAAATATATGAAAGTGTATATATATGTCGTCGTGCCTTTGCCATGGTATGTCTTAATTTTTTTAAATTTTTTGTGTCGTGTGTTCGTGTCGTGTCAGACACGACACACATACACATATATGTGTTCGTGCTTCATAGGAATTGGCATATGGTTATGTCAACTAAACATATGCCACGGTTTCAGCTTTGGGTTGGGTAAGGGCAAGTGGAACATAATGCATTGGATATAATTGTGGCAATAAGTAATCCAACGACGGAGGATGGATTTGGAAATCGAAAGTACGATATCGTTGGGAATGGGTTTTGTGTGTGTGGTTAAAATAGGGTTTAATGAATGGGTGGATTTTGGACTTTTTAGGATTGCGTTGAATGGTGTCCTGATTTGTGAATTTGGGGGCTTTACTCGGGGTCAAAACACTAGGTAGACTGGTAGAAAAGGTTGTAATATGTTAGGCCTCGCCCAATCTGGTGGTGGCTCATATGTGGCATACGGTGCTCAGTGGTAGATGTAGTATCCTCCAAGAGGCTCGCCAGGCCCTCGCTCATATCTGGTTAGCGGTTGTTAGCGAATGGACCACGAAGGGTTGGTGCCATTTGTGAGAACTGATATGTTTTACCGTTTACCAGGAATGAGATGTTGGGGAAGATTAGAGGTGACCCAATCCTTGTCTCAATCTCTTCAAATCTCCATCGGTGATAAACCTGAGATTGACGAGAACATTGGTTCAAGAGGAGAGCATGCTACAATTGTAACGTAAGGTAACGAACGCAAGTCAAAATGAAAACACCATTAAAAATAGGGAAGAAACTCTTTCTAACTCCCATCCATAATCTCGAAATTTGTAATAATCTATATTATAAATTTAATACAATAGTATTTGAAGTATTAATGCTAACCTTTATAATTAATACTGATAAAAATTCCATCCAATCTTTCTCCTTTCGTTGTTTCATATTAAACAACTCAAACGATGCAAACTATAATTTCCCACGCCCTCTATGTGTCTCCCAAACATACTGTATATTGTTTCTTTATACTTTCTCTCTTTATCCACGCCAAAGTTTCGAGAGGCGTAATCGGGATGTCATTGATCAGAGAATCGAGGATGGTTGTTGCAAGAAACATAATGGATTACTAGAGATGTTGGCAGTTCAATTTGGGTTTCGCGTGCTGGAATGGGATTGAGGAAGAGTTTTGCTGATATTCCTCAAGTAATTAATCTTATTTGAAATGGTTTTACATGCTCCGTGATCTTTTTCATTGCTTTCCGTGTACTCTTTATCTTTCAATTATGTTTATTGATAAATTTTAAATTGTTGGGTTTTAATGGACAATGACATGATGTGATCGTTATAAAATCAACAATTTAATTATGTAAGATGATTATCTCCGAGACAACTTTGGCATTTTATGTTTCCAAAACCTAAATGTTACTCCAAGCATTTGAGTATTTACAAAATTTGTGTCTCCTCGCCAAAGTTTTAGTAACATATTATATATTGTTGCTCCGTCTCTTTAATATGTTTGTCTTTAGACATCATAAGTATTGTGAAAGAATAAAAAACTAGATATTTTAATATTTACTATCTTTTCCTCTCTCATCTTGACTTGTTCTTTGAAAAAAAAATGAATAAATCAAGAATCTATGAGAAATCAAATAAATAAATCAAAAGCCTCTTAAAAACTAAAAAGATGATTCATTCTATACTCCATGAGTTAATTTCTCCATCCAATATAGATTCAATTAATATTTGCATCATTCTGCACTTAAATCACATTACACAATGCTACAAATACTGCAATGTCTATATAACATTTTTATTTCTAGAAAAAAAGTTAACAAAAGTTTTCAAATTTTCTAATTTATTTTTTACATAAATAAAAAATGGTTATAAAATATTATTAACGTTGTATTTATAGAAAAACTTTAAATTTATATCTATAAATAACATAAAGTTTTTTAAACTAAAAACAAATAAAAATATATATATTTTTTATATAAAACATGAACAGTTTTTTTGAAGTTTTTATTTACAAAGAAAAACTTTATCTTTTTATTTATAAATGTGATAAAAAATTAAACTAAAAACAAATAAAAATATATAAAAATAATTTATAAAAAATACGTACATTTATAGATAAAACTTTAAGTTTGTGTCTATAAAGAATTTACATTTTTTTAACTAAAAATAATTTAAAATACGTATAAATTTTTTATATAAAATACGTACAATTGTTTTGAAGTTTTTATGTATAAAAAACAAAATTTTATATAATAAAAATATTTAAAAATAGTTGATAAATTTTATTTATGGAAAATTATCCTTTTATAATGGATTTAAGACAAAATATTGAATTTATGATATATATTAATTTTGTTGTTATCATTGTTTTTATTTATTGTACATCGCTCATGTATCGTACCAGTCGCGGCGCCACAGTGCACCTGACCTGGGCACGGGCCTAGGCCATAACAAGTAATTCTGTTTTTTTTATATATGTACACATACATTAGTAAGGGCATTAAAGTGAAAAAAATGAGAACAAAACCCTTCCCTTTCATTATATAAAAAAAAAAAGAATCCCTAAATTTTACAGCCATTTTCACTCTTTGCTTTGCTCTCCCTATTCTCTCTTCTTCTCTTCCTATTTTGTTGAGTTAAAATTAAATCTATACACTAAATCAATGTATATTCTTCAATCTCTCTCCATTTTATCTAGGTTTTATATATTTATCATTCCTCTTACTTTTTCCTTTTTTTTAGTAAAAAATCTATTGTTAGGGTTTGTTGAAATTTTATGTAGCAAATATTCATTGTTAGAGTTTGTTGAAATTTTGAAAATATGCTTATTTTTTTGTATAAATGTTATTACTGGTTTGTAGTAATTATTTTTGGGCATGAAGTTGTTAAAATTTAAGTTGTTGAAATAAATGCTCTTGAATTTTTTTTTATTTAGTTATGGAGAGATATTTTAAAAGGGCTCGTGTAGACTCAGTTGAAGCGCCAATGTCCACTCCAATTGGCACCAATGTTGTTCAAAATGAGCCTAGCCCAAAAAGAATCAGTCGAAGCCGCATTAATATTGACTTGTCAAATCTTCCTTCTGATCCTATTTTGTGACCACGCATTTGAGATTATGATGTTAATGATCAAGATAAAACTAGACGATCATACTTGCAATTGGGTCCTTGCCAACCATATTCACATACATTTCCCAAAACAAATATCGGAAACAAGGTTCACCATTTTAATACTGATTGGTTTGCTGAATTTCCTAGTTGGTTGGAATATAGTGTGAATCGTTTTCAGAAAATGAAAAATCGTAGAGGAATTTTGTAAAATATAATGAAAATTACTTATTTTTGTATGAACTTACATTAGTATCATTTTGTAATGATGTTTTATTTTTAAAATCATTGTAAAGATTATTATAAGTACTCCTAAAAAAATCGGGGGCTCCAGCCCCTGAACCCCCGAAATTTTCCTTTCGTGCCTAGGCCACCAATTATTCCTAACTCTACTGGCTCTGCCAATGCATCGCATGAATTATATGTGAGTGAGATACAAAGCCAATAGCCCTTCATTCACTAGGGATGTGCAGACAAATACTATAATACCCCTAACTAATAAATGTAACATAATGAAGAGTGACAAATACAACTATGCTACTGCATCATGTTCAATTTGGAATCTATATCTTTGGTATGAGAGGTTGTCCGTTGTCAAGGTCGAAAAGGAGTGGCAGGTCTGGTTGGGCTGTTAGATTTATAATAGATTTTTGGGTGGTGATATTCTAACCCCAAAATAATCTTCATAACACCACTTACTTCAAAACACCACCAAAATCAAATATACAAATCACTAACACCAAATAACTCAACACCACAATTTCAAACTCCATTATATAAACCCAAAATTAAAAAATACTTCATTTTTCATCTCTCTCTCTACTCTTTTATTTCTACTACTAACACTCCAAACCCTAACTCCAAAATCAATACATAACTCCATAACGTCACAACCAACCAGATCCTCACCCCATAACCCATATTTTACGCAAGTACGCATTTTAAATTTATATACTTGTGTATTTATAGATGTTTAAATTATAAACTTGGTATTTATAAATGTCTAATCTATATACATGTGTTATTTATAACAAAAATGAACCCTAGGTTAATGTATAAAACCAAACCCTAGGTTAATGTACAAAATCAAACCCTAGGTTCCTCGTGGTCATCCGTAATCGTAGGAGATGGGTTTGCCTAGACAAGTTCAGTCGTGGTACTCAAATTCACGGTTGCAGTAGACCAACAAAGTTTCCATAATAACGGCCTAAGTTAGCCCTGATTTTCAACAACTTACGGTTTAGATTGGTCGTGGTTGTTAATAAGTCACGATTTGGATTGGCCGTAATATTTAACAACTCACGACCTAAGTTAGGCGTGATTTTTAACAACTCACGGCCTAAGTTAGGTTTGCTTTCCTTCCCAAGTTAATTTGTTAAGTTCAGGCGATTATTCTCATTTTAAATTCTTATTCCCATATTTTATTGCAGATACATTAATTGGGAAGCTGGTAGACCAGATGTGACTGTGACTATATTAGTTATTATGTGCTAGGTAACGAGGTTTGCTAGGCATACTCGCTTAATATGCAAACATTCATCTGTAATCCCATTTGTTTAAATTTAATTTTTTTTTACACTAGCGTGTCAATTATTAGTTATCTAAAATTCCCTTTATAAATCTAATCTGTCAAATATCAATAAATTTATTTATTAATTTTGATTTTCCTCTGGATGATCTTGCTCACTTAGCTGCATTTAGGGCCTGATATTATTTTGAGAAAGAGGCTTCTGAAAACGAATCTAGCAGTGGGGGTAAGGTCACAACAGAGAGGAATGGAGATGTGTTATATAACGCCATAGAACATTCGTCTTTATTACGTAATAGAGACGAATGTTATATTCCGCTATATAGCACATCTCCATTCTTCTATGTTGTGGCCTTACCCCCACTGCAAGATTCATTTTCAGCAGCATCTCAGTCAGCATAGTATCGGGTCCTAAATGCAGCTAAGTGAACAAGATCATCCTTAGGACAAGCAAAATTAATAAATAAATTTATTAATATATGATAGGATAGTATGATAAAGGGGAATTATAGATTTCTAATAATTGGCACAATAGGGTAAGAAAAATTAAATTTAAAGAAATGGGATCACAGACGTAACCATAAATATGAGCGAGTACACCTAGCAAACCAAGTCACCTACCACGGAAGGATAAGGACCAACCGGATCCTAACACAAGATGTGCCCTTACAACTTCATGAAAAAAAGAGTGCCCAACTTTATTACTTTTTTAAAAAATGCGTGTTTTTTATATTTTTTATTACATATCAGTGTGGTAAATGTTGTGGTCATTAATAAACGTGATTGTTGGTATAGTGTGGTTGATTATTTGTTAAAAAATCTGATTGTTTATTTATTGTATTTCAATTTTATTTTGTTCGTTTACTTATTCAGTATAATTTAGTTTTTGGGGTCTTTTTGTTTGTTAAAAATGTGATTGTTGGTGCTTATCTTTCATTATTATAATTTTATTATAGAGGGAACTAATGAAAAATTCGTATTTCATTGTTTCATTCATGTGTGTGTGTGTATGTGTGTGTGTGTGTGTGTGTGTGTGTAATTAACGTGTGTAAATTCAGTGACACTTCAAATCAAATTGTAATTCAAATGTATTCTTTTATGCAAAGGTATATGCATTTAGGTGTGGCTTTTCTATTGTTGGAGAGGAAACAAAATAAACATTTCATGGATTATCAGATGTCATGGAAGCTTTAAATGTTATGGAAACAAAATAAACATGTTATGGATTATCAGATGTCATGGAAGCTTTAAATGACATGGAAACAAAATAAACATGTCATGGATTATCGAATGTCATGGAAACAAAATAAACCCTTTAAATGTCATGGAAGCTGAAAACAGAATTAGCCATGACCCAATCGGTTAGAATTTTGTAAAAATGTGCACAATCTATTAGAATTTTGTAATTGACACAATCTATTAGAATTTTGTAAAATGTACTACTTAAATAAAAATATCTCGATATAAAGGAATTATTAGATGGAAACCACGATCAACCAAAATGGTGGTTAGAATATTGCGGCCAACTTAAAGCGTGACGTGCATTTTTACGGCCAGGTTAAGCCGTGATATACTTTATTTTAGGACCAGATTAAGTTATTATATACCTTTACTCCAAAACACCACAAAATTACACATTATTTATCACTAACACCACAAACCCCAACACCACAATTTGAATGTCCATTATATAAATCGAAATTAATAATGTCCTCATTTTTTCGTCTCTCTCTCTCTACTCTTTTCTCTCTACTACATTTTGCATCTCTACATACTAAAACTAAATCCTTATTCCATCCTTCCAAACATAACCTGGTATTTAATCGGAAACTCTCTCATTGTGCATTTATGTTCATACATGCTCTCAAACCCATTTGAACCCCCATAAAACCCCAATTTTCGTTAAAAAAATAAGTAATCTAAATGTAAAAAAAACGTAATCTAAGCGTAAACCTGCATAAATTCCTAATATCTTGAAAATGAAACTTAAATGTAAAAAAATGAAATATAAAACTATGGTATTTGTACTATCACACATCACCGTGGAAGATGAACTCTTGCGGTCTACTTAGACCGTGTAGTCTAATTTCACCGCTATAATACACTTGTTGATGTAAAAAGCTAGATTTGATCAAATTAATTAATCACAGATAAATATGAATAAAGAAATAAGGCAAGAGATTTTTGAAGTTGTTCAGCCTTAAGTAAAATGGCCTACGTCCACTGTTTTGTATTGCTGGGTACTTTGCCTTGATCTCGATTACGTTTACTTATGATTGCTTACCCTGCCACGAGGGTATTACAATGTATTTATAGCCCTTGGGCTGTCAATGTGAATGGATAATAAGCCTTTATTGAATAGGCGTATTCATCCGCACATGATAAGGAATGACTGTAATACAATAAACATTGGATCTATCTTGGTCGTTTAGTCTCCCCAACAAATTGCTCGGTATGCCAGGTAACTCGGTACGTTAAGTAGCTCGGTACATTTAAGGTTGTTCCATGCTGGACAACATATGTCTTCATATAACTAGTCCACGTCAGCTGACTAGTTTTTATATCAATAGAAGCCCCCAATGTTACATAATTGAGGTTGGATGTGAGAATGTGGAACATTTACCCAAAAAGTTGTTCGGGAATATTTCTCACGTTTTGATAAATTGCAGACCTTCCATTTTTGGAAAAATTTTACACTTCGTGTAATAGCTTTCAGCGCAAAATGGCAAATTTGTAAATATGTTGAATTTTTTGCGAACGCTAGGGTACTTACGTCGTTTTCTTTTAATTAGCTGCCGAAAACGCAATCGTCGTCACTTGTGATCATTACTTTTCTCGTTTTCTAAGGTTGCATATATAAAGGCGATAAAATGAGATTGTCTTCTACCTTTTGCCATTTAGATTCCCAAACTATTTATTTTCTCGCTTTTATTTTCACGATCATTGTTTCCGTCATCTGCCTTAGCTGATTTCTTAATTTTTTGTAAGAATTTCTTCCTTCTTTCTTCTTTATTTGTTGTATTCATCATGGTTTATCTTATCGAGTCATTAGATAAGTTTAAAGCAGATTTTGAAATTCCTTCTTGGGTTGTCTTGGAAGAACCTGCTTGTCCTTCTGATCTATTTTCTTTAGCTTTGGGACACTGGTTTCCCTCTATTTTTATAGCAGAATGTTGTTTTTCTTTCCCGCCTAATCCCTTGTGTTTGGAATTCTGCCAATATTTTGATATTGTTCCTGCAGAAGTAGTTCCAAATACATGGAGGGTAGCTAATGATGTATATAGTTGAATCAAATTCATGGAATTCATTTTGGGATTCATGAAATTATGTTTTGTCATAAATGTGTCACTACTGACATTACTTTTTATTTAAAAACTAGGTTTGTTAACAGAGCTTTAGTGGTCAATCTCCCTGATTCCAACAGAGATTATTTTGAACATAGGGTTGTGATGAAAAATTGGCAATACCTCCCATTAAAGGGAAAGACATGTACCAAGGTCCCAGATGTCCACTTTATGGCAATAGGATAGGTTGTTTGTTTTTCAAACTAACTCTATTTTTGTTTGATAAAATGTGTCACTGACTTTTACTTTTTGTTTTGTAGTTGATAGTAAAATAAAACCCCCAAAAGAGAGTGATATCATGATAAAAGATTTGAAATTTATCTGGGGTTTGCATCAATCAGTTTCTGGGAAGAACCTAATAGTTTCTTCCTATTTATCATAATATAAGAACACCCGTTCCTCTTTTATTGCTCGTCCTACTGCTCCTTCTTTGGTGATTGATCTTGAGTGGACTCTAGCATCTTCTTCAGCTGTTGAATAATCTACTTCTGATTTGTCTACCTCCATTGTTGATTTGATGGCGAAGAAAAGAAGAATGTTTGATCTCTTGCCAAGATTGTCCCTGGTGCTAATGGGGTAAAAAAGAGAAAAGAAGATGTCTCAACTGAAGGGATTAAGAAAAAGGATATTGATCCATCTAGGGAAGCCATCACAACTGTCAATGAGGTCATCAAGAAGTCCCGTGTTGATCCAAAATAGGCAGCACCTTTTATTGAAGAGGTTGTTCTTATTCAAAAAGAGGCAGCACCTTTGATTGAAGCTTCTCCTTTGAGAAGATTCAGAAAGGGTCTTGCTGATAAGATCGTTGATGTTGATGCTCAACCTACTGGGGTTGAAATACCTTCTTTGGGAGCTGGTCCTCCAGCGTTCATTACTCCAGTCTTGGCCAATAAATTGATCCAGTCTAGAACTCTTCCCGATCATAGAGCTGCTGAGACTTCTACTCCTCGAGGGAAAATTACTGACATGGAATCCCAACAACTAGCATTAATAAGTGTCATTATACCTGTTATTTCAATTATGTTTTAAATTTTCATATTCTAACTTGAGTTTCTCTTCTTCTTACAGTTTTTGGTGTATTTTAATAATATCCTGGAGAAGGATGAAGCTATCAAAGTTGCTTCCTCTTCCAGTGAAGTATAAGAAGCCCTTATCGAATTATCAAAATCTTTGGAAGAGTCCTGGCAGAAGTATAAGGATGATAAAATTTCATGGGAAAATAAAATCAAGGTTGTTGAGACTGATTCAGTAAAAAGTTATGGATGTTGCAAAGGAGGCTGATCTAGCTCGACAGAGAGCTGTGGGTGTTTCCAAGGAAGCTGATCTAGCTCGTCAGAGAGCTCTGTATGTTTCTAAGGAAGTAAAGGAGAAATTAAAGGTTTCCATTAACAACCACGAAGAAGCTGAGGGTAAGCTTGAAGAGGCTGAATGACGTAAGAAAGAGCTTGAACAAAAAGTTAAATCTGTTGAAGATCAACTTAGGGAGAATGATTCCTCGGAAAGGATGAAGAGGAGATGTACTATATAGAAGTCTTTTATCTCTGACTGGAATAAATGGTGGAACAAAACTGTAACTACTGCCTCTTCTTAAATGGAGTATGCAAGTTTGAAGTTCTTTTGGGGATGTATGGGTTGCAACATTGAAGGAGTTGAATGTTGTTGAGGACTCTGAACTATTTCAAAAACATGTTCACAGACCTCCTCCTACTATTGAAGAAGAAGAAGAAGAAGAAGAAGAAGAAGAAGAAGAAGAAGAAGAAGAAGAAGAAGAAGAAGAAGTTGGATCTGATGAATCTTCGTTGATGATAGTAGAATAAAAATCTACTATCACTATCCCTCAATCCTCCGAGTAAGTTCAGTAGACAACAACTTCTTTCGAACAACGTCAACTGCCTTCCGAGCAACCAATACCTTCTTTAAAATCAGTTGAAGATGTTGTAGGGAATAAGGAAAGTGTGTAATTTTATTTAACAATTTTTTTCTTTCCTCTGTTTTCCTTTTGTTTTGTACTTTTGGTTATACCCTCCTCTATTATGATCAATAAAATTGGCTTGTTTCTTATTCTGAATTTCTCCTTTACTGTTTAATATAGTTGTGCTTTTGTTGATCTATTTTTACTTTTCCTTACTAGTTTATTACCAGGATAGAACTATTGTCAGCTCATGATACAGAGTTGATGAAGAAATGTAAAGATTACTTCAAAGCTGGTCGTGTAGATTTCACTGAAGCGCAAATAATTGATATTCTTGGATCTTATGCCTCTGAACGAGAAATTGAGGTTTACCAGTATTTAAAATGTCTACTTGATCGGCCAGTAGCAAATAGCATAGCTTACTACAAAATGATTCAAGATATTCAAGGAATGATTGATGAACTTCAACTTTAATACAAGGAAGCCACAGCTCTTCTTCATGAAGGTTATGATAGGAAGAACCAACAGTTAAGCGCTGATCGGGGTTATGACAAATTTATCTTTACCCATAATAAAAGAGAAAGTGTGCTAAAACTTGAAATTGAGGAGCATAGAAACATTGATTAATTGCTGGAGGAAGAAAATATTTCTTTAAGAGAAGAACTGAGACAATTAAAATTTACTTCTTCCTCTGGAGCTCTGGTTACAGTTAATGATGAAGGTTTTTCCTTTTTGGAGACTGAGAATGCCTCATTAAGAGAAGAATTAGAAGCTTTGAAATAAGTCATACCTATATACACCTCCCGGGGTTGAAAAAGAGCTAGTCGGAGTAGTATTGAAGAAACTAGGACACAGCAAGCCTTAGAAAATCAAGTTGCTCAACTGAAGGCAAAAAATCAAGATTTGGCTGAGATGTCCCAGAAGATTCAAACCCTTACCGAGTAACTATCCAAATAGAGTTCTGTATTGCAAAATAAAAAAAGTGTGCTGAAAAGACTTCATCAACATGATGAATGATTAACTTATCAGTTTCACAAGCATCCCAGAGAGTTTTGGATGGAGGGATATAATGAAGCTTTATATCATCTTGATGATAGGTTGAAACAATCAAACAATGAAGGATACAAGCAAGGATGGTTGAATGCTTTAACCGTAATGAAAGTTAAGTAAGGAACAGAGCTGTGGGATTGGTATGAGCCTAGGTTTCTTAATCTTCCAATACCACTGTTCCAGCTAGATGTTAGCTGGATTCCAGTTAGATCTATTCCTCAATCTTTGATTTCCAAATACCTTGGTGATTACAGTCTCCATGAAGAATTTGAGATATCTAGACCTCCACATTTGTTAGACCGACCAAGTTCGAGAAATAGTAGAATGCTATAGGACATGAACTTTATCAATTCTTCTTTTGCTTTCGATGATCCTCCAGCTAGAATGGATCATGTATCTAAATTTGAAGGAAAGAAACCAATAGAATAGACTATTTGTATTTCGTTAGTAATTATTGGTGTGATTGAAGAAAACATCATATTTTTATAATTTATTTCCTTGGAAATAAAATAATTGCATGATATATTTAATTTCTCAATATTTGTTTAACTGTAGTGATTCTGTACTTTACTTTTCATTCATTGAGTATATATATTTGAATAGAAATTTTTCCCTTTGTTGATTTGATTGCCTGGATAATGGAACTTTGCTCTATGTGTTTATCTAGTTGTACTGACGTATCACCCATAAGTGCCTAAGCAATGGAATTCATATCCCATATTCCTGCTTAGTTGTAACAGTCATTTAAATAAATAATTGCCCTGGTGCCTAAGCAGTGGATATCTTACCCATCATCTTACCTAGTTTAGATGCCTATTGGGTCACCCAAAATCAAGCAAACTTTTCCTTGCTCGATTTTTTTCCAATATTATTGGTATTTAGGTTGACACCGACCAACTTTTGGTTGGTTGTTACTGATGCCGACCAACTTTTAGCTGGTGGTTGTTGAATACCGACCAACTCTTAGTTGGTGGTTGTTGATGTCGACCACTTTTAGTTGATGGAAAAAATTTGTGCTTTTGGTTGGATGTTACTGATGTCGACCAACTTTTAGCTGGTGGTTATTGAATACCGGCCAACTCTTAGTTGGTGGTTGTTAATGTCGACCAACTTTTAGTTGATAGGAAAAAATTGTGTGTTGCTGCAAAGTGTAGTGTGTGTAGCACTAGTACTCCGGAATAAATAAAACAATCGAATGGGGAAATCATCGTTTTCATTTATACTGAAATAATTTATACAGGGGCAAAATGGACCTTTTGAATATTTGATTGTATACAATACGCTGAGAACTCATCATTGTCAAATTGGGTACCATGATCAGTGATAAATGCATGGGGCATGCCATATCTGCAAATGATATTCTTCCAAATGAATTGATATACCCTTTCATAGTCCATATCAATGAGAGGTTCAGCTTCCACCCATTTTGTAAAGTAATCAACAGTTACCACGAAATATTTGAATCGTCCTCTTGTAGTTAGGAGTGGCCCGACTAAATATATTCCCCACATGGCGAATGGCCAAGGTGAAGTGATTGGCGTTAGCAGCGCCTATGGAGTTATAGTAGAAAATCGCTAACACTTATCGCATTTCTTAGTATAAGTTGTATAATCAACGCACATTGTTAGCCAGTAGTACCCTTGCATATCTATTCTCTGTAAAAGAGTTCGACCTGCTACATATGCTCCATAAGATCCTTCATTAATTTCCTTTATTATATCTTTAACTTCTTTTGGATGGACACGCATTTGCAGATCGGATATCACACCTCTCTGGTACAGAACTCCATTGTGAAAAACATATCTGGTAGCTTTATACTATAACCTTTTGGATGCAAGTAGGTCGACTGGTAAAGTACCTTCTTCAATATAAGCCGTGATGGGATCCATCCAAGATGGTCCCACATCCAAGGTGATAAAATTCACCATTAAATCTTCATCAATCCTTCAGATTGCAAGTATTTCAATGGGGATTGTTCTTCGTAGCTCGGTGCACATAGCTGAAGCTAACCGAGCAAGTGCATCTGCCCTTGCATTCTCCAATGTTAGCATTCTAATCTCTTGAACAGCTGCCAAATTGGATACAATATCCATAGCTTTAGTTAAATATCTTGACATGAACTCCCCTTTTGCTGCGTAAAGACTTAACATTTGATTTACCACTAGTTGCGAATCACTGAACACCACAACTTTCTCTGCATTCAATGATTTAGCTAAATTAAGGCCCACAATCATGGCCTCATACTCAACTTCATTATTGGAAGCCTAGAATTGGAAACGCAAAGCATATTCTATGTCTATTCCGTCTGAACTGTTGAGAATAATTCCAGCTCCACAACCTGTTCCACATAAAGAACCATCAACATATAAATTCCATATAGGTATATTCTCCTCAAACCTTGGTGTGACAGAATCCCTTGATGAAAAATCTTGTACTTCATTTCTTCATACTTTTCCTTCAACTCTTGCCCCTTACCAGAAGATTTTGGTTGATCATCGGAAATCCCCTCTCGCAATTCTGCTGCTAGGATTTGATCGGTGACAGTAGTTATTGGTCCTCATGTATTCTTTAGTGGTGCAAAATTATCCCCCTGTTAGTCAGAGACATTTGGGTAGGTAAACCCAGCAATAAAATCCGCCACTACCAGTCTTTTGAGAGAGGATCTTGGCTTATAGATAATGTCGTACTCCCCTAACTCCACTGCCTAATACATCAATCTTCTAGACTTTTCTAGCTTGTGTAAAGCCTGTCTGAGTAGCATGTCAGTATATACCACTATTGTGTAGCTTGAAAGTATAGTTTCATCCTCCTACTCGCTTCAATCAATGACAATGACATCTTCTCTAGTTTTAGGTACTTGACTTCTGCTCCTCTGAATACCTTGCTAGTATAGTAAATCGGTTTTTGCACTCCGCTTTCTATTATTATCAAGGTTGAACTGACTGCACTTTCTGAAACAACTAAGTACAAATATAATTTTCCCCCGCCACTGGCCTCGACAATAAAGGAGGCATCCCCAAGTATCTCTTCAACTCTAAAACTTCTTTCTCACATTAATCGTTCCACTCAGAGGTCTTTCTGAGAACCTTGAAGAATGGAAGACATATATGAGTTTCTTAGGAGACAAATATGTTAAGAGCTGCAACACACACTGTAAGGCTTTGTGCTTCCTTCTTGGTGGTTGGAGATTATAACTCCAATAAGGCTTTTATCTTGTCAGGACTTGCTTCAATACCTCTTTGATTCACAATATACCCAAGGAACATGCCTTCTTGTACGCCAAAAATGCACTTGGTCGGGTTCAGCTTCATCTGGTACTTCTCTAACTAATCAAATTTTTGGCTCAAATCAGCTATATGGTGAGTAGCTTTCTTTCTTTTGGTCAACATGTCTTCGATGTATACCTCCATATTTTTTCCAATCTACTCCGCAAACACCTTGTTCATCAGCCACTGATATGTAGAACCTTCATTTTTAAGACTAAAAGCCATAACGTTGTAGAAATATGTTCCCTGTGGGGTAATGAAAGCGATACTTTCCTTGTCTTCTGGTTACATTTTAATTTGATTATATCAAGAATAGGCATCCATGAAGCTTAGCAGCTCATGCCTCGAAGTTGCATCCACCAGTTGATCTATCCTAAACAAAGGAAAATTATCTTTTGGGTAAGATTTATTCAAGTCTGTGAAGTCCACACACATTCTCCAATTATTATTTTTCTTCTTAACCATCACGGCATTAGCCAACCAATCAGGATATTTCACGTCTTCGATGAAATAAGCTTTTTGCAGCTTTTCCACTTCTTCTTAAATAGCCTAGTTCTTCTCCGGGCTAAAGGCTCTTCTTCTTTGCTTAACTGGTTTGATCTCCTTATTTACATTGAGCTTATGACATAATAAGGTTGGTTCTATCCCGGCATATCTTCATAACTCCACGTAAATACTTATTTTTTGTGCTTCAAAAATGCCACCAGTTCTTGCTTTAATACTGGATAAAGTGAAGCGCCAATCTGGGTTGTTCTTTCTTGTTTTATTTGTCATCTAGAATAATACTTTATGTTGCTTCCATGAATTGGCCTTTAACGAGTTACGTTTCATCTCTTGGGTCTAGGTTTTAATCTCAGACTTATCAGATTCATCCACTTGGTAAGTGGTGGTTTTCTTCCTAACATTCTCTAATTCTTCTTCCTCGGCAGATGAGTAGTTGCAAGACCGAGCGACTCTTTGATCGCCCTTCACAATTCCAACCCCAAAGTTGGTAGGGAAATTTAAACATTAATGTATAGTGGATGGAACTACTTTAAACTTCTTCAAGCCTGGACATTTTTATCCATCACGAAGAAACGCACCTTCCCTAATTTTCAAGATGGCTAGGGTAGAACAAGAGGGGCCGGTGATATGGTTCCAATTGACTAAGTTTTAAGTTCAACCCATCGAAGAAAGGGTAAAACATGATGTCCGCCGAGATACCAGTATCCACCAGCACTCTTAAAATGATTACATCCTTTAGTCTCATTTTGATCACTAGAGGATCATCATGAATATACCACCCACCTCGCAGATCATTTTTAGAAAAACCAATGACTAGCTTATCTTTGTTAACCTTCCTCGGGCGATCTTCTTCTTCTAGATTTATCCTCTGTATATAGGAATAAGCTTGAGCCTCATTGAGGTGAGCTTTCCTTTTAGTGTTATGATCACCCCTCTTGCGTCTCCACCTGTAATCATGTTACAATAAAATTAACCAAAAAGAATTGAAAATAGCTCACGCTTAGGCTTTCTTGGATTTTTTGGGATATCGGGGTCATCTTCAGGGTCCCTTTTCTTATTGTCTCTTAGTCGGCAAGGAGATTTGGACCTCTGCCGAACTCTGTTGTTGTTCCTTCCACCATTCTGGCGATCAACATACATGTTCAACTTTCCTCGTTTAATGTGTGCCTCTATCTCATTTTGGAGAGCTACACACTGCTTGGTCGTGTGACTGTGATCTTTATGGAACTCATAATACTTGGATTTATTCATTCTTTCGGGAGTTGATCTTAGTTTTTCTGGCCAATCCAGTTTCTCGCCATTCTTGATGTCCTCTAGAATGTGGTTTATATCCACCTTTAAGGGGGTATAATGTGTATAATTCCTTAAGTGATCTAACATTTTTTTATCTTTCGATTGCTTGCTCCCACCATTATTCTTGTGATGTTTCCTCTCTGACTTGCCATGAGCTTTAGCTTCTGCCTTTGCCTCAGCATTCTTCTTCGCAGCCATAGCCTCCTCGACATTCATACTTTTGGCTGATTTAACCATTAATTCAACCATAAATTTGGGGGATCCTTGGCCAAAGTGTAAAACAGCTTGTCTGGAAAAAGACCACTCATGAGAGCAGTAATGGCTATCTTCTCCTCATAATCTATGACCTCCATTTTTTTATTGTTAAAATGAGTGATATAGTCCCTGGTACTTTCTCTTAGTTTTTGCCTAACACTCAACAAATGTGCTACCCTTTTAACTGGCTTTGTACAAAAATAGAAATTTCCTATAAAGATCTCTGCCAGTTGATGTAAGGTTATAATTTGCCCCCGAGGAAGGTTATTATACCATATCTGAGCAAATTCGGTGATGGTTCCTGAGAATGCCCTACACCTCATTTGATCGGGGACTACATAAATATCTACTGCAGCTTGGTACTATTCTATGTGGAGAACAGGATCAGTTTTTCCATCGTACTTTGGTGTGACCACAGGAGCCTTGAACTTTGATGGTGTGGGAAAATCCACAATTGCTTATATAAATGGAGATCCTATGATAAAGGTTCTTTCGAGAGGGTTTTTGGCTTTAGCCATCTCCCCTAACATGTCTTCCAATCTCTGAATAGATCCTTTCTATGCATCATTTCTGGCCTCTGATTTATTTATGTTTGCACGAGCAATAGATCGCGCAAAATTCTCCTCTTGGGATCTTTTTATGCGAGCTACAGGCCTAAGATTTGGATGTGATTGGCGTTAGCCTTCCCTTAAATGATTTGGTCGTTGAGAATTTCTCGATGCAATTTGAGGAGGATTTATGTTCCTCTTAGGGCCCAAACGGTTGAAGGGTGAAACTTTGCTGAACCTTTCCAGAGCGCTTGTTCGCTCTAGAGTTAGAATGACATTTTCTTGAGAATCCAAAATTCTTATAGGAGAAATCAAACCAGGGTGATAGGATAGATCACTTGAATTCCCAATATGATGGATTTCAGTACGTCTAGATCGTGAAGACGGTGGACACATGCTTCTATGAACACTTCGTTGTCCTGACTGGGAAGGACAATCTAAATGAACTGTCGCATAGTTTCCTACATAACCGTTTGTACCCTGGTTAAGCTTTCCAAGATTCCTATGATATCATTTTCATTTTGGGTGAAAGAAGGGTTAGGAGTATTCCCTTCATTATTCCTATTACTAGATTCTGGGATATCAACCATTTATGATGAGTTTTTTAGTGAAAAACGCACGTATAGTCGTTCCCATAGACGACGCCAATCTGTTGATGTAAAAAATTAGATTTGATCTAATTAATTAATCACAGATAAATATGAATAAATAAATAAGAAAAGAGATTTTTAAAGTGGTTCAGCCTTAAGTAAAATGGCCTGCGTCCACTGTTTTGTATTACTGGGTACTTTGCCTTCATCTCGACTATGTTTTCTTAAGATTGCTTAAATTGTCATGAGGGTATTACAATGTATTTATAGCCCGTGGGCTATCAATGTCAATGGATAATAAGCCTTTATTGAATAGGCATATTCATCCGTACGTGATAACGAATGACCGTAATATAATAAATATTGAATATGTCTTGGTCGTTTAGTCTTCCCAATAACTTGCTCAGTATGCCACGTAGCTTGGTACGTTGAGTAGCTCGGTACATTTGAACTTGTGCCATGCTAGATGACACGTGTCTTCATATAACTGGCCCACGTTAGATGACTAATTTTTGTATCAACAACACTGTTCAATTTGAAACACACATGACATAAGTAAACCGTGGAATTCCCCATTTCGCGGTTATGGAGGGTCATGGGTATGATTTTCCAAACCTATTCATTTCTCTATCCATTTTACAAAACTTATTAAATGCATGCTCCCAAATTTATTAATTTATGTATATATTTTAATAAGTATTGTGGATCATAAATGGGGAGAGAGGGTAGACAACCCATGACTGCATCGGAAATGAAAATAAAAAACATAGAATTTCAAGTAAAGATGTGATTGTTGATGAGATGGTTAGTGAGGATGTGGTTGGTGAGGGTGAGGGTGAGGTTACCGTAGGTGAGGATGTGATTGTTGATGAGGGGCTTGTGGGTGAGGGGAATGCTGGTGAGGGGGGTGTGGGTGAGGGGAATATTGGTGAGGGGAATGTTCATGAGGGTGGTTTTGATGAAGGTGCTAGAGGGGATGGAAGCTCTAAAACGTCAAGTGGTTCATCTACATCATTATCGTCTGATGATGATGACCTACTCAGAGGTGCATCTTCTTCGGCCCCGGTTGAAAAGAATAAACAAGGACAAAAACAACAAGATTCAATGCACAGCCGTTAGAGGGGTCCTCTCCTAACAACCCCGAGTTGTTAAAGAATTTTTCTAAGCATGTTTCATACGATATTTGGAACCTCGAAGAAGAATGAGGTATAATGAAGTGTGTATACCATTATAAAAATTCGTTGAGTGGAATATTGAAGAAGAGGATGAGCAGGAGGTGAATGTGGTAAAGGCCTCGGGATTATGTCCTTTGATAAAACATTCTTATAGGTTTATTGATCATGTTCTTGTATGTGCATGCATCAAATGGTGGAAAACCAAAACTAATATGTATCATATGACATTCGGTGAAATGACCATTACACTAAATGATGTTTATCAGTTGTTGGGGATAGCGGTTGAGGGGCATAGTTTGTACGGGCCAATTTCGAAGACGGCTAAAGAACGGGCTACATCAATTAGGAAGTTTTCAAAGTAGATCGCGTCAATGGTGAAAGAGGTTGATGAGGAGTGAAAGTCTTTACATGTTGTCCATTTTGACAGGTTGATCAAATTGTGGAAGGAGAGGGTGAAAGAAATGGGTGAGAATGCAAAGGGTAAACACATCGATCGATGTGCCCGGGCTTATATTCTATTCATGATAGGGTGCCTTCTTTTTCCAGAAAATTTGGGAACCCGAGTCCCAATATATTACATTCAATATTTGAATAACTTGGGGGAAATTCAAGGACAATAATTAGGGAGATTCTCTCTTATCCCACCTATACCGCCAATTGGGGATCGCGCCAGGGCAAACGTACGGCAAGTTGCTGGATATCTCCATCTTCTAGTGGTAATATATATATATATATATATATATATATATATATATATATATATATATATATATATATATACATACATACTTCATCGTAATATATTTTGATTTATGATATTCCTTTTCTAACTTAAGCTTCATGGATACGTAGGCATGGATACCCGATCACTTCGATCTAAAGCGTAGTGTTCGTAAGTCTGATTATACCACCGTCAAGCCCCGAATTTGTAGGTGGAAGGCGAGAATGGTTTTAAGTGACTTGAAAGAGGAATTTCTTGCTATAAGGGAGATGTTGGATGATTTAAAAGTTCATGATGTGTGTATCACTACTAATTTTTACTTACTCGATATGTTTTTAATGTAGTTTACTATTTACTTACATGATGATTCAAATGTAGGTTGTATGGGATCCATGCAAAGAAAATATTGAGGCATTTCCATTCCAGAAGATATCATGGTACACCGATATTCTCATATGCTATGACGTTGTCGAGCCATACTATCCTGAGAGAGTGCTTCCTCAAGTCACAGAGTCCAAACTATTCCACGCCTTCCCATGCGCCCGATTAAAGAAGAGAGTGGTATGACACAAGCTAGGTACAAGGTGGCGTATGACAATGAGAAATGGTACCGGGAGAACTGGGTTAACCATATCCTCAATATTGGTAGACGATCTACACCCATATGCAACTACCCTTGGGAGTGTGTTGAAGGCTACTCGGCATGGTACAATGACATGTCACATCCCTTGGTCTGCAATCCTATTCATACAAAAGGCCACCCAAGAGTAGACACTATGAAAAAACTGGTATGATACCTCACAACAACATTTAAGGTTTAGTAACATGTATTCATAGCATTAATTAGATTCATTGTGGCAATATGGACAGGAGTTCGATGTCGACCTAGCCATCAATATCTTGGAAGAGGCACTTAAATATCCAAGGGACGATCCCCCAGCCAAAGATTATCAAACACTCTCTGATGTTACTCGAGAAGCATATGTGTGACACCCTGACTAATTATATACCGTGTAGCTACTCCTTTATTAGATTAATACAGAATATCAAGTTGGTTCAGTCTTAGCATCACTGTAAAAAACATTTAATTAATTACTAGCTACCTAATATTTAAAAAGAGAGATGCCAAATTTTAATAATTAAATTAACAATTAACCAAACAATTAAATCATCATCCATCAATCGCATAAATAATCTCATATAAATAACCAACGTAAAGAAATAAACTGAGTCTGGAGTAAACACTCCAATAATAATACCAGAGTAAAATAAAGTCCCAATACAAGAGTCTGAATAAATAAACCAATATCTAAAATAATAAAAGTCTGTATCTACAACATCTGAATAAGAATGGGCAACATGGCCTAACTAATATGAATAACTCTGCAGGAATCAAAGATAAACGTGTAGCCGTCTAATACCGAGATCATGTACCTTCCATATCAGCTACAACACGTACGTCTTTCAAATGAAATGTCTATACTTAGCGATCCTCTAGCTGGGCACCTAAAAGGTTTTTACAAACAAAATAGATTTGGAGGAAAACGGGTCAGAGCCCGAGGTGAAAACAGTTTAAAAATATAGCAAGTGTTTAAATTACAATATTAAACAACACATATCTTAAACATATTAGTTGCTTACTCTCACATGAGTTTCTCACTCCTCAACTAATGTGCATGCCTAACGTATACCCTTAACCCATCATAGTTATGCCGGTAACTAACTAGTCTGTATCACTCCTACTTTCGCATTCTAACATAGGGTATCTACTCGTAACACCCAAACAAGTAATATTTATATCCCATTTTCACATTCATTAAATTACTTACCTCAAGTGTTATTTGATTTCTCACATTCTTAGCCCATTCAAATATCTTAGTTATTCACATCTACTATGCAATAGTGAACCCGTCATAAGTACATATATAAATCACTCTCAGTATATATATATATATATGACACCCCTAGGCTAAGCTGTGGTGCACGCATACTCTACTATCAAATCCATGTACATCACGTACGTAAGGATCACGTGTTCCGAATCACTCAGGAACCGTCTTAATAAAAATCACACATATCGGAGGCGAACATAGTTCACATACCCATGGGTAATGCACATACCTACGCTCCCATGGTTAGCTGACTTATCAACTCACAAATAAGTCAATCAGAATTCTATGTCTTTAAGGTACCAATCTAAATCCCCCCCCCCCCCCCCCCCCCTCCCAAAGTCACACAAAGATAAGATTGTCCTTTTCCTGAAACTAACCTCACTTGATAGCAAGTATGGTATATATGTCATACACATAATAATTCAGATACTAAGTACTCACACAAATTATATAATCATCATATTTATATAGGTATACACCAGCCCTGTATCTTAAGTCTCATACGTATCATAGTGTCATCCCGAATATTCCACGTAATATGTTTAGCACTATAACTCTCGTCGTATAAGTCTGAACACTAAAACCTACCTCATAAGGTTACTAAGTCACTCACTAGTCTCTAAGGTTATCTCAGTAATTCAAAGTCCCTCTTCTACTGTTTCTAACCTTAAGTTATCATTCACCGAAATTTCAATCCTAATTTATAAATTTTCTAATGGTATCTCACTCGACAGACACCTGTAAGTATCACATTCAATCCCAATTGTAATAACATTTTCCGGGCAAAACTACAACCTTACTGAACTTACCCATGTCCCACAATATTCAATTAAATCCCCTAAGAGTTCTTACAATATTGAGATTTTCAAACCTTAAAGGAAAACAATCTACAAAATTCAGGAGGGGTCAATCGATCGAGGAAAATGGTCAATCGATCGATCGACATTCTTGAGTCGATCGATTGATCGATCAGGTATTTTCCCATAATTTCTTTAAAAGCTGCGGGTTCTTCAAATTTTACACCCCAAATCCTCCATTATAACATCCCAATCTCCCAAGTAAGTTTACTAATCATTAAACCAACATATGTACCCAAGTTTTAACGTTCAATAATCATCAAACTATCATAGAACATCGTTTTCTTGGATCAAAAGTCATGAATTTCACTACAACCCTAATACTTCACTATATCTTCCATAATCATCATAATCCTCAATTAATTTCGTGATTCTTAACCCTTAATTTATAATTTCATTCATCAAACATTTCCAGAAGAACCACTACATGCAAATCTACCCAAAATCAATTATCAAGTCTCCAAATTCATATTTTTTCCATTACTCATAAATTGACATCAAACTTAAACTATCATGTAAAGTATATGCCATAAATTATTGCAAGATAAATATCTTGCCTCTGATTAGAAGTTTCTAATCCTTTGATGATGATAATGGTTGGTCCTCCTTCTCTTTTCGGTCACAAATCCGGTGATGATGGTGGTTATTTGGCCTTGGAACTCTCTTGAAACCCTTCCTTTCTTCTCATATTGTTCTCTCTTGTGTTTAACGGACCTAATAAACCTAAGGGTTTGGTGATATACCAAACCTAATTTTCGTAGGTTACTATTCACCAAAAATAAAAATTACTAATATCCCCCATCGGGTTACCAGTTAGGCTTAAAAATGCCCCGGGACCCAAACTAAACTTTCGACTAGTGTTTTTTGACTATCTCAACCCTTCTAGACATGTTGGCTCATTCAAAATGATCATACGGATGACATAAAAATAAATTACTTTTAAATCCATTAAATTGGGTCCTGACACGACTGGCACGCGTAATCCAAGTTAATTACCGAAACTGTCATATTTTCATGTCACGACAATTTTAATAAATTCAATAATCACATATTACCATAATCACTCAGTAATATTCAACATCATCATCATTTTTAAATACTAACTCTCGTCTCGCTAGTTATTTAAATCCGAATTAATTTTCAATTAATTATCCCACATTAATTTAATTAATCCCACAATTAAAAGAAATTTCATTTAATTATTCTCATAACTAAAAGCCATAAAATTACGGGGTATTACAATATGATGCCCTTTTGGAGGCTAAAGGCGATCGTGGTAGAAAAGGAAAGGGCAAGGGAGAGCGATGAACATGACCCGGAGCGACGAACGAAATGTCAGTTTAACCCTTACAAGCAATGTGCACCTACAACTACAAGGAAAAGCCTGGGAAAAAGGAGACAACCAAGGAAGAAATATTAATGTTGGTTTTTTGAATATTTATAATGGATAAACAATTTATGGTTAGTTGTTTGCTTGGTTGTAGTAAAAAATTATTACTTTGTTGTATTTAACAATTTGGTCTTGTTTGTTTGTTGTACTTTGTTAAATTGAGGGTTAAGTGTTTGTTTTATTACTAAATATTAATGTTGGTAGTTTGTTGTAGTTAACAATGGCTTCATTCATAACTGTGGTACTTAGGAAATTATCCAAACCCACAGGATGATTTTAATGGCCATAAAAGACCATGGAATATCTTATTCACGACCACACATAACCGTGGTGTTTCATTCACGGCTAAAGATAACCGTATAAATGCTTTTGAAAATTATACAAATACACTGTATGATTTCCACGGCCACAATTGACCGTGATAAGAGTCCTACAACCATAGAACATCGTGGAAATGTTCGTACGACCACACATAACCGTACAAACACCTTTGAAAATTATACAAATACACATATTCGGCATGCATTTCTGACTCGACCACCCTAATCCATCTCGAACAAAGACATGTTGTATTTATTTATTTTGTAAGTGCAATCAATTACCATAATATAAGGGAAGAACTTGGCATGTAACACGGAGGTCAGGTGTGCAAAAAATGTCTTCGATGGTGTCATTTTGCTCATGACGTCGATGCCAATGAACATAATGTTTATCAGAAAGAAAATGCATGAGTTGTTGCATTGCGTTCCTCCCGGCGTGCTCCCATATTCTCATCTTATGTTTCGCGTTGTACACGTTCTCACCGAGGAGAAATTGTAAGGATTCATTTGTTTCAATGTGTGTAACACCTCCTTCCGACGAAAATTATTAGAAACTAACTCCTTTGTCACATTACATTCCTCCTCATTTAACCGTCAAGCATATAAGTGTCCAACTAACGAATCGAAGACCTCGTGATTATGTAGACCGCACAAAACTTTTACACCCCACTCTCCATCTTCCATCAGGAAGTCTAAATGGACAATCACACTTGCAGGTGCCAACATTACGCTTTCTCTTCTTTTTTGTTTCCTCCTCCTTTTTATGTTTGTACAATGATCTTCTTTCACATCTAAGAATTATACGTGGCTTTCTTCCCGCTTTCTCCTTATCCGATTTGAGTATAATCACGATAGTTTTCATTTTTAAACTAATCATCTGGCACCATTCTATCATTTTACTTCTACTCTCGAATACCTGTGAAGATTGAAAATAAATAATTAGCCATTGTGTGTATATGACTAAACACTGCAACTTAAAAATGACTAAGTAAAAAACCAAACTCTTTGGTAGAGAATTAGGAGGTGTGACCGTGACAAATGTCACTATGAGAAGATCCCGTATCCATACATATATTCTAAATTGAAGAAAATATTTAAACTTAATAACACATCATGCAATATTCACCGGATATCTTAGGACTTTCGGAAAAAATTACCATGGGTATAGTCAAGTCTGAAAATTCATCCCGCAAGTAAGGACCGGTTGTGTTATGCACTTCTACCACTACACCAAAACACGCCATTAGTAACACAATTTTACCGTTACTAAAAATATTAGCAACACAATTTTTCTGTTAGAAAAAAGGCGTGGGGCACGAAGCTAGTAACGGTAAAATTCTGTTACTAATAATAACGGTAAATTCACAATTAGTAACGGTAAAATTATGTTACTAATAGTAACGATAAATTCAGAATTAGTAACGAAAAATTCTGTTACTAATAGCAACAGTAAAATTCAAAATTAGTAACGAAAAATTATGTTACTAATAGTAACGGTAAAATTCAGAATTAGTAACAATAAAATTCTGTTGCTAATAGTAACGGTAAAATTCAGAATTAGTAATGGTAAAATTCGGTTACTAATAGTAACGGTAAAATTCGGAATTAGTAACGGTGAAATTATGTTAGTAATATTAATACGTATTAAAAAAAAATCAAGATCCAATATCCTGATTATTCTTACCACACTAATATTAAAACAAGGGCATTATATTCAACATTTACACTTATATAAGCCTCCACTCTTTATTTATAAAAGAAATTTAAACCAAATAAATGAAACATCGTAATACAATCGCCCCGAAAGTTGCATTATTTTAATAAAAACATCCAATATAATATCCTAATACAATCATCCCCAAATGAGATATTTTTATATCATAACAAATCAAATGAAATATAAAAAAGAAGTCCGTTGTTGTTGACTATCAACTTTCGTTCTATTATCATCGCCATCAACACCGCAACCCGCAATGCTGAAAGCTTGATGAGGATCCAAAAATGGCATTCTATCAAACAAAATAAAATTATCATATTAGTTATAATATCAACATTTAGTCATACAAAATTAATTTAGTACAAAAAATTATTCACCAGTAAAATTAATTGCATAAACACTGTAAAAAAATTGCACAACACTCTAATGCTAGTTTAAAGTCAATATTTAGCTATAACCTATGAATTTAATTACACAAGTTATGGAAACAAAGAATTAATCACCTGAACACCAGATATAGCTTTGACAACCATTGATTTGCCATGTGCCACGTGGCCAATAGTGCCTGAGAAAATGAATAAACCTCAGTCACTGAGTTTAATAGTAAGAAACTCTTATAAAGAAACAACAAGATGTTGAGGAAATCAATTTATATTCAAACCATAGACAATGCTGATGTGAACTCATGTAAGCAAAAGCGAGTTCAAGAATTTCGTAATCACAAAAATTACCAATATTTATTGTATCCTGAAGTGATATTACTTCAGGTGAAAGAGGATGTAGTTGTGTCACATCCAGCTTACATAAATCTTGTTCCATCAAGCCTTTTCGAGACATTTTGGATGTTCTTGGGGAATTGTAACTTCAACAGATGTAAATCTACAACAGATAACAGTGAGGAGAAAGGGTGTCACTTCAGAAAAGAACTGCTAAGCACATCTTAAGTCAAAGTTTCACGCAGATCTCGCAGCAGATTACGCACTAGATAGCTTTAGATCTTTTATGATGGATGCATTTAACTTTAATTGAATCTTATTAACTATTGTGCAAGGCTTAATTTCCCGATGTGGGCTTTATATTCTCAACAATATAAATAAGATACAAGTGTAAGTTGGAAACTGAAAAAAGAAACAAAAGTGTGAGGTACCTTCCTAAGAAGAACAACAATATCAACTTGGAAGTTTTCAATGGACTACCACACTCCGTGGACCGTATATTGTGACTTATGTTTTTTGCCCGTGCATCCACCACTTGTGTCTTCTTCACCGTTTAATAACTTCTCTCATCTATAACAACAACATGTTCCATTTAATATGCGAAACAAGTATAAAGAGGTCATGACAAAAAATAGAATAAGGAATGGTTGTATTCATCATACTCGTATAAGATATCACCATTTACCCTTTCATCGCCATTTATACATTTGTAAGAATTATTGTATTCATCATACTCGTGTTTGTGTAAATAAAAACATTCAACTCTTTTGCTATAGAAAACACAATAAACACGTGTATTGGATTTTCTATATGGGTTGGATTCTATTTTGTCCTATAATTTAGAGGTTATTTGGGGAGTTGGTTTATCAATTAGTTTGTTTAGCTTTTCGGCTCAACTAAAAATAATATGCCCATACTCAACAAGGCGCAAAAGACCATTAATGTATGGCAAAACTAGACTTAGGGATGAGGTTGTGTATGCTTGATTAATTGGGCATCAAGAGCTATGACTATAAAGAGAGCATTCTGCTGGCCTATGCATACGGTAGTGATGACTTCAATTTTCATTAAACTCTTTTGCATCACAGTCCTATGAAATTTTGGAGTTTCATAAAACTTTAGTAACCATTTGAAGAAAATTACGATTATCAAGATTAAGGGCGTGAACAATACAATTGTCTTGAGATTGATGGAAGTTTTTTGATATTGTAGAAAAGGGATTATTATATAACAAAAAAAGATCTCTACTTGTGTTGCAGTCACTGGAAAAGAAGAAAAAGTTTTAGTTCATTATTACCCCCTTTGCAGGTAGTTTAGCAATATGCTCTGAAGGGAAGCTTGTTGCAAAATGCACAGATGAAGGTGCAGTTTGTTAAAGCAGTGGCAGAGTGTGATATGGACTCCCCCTCCCTTTGCCCCCTCCCACTTAAAAGAAAATAAGCAGCACATAAAAAACCTAAATGCAATGAAAAGAAATTAATTTGAATACCTTTGTGTAATTATGCACATGAGTCAAGCTTTCAACGACAGTCCAACTCTTAAAATGGCCAAGAACCAGCTCCAGGTGGTACAGTTTGGGTGCCAGGCTAAAATCAACTGCAGATATGTTCTCCCCATTAACATAAGGTCCCTAATTATGTCCACTTTTTAATTAGTATTCCCTCCAATACAAATGCAGTCTACAAAACCAAATAAAAACTCTTATTTAGCAGTTTACAAATGTATAAACACATACATGTGCGTTGAGGTGTTCATTCAAGGACTTCAACTCATCAATTAAATCATGTTCAGTCTCGTCATTGGGATCCTTACTCATCAAGAACTTAACACAAGAAGGGAATATTTTGGACCCCTAAAATATCACCCCCAATTGAAGTACATAGTCCATAAGCACCAAGTATGAAAATGACAAGACTATATAAATTAATTAACATAGAGATAAACATTAAAAATAAAATGTATAAATAAAAAACCTTATTAAAATATGAACAAACTCATGAAAATCTTGAGGAAAAAAGCCACAACATATAAAATAAACTACATGAACAATTCATGTTCCATATCATCAAATTTCATCAGAGTCAGCAATCCACTTCTCATCAAATTTCATAACTGGAACCTTCCCTTATGGGCTCACCTCCGAAAACCTATAAATTATCACTTCATCATCACATCATTTATAAATATAAATACATCCCACATTTGAAACACAAAACATACGAAAAATGGCTTTGAAAAGAATATAATCACCATTGGGGTTTGTCACTGAAATTAATGAGGTGAATCTTGTAAGCTACTTTCTTCTCCTCCAAAGTCAGAAGTACCCTTTGACAGAACGAACCTATAAATTCATTATCAACACATGATTCACATTTTCACCCGTCATACATATTAAACCAAAGCCAAAACCAAAACAAATCTGGTACATTACAATTTAGTGAAATTAATCGATCAAAGCTAATATCGATCAAATCGATATTAGCTTATGATTATTCCCCAGCCGACCCAATCCTCTTACCGAGTTAACCTGCTGAGGGTTTTTGTGTATTCGTGTTCTGACCCAAATTGACTTATCGATTGAGATGACAAGGTGGTGGATGTTTATTTTTCCTTGGGTTGATATGGCCGTTATTTTGAGGCATGTGTTGATTAATCATGAACAATATTCATTCAAGTTGGGACCGAAGATTGTCCAAGAATGAATTTATGACATACAGATGCTTCTGCCGCTATTATATTACACATCATATTAGGGAATACAACATTGGACATTACATGATATGTTCATGAACATCTGTAAACAAAGAATATATTTGCGACATTGGCTCGATAAAAGTTTCTTTTTTCCTTTTCAACTCTGTTAATTTATTTTTGTAGCTTCTGCATATTAATCATCTATAGCTGATTCCTTATAATACTAAGATAAAATAATTGTATGTGCTTGGGACCTAATTACCAAATCCACTTATCTGTAGAAACAAAGACGTAAATGAGTTCAAGAACATTATACGCGAATCGAGGTGACATAACCCAAGGTGTAGATTTCAACATTAAAATAAGATGAAATGGACATTTTTAGTACCGAATAACACGTGTGATCTGCAATAGGAAAAAATAATAACAAATCACCAGGAAACTGAGAGCTATGTTAGGTAGGAACACATAATTTTCAATATCGTGAGTTGTGTTGAGCTCTAAACAAATGCTAATTACCCAAATATTTTATCATAGCATTGCTTGACAATTTGGCTTTTAATGTGGTTTGGTGACGACATCAGAGTTTATTTATATACTATTCTCACCTCCCTTGTGGTAAAGTTCTACATTTAATAACCAAATAATTTATATGTTTTCATTTTAATAACAAAACAATTTCATAGCAATTTCCATGTTGTCATTTTCATAACAAAACAATTTCCACGTTTCAAAGTGTCAGCTGAATATATTAACAAAAGTAAGGGTGACAAATGGCTAGATTGGGCAAATTGTAGGCAAGCACTAACGAGTCAATATTTAACTAGTCAGTTCCAAACTCAACCAGTGAAATAATTAGGTGTCAATCATGCCCTATCTAAAACAATAGAAAGACAATGAATTTACGCGATTTGGTTTCACAATAAGCAATTCTGATATAATGAAATGTGATGTTTCTCTATACAGGGTGCCTAGTATTGCAACGGCCTTTTGCAACTCTAAATACTTAAAGCATCCTAACAAGTTCTTAAAGAAGTTATTAATGTACATCATATCTTTAGTACACAACAAAAGTTATAGGCCTAATATCGGTTTGCCACGTGGATTTAATAATTGTTCATTACGAATTGGCTCTTTAATCCCCTCTCATCTAATATGGATGTTTTTCACTCCTTACCCTATTTCTCTTTCTTCTTGTCTTTTCCCCTCTCTATTCCTTCTACTAAAAGCCTTTAGTTATTAAATACACGATGAAATGCCAAACGCGTTACAAAAACGATTTTTAGTTATTAAATACAATTGATATTGAACTATCAATTTTACCGAAGTGTTTGAATTCTTCTGAGTAAATCTTTTGTGTCTTTAAAAGCTCTTGCTTTATGGACTCAGAACCCATCATTATTTCCTAAGAAGTTATATAACATTATATAATCAATTAAACATAAAAAGATAAATAATGTTATAAGGATGATTTTTTATGCAAACTTGTAGAGATCCAAACTGAAAGTCCATAAAACTCTTTTTATATAATCGTGCTTCCATTTGTAAGCAATGTTTTTCATGTGTTGCTTCGGCCAGTTCCAGTTCTTAGTTTAGTGACACAATCTGAATATCACTTTGATCCTTCTCTTTCATTATCCTGAACAAACCTTGGTCTTTAAGTGATTTCTTCTCCTTAATTTTTGTCTTCTCAATCTGTGACAAGTAAGAAAATAGACATTGGATTTCAATAGGAGGAATATATAACTACTAGTCTAGGATCCCTTTACACATCGCTAACATGTAGAATACCCTTTCTGTGATAATAGCTACAAGAATTACCTAACTAGCAAAAAAGAATAAATACATACAAGATAATAGCCCAACATTCGAGGTACAACGCCGATTACTTGTTAAAAAATTTGTAGGTGTTCATATGCATATTCATGTCTATACTTAGCACACTGTAAATTTGTTAGTTGTTTTTAAACTAATCTGAACATATGAGTAAACCAAGCAAACAAAAACGTTCCACAAGGATCACTAATGGGCATCTTAAAGACGAGATATAACAAACCTAAATTAACATGACTGAGGGACAGCTTAAAGAAAATGTTTGAGAAAATCATGAAACCTAAAATAAAGGTTAATAACTTAAAAGGATACCACACCAACAATAACCTATGAAGTACAGACACGTAATATGTGTTTCGACACGCGACATGTGACACGTGATTGATCCAAAAACTAGAATACGACACGCTATAATACTTATAATATATAACATATATTTATATTTATATTAATGAAATAAAATAAATTTTCTCCATAAAATACATTATTAGAGCATTCTTAACATGAAATTAAGAAAATGGATCATATAAAACAAAATTCAAATACATTTTGACCTTAAGAATCATAAATAAAGCACAATCACCATCACTTGAGTCAAAGCTGACTCGTGGTTTCCGAGAGAGTGTTCGTACTTCATAGGTGCCAGACACGTTGTTGGACACGACACATTGGCTTTCGGGAGAATATCCGTGCTTCATCGCAAGAATGTGAGACTAACAAAACCCTAAATAAGTAGAGTTTTATGGTAAAATTATCACATCCCTAGAAGATCAAACATGCATATGAATAATTCAACAAGGTTTTCTTTGGCAGGTAAATATGCACACCCATGTTCTAACCAAGAGTAAACATAACACAGTAGTTTGAGTGCAAAAGGGTTAGCAATCTGAATAATTCAAATTAACCATAAAAAACGGCTCAATTACACCTCCATAAAGCCTGAGTACAAGATGCAGAGTCGATTCTACACATTTACACAGTCTCTCAAATACAAAACCCTAACATAAACAGTTACCTAAGAAAGATAAGCCGCTGGATGTTGTAATTGACAAGAGTACGCCCTATCTTCAAGATGTTTTTCGGTGAAGATAAGCCGCTGCTGGTCCGGTGGGATACCTAATAAAGACTTCAAACATTAATCGAAACAAAGCAGTTAGGAGCTAAGAGGGGGATAACTAATAAAGACTTGAAATGATAATAGCCATCGCTAATTAAAAGTAAGCCCTCTTACCAAAATCTCCTGATCTCTACGAAGGTGGAGAAATATGAGAGAGAGGGGGGAAGAAATTTTGGGCGGTTAGGAGGTAAGAGGGTTTCATGTGTGCGAGCGAGGTTTTTGAGTTTTGGGGGTGAATTTTAGAAAGGCAATTCTTTTTTTTAAATCACTCTTTAATTATTGAATCAATATTAGTGACACTTATGTAAGATTACTAACGGTATTTTATTGTGAGAAATAGTAATGGTATAATACTGTTAGTAATAAAAAAAATAGTCTGTTACTAAAGGAGTGTTTTGGTGTAGTGTACAAAAGATTGTTCAACAGTAGATTGCTCGCACGTACAACTTGAAAATTCATCCCCCCATGGTGTACCCGATGATGATCCGTCATTCCAAGTCGCAATAGCACTTGGTACGATAAGGTTATCAATCTCTCTCCAATCAATTGAGTTTATTATTGAGTCATCTAGTTGCAATTTTACATAATAATAAATTGAGTTTAATATTAAGTCAACCCAAAGGTAAACCGTGAATAAGGCGATCCCGACCAAGATTAGCCATGACATGCATGTATTAACAGCCAGGGTTAACCGTGAAATCACATACTTCACGGTTGTGATAAACTGTAAACTTGGGTATAACGGCCAATCATGGTCGTAACTGTACATCGTCTCCGGTTACGGGAGACTATGGGAAGCCATATCAGTTTTTTTTCAAAACTTTTTTTAGTGCTTCTTTTCTTAGATTTTTTAATGTGTAATGATTGAATACAATGTATGTAAGTATTTAGTACCTCAAATGAGTCTAATGTAGGAATGAAATCTAAATTTTTGAGCATCGTTTGTATCTTGAGTTTTTGAATCATCCATGGTTATGCTTGTTGTTATAGAGCTGTAAAAAAATGCAACAAACAACCATACAAACTATCCCAAATAAAATTTAGGTGATAGAAACAAGATTGGATTGAGAATTTTTTTTTGAGTTTTTGAGGATTTCAATCGTGATACTGAATTTCTCGATTTGAGTTTGAAACTTTTGGGAATTGAATAGTTAGAGATTAGAATTAGTGCTATTATGTTAAAAGGGCATTTTAAACTTTTTACTGAAATTTTAAGTGTTAAATTTATAGCGTTCGAATTCGATAGCCGAAAAAGTAATTTTTTGTTCTGTAATATTATAACATGTGGTTTATTTCCGTGTTGTCAGGATATGAACTACAAAATTTTCTTATTTTGTTTTCTCTTTCTTCAATGAACAAATGTGTGCAGGTGATGTGATGCTCACTGATACTCTTTTTCTGCTCATAATAAATCTCTGTCTTGCTGAAAGATTGCAGATTAAATTTTGTAAGTTGACCGATTTGTTCTCTTCCCCCGAAATTGAAATGAAAAACAAAAAGTAGGTGGATATGTCAGCGTGCAAATAGTCCATTCTCAAGTAATTGCGTACGTACGTGTCGAGTCCATAACATCTTAAGCGCATGCATAGATATTTGTATATCATTTTAATTGCCTCTGAACCATGAGCAATGGCATCTGTTGTGGAGATGCGGATAATCCTTAAAGGGTTTCACGAAGGAAGCCTAAAAATGAAGTCTTAAATTTAACCCTATTCTATAATCACGCCTTATCTTCCTCTTTGCCCTCAAAGATTCTACCATTTCTTTGATTACATTATGAATATTGGTAGATGTTATTCAAAATTCATATACATATTTGATTTTGTGATTGTAGTAAATATGGAGTAAACATGCTCGAATATAGTTTGAATTCTCTTATTTGTATCTATGTAATTTTCTCAAACATAAGGCATCGCGGCAAAACATGCTATAAGAGTTCATCTTTCTTAATAGTTGAGCAAACAGTAAGTTGTCTTTTGAATGGATACATTGTTTCATCTCCATTCATGAAATAGGGCATGTCGTCAGCAATGGATTTAAGACCTAATTTCATGTTAAATTATATTTAGAGAGATAAAAAGAACATGACTTCAATGAGGCATGCTGACTGCGTTTCTTGCTTGGCATGTCTGGAAGAAGGAAAGGGTTAGTTTCACCACTGATTTTAATATATATAGAAGCTTAAGAGTTTTCCATTGTTGTTTAGAATTGGAATGATTTTTTTTTCCCTTGTCCTATGAACCATGGAGGGGAGGATTAACAATAACATTCAGTGCACAAAACTGACGAAATACAATCCTAGGAAGTTGGATAATATTGATAGCAGAACATCGGGATCATGTAGAAATATTCTTGATGGTTTTCTCATTTCGATCTTGAAGCAATTTTGTACCAAAAAATGTTCTTAATACAGTTAGGAGCTATAGTTCACATTTGGTGGCATTTGTAGGCCACAGAGGTACCCGCACGGAAGATTTCCATTGCACCATACCAATATCTCGCAGTTATAATACTATCATGCCACTAAGAGAGCCTGTTTTTTCATTAATATTTTTAATGGAAGAAGGTACTAGAAAATGTTGTCCTATTTGCCCCGCAAATCCTGTTTGGGTTCACCTTTCTAAATACTTGATAATGCTTTCCAGAGATTTTAAAGTTCAGTCTTGGAATCTGGGTCTACAATTTGCAGTTCCTTTTTTTGTTCTTTTAGTTTTCTTGTTATCACACTTGACAAAACTAGTGGATGCTCCATGTAATGTTTTTCTGGATGTTTCATTTTCTTTGAGAGTTGTATGGTGATATATAAGAGCAATTTAGCATTCCCGTGTTATAGATATAAATTTGACACAAGCAGATCTGTTTGCATATTGTCAATTTGGCAGTAAAGAAATGGACCATGTTCTTAGAGTTTTTTTATTTATTTTTATAGTAAGGGTAATGTAATGTTAACTTATGCATACTTCAGACTAATCCCTCCGCTTCAAATAAGGCATATGAAAGACAACCCTTTCTATAAAAATATTAAGGGTTCACAACTACATCAAATTCTACGAACTTGGACAACCCTTGACAGCTGTTACACCATAGTATCAAGTAATTGCACATTGTAAATTTATATAGGCTCCTAATCTTGATCTTTGTTCTTGGTGTTTACGATATTTCTCATGGCTAAAAGAGTGTCCTCTTAAGGTGAGACCCGTGCTAAAAAGAATTAGATAATTTTGCGGGTTCCCCATGTTTATTTTCTTTTGCACCAAATCCTCAAGAAGCGCATTGGCTCAGTCCAGGCTTGTTCTAGACTGCTCGGAATCTGATCAAAAGTTGTCTTCATAATATATGCCTTACTACATTGCTTACCAGTTTCCAATAATAATAATCTGTGATATGAAACCAAACATTTTGCTAACCTTGTACTACATATAATATTTTTGTCACGACATGATAAATAATATATTTTATTTTTTTTGTGTGTCCATTTTTTCTCTTTTTCATAGATATCAGAGTTTGAAGCTGTGCTCCCGTGTGTTCTTTTAAACCGAATTATACGAATGAAGCAAGCCAGTTCTGTGAGCAATGAACTCATATCCGTTCTCGACACAAAGAGGAGTCCGAGCCATTCGCCGTCAACATCAACGCTCTCTTTTTTGGCGACGACGGTGGCGGCTGTGACGAATCTTATGCTACTGTTGGTGAGCAATAACCAATCACTCAATTCTGAGCTTCTCAGGAGAGAGATTCATAGAGTCCAAAATGTCTTGTCAATATTGATTTGAAGGCAGCTTATGACAGACTAAATGAGAATGAAAAATCTTGGGCAATTGTTGGTGAGTAAATATCAAGCACCCACCCGTCAGCTTCTCAAAATAGATTTTCATCGAGTCCAAGATATAGATAGACTTGAAGAAGTTTATGCCAGTCTAAAAGAAAATGTCATTATCTTTGGTCCGTTGAGGATGTTGTTAATATTAATGTTGGCATACACGATACAAATCGGGGGTATCGCATCGCATCGTATCGAGGGTAAAACGTGTTGTATCGATGGATGTATTGTTGTTGTAAGTATCAGCTATACATAAGAAAATATCGTCCGATACATATGTATTAGACATATCATATCATATTTCCAATACATAGTTATGTGTTTTTACGCTAAACCACACTACTTTGTTTTTTTAAGAAAAAAAATAATAATAATATGATTAAGTGATTAAGATTAAGTGATTATGACTCTTGGTTATTTATCTTGATGGACGGTTAAAATTAAGTGACCGTTGGAGATTTGGGCCCTGTCTCTGTATATAAATAAGTGACTGATTTTTCATTCAGACACATGAAAAGACAACATAATGTAATAATAGGATTAGGAAGACAAATCCAAATATTCAAATTTGTCTTTATTTTGAAATACTATTTTGGTATAGAAGAACATCCAACCGTTGAAACGTGCTGAAATTGAAGTAGTGTAATACCCCGTATTTTTATGCTTTCTAAATTTGGGGATTTATTAAATTTAATGTGAGATATTAATTTAATATAAATCCGAAAATTAATTATTTTTATAATTACTAACTTGACGAGAGTTAGTAATCATTGAAAATTTGTTAAATATTACTAATGAGTAAAGTAATATATGATATTGGTTCTATTAAATGTCACGAGTGAATAAAATGACAATTTTGAAAATTTAAGTCGGGACTCGCTCGTGTCGTGTCGGAACTAAATGTTGATTAATAAAAGTGAGTAAATTATAAATCACCCGTATGGTCATTTCGAGTGCTCCAAAATGTCCAGAAGGGTCGAGATAGTCAAAATAATGTACCCGAGGATTTAGTTTGGGTCTCGGGGCGTTTTTAGGCCTAAGTGACACCTTGGAGGGCGTTTTGGACAATTTACATTTTTAGGCTTGAAAACCCGCGAAAATTTTAGAATTATATCAGATGCTTAGGGTTGCCTTCTAGGGTTAACTCAACCAAAAATAAGAAACGGCCATTGGAGAAGGAAGGAGAGAGCTTGCCCAAGAGTCCTAGGCCAAGAACCCCTCCGTTTACGCTGCCGTTGCCGCTAAACGATAGATCGCATAACAAGGATCACCACCATACCGATTTCATCCATAAACCAGAAACAAAAATCCCCTGACAAGTATTTATCTTGCTTAATTTCGTTAATGCTTCATTCATGTTAGTTTAGGGTGGATTAGGATGAGTTTCTATGAAAGAAAACTCATGTTGGAGATTAGAAATTGCATGTTGTAGTGATATAAATGATAATCTGGAAATCCCCTTCACATGTAGAGGTTGAACCACGGATTTATGATGGACTAGAAGCAGAAATTCTGTAAAAAGAATGATTTGAATTAAGTTAAAGAAAATTTTAGGGTTCATGAGAATTGTATAAATTTTGGCACTTTAATCCATGATTCTTGATGAAAACTCACATTCCTTACGTTGAATATTGTCCATTTGAGTTTAGAACGTTTGTGGTATAAATTTCTGGGAGTTTGGGAGTTAAAAGTTTGGATTTTGATGATGTCGGATGATAGAACCCGTAACTGATATTCTGCTGATTCGTCATACCTGTTTGATCGATCGATCGAACCAAGAGTATCGATCGATCGACGCATCGATCGATCGAGCTCCTACCATCGATCGATCGACCCCTCCTGACAGACTCATATTTCCCCTTCTAAATAGTTGAATTCAATTTAAATGAGTAATAATCTTTGGACATCCTTATTAAAATATTTTGGGAGATAAAAGGAGACCAGTAGGACTTATTAAAAATATGAAACCTTTAATGTAAGACGAAATTTACATTTTTCGGGGTTGTTTACATATAAGGGACGATGGAACTATGTATTAAAGTGTGGGAGACGCGTAGGGTAGTTATGTTGGAAAATAAATAAGTACCTACTAAAATTCCACTTTGGAAAGATAAGAATCCATGAGTGTTACGTAGTAAGTTAGAATAATCCCTCAAATTAAAGTAAGAAACGAACCGTTATACGTGATAACTAAATAATGAGAAATAAGGATAAATATCATAATTATGGGTTATGAGATGTACCTAAATTTGATATGGTAATAGTAGTATATTTATATGACTCTGTTTATGCATATACTATATACGTGTGAAAATCATGCCCGCGCTACTTGCTATCCCTGAGGTTACGGCGCTGGGACAGTCTTATCTCGATGGGCCATTATGGGGGATATTGACTCGTACCCTAGAAGATATAAATCCTTTGGTACAGGCTATCGGATCGATAGTCAGACGGTCCTAAGAGACGTGGGGGCATGTGCTGACCTCTTAGAGACTTGAAATCTATGCTTTGCCTCAATATTGTTTGTGTTTGTGTTAATACAGTTCGAGAGTGATTTTGAACTTGTATTTCCCTTAGTATGAGTGATACGGGGACTGGATAGCAGAGTATGCCCGCACCATAATTAATGTGTGGGGTGCTGTTAGAATATATATATATATATATAATTAAATCTGGGATTTGGGAACTACCTATTGTGTCTATGGTAAGTAAGAATGGAATAATTATTTCAATTTGGGAATAAGTGTTTGAAAAGTATAATGTGTTACTGAGAAACTTTATTAGTAAATAAGGTTTAAATGAGAACTTTGTTGTTAAATGAAATTCACCTCTTAAATAATTGAATTTGTCAGTTTAAATCCTACGAGCAACCTAAGATAAGATAAGTTAAACCGTTAGGAAGGTTAGTGCGATAGGCGTGCACATTAGAAGAGAGGTGAGAATTTCTCAAGGGAGTGCCGCACTAATATGTTGTTGCATTGGCCAGTAAACAATTTAAATACTTGCTAAACAAATTTTAAATCGTTTTTACAATCGGGCTCTTATCCGTTTCCATTTTCTTTTCTCTCTTGTATATACATGTATACATTACAGGTGCTTAGCCACAGAGGCGTCTTGCATAGGATCCTTTGGAAGGAGCGCGCTGCAGCTTAGGTGGGAGATGCAGGCCTTTTGTTTAGACGACCTCATTTGTTGATTCCACTTCTAGCACTATTTATTCAGTTGGGCATGTGTCGCTCTTTTCCATTATTCAGTTGCTTGTCGGATATTGTGATCTATTGATTTCCAGTATTTGTACTTTTGGATTTATTACTGTCAGGATGTTTTCCTTTAAGTTTTAATGTTGGGATTACTTAGTTGGATGTTTAATTAATTAGATTGTTTGTTCCAGTATGTTTGTTGGTTGATCCTTAAATTCTGAATTACGTAAAGTTTTAAATTATTGATTTTAAATAAAATTTGGAAAGTAATGTCTAAAATGGTTTTGACACTTAGCTTAGTTATTTAGGGTGTTTAAATTGGAAAAGTTATTTTACGACAGTGATGCTAAGAATGAACCGACCGTTCACCTTGATTATAATTTAATAAAGGATTGATCACCCGGTATTTAATTCGGCGGGGTGTCACAGGTGGTATCAGAGCATCAGGTTCTAGTGTCCTTAGGATCTGTACGAATTATTTCGCTTTCAGCTTAGTGTTCTTGTTATAGACCCCTGTTTTAGGGTTGTTGTATTCTTGCATTTAAGGTTTCTTCTTCAGCTATTTAAGATTTGATAATAACTGTAGATTAATAAATTTATTCACGTTTCAGATGCCTCCTAGACGTTCACCAAAGTATAGGCGTGCCCAAGCCGAGCAGTCAGTAGCTCCGGCTCAGGGGACAATGAATGATAATGAGGTAGCCGCTATTGTTGCTCAGGCGGTGAATGCCGCGCTAGCGGTAGTACAACAAGCTCCACCCCAAGTTCAGGCAGTGGCATCAGTACCTGCACAGCTTCCATCATCTTGGGAGTGGGTTAAGGAGGCCTTTCAGAAGGCGCATCCCCCTGAGTTCTCGGGTAGTTCAGATATCATCATTGTCAGCCAGTGGAAGAAAGACATACAGAGGCATCTGCCTATGTATGAGTGCACAGACGTGAAGAAATAGTTGTTGGCTTTATTTAAGCTAGTGGGGGCCGCTTTACAGTGGTGGGAATCCACCACCACCTTGGAGGAGAGGGATACTATCCCGATTCAGTCATTCTATAAGCGGTTTGACCGCAAGTATTTTCCATCCGCCGTGCAAACTGAGATGAGGTGAAAGTTACTGAACTTGAAACAGGAGAATTCTACTGTTGCTGAGTATGAAGAGGAGTTCATAAGACTTCTCACTATAGTGCCAGATGAGGCACCCACTGAGGGTAAGAAGATACTATTGTTTGTGGACGGGTTAGCTTGGAGAATCTGTGAGCACCTTATAGGAAATTTGTCTCTGAGTACCTACAGAGATGTACTCAATACTGCTTCGCTACACTGCCAAGATCATCGCTTCCATCTGCAGGGAAGCAAGAGAGCAGGAGAGTCCGTCCAGCAGGGCAGGACAGGGGGTAGTGGCGCTAGTGGAGCACTGACATCCCAGGGGAAGACTCGTTAGCATGAGCAGAGTTTCCATCAGGGGGACCCTGCCAAGCGGTTCCGATCAGGTGCTTCCAGGTAGGGATTTGGGGGATTTAGGCAGGGTCAGGAGGGCCAGCCTAATCAGCAGGGCCAGCAAGGCCAACACTGCCAGCAACATGGTCAGCAGCAGGGCCAACAACATTTTCATCAGGGCCAACAACATTTTCATCAGGGCCAACAGGGCCAGTGGCGGGGTGGTAACGGCCAACAGGGTCGTGGTCAGCAGGGTCAGAGGGGAGGAAATTTCAGGGCCTGATGTTTTGTGTGCGACAAGAATGGCCATAAGCGCCAGGATTGTCCAGACGGTGAAAGGGCCCCACAGCAACAGGGTGCCCGTAATGAGCCATAGAGGCCACTTTTTCCAGCAGCTCTCCCAGCACCAGCTCAGGTACCAGTCCTACCAGCCATTCCAACTGCTCCGGTGCAGCAGGGGCAGTTACATTACGAACGTGTATATAACGTCAACCAGGCAGCAGCTCCACAGGCACCACCTTCGATTGAGGGTACGTTTCCTATCCATGGTACTATGGGTCTGGTTTTATTTGATACTGGGGCGACGAACTTTTTTATAGCTACCTATTTTACGAAGGCCTTAGGGTTATTAGCCACAACAGAGAGCACTATAACAAGTGTAGACTCACCACTGGGAAATGGATCACTAATTTTCTTAAATGTCGAGGTGTGGGGGTAGAGATTGGTAGCTTGGTATTACCAGCAGACATGTTAGTCTTTGATATGCATGAGCACGATGTTATTATCGGTATGGATTGGCTCGTCGCTTACAGGGCCATGATAGATTATTTTGGTGGGAGTATTGTCTTTGCCATTCCGGGGTAAGAGATGCTTGTAATGGCGATGCCTCGCCCAGAGGGAGGCTCGACCGCTCATTTGTATTACATAGAGGAGGATACCTCTAAGGAGGTTGTGATTCCCTTAGACTCGATACCAGTTGTTCGTGAGTAATCCGATGTATATCAGGAGATATCAGGCCTACCACCCAGTCGAGAGATAGATCTTGTCATAGAATTATTACCGGATACTCTACCTATAGCACGCGCTCCATACCGTATGGCTCCGGCTGAGATGCGAGAGTTACGAGATCAGATGGAGCAGCTGTTAGGTCAGGGCTTCATTCGTAGGAGTACCTCACCTTGGGGTTCTCCAGTTTTGTTTGTGAAAAAGAGAGATGGTTCACTGAGGCTGCGCGTGGACTACCGGGAGCTGAACAAGGTCACGATACGGAACAAGTATCCATTGCCGCGAATCGATGATCTGTTCGACCAGCTGAGGGGAGCAACTTTCTTTTCGAAGATAGATCTGAGGTCAGGGTACCATCAGCTACGTATTAGGGAGCAGGATGTTTCGAAGACTGCTTTCTTGATGAGATATAAGTCCTATGAGTTCAGAGTGATGCCATTTGGACTCACAAATGCTCCAGCCGTATTCATGGACTTGATGAACCGAGTGTTCAGAGAGTTCTTGGATCAGTTTGTCATCGTCTTCATAGATGACATCTTGATATATTCACACTCCGAGGAGGAGCATGCCGAGCACTTGAGGCAGGTTATTCAGACTCTACGAGAGCATCAGTTTTATGCTAAGTACGAGAAGTGCGGGTTCTGGTTACGTGAAGTGAAGTTCTTGGGGCATGTTGTTTCTAAACAAGGGATAGCAGTTGACCTGAGTAAAGTGTCAGTGGTGAGGGAGTGGGGACAGCCCACGACACTGACAGAAGTACGTAGTTTCTTGGGATTAGCCGGATACTACAGGAGATTCATTCGGGGGTTCTCTAAAATAGCGGGTCCATTGACGAACCTAACTCGTAAGGGAGTGCCATATGTTTGGGATGATGCTTGTCAATTGGCTTTTAACGAGCTGAAAGACAAGATTACTTCAGCACCGGTCCTTGCTTTACCTAAGTCGGGCGTGGAGTATTTGGTTTACACGGATGCCTCATTACGGGGACTTGAGGGAGTACTTCAGTAGGAGGAGAAGGCTATAGATTTTGCCTCCCGCAATCTTAAGCCGCATGAGAAGAATTACCCCACCCACGACCTAGAGTTAGCAGCGGTCATTTTTGCATTGAGGATATGGAGGCACTACTTATTGGGGGAGAAATTTCACTTGTTCACAGACCATAAGTCACTACAGTACCTATTCACTCAGTGAGAGCTGAATGTGCGTCAGTGCAGGTGGTTAGAGTTTGTGAAGGACTACCAGTTCGACATACAGTACCATCCGGGGATTGCCAACGTAGTTGCCGATGCATTGAGCCGTAGATCGGTTGACGATGTAGCGTACATCTGGAAAGCAAAGTGGAAAGAGTTGGGTCACCAGGACGCAGTAGCCCGTTCCTTCATATCTGTCATTACAGTGACACCCGAGATTGTCACGAGGGAGATACAAGCACAGACAACAGACCCATTTTGCCAGGAGCAGATTGTATGACTTTTAGTCGAGGGTGCTGAGTCCTATTTTGTTAGTTCTGATGGGGGTTTGAGGTTTAATGGGAGATTGGTGGTCCCAGAAGGAGAAAAATTACGTCATGCAGTGATGACCCAGTCTCATGGATCCCGATCTGCGGTATATCCTGGAGGAGATAAGATGTACCAGGATATGAGGCGACAATACTGGTGGAGTGGGATGAAAAAGGACATTGTTGAGTTCGTGTCCAAGTGTTCTACCTGCCAGCTGGTAAAGGTGGACCACCAGAAACCGTCAGGGTTTCTTCAGCCATTGGAAATACTCGCATGGAAGTGGGAGAGTATTTCTATGGATTTTATTACTGGATTGCCTACATCAAAGCGGGGCCACGACTCCATCTGGGTGATTGTGGACCGTTTGACCAAGGTGGCTCATTTTCTGCCGGTGCGGACAGACTATACCATGGGTCAGTATGCTTAGTTGTTCATTGCTGAGATTATCATATTACATGGGGTACCCCTGAATATTGTGTCAGATGAAGACAAGATTTTCATGTCACGTTTTTGGGAGAGCTTTCAGGAGGCTATGGGTACAGAGTTGAGGTTGAGCTAGACCCATCACCCACATATATATGGACAAACAGAGTGTACTAATCAGATGTTGGACGATAACGTATGTGTGTCCTTAATTTTGGAGGGGGTTGGGAGCCACATCTTCCACTGGTGGAGTTCTCTTATAATAACTCTTATCAGTTCACGATTGACATGGATCCATTTGAGGATTTGTATGGCAGGCCTTGTCGTTCCACAACTTGTTAGCTAGAGGTGGGGGATAACAAGTTTCTCGGACCAGAGGTGATTCAGGAAACCTCTGTTAGGATTGAGATGATCAGGAGTCGCATTCGAGCAGCCCAAGACAGGCAGAAAAGCTACGCCGATGCAAAACGGTTCTTCCGGGAGTTTAATGTGGGGGACCAAGTATTACTACATGTATCTCCTATTAAAGGAGTGATCATGTTCGGGAAGAAAGGGAAATTGGCCCCGCGGTACGTGGGACCATTTTCCATTATCCAGAGGATTGGGCCGGTAGCATACAGATTGGGGCTGCCAGAGCATTTACATTGCATCCACGATGTATTCCACATCTCATCGTTGAGACGATACCTTCGGGATGATATGGCCCACACCCACATCGCGATAGAAGAGATAGACTTACAAGCTGACATCTCTTACGAGGAGAGACCAGTGGCTATCCTAGACCATAGCGAAAGGAGATTGAGGTCGAAGGTAGTCCCACTTGTACGGGTTTAGTGGGAGCATTATAATGTGGAGGAATCCACCTGGGAGCGCGAGGTAGATATGTGCAAGAAATAGCCAGATTTATTCTTACCAGGTATACCTTATTTTCCGAATTTCAGGACGAAATTCCGTTATTAGGGGCGGAGTATGTAATGCCCCGTATCTTTATGCTTTCTAAATTTGGGGGTTTATTAAATTTAATGTGAGATATTGATTTAATATAAATCCAAAAATTAATTATTTTTATAATTACTAACGTGACGAGAGTTAGTAATCATTGGAAATTTGTTGAATATTACTAATGAGTAAAGTAATATATGATATTGGTTCTATTAAATGTCACGAGTGAATAAATTGACAATTTTGGATATTTAAGTCGGGACGCGCTCGTGTCATGTCGGGATTAAATGTTGATTAATAAAAGTAAGTAAATTATAAATCACTCGTATGGTCATTTTGAGTGCGCCAAAGTATCCAGAAGGGTCGAGATAATCAAAATAATGTACCCGGGGGTTTAGTTTGGGTCTCGGGGCGTTTTTAGGCCTAATTGATACCCCGGGAGGGCGTTTTGGACATTTTACATTTTTAGGCTTGAAAGCCCACGAAAATTTTAGAGTTATATCAGATGCTTAGGGTTTCCTTCTAGGGTTAACTCAACCAAAAATAAGAAACAGCCATTGGAGAAGGAAGGAGAGAGCTTGCCCAAGAGTCCTAGGCCAAGACCCCCCCCCCCCCCCCCGTTTACGCTGCCGTCGCCGCTAAACGATAGATCAAGTAACAAGGATCACCACCACAACTATTTCATCCAAAAATCAGAAACAAAAATCCCCAGGAAAGTATTTATCTTGCTTAATTTCTTTAATGCTTCATTCATGTTAGTTTAGGGTTGATTAGGATAAGTTTCTATGAAAGAAAACCCATGTTGGAGATTCGAAATTGCATGTTGTAGTGATATAAATTATAATCTGGAAATCCCCTTCACATGTAGAGATTGAACAACGGATTTATGATGGACTAGAAGCAGAAATTCTGTAAAAAGAATGATTTGAATTAAGTTAAAGAAAATTTTAGGGTTCATGAGAATTGTATAAATTTTGGCACTTTAATCCATGATTGTTGATGAAAACTCACATGCCTTACGTTGAATATTGTCCATTTGAGTTTAGAACATTTGTGGTATAAATTTCTGGGAGTTTGGGAGTTAAAAGTTTGGATTTTGATGATGTTGGATGATAGAACCCGTAACTGGTATTCTGTTGATTCGTCATACCTGTTTGATCGATCGATCGAACCAAGAGTATCGATCGATCGACGCATCGATCGATCGAGCTCCTGCCATCGATCGATCGACCCCTCCTGACAGACTCATATTTCCCCTTCTAAATAGTTGAATTCAATTTAAATGAGTAATAATCTTTGGACATCCTTATTAAAATATTTTGGGAGATAAAAGGAGACCAGTAGGACTTATTAAAAATATGAAACCTTTAATGTAAGACGAAATTTACATTTTTGGGGGTTGTTTACATATAAGGGACGATGGAACAATGTATTAAAGTGGGGAGACGCGTAGGGTAGTTATGTTGGAAAATAAATAAGTACCGACTGAAATTCCACTTTGGAAAGATAAGAATCCATGAGTGTTACGTAGTAAGTTAGAATAATCCCTCAAATTAAAGTAAGAAACGAACCGTTATACGTGATAACTAAATAATGAGAAATAAGGATAAATATCATAATTATGGGTTATGAGATGTACCTAAATTTGATATGGTAATAGTAGAATATTTATATGACTTTGTTTATGCATATAGTATATATGTGTGAAAATCATGCCTGCACTACTTGTTATCCCTGAGGTTATCGCGCTGGGACAATCTTATCTCGATGGGCCATTATGGGGGATATTGACTCGTACCCTAGAAGATAAAAATCCGTTGGTACAGGCTATTAGATCGATAGTCAGACGGTCCTAAGAGACGTGGGGGCATGTGCTGACCTCTTAGAGACTTGGAATCTATGCTTCGCCTCAATATTGTTTGTGTTTGTGTTAATACAGTTCGAGAGTGATTTTGAACTTGTATTTCCCTTAGTACGAGTGATACGGGGACTGGATAACAGAGTATGCCCGCACCATAATTAATATGTGGGGTGCTGTTAGAATATATATATATATATATATATATATATATATATATATATATATATATAATTAAATCTGGGATTTGGGAACTACCTATTGTGTCTATGGTAAGTAAGAATGGAATAACTATTTCAATTTGGGAATAAGTGTTTGAAAAGTATAATGTGTTACTGAGAAACTTTATTAGTAAATAAGGTTTAAATGAGAACTTTGTTATTAAATGAAATTCACCTCTTAAATAATTGAATTTGTCAGTTTAAATCTTACGAGAAACCTAAGATAAGATAAGTTAAACCGTTGGGAAGGTTAGTGCGATAGGCGTTCACATTAGAAGAGAGGTGAGAATTTCTCAAGGGAGTGTCGCTTTAATATGTTGTTGCATTGACCAGTAAACAATTTTAGTACTTGCTAAATAAATTTTAAATCGTTTCTACTATCGGGCTCTGACCCATTTCCATTTTCTTTTCTCTCTTGTAGATATATGTATATATTACAGGTGCCCAGCCACAAGGGCATCTTGCATAGGATCCTTTGGAAGGAACGCGCTGCAGCTTAGGTGTGAATTGCAGGCCTTTTGTTTAGACGACCTCATTTGTTGATTCCACTTCTTGCATTATTTATTCAGTTGGGCATGTGTCGCCCTTTTCCCTTATTCAGTTGCTTATCGGATATTGTGATCTATTGATTTCCAGTATTTGTAATTTTGGATTTATTACTGTCAGGATGTTTTCCTTTAAGTTTTAATGTTGGGATTACTTAGATGGATGTTTAATTAATTGGATTGTTTGTTCCATTATGTTTGTTGGTTGATCTTTAAATTATCAATTACGTAAAGTTTTAAATTATTGATTTTAAATAAAATTTGGAAAGTAATGTCTAAAATGGTTTTGACACTTAGCTTAATTATTTAGGGTGTTTAAATTGGAAAAGTTATTTTACGACCGTGATGCTAAGAATGAACCGACCGTTCACCTTGATTATAATTTAATAAAGGGCTGATCACTCGGTATTTAATTAGGCGGGGTGTCACAAGTAGGCTCTTATCGTATACAAGAGGAAGTCTTGATCCGAAATTCAGTCCGATCGGGCATGTCAAAGGACGACTACTCAGTTAATCTTTCCATTTGTGACATGATGGGGGTATGTTATTATAATATCATTTTGTATTCCTCATAATAATTTTATATGATAATCATGTTAATCTAAGATACTAACGTTAAATGTATAATACATAGCATTTGTATTCTTAAAGAACAAATATCATATTGAATTGGATATTCATACATTAAATTTGTATATCCATATAAAATTGTTGATTACGTGTTCTTTAATTTATGTTTGCATGAGGTATGAGAGCATTTGGTTTATGATCTCGTGATTGTCCATTAAGAGTTTTTTGGCAATAGAAGGGTCCCGGTAAAAATAAAAATAAAAAAAACTTATGAATTATTGGATTTATTTTGCGACAAATTTTGTATTTTTACTCGGAATATTATAAAATTTACATGGTAACAGGAAAACGTCGAATTAAACAAAATCCATTGTTTACATTGCGCACCACGCTATCTCGATGATTTGACGTTGTTTAGATCCCTAAAATCGCATTTTGTCATTTTTTGTAACATGTCAATGCTAATAACTCTCGCTTAAAAATTGATTTTATGATTCTGCACACAACACCAAAATGGGAGATTTGTGAGTGATGTTAGCAGTCACAATTGACCTTTATAACTGTTATTTACCGTTATAATTTAGGGGTCATAAAAGCAAAATTGTAACTCCTAACAGCAGTCAAAAATATTTATAACCCCTACGGGGTTATGACTGGTGACCCCAATTTGTAACTTCTCACAGAAGTCACGAATCTTATAATTGTGACTGATGTTAGCAGTTACAAAATTGATAGTAGTGACAAATTTGTGACTGCTATTAGCAGTTACGAAATTGAATTTGTTAAATGTGGTAAGAGCTATTACAAATATCTTTATATTTTCACAAAAATGATGAAATAATAAAAGTAAAATAAATACCATGATAACAAGTCTAAAAATTTTGACAACATTTCATATATATATATTTATGATATTCCAAATAACTAGTACACATAAAACTTGTTTAAACTTAATTTAACATCAAACAACCCCTTCGTGGGTGCTAAGTACAAAATGAACATAAAATAAAATAAAAATTAAAAAAAATAACGACACAACACTTCGATGACATAAAATGTCATGAACATGTAACAAATCATTCTAAATCTAGACCAGGAGTCACTGAGCGGTGGATACGCTTCGTGATGTATAGGTATATTAGCCGTGGGAGGTATTGATGCGGTGACATCCTCCCTTGTGTACTCGGAGTATGCCTGTTGAGCAAGTTCAATGAACTCAAATTTTGTGAATACGACACCTCGGTATCGATTGACTTGTGCTTATGTTGGTTGCCACGAAGTGTAAACACCTGGATTAGGCCTTTGAATACTACGTATGTTGGGTATGCCATGTGTACGTCTGCAAATAATAAAATGTAACTATGTTAGTTACAACAAAAAATGTGGGGCACAATATCAAAACAGAATATCAAAATAGATGAGTGATTATATATATATATATATATATATATATATATATATTGTTGAAGTTGTGTTGACGCATATAACACTAGGGATTTGTATATGGTGTAGTGTATGGTGACTCTATAGTATTCAAATTGGTTCGAACTAGACAAAAACACTAGGGGTGACAGTTTTTGACATGTTATTGGTTCGAACTCAATAGAAAGTTAGCGGATATGTACATGAACTCGAAAAGGTTAGGACCCACCAATTGTCAGACATGAAAACCTGTAAACAATGCAAACAAAGCTATTTAACTAATACTTTTAGGTAAAAGTATTAGTTAAACAGTTTTATTTGTAAAGAGTAGGAACTAGTTAGTAGAAACTAGTTTGTAGCTGTATCAGAGTAGAAACTAGTTAGTAGTAACTAGTTAGTTAAACAGTTTTAGGTAAAAGACATGAAAACAGTTATATTAGTTACACAGTTTTACTTTAAGAACTAGTTAGTTATAAGTTAGATATACCTATGTATTAGATATAACTAGTTAGTAGCTGCAAATATTTGAGCTTGGTACTCTTAGAATACAACTAGTTAGTATCAGATGTATCAGATATAACTAGTTAGCAGCTGCAAATAGTTAGTAGTTGCAGATATAACGATCGAATCGGGGATTATTAAGCCATCTAAAAATAACTAGACCCCTATTGAAACCATATATATCTGTGTATTTAAATTATGGATACAATCAAAGTGTGATCCGTAGGTGTCAAGTAGTGTGCAAAAATTATTAGATGTATCAGTTAATAAGCCATAATCTTAACTATTGATACTGTGTGCACACAATGATATTATACAAAACTATTTAAAAGAAAAAATACACATTCAATAAACATACCAAGAAGTGACCTTTTTTAACAGTTCATTATTTCAAAAATTTGAATATCCTTTAGTTGATTGATTATTTCAATGGATATTCCTTTGGAAATATTGAATAATTTGTGCAAAACATTACATTATCCTCCATTGGTTTTTTATTGTCTCTCTGAGACAAAAACCACAACTGTAACTTTTTTTGCAGTGTCTGTCAAGAGCACTCAGGAATGAGAACCCAAAATTGCTAATGGCAGCATCTGCTATAATTCTACCAAGAAGTGGATGACGGAGGTAGACATCTACATTTGTACTTGTATTATTAATATATTAAGGCAATAGGATACATACCAAGAAGTGGACCACAGTCCATTAAAGCAAACAGCTAAAAAAAATATACAACAGGGGGGAAAAAGGCTATCAGCACAGCCTGGGACAAGCATGAATTTGGAAACATACGATACAAGATATCAATAGAATCAATCAGTATATGCTTCAGATAGAACATGATTCAAACGAGCAGCTCACCCACAACCAACAAATTCATTAATGTCATCCATAGAACAGAGCCATTCATTTCAAATATAAGAATATAATCTTCAATGAAATCATCGTAATGTAATAATATTTAACCAGTTCATTCTTTTGCAGAAGGATCAACACAACCAGAAAATATACAAATATGTGACCTTCCATATAAATCTCATACCACTATGAAACTGATAGAATGCAAAGTTATTTACAAACGAATCAGAACAATCAAAGAAAGTAATTTACACAATTCAAAAGAATAGCTAATTCTAATCTTATAAATCCTATCAGAAAGATCAAAATCCTCTCACTGAACTTTGCCAAACTTCAACAAACAGCTGGTCTTTCCGGTCACAAACATTTTATTCCCACCAAACCCAAAATTTTGTAATCCTATTTCCACCAGCATCCTTATCTCTCCCCATCAAATTCTTCCTAAAAACTCTCTCTTCCAACCCAATATCACTCCTTGTAGGTTCCACCATCACCTCATACCAAACTTACCCAGGCCTGCAATCTTTCTTCCTCACATTAAAACTCACCACCTTTGCTATCTCCTCCAATTTCGATATAATCATCAAAACCAGAGACCCTGAAACAACCCTCCTCTACTCACTTCTCTCCTCAAATAAATCTGAAAGATCAAACCATTGCGAAAACGAAATTATATCAAACGCAATCAAACTCACTGACTAATAATAGCTATAATTACGGATAATCAACAAGGAATATGGAATGGAAGATTATACTATCAATTAGAACATACTGAGATACAAGAACAGGTTGCCTGTGGGAGATCAAAGCTAATTAAGAAATAAATCGTCCAATTCCTTCATAAATTTGCATATGGGGGCATTGTGGTTACAAACCTACCCTGAAGACTCAATATTTATATTGGCCTCAATTAGTAGCTAATGTAAAATAATGGGTGAAATAATGTGATACTTGCCAAAGAAATAAGGTGGAACACTTACCATACCCTGGTCTATTTTAACCCTTGCCCATAATGCTAATGAACAATCAAGAGTAGACTACATTCTTGAGTGCACTGCATTCTTGACACTGTTGGTACAGCAATGACTATCACACATCCTCATTCACGCATTTTCTCTAGTGGTACTTATCTAATTGAAAAGCCTTACAGCTAGGACACTGTTGGTATAACGCATTGAAACTATATATATATATATATATATATATATAAAGAGAGAGAGAGAGAGAGAGAGAGAGAGAAGCAAACCAACCAACTAACAAATTTAGAATGTGAAAAGCATGATTAAACAAATTTAGAATGTGAAATCAGTAATCAACCAAAACCTAGCCTGATAATCATATGCACTGAATATGCATATTAACCGTTCTATACAAGTAGAGTTATAATAAGTAACCAAACACTAGATACATCATCTAACAGACACTAGATACATTCAAAATAGATTACTAATTGAGTCAAAACAGATTACTAATATTCAAAATAGATTTCAAACACTACTAATTGTTCACTTTGACAATTTGTTCAAATTTCTCAAGACAAATTACTCTGGATGACTTGAGGGAAAGACAAAGCAACGGCCAAAACACCCAAGATTTCTCAAAATCCTTAATAGTGTTTGCCCCATGACTTCGACGATACAACAGATGGTTATCTTCTCCTGGATCAACACTACTAACATAAACCTTACGTTCAAATATCAGCAGTTGATGGCCATGCACCACCGTTCCAGTATCAGCTGAAGCAATAACTTGTCCACTTGCGTTCTTCCTTTGATTTGAAAAATCTAATAAATCAACATATGGATCATGTGGAGGAACAGTTAAATATCCAAAGTCTGCTTCAATTGAATCTCCAAAGCTTGGCTCAGTTGACGGGGGGGGGGGGGGGGGGGGGGGGGAGGGGGGTAGGAGTGTAATCGTGGGGACTTGGATGCGGGAGGAGTGTAATTGCGAGGACTTGAATGTGGGACAGGAGTATAATTGCAAGGACATGGATGCGGGACAGAAGTGTAATTGCGAGGACTTGGATTTGGTATTTTGAGGCCATTCGATTCAAAAGAACTTAAAAGCATGGTAACAGATGATTTAAGAAATGACATATCCTTATCATGTTTTTTTTCTCGTGTATTTGCTGTAGTCAACTGTGATACTATAGGAGAAATTTCCTTAAGTTTACTTTTGGACACAGGTCCAACACCACGAGTCTCCCCCCTAGTGTCTTTTCCTCTAAAGGCAGTCAATGCATCTAAATCAATACTGTTTTGGCTTGAAGAACCTTGACTACTTCTTAGTTCACTCAATTTTTGCTGCAAAAATATTTATGAATCGATAAAAACGATTGAACGAATAAACTTGAAGGAATTTAATTATTACAACCGAGATTAAGAAACTCACCATATAATCGGCTACATTAGGGTGAAACTCCCCAATTTTTCACCTACGACTTTCGAGATACACTTCCGAACGATCAACAAGTCATTTTTTTTAAGCACCTACAAATTAATTTTCCATTAACTATCTGAGCAAGACATATAATATATATACACATTAAAATAATAAAGGGTGTATACTATCTCCTCGGTTTTCTCAGCATATGACATCCGACCAAGCCAATGGAGTCAGTCTTTTTAGCCCTGTTATCCTGGCCTTGGTGTCTTTGTTTCAATTTTGCCTCAAATGCTTCGCGCAAGATGAATTCATTCCACTCGTGGACATGGATATGTTCTTTCTCTGATACTCGATCCTTCAGGGCCTTTATCCCGTCACTATCCAATCCCTTAAAATAAGTCGAGAGGAGGTTAATTTTAAATGTCTTCAGTTGAATACCAATGGCTTTCATGGACCACTACTTCTGGTCGGTCTAAAGATTGAACTCTTTCATGAGCATATCCCATAAGTCTTCTTTTTTTACTTGCTCAACTGTATCCCAACTCTCATATTTTAAGCAAATACAAGATTTTAACAAAGACAAGACTCGAGCTTTAAAATGATTATTGCCACCTATTGGCAAACCAAATGGGTTAAGGGAAACGTTAACACGAGAATTAGTGGCAGAATGTTCATCATGACTTGAACTTTATGGGCTGGATGATGGAAATGTATTCTCGGATGCCATTTTCTTCATTTATATATTTATGCATTAGTCCATATGTATATACACGAGTAAGGAAATAATATTAAAAAATATAATATAAGTTATACCTTTTCAACATATTCTAAAAATTTTGATAATTCGACCTTGTCATAAGTTTCATACTTCATCATTTCACGTAAAGTTTTTATTGGCCATGTCTGCGAAAGTGTGTTGATAATTGCATTTCTGACACTAAACATGTTACGATGTGTGCCTTCTCTCCTAATCCGATAATAAATGTTAACTTTCAGGTCAACATTTAAAATAACAGAACATGCTACAATTAAACATCTACTCCTCTAATGTGTTTAATAATTTCTTTAATTCTTGGTTGTCATCCAGAATAGACTGAATCTCGATAGGTGCCTCTATGTCATTTACCGATGTATTCAAGCGCTTAGGATAATGTAAAACAACAGACCATGGATCGTTGTTGGGTATCTTTACATAAAACACTTGCTTTAAGTTTTGGAATGCACAAACGAATGGCTCATCATTCACATTATCTTTACTTTTCAACTTTGACAAATCAACCTTCACCATGTGGGTACACTACTAGAAAAATGATAATTAAGGACAACTAATTTGTTGTCCCAAATAACCATTTGCTATCCTCAATAGTATTTAGGACAGTCATAAGGACATGAAGAGCTGTCCTATCAGGTGGGCATCATAAAAGGCTAAAAGGACAGCTTTTGTTGTCATTTTTTATCTTTTAGGACAGCATAAGTCATCCTTTTAGCTCCGTCCTTTTAAATCCAAATATTATTATATATTTATAAGGACAGATGTTGCTGTCCTTTAAAACGAAGTATTAGGGACAAAATTTGTTGTCCCAAATAAATTTTGGCGCATAAAATGTGGCGTCAAATTACTATTTTAAAAGACAGTTGTAGGTGTCCTATATATATATATATATATATATAAATATATTAAATTTGTATTGCAGTCAACCTAAGTTCAATTTCTAATATAATAAAAATAAATTAACAAACAAAAACACAAAGTCATGTTATTCCAAAATCTCATTGTTAAAATAATAATAAAACCAAATAGTATATAATCGCACTTCACAAAATAAACACCACCACATGATTTCAAATCGTCATTTCCACTTCAAATTTAGTTACATAGATACATAGTCAAGCTTGGTTATCTGGAGTATCAATTGTTGTTATTGTTGGTAGTGGGGGTAGCGAGATGCCCGCCTTTCGTAGCATATGAGTGATTTTAATCCTAGCTTCTGCTAGGGTTTCTCTCTTGGGCCTCGTAACTCTTTCTTGTATCTCATCTTCTAAATCTGCACACACCATATCAATTTCTTCTTGATGACGATTCTCTCGTGCCTCGACCTCTTCCCGATAACGAGCATCTCGCTCATTGGCCTCCTCTAGTCGAGCAATCTCATTATGATAATAATGAGATGATGGGGTTGAACGTGAAGAAGTTGGTTTAATACATACTCCCATACACAATGCTTGTCCTTGTTCGTCAGGTCCTATCACGTCCTCAAATATAGAATCCCGCACTTCAACCCTAGTTTTCTGATCCGACGGTTGCACATCCAATTGTCTTTTAATCATTTCCTACAAATTGAGAAAAAAACATATAAGCACAATAAACCTCTTTTCATAATTGAAATTTGCAAACATCCACCAAAATAAAATTTGTAATGTAACCAAGTCGTTTACATTGTAGTTACACACATATGTATACCTCTCTACCAGCTGCTCCATCATAAACATCATATGTGAGATCCTTTTTCTTACGTGTCCATCTCCAAACACGATAGGCTCCGGTTTTGACTTCATCTAATTTATATAAAAATAGAAAACGTGTTAACAAAATCCAAGAAGAACTAATATATAATCATATTAAAGTAAAAAAATAAATACTAACTTTTTGCTTTATTACGGCAATTGAAGTTCTTCCAATTCTGGGGTGTGAACACAAATACGATCGATTAATTACATTACTATTTTTCACTTTCTGCACGAGAAAATAAATAATGTTAATGAGATTTCAAGTTACTTATAACTTTTTAATCATCAACATTAACATCAATAATTAAAAAAAATATGTAAAATCCCTTCCACCAATTCAAAACATCTCCCACCCTCCCCCACACACCCACTCCCGAACTCAAAACATCCCCCACACCCCACCCGAACCCAAACTAGCCTCCACATCCCACCGAACCCAAAACAACCCCCACATCCACCCGAACCCAAAACAACCCCCACCCTCCACCACCCACCCGCGCCTGAACCCAAAACATCCCCTAACCACACCCGAACCAAAAACAACCCCCGCCCGACCCATCGATACAATGTATTATTTTTTTAAAATTTTGACATTGTTTCCTTTTATTTTTACATGTAATCCAACCTATTTAGTCATCAACACTAACATCAATAATTAAAAAAAAACATGTAAAATCCATTCCATCAATTCAAAACAGCCCCCACCCTCCCCCACGCATCCCTCCCGAACTCAAAACATTCCTCACACCCACCCTTACCCAAACTAACCTCCACATCTCACCGAACCCAAAACAAACCCCATACCCACTCGAACCCAAAACAATCGCCGCTCGTTCCCGAACCTAAAACATCCCCTTACCACACCGGAACCAAAAACAATCCCCGTGCGACCCACTGATACAATGTATTATTTTTTAAAAATTTTGACAAAGTTTCCTTTGTTTTTACATGTAATCAAACATGTTTAATCATCAACAGTAATATCAATAATTAAAAAAACATGTAAAATCCCTTCCACCAATTCAAAACAGCCCCCGCCCTCCCCCACGCATCCCTCCCGAACTCAAAACCTCCCCCACACCCCACCCTTACCCAAACTAGCCCCCACATCCCACCGAACCCAAAACAATCCCCACCCGATCCCAAAACATCTCCACATCCCACATCCACTATTTTTTTTACATGTAATATAAAATGTTTCTAACCAAGAAAGATATGTCATACCTTTGATGCTTCTTGAACCCAAAGTTTCACTAAGACTTTCCATTGACTCTGGTCGACTTGAGGGGGTGTAGTTGCTAAACGCTCTATATCCGTGTTCAATTCCGTATAGTACTTACTCTTGGTTTAGTACTTAAAGGATCTCCATTGAATTCCAATCTTACGCAAACATAGGTTTTGGTAATTTTTTGGTGCATTTGTGTTAATCTAAGAAAAAAAAAATGCATTAGTCAGATATATTAATGATTCTAAATAATCAATTTTACTAAAACAAGATTAATTTAATATTACTTGCACTTGTTCCCAAACAAAGTCGAGTTTTCGTTGATCCATTTTAGTCCAAGAACTTCAAGTCAAAGGAAATAAATCCCCTTGGCATGCATGATTAGGCATAAATTCTTCCTAATTTATCCATTGATTTAGTTAATTATAGCACCTCGAACAACGTAATTGAGTTGGATTTATCTCATAACTGTGCTACTGACTGATCCTAATGAGTACACCGAGTTTCTGGTATTTTGTATTGATTTTGCAGGTATTTGATGTCAAGAAACGAAAGAAGGAAATCGGTAGAATCAAGAAAGAAAGAAGGAAAGGTCTCAAGGGAAAAAGCGTAATTTCTACACGGAATTCGGATGAGGTACCTAAAGAGAAGTTGAAGACATCTCATTCACGAGCACAAAGGAAGAAACGGGACCTCAATCGGAATCCCGGAAAAAAAGTTATAAGCAGTCAAAAAGGAACAAAAAAGTCAAATAGCCGGACCGGTCCGCCCCTACCCCGGACCGGTCCGCCTTGCCAAACTCCAGAAGACCCTGGATCGCATGCAAACCGAAGGAGGCAAAAATAAAAAGAACCGGTCCTCCCCAAAATAATAAGAACCGATCCGCCTTGGGGGCAGACTGGTCCGCCTAAGACCCGGACCGGTCCGGTCTTCGAGATTTGAAAATATTTTCTCTTCCTAAAAAGACTCGTAGTGCAGCTGACTTTCGATATTGTTGTAGAGTATAAAAGACCCGATTTAGTATTGTTATAGGGACGGAGAATTAGTAGGTTTTTCCTCTTCTTTTCCAGAAATCCTAGCTTAGTTAATATTTTCAGATTTATTTCAAGGATTGAAGATTTTATTCAGTGGTTTCTGTGAGTATATGTTTCTTTCATTGTTTCACTTATTGCTTGGATAATATTAGTGAGTAATTTTTAGTTCTTATTCTTTTCTGCATCTAATCATTATTTTCCTTAGAGTAATTATGAGTTCCTGCATATTAATCCTTGTTTCTATTCTTTTCAACATGTTAGGCTAGATTCCCCAAGGCCGGGATGCATGAACCCAGCCTGATGTGTTAGTGCGTGTGTATAAAATTAAACCACTAAATTTAAAGATTGACCTTGATCGTATTACGTAGTTGCACAACGATTGTAGATCTTTATATCTCGTTTGCCTCTGGGTACTCGTGATGATTTAGAGTGCAATTTGAACGCTACTATCGCGATACTGATTTACTCATCCTCAGATTAAGTATGACGCGGGCTTGAACCTCGTATACGAATGCTTGGGAGTACTAAATTCTGGGTCAAATCAATAAGATAAATTTAAGATTAGTATTATATCACTACACTAGGGTTGGGGGATTGTATTCCCGTCCTATTTTTCTCATCATTTAAATAAAAAGTTTCGGACTATGTTTCACTCATAAGTTAGGTAGATGAGTATAGTTGCATATTTTTATAATTTCATATTTGCATTTAGTTATAATCATTACCGAAATCAAATCATTTTCCCTTTAGTTTTAGAGTCAAAGTTAGGATTCCTCCGTCTTTTCCCGTCGTCACAACTTCGTTGTCCTTTTTCCCTGAGGATCGATACCCGACTTGTCAAATTATTACTTGAGCGACAGGCTTGCACTTGTGCCTAGAGTGAACGCATTTCTGAGACACATTTTCAGTCGCGTCAAGTTTTTGGAGCCGTTGCCGGGGAATTAGGTAGACTTAGGATTAAATTGAGTCCACCCAAATCTTTGACCAAAAATCTCTAAAAATCAAAAACATAAAAAAAAAATCATCATCATCTCTCCTAAGCTTAATGCAAAATTATGAAACCACTCCCACACCCCATAATACTCCAACCAACATTCACGAAAATCCAATTGTTGAGTATAATCCTGATAGTCTCCACACTCCAAACGCCCCATAGTTCTGGATCCCACATCCTACACCGTCGCACTCAGTCTCCGATAACACTCCCTTTTCCTTCTTAGGACACACTTCGAGCACGCCCAGTGAGAACACCGAGTCAATAAGTGAGGAAGAGATGTCACAACACGGCAGTGCACCCGCCGGTGAGGAAGAGCCCCCATACCGTCCGATTAGAGAATTATTATATCCCGAGCGTACTGTCACTCCGGGATGCATTATACTCCCGTATAATGCTGGACAATTCCGTTTCAAAAATGGGATGATCCATATGCTATCGCATTACCACGGTATGGATTCTGAAAAGCCATACCTCCATATTAGGGAATTTGAGGACGTGTGTGATACTCTCAATGATCAAACCTGCACACAAGAGGTAATTCGTCTCAAACGCTTCCTTTTCTTGCTCAAAGATAAAGCTAAGGCTTGCCTATGGTCTTTACCTCCAAGCTCGATTCCATCCTGGAATGAGCTATAGTCGAAATTTCTCAAGAAATTCTTCCCACCACATCAAACAATCTCCATAAAGGCTCAAATTCAAGGATTCAGACAAGCTGAAAATGAACCATTCCATCGATGTTATGAACGTTTCAACGAGTTAGTTGTTTCATGCCCCCATCATGGATTTGATTCAGCGCAAGTCATCTCTTTTATCTATAATGGGTTGAATCTTAACTCCAAACAACTTGTTGAAACAATGGGAAGTGGTCCGTTTATCTATTCCATGTAGATAAGAATTCTATGACGGATAGCCGATTAGAGACTCTTGAGATAGGATTTCGAGATTTGTGCGAGATATATGGAAAAGGACCAGCTGGACCCATTCCAAACCCAGTCGTAAAGGTGTGTGCTATTTGTGAGGCGGGACATTCAACTGAGGAATGCCCGACGATACCCGCCTACAAAGAAATGCTTCAAGAACAAGTTAGTGGTGTAGGAGGTTTTAAGAATAATTTTGGTGCCCGCACGGGAATTCATACAACCCTTCATGGAAAAATCATCCCGGTTTTAGATATGGGCAACAACATGCCGCAATGAACCCTCCTTTGCATGTTGCCCCTCCTCCACCACAACGCTTTCTACAAGCTCCACATATGCAAGGACATGTGCAAGCACCGCCACCTCAAGGAAATTATATCCTACCACAGCGAAGAACTCTCGAGGATACCATGAATCAATTCATCTCAATCCAGACAGAAACCAACGCCAAATATGATCGTCTGATTGGCGACATAAATGTGAATCTGTCTAAAATACAAATCTCATTGAGTGTTCAAGAGAAGGGCAAGTTTCCTGCCCAAGGCCAACGACCCCCCCAAGGTCAACCTAGCGTTAGCTCGACACCCCATGACCATCTTGACCAATGTAGCGCAATTACCACTCTACGTAGTGGGGGAGTAGTTGATTTGTCACCTCCCCCACGAGACGTACCTAAAGACAAGGAGATTTCGCCCGGCACGAAAGAGGCCAAAGATGTCCCCTTGAATGAGAGTGACACAGAAGACGCTAGTGAGCCCGAGGTAGTAGTGAAACCACACTCCGCGGCACCGTTTCCTCAAAGGCTAATTCCTTCCCATAAAGGAAACCCACGTGATGACGTGCTAGACGTGCTAAAACAAGTTAAGCTGAATTTACCTTTCCTCGATACCATTAAGAAAATTCCAGCTTATGGAAAAGTCATTTAAGACTTGTTGACGGTAAAGAGAAAGATGAAGGTAAAGAAAAATGTCTTTCTAGCACAGAATGTGAGCTCCATTCTAATCAGTGATCTCCCACCTAAATTCAAATATCCCGGTGCACCCACTATTTCTTGCATCATTGGAGAAAACAAAATTGAAAAAGCCTTACTTGGTTTGGGAGCAAGTGCCAATATCCTCCCTTACTCCATCTATAGGCAACTTGACTTGGGCAACCTCAAGCCCATAAAGGTCACTCTCCAATTAGCGGATCGAACCGTGAAGATCCCAAGAAGCATAGTCGAGGACGTGATAGTCCAAGTTGACACTTTCTACTTCCCGGTAGACTTTGTCATTTGGGACACGGAGCCCTCCTTTAACTCGAGCAACCATGTTCCCATCATCCTTGGGCGCCCTTTCTTAGCCACGGCTAACGCAATCATCAATACTCGGAATGGGCGAATGTAACTCACCTTTGGGAACATGACCTTAGAGACCAACATCTTCCATGTCGCCCAACATACGGGGGAAGAAGATGACCTTCACGCGGTGAGATTTATAGACGAGATCGTAGGGGAGTACTTTGAGGAAAATGATTGTGGAGATGCCCTAGGGTCCTTCTTAGTGTCGAGCCATGAGAATGAGGGGTCCCACAAGAGAGAACCGTTAGGGGTGTGCCCTATTTCATCAAGTAATAGTGGTAGTTGTGACAATGAGAGAAAAGTGGGGGAGAGGTGTGTAGTGACCGGAATTAAAAGAGAGAGAGAGGGGTTAGAAGAGAGAAAACTGGTGGAGTTGGAGATCGAGCAAGTAAGAGAGGACGTAGGCACTACTCAAGAGAGAGAACTAGGAGACATGAGCATGGAATAATTTGAAAGAGAATTCAGGCAAGTGGATGAAAGTATTACTATTGAAGGCCAATCCCTATTGGACTCATGTAGTCACTTAGACGAAAGTGAATTGAAAGCAAAAATTAATGAATTCCTTCGTTGTGACAATCCACCCACAACACTAGAGGCCCCGAAGGAAAATGAGGAGAAAAATTGTGGTTCATCTGACTTAAAGCCCGACCCATGCATCTTAAAAATTGAACGAAACCTAGGTGTTCCCTCCGAGTCAGCGCACGCATACCACACTTTGAGCCAGCATCACAAGGATCCCTTTCCAATTAGTCACGATGAGTCTCCCGGTCTATCCTTTATCTACGAGCGAGGTCCCAATTTGTTCCGATTATTGGATTATAATCCTAGGATGGGAGAAACGAGGAGAGCATCGAACCCCGCGAGTGGGGTCGGGTGAGTTCGTGGAGAGATGAGAGGTCGTCGCACCCCCGACGCGCATGGGGTGATTGTTAGTGTATTTTTGAGTCATACATGAGTGTCATATAGTGTCTTGCTGCATTTTTCCCATTTGTTTGTTTTATTTATCGCACTTATTATTTTGCCATATTTAGATTTTAGTCCTTTTTGCTTGAGGACAATGCAAAAGTCTAAGTTAGGGGGGGTCACAAGTGCGTATTTCTAAAACTTCACAAATTTGCCAAAATGTCCAAAAATTTCCAAAAAAATCATAAAATTTTGAAAAATCCAAAAATATTTTTGTTCAAAATAAATAAAAATTGGAATTCAAAATTTTCAAAAATATCATTAAAAGTCGAATTGAAGTCTCAAGTTGTAAAATTCAACGCACACAAAGCCAAAATTGACCAAAGATGGAAATTGAGCGAAAATTGACGACTTAACGAATAAGTGTGGAGATTAACAAACCCGATGAGATTCGAGCCTATCACTTTTTGCGAGTTTTTAAATCAATATGAGTTAATTGTTAACTCAAAGTTCTTTTCAGCGCCTAAAAAGTTGTCAAGGATCTCAATCCTTTCATTTTGATCGGTTTTGAAAAATGTGTGTAATATTGCTTTGAAAAAAACGTGCCAAATTGATATCTAAACTTAAATTCATCTCGAAGCGCATATGGTAACGCAATTGGAATTTTGGGCAATGAAGTAGGCCCTCGTTTGTCACCCAAAAATATTGGCCAGAAAAAGTAGCGAAAAATTACCCCTTTTGTAACCCAATTTGAGCCAAACAAATTGTCCCTTTATTTGATAACCCGAAAAACCCAAATAGCCGAAATTGTGAAAAATGAGAAAATTCAGAATTGAAGTCCGGAAAGTGCATAAAAAGGGGTAAGAAAAAAATAAATATGCTCAACAAAAATAGCAGGAAAAGAAAAAAATTGAAAAGAAAAAAAAATTAGAGAAAAAGAAAAAAAAATGAGCAATAGCCCGGAAAAAGCACAAATGGACATCATTAATGACTTTTCCAATTCCAACCTTCCCGACAATTGTCATTTTACCCCATATACCTTAAAACTCGAAAAAGTCCTAACCGAGTCTAAATTACGAAATTGGTTACCGAGTGGAGAGCTAATACACCAAAAGATAATATAAGAGATTGAATGCGCGAAAAAGAGGCAATGTTCCCGTTTTTAAAATCGTAACCCATTGATGAGATCTTATCATTCTGAAATTTTTGCCATTCTACGTGTATGCATGATTTTGCGTCCATTACATTTACTCTTTATATCACGCATACCGAGAGAATAAGCACATTCCGAGTGATTCGTTTGAGAGAGCAGTCCGTGAGAAATTGAAATCAAAACGAATTTTCGGACAAGTGACGTAATGATCAATCGGTGGAAATTGGCGGTTATATTTCCGGCTACGCACACACGCACGATTATTTGAGACTTGTACATATGACTTGATGATGACTATTTTCTGAAAAAGTTTGAATTGCACAATTTTTGCATATTTTGAATTTTCTTTGTGTCAATAACGAATTTTGTGGGTATATTCACTGCAAACCCTCACGAGACACAACTCGTCCTACTAGGGTGACCTAGGGGTTTAAAAGCTTGTTGCATACGCTAAATGCAATCGCTCGCTCGCGAAAAAGGTATTTTATCCCAATAAAATGATTTTGAAAGAATTGAGCCACGCTAGGATCCTGTTACATTGCTCGGGACGCGCAAAGTTCTAAGTTAGGGGGTTTGATTAGGCATAAATTCTTCCTAATTTATCCCTTGATTTAGTCACTTTTATCACCTCGAACAACGTAATTGAGTTGGATTTATCTCATAACTGTGCTACTGATTGATCCTAATGAGTACACCGAGTTTCTGGTATTTTGTAGTGATTTTGCAGGTATTTGATGTCAAGAAACGAAAGAAGGAAATCGGTAGAATCAAGAAAGAAAGAAGGAAAGGTCTCAAGTGAAAAAGCGTAATTTCTAGACGAAATTCGGATGAGGTACCTAAAGAGAAGTTGAAGACATCTCATTCACGAGAACAGAGGAAGAAACGGTACCTTAATTGGAATCCCGGAACAAAAGTTATGAGCAGTCAAAGAGGAACAAAAAAGTCAAATAGTCGGACCGGTCCGCCCTTAGCCCGGACCGGTCCGCCTTGCCAAACTCTAGAAGACCCCGGATCGCATGCAAACCGAAGGAGGGAAAAATAAAAAGAACCGGTCCGCCTCCGGACCGGTCTGTCCCAAAATAAAAAGAACCAATTCGCCTTGAGGGCAGACCGGTCCGCCTAAGATCCCGACCGGTCCGGTCTTCGATATTTGAAAACCTTTTCTCTTCCTAAAAAGACTCCTAGTGCAGATGACTTTCGATATTGTTGTAGAGTATAAAAGACCCGATTTAGTATTGTTATAGGGACGGCGAATTAATAGGTTTTCCCTCTTCTTTTCCTGAAACCCTAGCTTTGTTAATATTTTCAGATTTATTTCAAGGATTGAAGATTTTATTCAGTGGTTTCTGTGAGTATATGTTTCTTTCATTGTTTCACTTATTGCTTGGATAATATTAGTGAGTAATTTTTAGTTCTAATTCTTTTCTGCATCTAATCATTATTTTCCTTAGAGTAATTATGAGTTCCTGCACAATAATCCTTGTTTCTATTCTTTTTAAAATGTTAGGCTAGATTTCGCAAGGCCGGGATGCATGAACCCAGCCTGATGTGTTAGTGCGTGTGTATAAAATTGAACCACTAAATTTAATGATTGACCTTGATCGTATTGCGTAGTTGCACAATGATTGTAGATCTTTATATCTCATTTGCCTCTGGGTACTCGTGATGATTTAGAGTGCAATTCGAATTCTACTATCGCGATACTGATTTACTCATCCTCAGATTAAGTATGACGCGGGCTTGAACCTCGTATACGTAATGCTTGGGAGTACTAAATTTCGGGTCAAATCAATCAGATAAATTTAAGATTAGTATTATATCCGCACTACACTATGGTTAGGGGATTTTATTCCCGTCCTATTTTTCTCATCGTTTAAACAAAAAGTTTCGGACTGTGTTTCACTCATAAGTTAGGTAGATTAGTATAGTTGCATCTTTTTATAATTTCATATTTGTATTTAGTTATAATCATTCCCAAAATCAAATCATTTCCCCTTTATTTTTAGAGTCAAAGTTAGGATTCCTCCGTCTTTTCCCGTCGTCACAACTTCGTTGTCCTTTTTCCCTGAGGATCGATACCCGAATTGTCGGATTATTACTTGAGCGACAGGCTTGCACTTTAGCCTAGAGTGAACATATTTCTGAGACACTTTCAGTCGCGTCAATGCATAATAGCCGAGTTGACTCGCCAACTTCTTCGCATATGGTACAATTAGTTGGCAATCTTTATCCCAACCAATTATCTTTTTTCTCACCGTTGCCCCATTCATTCCATTATTTGGAACTCCCTTTAACTTTCCTCTTAAGAGAGGATGTACCACTAGTATCACCTGTACAAAAGCAATGAGTTTTCATATACGAATATTTATAAAATCCTATTGTATATATCTTTTAGTATATACCCTCATGTGAGATGAACTGCGACTTGTTTTTCACTGCACCGGAGGGTGTACCATTGATACTACCTATTGAAACAACATTATTAACGCAAGCACATAAGAAGTTGCGCAAATGAGTATATTGTGTTCATTGCAATATTTGAAATCCTAGAGAAATTAAACTTTATATACCGGAATTTGAGATTGGGGGTGATGCATGTGCCGCTCTGCTAGCAGACGACGATCTAACCATAATGAATCTGTTATAACAAAACGATATATATGATTAGTTATTATATTAATAAAAGAATATGATAAAAATAAGAGAAACATGTGTCATGTCATAGTGCTTACATATATTCATGTTAATTTACAATTTAGCAACCCTTATTCTTCGTCCATATCATCCTCACAATCATCACTATTGGGCATAGATGTTCATCACTACAAGAATTTCCCTTTGTCTGTGGAACCCCCTACCCTCCTGAACCATTGCAATCATATTAGTCCCCAAGCTCAATTCATATGATACATCATCAAGTGACACATGATTACCAAAATTACATGTGTTGTCATCCAATGCATCGGTCAACTCCTCATGATAAATCCAATCCTTATAACTCCTATCAAACCCATGCATCTCTATGTGACCCTTCAAAGTGTTTAGGTTATGGTAGACTCGGTTTACACATTTACAACATGGGCATTTGATACATGATGATTGCATATTCTTATTCCTATATGAAATTGTAATAAACCTTTCAACCCCATCACGTATTCTTTTGAATTTCGATCACGTGATCCTATCCAACCCTTATCCATATCAATTCCTAAGACGTAGTCTGATAAATCCTTCATTACGTTAAAAAAAATATACTAGCATACATATAAAAGATATACAATTTAAACATAATAAGTGTACACATTTTATTTAAAGAAAAGAAAAGTTATAAAGTCTATGAACATTTTAAAAATATCAAAATTACTCATTTTGAACTAATTTTTTTAGTGGTACCGTTAAATGTTTTCTACACATGAAAAAAAATCCTCTCAAAATAAAATCTTTTACATTATATGGATGAATAAATTCCACTCAAAAAAATATTTAAGGGTAGAACTTAATTCCTACTCATCTTTGCCAGGGCCGAGTATGGGTGATGTCAATCTTGATACGAAACTAATGAGACGACATGACAATAAATTGACAAGGCGAGACAATCTGTTGCCAGAGCTTTTCAATACTCCAATGCTTTATTGAAAAGTGTGTGCTTCTGATTCATTTTTACGAGAAGCTGCCGAAGGAAATATTGTGTTCTTACACAATTCAACATTTTGACAAAATTAGCTTTGGGTTAAGTTGAGCCATTATTAATGTAAGACTTGGATAAAATATTTATGCATTCTACTTAAAATTAGGGTATGATCTCTACACAAATATTTCTTCTAATCTAAACTGTCCTTGTTTGGATCAGAACCGTAGTTGTTTATGTCTATTCCAAAACATACAAGTATTTCGTGTGAATCACAACTATTATAATAGACCAAACACGAACCATGCCTATAAATAACAGTGGAGCGCACATAGTTCTTTATCTGCACCAAATTTTACAAAAAGACTTGTCAAGCATCTCCGGTGCAAATGTTAAACATGCATGTTTAAGGTAACAAAATTTTAGCTAATGAGGTAAACTGTTAAAAATGATGGTTAGTATGGCACTGCCTTGTTAAATAAACCAACCTCCTAGTTTTTACTACACAACAAACTTTTTGGGTTTAAATGAAATTTGATTTGGAGGTTCTAATACAGACTTATGTTAGTATTTTAGGTTGATGCGAATAAATATCCCAAACAGCTTCAGAAATCAACCTGCTATATATGTGCTTTTAATCACGTACACATTTAAAGTACGTGATTAAATCCAATATATGTGCTTCAATATTGTTTAGCTCTTTATCACATTATCATGGATAGTTCTTCCCTGATTGAAAGGGCAATTTAAAGAAGGCATGCTTCATCAAAGAAAAACTTGATAAATGGTCTCATCGATTGAAACGAAAGACTGAATAGTGATAATGAAGCTTAATTACGAGATATATGGTGGAGGTTTTATATTGCTTACAACCATAAATATATATATATATATATATATATATATATATATATATATATATATATATATATATATATGCTATATAATGCTTAATTTTAAAAAAAACAAATCAATCAACAAAGTAAACCACTCGATAAGGATGAGTTAGTTGTGGATTGAATTTGTGCAACTGGCCCATTAAAAAGGGATAAAACAAAATCCCTACGGAAAGCAGTCAATTTTGCTGCTCTCAACGGTGCATCTCATCAAAGAAAGCTCTAAGCTGCAAGTGTTAAATCACTCTCTCTTCGGCCTCTGCCTCAAAATAAGCCATCATCATATCTGTCAATATATGATACTCCTCTTGCTGGGTATGCATAAACTATATGTCCTCCTCATATGTACGCTCACCAGTGTGTTCACTATCCCTAGACTCTGTGGAAGGAGGCTCAGTTTGAGAGAGACCTGCAGGGTGTGAAGTGAATTACCTTCTGAAGAAGATCTGGTAGCAATAGGAACAAAGTGGGCTGCCTCACGTAGGTGACTGTTATACATACGAATGGCATTTGCCTCAATGGGAAAAAGGATGACTCTCGACCTCATCTTGTAGGATAGGGACTAGAGCATCCTGATAGATACGTGTCACCAAGACACCGAAAGGTGGAGCAGTATGGACTGGAGTACGTCCTACGAGTTGAACAAAAGAAATGACATGTAAAAGGATGGCCAGCAAATCTATGGCCCACCACTGGCTCATAGTGTACATGAAATAGACAATGTCAAATGAAATATGTGTATGATTAATCCCGTGGTAAATGCAAAAAATACAAACCAATTAAGTAATCGATAGTCAGGGTGTTGATTCTGGGGATATAGAATGGCGGATCGGTGGGGCACCTCTTTAAAAACTGATAAAGAACCTCATCAGTATCGGGACCACCGAGGACGAGACTAGGGGAAATCGCATCAAGAGTGCGGGGAACCTGCAACAACTGAGAAATAAGGTCCGCGGTAACAACCATGATGACATGGATAATGGAGCTCTATAGACCAACAAAAGTCTGAAATGCTTGAAAATAGAACTCGTGGACAAGGTCTGGATATATAACTCTGTATAACTCAAACATCGGCTCCAAGCCTCCACCTGGTAGCCAATTGGGGATATGGTACTATTTAAACTCAACAGCCTGATAGGTTGTCAGGAATTAGAGTATTAGATTTAAATGTAATTATCTATATATATAGAAGGCAACAACCTGCTATAGATTTGATTTGGAGGTACTAATTTCATAAGTAGGTACATTTTTTTTATTTGGAGGTAATAATTCTGTCTTATTTAGTTTATAAACATATATTTATGTTTTATCTTTTTTTTTGCATATATTATTTTATCAAGGATTTGAGTTCTCAAAAACTATTTGATGAGATACCAAACTTTCACACTTTATTCCAAAGCAAGTGTACTGATAATTTTTGACAATAAATCCTCCAAAACAATTAGAGCGCATGAACTTTCGACAATAAATACTTATCCTAAACTAAACATTCCAAAGCAAGTGTACTGATAATTTTCAGTATACTAAACTATGTGGGGGAGATAATAAATTCTTATCCTAAGTAAAAGCAAACAAAAGGAAAAAAATTAAGGACAAACCTTGAATGGAGCCAGACTGGAATAGTGTGGAGCGGCGTTGTACATCTTATAGTGTGGAGGAGAGCGAGCGAGCGACTATGAGGGAAAGAGGTGAGGAAGAGGAAGAGGGAGAGATAACGAGAGGTGTGAGGAAGAGGGAGAGGGAGAGATGACGAGGGCTGGGTTTTCTTTACTTTTGGTTTTTTTTTGCCAAATTTACTGTGACACCCCGCCTAATTAAACCTTGGGTGATCAAGCCTTAATTCAATTTAAACAGGTTTCTTAAATGGTCCATTCTTAGCATCACTGCTGAAAGCCTTTTTAATTTACTAATCACCTAAGTGAAATTAAACGAGTGCCAAATTTAATCTTGATTAAGCAGAATAAATAATCCATACCAAAACATTTCAATTCTAGTAATACTAAGACAGTTTACATAAATAACTGAATGCAGGTAATGTCTTGCCAAAAACCACGGCCAATAAAAGACAACTAAAAATCCATAACTAGAATAAACTGTAAAAGTAAATATAGGACAACATGTCCCAATTAAGAATACTAAAACTGAGATCCTGCACTAGAACTGAACAAGAGGAAGCGTCTAAATAATCCCTACAACATCCACACGCGTTGCAGCTCCCAAATCACTGGAAAGAAATCATGCTGGGTGTCCCTGTAGCTGGGCACCTAAAAGGTTTTTAAAAATTTTTACATAGCAAGAGGTAGTACTCAAAACATTTGAAAATATTTGCAAGCAGTTATCACAATTGAGTTATTGATTACACATATGAAAATTTCACAGAACTCCCTTGGACTTCCTCACCTCTCTTTTCTAGTACGTAACTATTGAGGATACTTAGTCTACCTAGTTATACTACCCCTAACCGTAGGTAGCTTATTTACTGTTCGTTGTCCTTATTCTTGTAATAATTACATCACGCTATAAATTATTACTAAGACATTTAGAATTCATTTCATTGTCTACTATTCTAAATTAGTAAATTATACACATAGAATACATTTTATCACACATTAATGTATTTAATATCAGTTATCACTAACATATCCTTTTATCGCACATAAGGACTCTTGGTTCGGAATGATTCATCGACCCCAAGTAAAAGTTAGTTCAGAATAATCCATCGACCCCAACTATTTAAAAATATAAATATATACACATATTCTGGTTCGGGACTCTTTCATCGCGACACCAGTTTAAAGTTTGGTTCGGCATTATTCATCGACCCCAAACATGTAATAACTTTATGTTAGTTCGGAATGTCACATCGACCCTAACATAATTAATTTAGGAAAAATTCTATTTCCAAGCTTTATATGATTTAGTAGGTACAGACCCAACCTATCAAATCATGCCCGTACGTAATATAATTTACTTATATTCACAGTACTCATTAACTTACAATTTATTTCACTATTGTGTTTATCCGAGTATTCACGTAACTCTAAGGGCCCTAGTTACCCCTCCCTTAATTCAGTAGTTAATTTAACTTTAACCTACTGGTATTTTTCCGGAATTAAATCTCACTCTTTCCATAATTTAAATTCTCACAATTCAACATTCAGCCCAATCGATTGTTCTCCCGTCGGTCCATTTCTCCAAAATTTCCACTCAATCATTTGTGAAGAAATCTAATGGTACACCTACTGGTGATTATAAGGTCTCCTCACAGGTAAAATATCACTACTAATGTTCCCATTAAGCGACGGTAATAAAAAGGAATTTATTCACAAAATTCTCTAAAGTCCAGATAGGGTCGATCGATCAAGGGGATATGGTCGATCGATCGACTGCTCGATCGATTGACGTTCAAGGATCGATCGATCGATCAAGCAGTGACAGACCCAGTTCATCTTCTTCATGCGGGTTTCACCATTTTTAACTATCTATCTTCCATGATAATTGACCATATTTACAACCAAAAATTTCTAATCATTCCTACATGTTCTGGGATAATTACTAACGATTTAAAACAGCCAAATCATTATAAATCTTGGCCAAATTTACTAAAATTCTTTGTAGTATTCAAGAACCCTAAAAATACATTCTTTACATCTTTCATCATAATTCCACACTTTTGTTCGATTTAATCATCTAGTTTTCTATGATATCAGAATATCTGGAGATTCAAAAACGTTCTACATGCAATCCCTACCAATCATGGATCATAATCAATTGTTTTTCTCCCAAAAATATCATAAAAACTATGTGCTTCATCAAGCTTAAGTATGGGTATTATAACTCAATTTATTTTGCAAATAACCACTTGCCTTATGATTTGTAGGGTCTGATTTCGTGGTTGTTGATGATGGTTGATGATTTTCATCCTTCAATCCTCCTTCCCAACAACTTTAGGGTGAAACCTCCTTAGAATTTCCCTTCCTTCCTTCTTTTGCCTTAAGAAATTGTCTCTCTCTCTTCTCTAATGGCTATGGTGTATTTGCCTTCTTTCTAACCCTAGCCTCAACTCTTATAATCTGATCTAGGGTTTCAAAATTCGTAGGTCTACTTACCCATAATTGTAAAGAGACCAAAATTCCCCCGAATGGTCCCGATTTAGCCCAAAAATGACCCGTCACTCAACTAGTACCCCCGGGTACACTATTTTGACTAGTTCGACCCTTTCGGAATCAACGGTGGACTCTAAATTATCGTTTGAGTCTCTTAAATATTTTTCTACTCTCATCCTTTATTTTTGTCCTACACGCGACACTCGGTTGAGATAACTCCGGTACGTCCATATAATCACTAGACCGTACATATCAACATTAAAAACTTACTACTCATTTTTAATAAATTTTTAATCGTCATAATCATCTTTATTAAGATTTTATCTCATTAAATTACTCTTCTCACGTAATTTAAGTAAAACGTGTTTAATTGCATTAAATTACTCTTCTCACATAATTTAAGTAAAACGTATTTAATCACATTAAATTACTCTACTCACGTAATTTAAATAAAACACACATTAAATTACTCTACTCACGTAATTTAAATAAAATGTAATTTCCTAATTAAGCAGAATTACGGGGTATTACATACTTCCCCTCTTACAAAAGGAATTTCGTCCTCGAAATTAGAAAATACCTGCTGTGAATAATTCTAGATATTGCTCTCGCATATCCTCCTCTCGTTCCCAAGTGGACGCATCCATATTGTGATGTCCCCACTGTACTCGCACTAAGGGTACCACCTTGGATCGTAATTTGCGCTCACTATATTCCATAATAGCCACGGGTCTTTCTTCATACGAGACATCTGGCTGCAAATCGATCTCCTCCAGTGGAATGTGCCAGAAGGCTCTCTCGTTCCTCTTGTATTTCTTCAGTGATGCCACATGGAACACATCGTGTATTCGCTGAAGATATTCAGGGAGTCCCAATCTGTAAGCTACCGGTCCCACCCTATCAATGATAGGAAACGGTCCCACATATCTCGGTGCTAATTTCCCCTTTTTGCCGAACCTCGTAATCCCTTTCATAGGAGATACTCGAATTAACACCTGGTCGCCCACATCTAGTTCCACGTGTCTCCTACCGGCGTCAGCATAACTCTTTTGTCTATCCTGGGCTATTCGAATACATCCTCGAATCAACTCTATTTTGGAGGAAGTCTCCTGTATCATCTCTGGCCCCAATAGCTTGTTATCTCCCACCTCTAACCAACAGGCGGGTGAACGACAAGGCCTCCCGTAAAGCGCCTCGAATGGAGCCATGCCAATAGTGAATTGGTAAGAGTTATCATATGCAAACTCCACCAAAGGAAGGTATGGCCCCCAACCTCCCCCAAAATCTAGAATACACATCCTTAGCATGTCCTCTAACATCTGGTTTACTTTCTCCATCTGACCGTCCGTCTGTGGGTGATACGTCGTACTCAACCGTAAGTCGGTTCCCATTGCCTCCTGAAAGCTCTGCCAGAAATGTGACACAAATATCTTATCTCGGTCCGACACAATATTAATAGGAACTCCGTGCAGCTTAACAATCTCTGAAATGAATAGCTGTGCATACCGCATAGTATCATAATCCGTATGAACTGGTAAGAAATGGGCTACCTTAGTCAAATGATCCACTATCATCCATATGGAATCGTGACCCTTCTGTGAGGTTAGTTACCCTGTAATAAAATCCATTGAGATACTCTCCCACTTCCACACGGGAATCTCTAGTGGTTGTAGCATCCCTGAAGGTCTCTGATTTTCAACTTTTATGAGCTGGCATGTAACACACCTTGAGACAAATTCTGCAATATCTCGTTTCATGCCTGACCACCAATATACTCGTCGCATATCCTGGTAAATTTTGTCCCCACCTAGATGTACCGAGAATTTTGACCCGTGTGACTCTGTCATAACGGCATGCCTCAAATCATCATCTTCGGGTACTATCAGCCTACCATTTAACCGTAGTCCACCCTCTGAACTAATGGAGTAGGACTCTACCCCCTCGTCCAGTAACTGTCGTACTTTGCCCTGACAAAATGGCTCTTCTGTCTATGCCTTCACTACCCGCATAACGCTCTCGGGAGTGATAGCTAGAACTGCTATGCATGCTCTCGCCATTTCATCCTCGTTTCGAAGTTCACTCCACTTCGACTTCCAAATTTCTGCTAACTCCCCGGTAGGTCTTCTGCTTGACACATCTACCACCACGTTAGCCTTACCAGGATGATACTGTATATCAAATTGGTAGTCCTTCACGAATTCAAGCCACCTTCTTTGCCCCATATTCAGGTCCTTCTGAGTGAACAGATATTGCAATGACTTATGATCTGTGAATAGAGTGAACTGCTCGCCCAAAAGATAGTGCCTCCGTATTCTCAATGCAAAAACGACCCCTGCCAACTCGAGGTCGTGGGTGGGGTAATTCTTCTCATGTGGCTTAAGCTTTCAGGACGCATAAGCTATAGCCTTCTCCTCCTTCTGTAACACACCCCCAAGTCCTCGTAAGGACGCATCAGTATAGACTCGGTATTCCACTCCGCCCTTAGGCAAAGCAATAACGGGGGCTGATGTCAACTTGTCCTTTAATTCATCAAACGCTAACTGACAACTGTCACTCCATACGAAGGGAACTCCTTTCCGAGTCAAATTCGTCAATGGTCCGGCAATTTTTGAGAATCCCTTGATGAAGCAACGATAATAACCGTCCAATCCCAAGAAACTGCGAATTTCGGTCTGTGTCGTGGGCTATCCCCACTCCCTTACCGTCGATACCTTGCTCGGGTCAATGACAATGCCTCTGCTAGATACGACGTGGCCTAGGAACTGAACCTCCTGAAGCCAAAATCCACACTTCTCAAATTTGGCATACAACTGATGGTCCCACAATGTGTGTAGAACCAATCGTAAGTGTTCAGGGTGTTCCTCCTCCGTGTGAGAGTAAATTAGAATGTCATCTATGAATACAATCACAAACTGATCCAAAAACTCCTTGAATATCCTGTTCATGAGATCCATGAACACTGCCGGTGCATTAGTAAGCCCAAAAGACATCACTCTGAACTCGTATGACCCGTACCGCGATAGGAAAGCGGTCTTAGGTACATCGTCTTCACGAATGCGCAATTGGTGGTAGCCAGACCTCAAATCGATCTTTGAGAAGTGTGCATCCCCTCTCAATTGATCAAACAAGTCGTTAATCCTCAGAAATGGATACTTATTACGTATCGTCACTTTGTTCAGCTCTCTCTAATCTACACAGAGACGAAGTGAACCATCCCTTTCCTTTACAAACAACACCGGCGCAACCCAGAGGCGATGTACTCCGTCGAATGAAACCCTGTCCTAATAGCTGTTGAATATGTTCTCTCAGTTCCCGCATCTCCAAAGGAGCCATGCGATAGGGTGCTCTGGAAATTGGTCTCGTCCCCGGTGTTAGGTCAATAACGAACTCTATATCTCTGCTAGGTGGTAACCCTGGTATCTCCTGAAATACATCCTCAAAATCCCTCACAACTGGGATTGAGTCCAGAGAAACGTCTACCCCATGTGAGGTCTCCTCCTCAATATAATATAAATGAGTTCTTGATCCTCCCTCGGGAAGTGGCATTGCCACAAGGAACATATCTTATCCCGGGATGGAGAACACGATGGTCCTCTCATAACAATCTACCATTGCCCTATTATGTGCCAACCAATCCATGCCTAGGATGACGTCATATCCCTCTATATCCAGCACTAGGAGGTCCCCTGCTTGACTCAATCTCCCGACCATAATGTCCACACCCTTACAAATCGAGTGTATAAGGGACCCACTACCCATAGGTGACTCTACGCACATAAGATGAGTGTCTGTTGTCGCTAATAGACCGGTTGCCCGTGCAAACCTAGTGGAAATAAACGAATGCGTCGCCCCCGTGTAAAAAAAAACACTCCCCTCAAGCCCATGAATAGGAAATATACCCGCAACTGCCGGCGGTGCTGGAGGTGCCGACTGAAATGGAATATCACGGATATTGAACACACGTTCGTACTGCATCTGCCCTGGCTGTGGGGCCTGTACTACTCCTGGGGCTAATGGAGCCTGCTGCCCCTATTGGGCACCCTGTTGTTGTGCCCTGTCCGGTTGTGGACAATTTTTTCTCTTGTGACCCTGCTGGCCACAAGTGAAACACTGGCCCAGGAACTGTCTCTGTCCTTGGCCTTGTTGTCCCCCATTTTGATTACCTTGGCCCTGTCGGCCCTGAGGGACTAGTTGCTGGGGACCCTGCTGGCCCTGTCGGTCAAAGCGATGCCTCCCGTGCTTGAAATTCTTGGTAGAGTTCCCCTGTCAGGAATCCTTCCCTATCTGTCCCGCTGTTTGCTGTTGTGATGCGCTGCTGCCACTACTCCCATCCACCTTGCCCGGTTGGCTAGTTCCACTCCTCTTATTTCTCTTCGTATGAAAACGATGATCCTGACAGTGTAGTAGAGCGGCATCGACGACATCTGTGTAGGTTACCAACGCCGGATTGCCAATCAAATGCTGTCTGATTCTCCAGGTTAGTCCCTCCATAAATTTGGACTTCTTACTCTCCTCATTGCTCACCTCGTTTGGCACAAAGTTGGCCAAGAGGGTAAACTCCTCCTCGTAGTCAGTAACTGAGCGATCACCCTGAACCACTTCGTTGAATTTCTTCCTCATCTCTGACTCCACCACTGGAGGGAAATACTTGCGGTCAAACCGCACCCAAAACTCAGAAATAGTCAAAGTGTCCCTTTCTTCGGTGGTGGTAACTGACTCCCACCACTGTAGGGACGCTCCTGACAGACGGAAAGTGGCTAGCATTCGTTCCTATACTGCAGTGCACTCTAGCATGCGCAAGTGGCACTGGATATTTTTCTTCCAGTTGCACGCTTCCACTACATCAGTACTGCCCTGAAACTTGGGTGGGTGTCCTTTCTGAAATGTCTCCCTGACTCGCTGCCAAGTAGATGGTCCTGCTGGAACTTGCACTACCGGTGCCACAGGGGGAGGTACTTGGGGCTGAGGAAAGTGGGCTGCCATGGCCCTCATAGCTGTCTTGACTTCCTGAGCCACTATCACTGCAACCTGAGTAGTGGAGATTAACTCTGGTGGGGGTGGTGGTATCGGTACCTGTGGCTCCTGATGACCCTCCCTCACCTCCTCTCTGGCTTCAGCCCTCTCTGCTCTCTGTTTCCTTGGTGGCATCTGAAATAAGATTCAAATTGTATAAGTAAAAAGTTTATACAAAATTTAAGAGCAGAAGTACAATAACGTAATAGTGGGAAAATTTGAATCAGCAATCCTAATAGTAGGGCTCTAAACAACCAAACTTTACGCTGAATCGTAGTAAGCCCTACAGATCCTATGGACACTAGAACCTGATGCTCTGATACCATCTGTGACACCCCTCCTAATTAAACCTTGGGTGATCAAGCCTTAATTCAATTTAAATAGATTTCTTAAATGGTCCATTCTTAGCATCTCTGCCGAAAGCCTTTTTAATTTACTAATCACCTAAGTGAAATTAAACGCGTGCCAAATTTTATCTTGCTTAAGAAGAATAAATAATCCATACCAAAACATTTCAATTCTAGTAATACTAAGACAGTTTACATAAATAACTGAATGCAGGTAATGTCTTGCCGAAAACCACGGCCAATAAAAGACAACTAAAAATCCATAACTAGAATAAACTGTAAAAATAAATATAGGACAACATGTCCCAATTAAGAATACTAAAACTGAGATCCTGCACTAGAACTGAAAAAGAGGAAGCGTCTAAACAATCCCTGCAACATCCACACGTGCTGCAACTCCCAAATCCCTGGAAAGAAATCATGCTGGGTGTCCCTGTGGCTGGGAACCTAAAAGGTTTTTAAAAAATTTTACATAGCAAGAGTTAGTACTCAAAACATTTGAAAATATTTTGCAAGCAATTATCACAATTGAGTTATTGATTACACATATGAAAATTTCACAGAACTCCCTTGGACTTCCTCACCTCTCTTTTATAGTACGTAACTATTGAGGATACTTAGTCTACCTAGTTATACTACCCCTAACCGTAGGTAGCTTATTTACTGTTCGTTGTCCTTATTCTTGAAATAATTACATCACACTATAAATTATTACTAAGACATTTAGAATTCATTTCATTGTCTACTATTCTAAATTAGTAGATTATACACATAGAATACATTTTATCACACATTAATGTATTTAATATCAGTTATCACTAACATATCCTTTTATCGCACATAAGGACTCTTGGTTCGGAATGATTCATCGACCCCAAGTAAAAGTTGGTTCGCAATAATCCATCTACCCCAACTATTTAAAAATATAAATATATACACATATTCTGGTTCGGGACTCTTTCATCGCGATACCAGTTTAAAGTTTGGTTCGGCATTATTCATCGACCCCAAACATGTAATAACTTTATGTTAGTTCGGAATGTCACATCGACCCTAACATAATTAATTTAGGAAAAATTCTATTTCAAAGCTTTATATGATTTAGTAGGTACACACCCAACCTATCAAATCATGCCCGTACGTAATATATTTTACTTATATTCACAGTACTCATTAACTTACAATTTATTTCACTATTATGTTTATTCGAGTATTCACGTAACTCTAAGGGCCCTAGTTACCCCTCCCTTAATTCAGTAGTTAATTTAACTTTAACCTACTGATATTTTTTCAGAATTAAATCTCACTCTTTCCGTAATTTAAATTCTCACAATTCAACATTCAGCCCAATCGATTGTTCTCTCGTCGGTCCATTTCTCCAAAATTTCCACTCAATAATTTATGAAGAAATCTAATGGTACACCTAGTGGTGATTATAAGGTCTCCTCATAGGTAAAATATCACTACTAATGTTCCCATTAAGCGATGGTAATAAAAAGGAATTTATTCACAAAATTCCCTAAAGTCCAGATAGGGTCGATCGATCGAGGGGATATGGTCGATCGATTGACAGCTCGATCGATTGACGTTCAAGGGTCGATCGATCGATCAAGCAGTGACAGACCCAGTTCATCTTCTTCATGCGGGTTTCACCATTTTTAACTATCTATCTTCCATGATAATTCACCATATTTGCAACCAAAAATTTCTAATAATTCCTACATGTTCTGGGATGATCACTAACGATTTATAACAACCAAATCATTATAAATCTTGGCCAAATTTACTAAAATTCTTTGTAGTATTCAAGAACCCTAAAAATACATTCTTTACATCTTTCATCATAATTCCAAATTTTTAGTTCGATTTAATCATCTAGTTTTCTATGATATCAGAATATCTAGAGATTCAAAAACGTTCTACAAGCAATCCCTACCAATCATGGATCATAATCAATTGTTTTTCTCCCAAAAATATCATAAAAACTATGTTCTTCATCAAGCTTAAATATGGATATTATAACTCAATTTATTTTGCAAATAACCACTTGCCTTATGATTTGTAGGGTCTGATTTCGTGGTTGTTGATGATGGTTGATGATTTTGATCCTTCAATCCTCCTTCCCAACAACTTTAGGGTGAAACCTCCTTAGAATTTCCCTTCCTTCCTTCTTTTGCCTTAAGAAATTGTCTCTCTCTCTTCTCTAATGGCTATGGTGTATTTGCCTTCTTTCTAACCCTAGCCTCAACTCTTATAATCTGATCTAGGGTTTCAAAATTCGTAGGTCTACTTACCCATAATTGTAAAGAGACCAAAATGCCCCCGAATGGTCCCGATTTAGCCCAAAAATGACCCGACACTCAACTAGTACCCCCGGGTACACTATTTTGACTAGTTTGACCCTTTCTGAATCAACGGTGGACTCTAAATAATCGTTTGAGACTCCTAAATATTTTTCTACTCTCATCCTTTATTTTTGTCCTACGCGCGACACTCGGTTGAGATAACTCCGGTACGTCCATATAATCACTAGACCGTACATATCAACATTAAAAACTTACTACTCATTTTTAATAAATTTTTAATAGTCATAATCATCTTTATTAAGATTTTATCTCATTAAATTACTCTTCTCACGTAATTTAAGTAAAACGTGTTTAATTGCATTAAATTACTCTACTCATATCTCATTAAATTACTCTTCTCACGTAATTTAAGTAAAACGTATTTAATCACATTAAATTACTCTACTCACGTAATTTAAATAAAACACACATTAAATTACTCTACTCACGTAATTTAAATAAAATGTAATTTCCTAATTAAGCAGAATTACGGGGTATTACATACTTCCCCTCTTACAAAAGGAATTTCGTCCTCAAAATTAAAAAATACCTGCTGTGAATAATTCTGGATATTGCTCTCGCATATCCTCCTCCCGTTCCCAAGTGGACGCATCCATATTGTGATGTCCCCACTGTACTCGCACTAAGGGTACCACCTTGGATCGTAATTTGCGCTCACTATATTCCAGAATAGCCACGGGTCTTTCTTCATACGAGACATCTGGCTGCAAATCGATCTCCTCTAGTGGAATGTGCCAGAAGGCTCTCTCGTTCCTCTTGTATTTCTTCAGCGATGCCACATGGAACACATCATGTATTCGCTGAAGATATTCAAGGAGTCCCAATCTGTAAGCTACCGGTCCCACCCTCTCAATGATAGGAAACGGTCCCACATATCTCGGTGCTAATTTCCCCTTTTTGCCGAACCTAATAATCCCTTTCATAGGAGATACCCGAATTAACACCTGGTCGCCCACATCTAGTTCCACCTGTCTCCTACCGGCGTCAGCATAATTCTTCTGTCTATCCTGGGCTATTCGAATACGTCCTCGAATCAACTCTATTTTGGAGGAAGTCTCCTGTATCATCTCTGGCCCCAATAGCTTGTTATCTCCCACCTCTAACCAACAGGCGGGTGAACGACAAGGCCTCCCATAAAGCGCCTCGAATGGAGAAATGCCAATAGTGAATTGGTAAGAGTTATTATATGCAAACTCCACCAAAGGAAGGTATGGCTCCCAACCTCCCCCAAAATCTAGAATACACATCCTTAGCATGTCCTCTAACATCTGGTTTACTCTCTCCGTCTGACCGTCCGTCTGAACACAAAACCATTGACACGATATTGTCCAAACTCCTTGGCTAAGAAACTAGGCCCATTTGCTAGACGTGCAAGCCTCATCAATACTTCACCAACTTTCAATAACTGAAACCAAGAAAGTATTTGCAATGTGAATATGTTGCAAAGACAGTAAATAAAAGTGAGTTATTACTATAGTCACCTCAGAAGCTACCCAATGCCTAAAGGCATTGTCTGCGCCCGTGCCTCCCTTCCTCCTCTTGGCACGCCCGCATTAATTATATTGCCTAGGTTAAAACAATAAAAATATTAATTTCTAATGAATATAACATCGAACATATTACATTATTTTACAAAACATTTTAAATAAACTCACATTTTCCATTTATGTATGTCTTTATGCGTCTCGAATACATATCGAGCCACCTGGTTATATTGTGTACTTGTTAGCTTCACTACCTTACCTTTCCCCAAGGCCTCCTCATCCACAAACTCTTCTAATTCATTAATAAAGCGTTCAAGGCCTCTAATGTTTGTGTTAGGCATATATTCCTTTGCATACAAAGAAGCCTCTTCCATAATGTACTCTTTAGTAATGGACCCCTCAACGTACCGTGTATTCTTAACGTAATCTTTAAAAGTTTTCATTAATCGTTCAAACGGATACATCCATCGGTAACTTACTGGTCCACATAAAAGTGCTTCCTCGCATAAATGCACTAAAAGGTGGATGCTTATGTTAAAGAATGAGGGCGTAAAGTACTTCTCCAAAACACATGCAGCCTCGGCCAAAGTTTCTTTCGCTTCCATTATGTTCCTACTGTTGACAACTTTCTCGCAGAATAGGGAGAAATATAAGCTAATTTGTAGAATGTCCCTTCGAAAAATAGTGTCCAAACAACAGAGGGACAAGTTTCATTATCACATGCCAATCGTGAGACTTTAACTTTTTAAATCTTTTGTTGTGTCACAGACAATCATGCTTAAGTTGGATGAGAAATTAGAAGAGACCTTCAATCCCTTTAATATTTCTAAGAACATATCTCTCTTCAATGCTCAAAGTATAAGATGCAACTGGCATATTCTTTTTTCCAGTGTTTGGATCTTCTTTCAACCATAATGATATTCTAATCTTCAAATCATGAAGATCTTCACGGGAATTTTCTCCATCCTTGGAATGAGAACCACCAATGCATGTGCCTATGAGATGCTCACTAATATTTTTCTCAGCGTGCATTATGTCTATCACATGTCGCACAGGATGTTCCTTCCAGTATGGCAAACCAAATATTATTGATCTCCTTGACCATACCGTCTTCACATCAACATCCTTTCTTTTACGCTTTTGGGCCAAAATTATGGGGTGTTTCCCCCTCAACTTTTGATCAGCCTTTAATGACCTCTCTTCAATTTCCAAACCAGAAAGTCTTGATGGAGGTGGTCACGTCTCGGTGCCTTCTGGGAGAAAATTTCTCCGTATTAACCTGAATTTGTGACTTTGGGGCAGAAATCTCTGATGACTATGATAAAAAAGTTTACCACTTTTCTTAAGCCAGCTAGCTTCAGTATTCTCTCCATATATAGGACAACCCAGGCAGCCATGTACATTTCACCCAGATAAGGTCCCATAAGCAGAAAAATCATGAATTGCTCATATCAACATAGCTCTCAAAGTGAATTCCTCCTTTTTGTACGAGTCGAAAGCTCTCACACCTTCAACCCATAACTCATTCAATTCATCTATTAGTGGTGCTAAGAAAACACAATTTCACTACCTAGTGCTTTTGGACCTGTTATCAACAACGAAAAAATTGAAAACTCCTTTCTCATGCACAACAATGGGGGCAAATTTAAAGGCATGGCAAACACATGCCATATACTCTTATTTGTGCTCAATTTTCCAAACGGGTTAAACACATCGATTGATATTCCGAGGCGAACGTTGCGTATTTCATTAGCAAAGTTCGGGTATCGTTGATTTGCAGATTTACACACAAATGAATCAATCGATTTTCGCATGAGTTTCTCACCCACCTCCGCTCGACCATGCCAAGTCATTGCCTCTGCTATCCAAGGTATAGTGTAAAGTATCTTCAATCGAGGACCTAAAAGGAAATACTTTAACACCTTCTTTAGTATTTGCGTATCTACTTTCTACAAACATTTATTATGTGCTATCATCTTTTGTTCATATCTAGGTTCCTTACGTACAGGACAAGCCTATTTGTCCTTGTGCTCCTGATAGTATAAAACGTAGTCATACTTGCAGCAATGAATTGATTTGTATTTCATACCCAAACCTTTCAAATTACCCTTTATGATCGGATAATTGACTAGTAATGTATTTTCTTTGGGGAGAAAATCTTTTGCCCAAAGGAGTATTACCGTCACACTTTTTCCTGACAAGCCAAATTTTCTCTTTAAGTTGTGAAACCCAACCATGGCATATAACATTGTGTGCTCGGGGTTGGAGTTATGGTATAATGGTGCTGCGGCTGCTACTTTTAACCGTATATAATCCCTATCTTTGTCAGTATCATTGCAAACATGATCCTCACAGACTAAATCATTCCCTCTACTATCTTGCTTTTCTTGTGTTGCGTGCACTTCGTACGTATCATTAATAAGATCGTTTAACCTAGCATGTACTAATAGGTCACCATTTGTGTGAACCGTTTCATTTACAAGTATTCTTATGGAATATACTTAAATTCTCTCTCCCCGTGGAAATGCCAAAATGTTTAGTCAGCTTGCATACCCCAATGAAACAAATGTACTTTTACATCTACTCCTTTCAAATGTTTACCATTTTTACCACGATTGTACGGGCATGGAATAATATCAATTTCGAGATTCTTCATTGCATAATTCACAAAGTCTTTAACCCCATTAACGTATACTTTCCCCACTCTACAACTTTCACCCATCCACTCTTTATATTATGGAAACCCCATTAATTCTACAATACAAACAAATAGAAACTCAGTAAATTATATAACTAAATGAATATTCATATATGCTTAGCACAAGTATTTTAGTTATTACATGAATGGGTTCCATATTCCCCCAAATTAAAGAAAACCCATAATTGAAGAAAACTTAGCGCTTCCCATTAAAGTTAGCATAACTATTGACGAAACAAACATTAAATGTTATGAAATAAAACATTATGTGCTATGAAATCAACCACAATTACATCCTCAAATTGTTCAAAATTCAAACAAAATCATGTAATATGTTTAAAGCATAAAAAAATGTATTTGTTTACATATATAGAAATAGATTCAAAATGTATTTCTTCTACCCCCCCTCCCCCTCTACACACATGTAATTCTTCACCGACTCAGGATTTTGACTCATTTTGTGCAACACAGTAACGTATATGCATTGGTTCATATTTGGGGTCCACTAATTCATTCAAAACATAAACTAATGCAGACACGACACGTTACTGTATTGCAAAAAGGGAGATGAAATTTTGAATCTACATAGAATTACACGATTTTCATATTGGTGTTGGAGTTGTCATTTTCAAAAACGCTAGTATTATAACACATTACTTTGCATAGTGAAATCAATAATTATTAAACCACTAATAATATAAAGAAGAATGGATGTTTATCTAAATCTAACACCGACGTTAATAAATGTTCTAATTCGTTAATAATTACAGAATTCACAAACAGATACTCACAAATAATATAAAGAAGAAACATTCGATGAAAACAACACACACATTAAAAGCTCACAAATAAAAAACCGATAGCGGGTACTCACAAACAAATACCCACAAATAAAAAACCGATAGCTGAATATTAGGTTCATTTCACAAATAAAAAATCGAAGAAAGTTTATCCTTAATACATATTTGTTTTCATTTCACAAATAAAAAATCGAAGAAAGTTTATCCGTAATACATATTTTTTTTCATTTCACAAATAAAAAATCGAAGAAACAGTTGTTTTCATTTCAGAGTTGTTTTCATTTCAGAATGAAAACAACAAAATAAAAACTACGAAACTACGAATCAAGATTTATACCTGAAGATTGATACCTGAATAGAAACTACGAAACTACGAATCAAGATTGATACGTGAAGATTGGTTCTTCTCACAAAACTTCACAGCAAAACAAAATGAAGAGGGAAAAAAGAGAGAGCGACGGGAGTGTAAAAAGAGAGAGAGAGGAGAAAGAAGAGGGAAATAAAAGTTGGGTAAAAAATTTTGTGACTGCCCATAGCGGTTACAAACTAAATATTAGGCCAAAATTTGTGATTGCTAAAAGGGGTTACAAATTTATGACTGCCAATAGACTAAAATTTGTAACTACGGAGAGCGGTTACAAATTTATGACTGTCGATAGCAGTCACAAATTTAGTATTAGACCAAAGTTGGTGATTTTTCTTAGTAGTTATAAATTTGTGACTGCTGGTAAGAGTCATAACCTAGCCCTACTGATACATCTGTGACTGCTTGTGACAGTTATAAATTTCTGACTACTTATAGGAGTCACAAATTAATTATATGGTAATATTTGTGACTCCCATTAGTGGTGACAAACTAATTGACTCAAATTTTTTATTACCCATTGATTTTATCACCCATAATGGGAGTTACAAATAATTTTGAGACTGCTCCCAGGAGTGACAAGTTTGTCACCCACATTGGCAGTCACAAAAAGACAGTCACAAAATTAGCATTTTGGTACAGTGACGAATTGGTGAGTGATCTTGAAGAGATTACTAATGTTATTGTAGTCATAACTCAAAATTTTCCATTTTTGAAAAAATAAATTATTTGTCATATTTTATATATCAATCATTGTATGTAATTTTTCTCATTAAATGGTTTCTCTAATATTCATGTTATGTATTATTTGGGATTGACCAAAAGGTTCAATATAATGTTTTTGAATATTAGATGTATGATTAAGGGTTTGACAACAATAGTTTCGGTAAATTGAATTATTGTGTATAATCTATATTTGATTGTCGAAAGGTCCTAATATAATTTTGAGTTAATATTCTGAAACTAATATTTATATGAAGTTAAATTAAGAAGAAACTGTCTTAATTTATAGTCATAAATATTAGATTATTGTGCATGCATCTATATTTGGACCGTTGATTATCAATTAGTTTTGCGCCTAATATTATTTGGGGTATTGATTTTTATATACATTGCGTAATATGTGTGTGCATGTATTTTCCATGAAAGTAAAATTTTTGCACAATATATGAATTAAATATTTAAGCGCAATTAATGATAAATCAATATAGGACATCTCTTAATGCAACCAACTGAATTAATTGGTATATTTTTGTAATCACAAACGAGAAAAATTCATAATATGACATTTTGGGTACCAAATTTTTATGAGCAAATTAGAATTGGGTTTGGTTCCCTTATTGTGATTTTCTTTTGCAACAATTTTAATTATGTCTTTAAATATGCTTATTTTATAAAACTGTAAATCTGAATATTTTGAGACATTTTTAGTAACTGTTTTCTTATGTCTCTAATAAGCAATAATTGAGATTAAAATTATCAACTTACCCAATATTAATGAATTTTTTTTATGTCAATCCAAAAGGATTTAATGATTAAAAATCACTATTTTTGTAGTGCTGAATGTTGTTTTGAGTATTTAAGCACTTTTAAGCTCTCAAAACCTTAAATTTGTTGTATTTGGTAATAATCTTGACAACTATTTTTTTCTCCATTTTTTTTTTAATTTCTCTTGTTAGGGAGATTATTTTTAAGTGTTTTCATATAGTTGTTACTCAAAATTTTAATTATTGGAAATTATGGATTTCTCCATTTTTGTATCTTCATAAATATATCAGTTATCTTATCTTATTTGGATGTCATAATATTTTCGGTATATACCAAATATTGTTATGACTATTATAGTTATAGTTAAGGTTTTGATTTTAATATTTATATTATATTATATTATATTATATTATATTAGGTGTTCATTAAAGTGCCCTAATCTATAATTATAAATATTAAATTATTATGTATAATTTTTCTGCCAGTGAGTCCAAATATAACGATGAATGTTAGATTGTTGATGCAATAATGTTGTAGCTTGTTCATTGTACCAAAGGATAATTTTGATTATCCAATGAACACTAAAGAACAATTTTTTTCACATCAACTTAACCTCGAAGGATTTAAGTATTTTCTTAAAACTAATATTTGCGTAGAATTTTATTCGGTGTTGAAAATTATAAATATTATATTAATGTGTATACGCTTAATATGCACAATATGAGTAAAGCAATATTAGAAGCATGACCTATAGTTTTCTTATTAGCATTTATATCACGATTAGATTGTGATTCCACCAAAGTGGTCTAGTATAATAAACTGTAAATGTTGAATTGAATTTATGATAACATGTAATACTATATTTAGGCATGCCTTAAGATTTTTGTCTCAGTATTTATATCGCGATTAGGTTACGATTCAACCAAAGTTGTCTAATCTAATAAATTATAAATGCTGAATTTTGTGATAACATTCAAATACTATGTTTTGGTTGCTCCAAAGTGTCCAAATATGGTTTTGGGTTCTCCGATTATTAATGATTTCATTATGATTAAGCTATTGTGTTTAGTTGCTCCAAAGAGGTCGGTTATAATGGTGAAGTTAATATTAAAGGGAATATGCTTGTTTATTAAGGTTGGTATCGGTTGCTCCAAAGAGTCCATAACCTTCCTTAATTTTTAATTTGTTGAAAACATTAGTGATTGTTGAAATTATTATACAATCCATAAAATAATTTAATATTCCTATAATGGATAGTTTGGTAGCTGCCAAAGAATGCTTGGGAATATTAAACTTAAAGATAAAAGTTGTTGTAATAACTTATTATGATTATATATGTGAAGACATTAATGAAGTATATTTTATTTATTTCGTCAAGCAAGATAATTTTCCAAAGGAAATTTATTTTGAGTTAATGAAATAAACATGAAGAGATTATGCAATTAGGTGGTGAAAAGTTATCCTAAATAGCATGTTCATCTAAATTACATAACATGGTACCCAATAAAGTCATATATACAAATATTCAAAGTTAGTACGAAAGAATGTCCACATTTATAAAATGTTATTAATGTACGTGTTCTCAACACATAGCATTAATGTAGTGAGCTATTTATTTCATTAATTTTATATTACTTCATTTCTCTAAAACTGCATGTTTATCCCTTTAATGTTCTTGAGACTTACTTCTTATAATGGAATAAAGAAGCTAAGTTTCACCTAAAATTTCTAAATCGCTATAATTCAATTTTACTTGAGGATCTCACTATTAATGAATTAGTGCGTGAAACTCTTTTAAAACCTTGAAGAATTATTAAATGGATTAAGCATAGAGTTTATACAAAATCTCATAATATTAGAGAATAAAATGAGTACCCATTATATAATATACATACTTTAAGCTTTATTATGTGAATTATAATATATCATTTAATATGAATGAAATAATTTGTTTTATTTTTCAAAAATTAGAGTGCTACGAAACATAGTTCTAAATCGATATGAGGATGCTTACGAGACAAACCATAAAACAAACGATAAATTCTTGTATTCCTTTTCTTATGTTATTTTGTAATCACTTCAAAACCCCGCAGTGACCTTTCAAAATATTTTTCTCGAGTATATAAAACATCTTTATGTTTATATGAGAATGTATTTTTCTTAATTATGTTATTCTCATTTGTGGTTTGCAAAATTATTTTTATGAAACTTTTTCTGATCCTATATCATAATGTTAAACTTCAAAGTAGATTTTTGATATTGTGGCTCTTTTAAATCTAAACTTACTTTGATGATTTAATATATTAGATTATCTATGGATTGTCACTTATGAATCTTGACACACGCGTTTGAGCTCTTAAGATTTTACAATTTTAAAATAATCTATGTGGCCCAAGTAGGAGATTATAGTCCTTGGATAGTGAAACTATATAGATCATGTCGTTATAAAATAACAAATCAAATGAAACAAGTCGATATTGCCATAATATTTGTTCACACAAAAATGAATGTATTTGGTTAAAAGTATATTATACAAATTCCACTTTACTTACCCAATTTGATATGCCCACATGATTGGGAATGTCTAGTACATGCATGGATTTAGAATCCACTAAAAGAATTGGAATTTATAATTATGTCTACACTCGAAAGAGGGTGCATTAATTACTCTCGAAATCAAAAATATTAAATGTCAAATTCTTTAAAGAATGGTGAGATTAGTGGGAGTATCAAACCACCTAATGTGGTAATAAAAGAAGTTAAGATACTCAAGTCACTACTTAAACATCCAAAGTAATTGTTGGTTAGTGAACATGAATAGTTTTAAGAAAATCTTAAATGAGTTTTCTATTTTGACTGATTGTGAGATTTATCACAAGAATGAGAATTTGACAGGGGAGTGAGAAAATATTTGATTTTGATAATCAACGATATAAAGCTAGACTTATGATTAAAGTTTTCATTACGAATAGACAAAGGGGCATAAATAAATATTTTCACCTATATCTTAGAATATTAAAATTTTATAGCTTTAGTATCTCCTTTTGAGTAAGAGTTACATTTAGTGTGAAAACTTATGAGAGTTTAAGAAAAAACCTGTAGAAGTTGAGAAATCACTATATAAACTTATGTCAGTTTCTTATTAATGGTATTTTAAGAATACTTTATGTATTTTTATTAAGTATATATATATACCTTGAAGTTAGTGAGAGTAAATTTATATATTTCTTGAATTTCTCTTAATAATGAATGATAGATTAGAGAAATAAAATAGTTTGAGAATATGAATTAATGAGATGCTTAAAATATTTTATGCTCACATTTATGATAATTGTTCTCTCTTGATTAAGTAGGTTTGTGACCAATATTATGAAAAATTGAAAACATTTAAATATTGTATGTAGTATGCTTTGGGGATACAAATTATGGATTATGGATTATGGCTGGGAAACTTTTTATTTTGGGACTTGGAGTTGTCGACACTATTACCAAGTTGCTGAAATATTATGATAATGTCGTTGCAATCTTCATCATAAAGAATTGATAGGTATTTTAAATAACCTAGGAACATTAGGATATAATACCTATATATGAACGAATAAGTTCAGAAATAAAAAGTATCAGTTGAACACATTAATATAAGTGTTAACATAGCATATCCACTAATAAATGGGCTATCACCAAAGAGAATTTAATAAACATGGTTAAGATATGAGTCTTTCATGTAGACAATTAAGTATGAGTGTTAGTGGATTGTTTGGTTCTTATATTTTGACAATATACTTGATATCGATTAAAGTGTATTCTGAACATTTCAATTTCTGTCTTGCAATATAGGTTTGCATGCATGTGAATTGATTAATGTGACAGAAATAGTCTTTTATATAAGACATTATTGGAACATTATTGAATAACCCGATTATAGACCTTGTTGGATGAATTATTACTGTTGTGGTACATGGAAGCGATCATGCTCTTCAATTAGTTTGTGAGCTCCATGACCCGCATTAATGGTTTGTTTGATTAAGGTATTTATGAAAAGTCATGTAAGGATGACTAAAAGATTATTGCTCGCCATATGATAATTATGGACCAAGTGGAAGAATATTAGAATTATTTTAAAGAATAATTCTACATAATATGATCCATAATTAGATTAATACTAAAAGTCTCATTGGTTAACAAAATCTTACTCCAAATACCAAGAGTCAAAATGTCTCTTGGTTATTTACCTTGATGGACGGTTAATATTGAGTGACTGTTGGAGATTTGGGTCATGTCCTTGCCTATAAATAAGTGACAGATTTCCATCATTCAAACACATGAAAAGACAAAATAATGTAATTATAGGATAAGGGAGAGAAATCTAATGACTCAAATTTGTGTTTATTTTAGAATACTATTTTGTCTATAGAAGAAGATCCAACCAATGGAACGTGATGAAATTGGAGTATATTCTTTCCGTACACAAGAGGAACTCTTGGTCCGAAATTCAATCTAACCGGATGTGTCTAAGGTCGACTGCTCCGTCAATCTTTCCATTTGTGATATGATTGGGGTATGTCATTATAATATCATTTTGTATTCCTCATAATAATTGTATGTAATAATCATGTTGATCTAAGATCCTAATGCTAAATGTATAATACATAACATTTGTATTATTAAAGAACAAATAACATATCGAATTGGATATTCATATGTTAAATTTCTATATCCATATAAAATTATGGATTTTGTGTTCTTTAATTTATGTTTACAAATGATATAGCTCCAATATGCATTTTGACAACTTTATCATCATCTCAAATGCAATGTAAATGACGATGTTGTCATCTTTGAAGAAGCTTGTGACATGAACAAAGTTGAGATACCACCATATTATAGAATTTAATCTTCATAACATACCTTTTTGCCCCATTTAAATACCTGAAGGGCAGACAATCATGTATGAAAACAACTCTTGTTAGAATTATTGCACAAGATATAACGGACTTGTGTCGCTTATGTCCATGTTGTAAGGGTATTCACTACAACAAGTAATTGCATATGTACATGAATAGTCCAAAATTTATTAAGCGCATGGGTAGAGAATTGTATATGTCATTTGAAATGCCTCTGAGCAATTGAATCTATTTTGATCCGAATCGCGAGATTAATTTATAAATCATCACCTCAACATTGTACTCAAAAGGAAATGATATATATATTTCATCCATCTTTTATTTTCAATATGATATATCTGGTATATATATATATTTCATCCATATTTTATTTTCAATATGGTATATCTGGTAAAAATAAATTAATGCACCAATGACATCCAATTTTAGACGGAAAACGCTAGTCAATAATTTTAACTGATATTTTATGTGTAATTTACTCAAATATCCTCACTTATGAAAAAATGAAAGAAGAGAACTTCTGACTTTAAACATATTAATATCTATATTATTATCTATATTGTATATACTAGCATATACCCTGCTCCATCTGCAAGCGATAATGGTTAATAGGCCATCTATCTAAATTAAGTGATTAATTTCATTACACTCACATAAAGATATTATTTAATTATATGGAAATGAGCTATATAGTCATATAGTATATGTCTAAGAAAAAGTTACAAAAGTTTATTATAGTCAATATGTTGTATTGAAGAGAACCAAAAATATAATAAACATTCAAATGATCAAATGTCTTCAGTTTTCCACACAACTATGTGCTCCCTCAATCCTTGATGTCCATTCATTTGCTCCAGCAAATTAATGACATTTAGTTATAAAATATTCCTATTTTTATAGAGTAAGTTACTTTTACAAAGCCTACGAACCGACATTTCAGGGAACCCCTATAAAAAAAATTAGCTCAAAATGAATTGTTTGACTATTTTTAAAAAATCAGTCAAACATAGGTCAACTTTTAAGAGCTTTAAAAACTAAAAATTGCCCCGGGACCCAATCAACACCTTTGGGTATATTATTTTGACTAGTTCGACCATTTTGGAGTCATTCGTGACTTCAAAATCATCATCTGAGTCACTTAAAAGAATTATTCTATCTCGACCTCAATTTATTCTACACGCGACTCCCGGTTGAGATAAACCCATTTACGCCAATCTCACTCGCTATGACACTATATAATATCCATAAATTATTTACCATCCGCTTTGTAAATTTAACACATAATATTATTTCTTATCTCTCTCTCTTGATTAATATTTAATAACCACATATTTATTTAATCCAATTAAATTACTTCACTCGCGTAATTTAAAATAAAAAGAATAATTTACCAAATTAATTAAATTCCAAGTACGCAAAAATACAAGGTATTACATACTTCCCCCCTTATAGGGAATTTCGTTCCCAAAATTAGGTCATACTTGCGGCGAAGAACTCTGGATACTGTTCTCGCATGTCATCCTCCCACTCCCATGTGAACTCATCAACACTGTGGTGTCCCCACTGAACTCTGACTAACGTACCACCTTAGACCGCAACATACGCTCACTATGATCCATAGTAGCCATGGATCTCTCCTCATACGAGACATTTGGTTGCAAATCAATCTCCCCGAGTGGAACGTCCCCATTGAAAAAAATATACCGAATAAATATTTTTCCATTTTTTTTAAATCCAGGAAATGGTTCTTATATGTTCAAATCCTCCGTAGTCATACAAATATGTAGATGACAAAATTGATAGGAGAACATATCACTTAGCTCAAATATACATGTGAAGTTAAAGTTCAAAAGATCTTGTGCATGTGTGATTTGAGGCATATAAAAAGAGAATACATTAAGCAAGTCAAGTTCAAAACTATTCCATGCAAGCATGATAAATGATACATTAAAGATTGAAAATCTTAGCTAGAAGTTCTAGCCACATGGAAGCGGGGACGATATTGGATTCAAACACACGTATATGCCACAAAAAATGTGTAAAACTAAAGTACACAGAAAAATCTTTGAGTTTTTTTTTTAAACAAACACAAAGACAACCCAAAAGATAAACAAAAATCTTTTTGTATTTTTTTAACTAAGAAATAATAAATAAAAATTCAATACAAAAGATACCAAAGTGTGTGTCTTATTAGATGCGTTTAACTCCCCATAGGATTTTTTATTTTGGTTTTGTCCCGGAATAGCCAAAGGTGGAGATTTTAAGGACAAATTTCTAATTTAGTCAATTTGTTAGTATTGGCTTAATTCCAGATATAACTATTTGGGTCGTAGGATAGAAGTTTATGACCTTAAAGCCTATGACATTTGAGTTGAAGACGTAGCGACCAAGACTAATTTTAAGAGATCATCATTGCTAGTTTTCATTCCATGTTTATCGTCATTAACCTTTCAATTTTTCTTAAGTCTCTAAAGTTATGAATGCATATGATATATATTAAGCCTTGGAATTTTTTTAGGTGTTAGTACTTTTGTTAAAAAAAAAATTGAATTCATACTATCAAAAGATTTTATTCTCGAACACCTTTCCGTAGAAAAATCATAACTAATTAAAAAATTAGGAAAATATGAAACTGCGTGACCACGCGTTCATATCAAAAAATTTAGAATCATAGCCTGAAATCTCGTTTAAAAGCTCGCTCAAAGGAGATTTCAAACGAGATATTTCTTTTCCTTATGAATTCTCGTTTGAAATGTCATTCGAACGACTTCGGTATATCGTTTGAACGAGATTGGAGTTCGAGCAGTTTTTTATAGTTTTTCAGAAACCTTCCTACTTTACCACTTATTTCTTACCTACTTTTAATAGTACGAGAATAACATTTTTTAAATGACGTTTTTAAATTTTCTAAGTGCTCTCGAGAGACAAAAACCTTTCCTTAAAAGTCGTGTTAGTGTTTGTTAACCAAATGATTTAATTTCAAGAACAAAACAAAGTTTTACACCCAATTGTTTATATGATCCAAGTTTCATTATACCATATGTTTTGAGATCATCATTTTGGCACAGTGTTTCATTCTCTACCCCAAAAGAGAAATTTTCCTACGGAGGATTTCCTTTTGGTGATTTGTGGTGTGCATACAGAGGAGGGCTTCGTGTGTGGTTGATGGTTGATTTTCCTCATTGGTGGATTTCAAAAAGACGATGGATTCCGGAGTTGTCGACTAGACGGAGGTAGAAGAACGAAGAAGCGTTGAGGCTTAAGAGGGAGTTAAATCGAGGAAGTAAGTCTTTTTTCGTGTCTTTTGTAAAACCATACTTAGTGGACTTGTGGCTGGGACATCCGAGGTTTTTTTCGTTGTGGGTTTTCCTCATACATAGCGGTCTTGTGGTTGTGTGTTTATTTTATCTTGCATATGGGTGAAAGCGGTACGGGTTTTTATCGTACCGTACCGTTTTGGCCCCCAAAAAAATGATCTTGGTTTCATATATTAAAATACCAGAAACTAGTCTTACCGAAACCGAAATTACCATAAAAAATTTAGTTGATTTTGGTTTTAATATTTAAAAAACCGATTAACCGAAATTACTGTACCGAATTTACTGAAACCAGGAAAAATCGTACCGAAATTACCATACCGTACCAAATTTATCGAAACTAAAAAAAGTTAGTTTTGGTTTTGGTTTTGGTTTTGGTTTTGGTTTTGGTTTTAATATTTAAAACCAAAAATTAGAAAAAATCATACCGTACCGAATTTATCGAAACCAAAAATTAGAAAAAATCAGAATTTACCGAAACCAGAAAAAAACCAGAAGAAACTAGAAAAAACCAGAATTTACCGAAACAAAAAAAAGCCAAAATTACCGAAAAAACCAAAATACCAGCCGGTTTGGTTTTGGTATTGATTTTTGTGTACCGGGTGGTAAACTGGTACGGTTTGGTTTTACCATCTAGAGTTTGGTTTTAGTATTGGTATCTACTATTTACCGACCAAACCGTACCGCTTACACCCCTAATCTTGCAAAATCACGTAGATGCATGCCTAGGTTTAAAAATTTTGATTTAATCAAAACTTTTGTGTTAATTGGTGCTAGCGTAAATTTGGGTAATTTTAATTTAATTCAAGTCAACTAATTTAATTTGGAAATATTCATGCTTTGTTTGTTTGGCATAGTTAGAACTTGAATGATTCTTGTTTTAGTGGAAATTTAAATATATGTTTAGTTTAATTTTATTTGATTTTGAAGAAATTAAAATTTGTGAACCATCCCATTTGTGAATTTAAAAAAATTGTGGTATCAATTGCATATCTTACAATTAATAGGAAATCGTCGCTTTCATAGATTTTAGATATAAAATATAGTCCAAATAAAATACCCATATGAATTAGAGACTTTGTAAATTTAGGACTTATAATAATATAGATTATTGAAAAAGACAACAAAATTGTCTTTTACACTTTTAGTCCCTATTTTTGGTGACCACATACATTAATATCGTTGGTGAGGACTCATCCAATGATTTAAAAATAGGAAATAAAAGTGTAAATGAAATATTTGTTATCCTATTTCTATAATCCATATTATTACAAGTCCTAGAAATGTATTATCTATATAAATTATGTCGGTCATCGTGTAGAAACGTGATTTTATCTTAACCACTCATGTACATTTCATGGAAGGGTATTATTACTGTCAACACCGTGAATTTTTTTCAAACCAACTTAGGTTACTTACTAAATAGTAAGGCTCTGGGTGGAGTTGAAATTACTTTAAGACACTTGATGTAATCATTGCAATAAACACTCTTAACGGACTATTAGTAACCAACATAAAATCCAAGTCTCAAAAACCTAACAAACATTTCATCATTTGGAAGACAATTACCCAACACTACATTATCATATTCAATGTATTAAGTAGAAAATATTGCTAAAAAGAAATTTGAGAAACTCATTTTGTTTACTTTATTGACTTTTGCCCAATGATAGAAGTTTCTTCTCGACACTAAACATAATTTTAATTAAGCATTGAACAAAAATCAATCGCCAAAGTTCAGGTAATAGTTATTCACACAACAGTCTTTTGAGCTTTTACACGTCACGTCCCATATCTTTGCTATATATATAATATTGCTCTTGTGCAGACTTTTTTGCATTTTTATAGTGCGAAATGTACATGTGTCACCTAGCGGTGAGCTTAGAAATTATCATCTAAATTATAGGCACACTCTCACTGTACATGTGTTACCTAGCAGTGAGCATAAAAATTTTCGACTAAATTATAGGCACACGTTGCGAACAGGTTCTCACAAGAGCAATACTATATGTTTTACTGTTCCAATGAATAAACGGTCGAGATCGAATTTTTTTGGGTGATCTAAGGGTCTGAGGTTGTGCCATGTCACCACTTATGCATTGTGACATGGAAGAATTAGAAAGTTGAATATTGTTACCTTTTTTTACTTTTACAAACTTACCCCTCTATTTTTGGCTTCCCCCTCTTTTCTTCCTTATCAAACTTTCACTTTAATTCAAATATTTGGATATTTTGGTAACACTCTAATTATGAAAGAACTACTTTAATATTTGTACTCTCTCTCTCATTTCTCACCCACCTCAATAGCATTTCTCTCTCTCTCTCTCTCTCTCTCTCTCTCTCTCTTTCTCTCTATCTCTCTCTTCTCTCCCACGCCATCACTATCTCACTACTCCCCTTATCCCTTTTCTCACCCACGCTCCCCTATCCAGCGGTGACTTCAAAAATTTGGGGGTGTGTGGCTAGTGGGTTGCAGATGAAGGGTTCTGCCCTCCTCATCAGATTTTGGTGGTTCTTAAGATGGAGGTGGGCTACTGGTAGGATTCCGACCATCCAAGAGGTTGCTACCAGCGAGGTACACATCTCGAAATTCATTTGAACGAGGAACTTTTGAGGTTTGCACTCTGATTTTTTTAAAATTAGCTGTCTGTTAATTCTGTTAGTTTTCTGTTTCTCTAAATCTGACTATTATGAGATCTTAATGTTATGGAAGGTGATGTTTGTAATTTCTCTTCTGTTGGTACTGATTTTTGGGTACCCGTGTCACTTTTTATGGCATGTCTACTATCATGGGGGTAGTCCTTGCCCCAAACATCCCACAAAATATTGATAAGATTTTCTATTCAGTGGGTAAATCTTCTTTTCTTAACAAAGATATGGGTCATGCTACTGTCATGTATTTTCTCTTCAGTTGCGCCTCTTGTCACACTACAACCTGCTCCACTAATCTTTATAGTCCCTAAGAGAAAAGGTAACGCACGACTCGAGGTAAAGAATCTGAGTTTAATTTGAAAATTAACTCTCTTTATTGTCTTCCCATACCACATCCTCACCCCTCTCTCCTATACTCAGTTCTATACGAAAATAACCCATATCTTATAGGACCTCCTCACTCTTCTCTCTCATACCCAGTTTTCTTTTGTCTTCTCATAGTGCCTCCTCACCCCGTATTAATTATGCATACTAAACGCCTTCGTTTCTTACATCTCTCATTTCAATTTTGTGTTTTTTGAGTTATGATGTTTTGTAATGAAAGTTTTTTTTGTTTTGTTTGGCATATCTCAACAGGTTCTCAATAGGGTTTCCATTTTGGTTTTGTAAGGAAGATGAGTTATTCGATGTTCATTTTACTATGCAAGTGTCTCTACTGCTGAAAACAAACATCAACGGTGAATTCTAAAATTTTGTTCTATTACTAATATATTTTGCTCTTATACTTTGTGATAAATTTTACTCCCCTTTGGTAATAGTTAAAAGAAAATACACATTCATTTGTATAATAGTTCAAAGAAAATATATTTGTTCCACTTTAATAAAACCCAGCATGTGATGACAGCATATACCATTTTGTGAGCAACTCCTCTTTCTTTTGATAAAAGAAAATAGGGACAGAGGTATCAAACGAGTCTTACTTTCCAACTTAATTTGATATAACCAGTAAGAAAGGTATTTTATCTCACATAAAGACTATTTTTTTAGATCTCACGTTATTCTATTTTGAGACCTCACATTGTTTTTTAAAAGATTTGTAATACTTGGATTCATCTTCGTCTATTCTTTTAATAAAATTGTATCTTTGCAAAAAAAATAGTATTTACAACTGTTTTTAACAAAAAAAAAAATTGTACTTACAAAAACACTTAAACAAAATCTTTATTTTAATAAAACAATATTCATAACCCGCTTTGTACGGTAGAAGTGGGTGAAAGGCTGTTAGATAACTTCCCCACGCATGAGATGGGATTAGGGATATTATGTCCACTTTTTCCATTGTTCACATGGATCCGAATTAAAAAAGGAAATATTGTTTCCATTTGTGTCACATTCCAATGTTATTTAGATTCGTGCTTAGAATATAATGCAAGATTGCATATTTCTTTTGGATTTATATCATTTGGAGTTTGATTCATTTGTATCTTATATTTTTTCACTTTCACTGCGTATGTCTAAACCTCATGCCATATATGACTATCGTGACAGACAAAATAGTTTTAAAATATGTTTTCAATTAACGTACAAATAAATTGTAGTTGATATTTTCATTATTTTTTAATAATTTTTTAAATCCTACACTTTAAAAAAACAACTAAATAAAACCTCGTACGTTTTAAATATACATATATGAACAGTTTATTATAAAAAAATTAAAATTTTTATACAAGATTTTGTAACAAATTTCGAAATACTGCTCGTTTAAAAATATTGTACGTTATTTGGAAAAAAATTTAAATTTTTTTTATTTAAAAAGCGTATAATATTTTCAAAGTTTTTAATATGTAAAGAAGATTTTTTAGTTTTTTTAAGAAAATAATTTTTTAAACATTATTCTTCGCAAAACGTTTTTAAATTTTAGTGAACTAATTTTTTTATAAAAAATTCAATTTTTTTTTAAATAGTTTTGAAATAAAACAACTTTATTTTTAATTTTATACAACAATTTTTTTAATCTTATAAAAATGTTTTTCATATTTTCTAAAATAGTTTTTTTTAAACAAAGTAATAAAAGACTCTCTTTTACTAATATTTTTGCAATTATAAAGAAAATAATAAAAAAAATTCTTATATTATTATAATTTTGACCAATTCGACTCTCATGTTCGAGTGTGTGGTCCAAACACCAGTCAATAAGGGAGCGACAAATTAGTAACCTGTAACACCCCGTAATTTTGAGAATTTAATATTTTATTATTTTTGGGAGATATAAAAATATTTAAATTGGATAAAGTTAAATTTTTGATTTGGAAAATTTATTTGAGTGGAAAGAATTATTTATAATTGGCGACTTTAAGGTAAATTGTTCGAATTAATGTGTGTCGCATTTTGAAGTCGAAATTTAAAAATGTTATAAAGTATTTCGGATGACAATTCTGAGTGCGCGGTTGAGTCTGGATGGGTCGAGATAGTCAGAAAAGAGTACTTGTGGGTAGTAATCGGGTCTCGAGAAATTTTTGGGCATCGCCGAGCCCACACAGGGTGATTCGGGGCATTTTAATTAGGCCCAAGTGGCCAAAAACGGGATTAAGGAATTTTAACCTAATTGAGGGACTTATTGAACGATAGTTAACAATTCTAAACCGAGGGTTTGAGAGAGACACGGAGGAAACAAATGTAGAAGAAAATTTGGAACCTTTTTGGAGACAAATCGAGGGACAAAGTGAGGGTTCATCATCAAACCATTCTCTATAACAACGAATCAGACTCTACGAACTATTCCAGTAAAGTGGTTAATTGTTGTAATTCGTAAAATAGATATAATCAATTCATATCATGATGAGTGTAATTGATAATGGTATTTGGGTAGGGTTATCACGTGCAAAAAAAAATGTTTTGTCGAATTTAACACTGCTACATTTGAAATCGACATTTATGATGCAACAATGGTTTAAGATTTTTAGAATCGGAACACTGTTAGAACCCAGTTCTGATTATGGTTAACTTCAAATTTAGGGATTGAACTTGAGAGAAATCTAGGGTTGAACTCGTGAAAACCCAACTCGTGAGTAAACGATTTGTGGTAATAATAAAGGGTATTTATGATTGTCTCCATGTCGTAAATCAGTTTAATAGAGGGTTTAAAGGTTATCTCATTGGATCAAAGGTTAGATTAGGAAAAACAGAGCTTGAGAGCTCGTCAATGGTGGAATTCAATAGGGGAAGAAGAGCTGACACGGAATGATCGATCGATCGATTAAAGGCCATCGATCGATCGACGATGGGAACACTTTGGATGGTCGGGTAGTTTGTTGTTTGCGCCCTTGTTTTCTTTTTGGATTTTTGGGTGTAATTTTATTTAGTGAAAAATTATAGAGAAATAAATAGCTAGGGGCTCAAAAGATGGCTATTAGGAATTTATAATTTAAGCAAAGGGTTGGGACTTAAAGTAAGAATTTTGGGCAAAATATATTCAATTTAAGTATGAGTCGAGCGAATGAGCCCAAGGGTATTAGCGAGTGAAGCTAGGTTAGTTTATTTAGCAGGGAATTGAAACTAATTAAAGTAAGAGTCAAGTTATATACTTGGAAATTTTACGGGACGAAGAAATGTGTCCGGTATTATAGATTGGGTGACAGTACAATATTAAATTAATTGATGCATTAATTAATTAAACTAGAGTAGGACTGTAGACCCGGGAAGGTAATAAATTAATTAAAGAGAAAATTAATTAAATTGAGTAGGATCATAGACTCGGGAAGATACTGGCTAGTCTTACGGGTTTTAGTACACAGTAAAGCCGATATTTATATTATATATATATACGATGTGGTGATAATATATATATATATATATATATATATATATATATATATATATATAGAGAGAGAGAGAGAGAGAGAGAGAGAGAGAGAGCGGATCAAGTGAGGTCCCAATTTGAGGTCCCTGAATGAGGTCCATTTTTTTAAAATAGTAAAACAAATATTTTGGGGCTGATTTTTTTTGTATGTTTCTTAAACATTTCAGTAGGACCATAAAAAAATAATCAGCTCAAAATGAATTTTTATGCTATTTTAAAAAAATCGGTCAAATTGTGTCAATTTTTAAGTTGTTTTTAAGGTGTTAAAAACTGACAAAGTTTGACCGATTTTTTTAAAATAGTAAAAAAATTCATTTTGAGCTGATTATTTTTTTATGGTCCTACTGAAATATTTAAGAACCATACAAAAAAAATCAGCCCCAAAATATTTGTTTTACTATTTTAAAAAAATGGACCTCATTTAGGGACCTCAAACTCAGAGACCTCACTTGATCCGCTCTCTCTCTCTCTCTCTCTCTCTCTCTCTCTCTATATATATATATATATATATATATATATATATATATATATATATATATGTGTGTGTGTGTGTGTGTGTGTGTGTGTGTGTGTGTGTGTGTGTGTGTGTATGTGTGTGTGTGTGTGTGTGTGCTATTAAACACCAGGGACTAGATATTTATTTAAGTTATATACTCTAGTGCTATCAAAGGAGGTTGCGTGTTGTGGGTGAATCCCCTAGCTTGAGCAGTAGGGTGAGTATATCCCCAGGTCATAGCATCCGATATATGGATGAGGGGCGTTTCTCACTTTCAGGGAAGGAATATGACCACCTCTACTACGTTTATATTTTTGGGCCAGGTTGGTGAGCGATTCCAACTTGGATAACTAGGTTATGTGAACACACCTAGTGAGATAGCACTTTAGAGGGAATCATCCGGTGAGGGTATACTCGGAGGGATGGATATACATATGAATTATGTGTGGGTGTTTTAGTTAAGGTACGTATAAAATGAGATATAATATTATATGCGGGTCATAATACAATGTGTAGTGTACTTACTTTATATAACTTGTGTCACGGTTATATGATATTATTTAAAAGGAATTAATTAAGTTAATTGGCGAGATAAATTATAGCCCATAAATTATTATACTCAGGTAAGAGTAGTATGGAGAGGGGAGATTACACAAGGACTAGTTGGACGGGGTAGTACAACTAGGTGGGGTTAAGGTAACCATTAGGTGTGCACATTAGTGGAGGGGTGAGTATGTCCTAAAGAGAGTGCGACACTAACTTAAATATGAACCGCATTCATACATTTTATTTACTGTAGTTAATTCACTTGCGAAATATTTTCAAAATGTTTTGGGTTTTAACCCTTGCTATAAAACTATTTTCAAAACCTTTTAGGTGTCCAGCCACAGGGACGCTAGGATTGATGTTCTATTACAGGGACACAGAGTTGCGGCATATGTGGATGCTAGCAGGAGCTTGGATCAGATGCATTGTTCATCCTTTCCTAGAGTAGTAATCATCTATCAGTTTCTGTTTACTTAGGGCATGTTGCCCAGACTTTTCAGTTGTAGTTTTCAAATTTTTCTATTAAGTTGTTGGATGTTTGTTATTGGACTATTTTATATTAGTGGCCGATGGTTTATTCGGCAAGTAGTTAAATCATTTTTTAGTTGAATTATTTCAGTTGTGTGAATGGTTTATATTTATTTCCGCATGTACTGTTTTGTTTAATTAAAAAGTTAAAATTTGGCACCAGCTTTTGGGAATACTAGTTGGTTAGTAAGTTTTATTAAGTTTTCGACAGTGATGCTAAGAATGAACCAACTGGGATTCCTATTTTAATTTGGTGTAGGACTGATCACCCGGTATTTTATTAGGCGGGTTGTCATAGATGGTATCAGAGCATGAGGTTCTAGTGTTATTAGGATCTGTGTGGCTTTTTACATTTCGGCTTAGCGTTCTTTGATGTAGAACCCTATCATAGGATTGTTGTATTCTCATATGTATGCGCGTTTACATTCTTCTGCAAATTACTTTATATTTGAGGGTTAACTCATACGATTCGATTCTCATTTCAGATGTCGCCCATGAGAGATAGAGCCGATAGGGAAATAGGGGCAGATGAGACTAGAGAGGCTCATTAGGAGCCAAAGTTACCGCAGCAACTGCCAGAGATGATTTCGAATGCACGGGTAACTGAATTAGTGGCGCAGGTAGTTGAAGCAACTATGATCGCAATGGCAAGGTACTTTCCACGAGACCAGCCACAAGCATTAGTGGAATCAAAAGTTCAGGCCCACCCGGGGCCGTCGGGGTGGCAACAAGTAAGAGAGGTTTTTCAAAAAGGGCAGCCACCAGAGTTAAGAGGGGGTTAAGATGTGGTACTAGCGTGTCAGTGGAAGAGAGATATCCAGCATCACCTACGCATGGTAGATTGCAATGAGGTGCTGAAGAAAATGCTAGCCACTTTTAGGTTAGTGGGAGAAGCGCTACAGTGGTGGGAGTCAATCACCACAGTTTAGGAAAGGAATACATTAGCTATTGCAGAGTTTTGGGTGCAGTTCGACCACAAGTATTTTTCACCAGCAGTAAAGACCGAAATGAGGAGAAAATTCAGAGAGGTGACTCAGTGGGATCATTCAGTGGCGGACTACAAGGAAGAATTCACTCGTTTGGAAAATTTTGTACCGGATGAGGTAAGCGATGAAGAAAGAAAGAAAGAAAGGTTCATGGATGGGTAAGTCTGGAGGATCAAAAGGAATTTGATTGGTAATTCTGCATTAGTAGTTTATATAGACGTCGTTAATGCACCACTCCTGCACTGCCAAGAATATCTCTTCCACATGAAAGGAAACAGGAAGGGAGTGGAACCCAGCCAGTCTAATAAAGCAGGAGGGACCAGTACCAGTGGCATATCCCAGCAGCAGATATGGGGACATTAGAGGCAGGATTTTCGACAGGGGAATCAGGCCAAGCGATTTAGGTCTAGAAGCTATCGACAGGATGACCAGGACTTCCGACCAGGCCAGAAAAGAAGGGACCAGTGGAAGGGTGAATTTATTAGGAGGTGTTTTTTTTGTGGGGAAGCGGGACATATGAAGAGATATTATCTTAAGTGAGGCAGGGGTCTACTATAGGATGAGGTCCTGGATGTATAGATACTACAATAAGTCATGGGTGCGTTCGAGCAAGGGGAATCCGCTTAGGAACTCGAGGATAAGCCATTGTCGCTAGAGTATGGAGGTAATTATCTTTTATCCTATGGGCATGGGGTATGTTTTGGGTGACAGTGAGGGTGTCACAATATAAAATTATTTTTACTAGAATTAGTGAGTGAGTTGGATTTAGTGGGTGCGTTGGCTGTAGCAGTTATAGTATGTAGATAAAATGTTTTCGTGGGGTAGTAGAGTCCTATGGTGTTAGCCACGAGAGAGTGGAGATGCACACTGAGAGAAGGTTTGAATTATGCGATGGGTCACTACTTTCGAGAATTATGGGAGTAGGGTTGACGATTTTCCCAAATATCGACCGGATAGCGATGGATTTAAACTATTGTGGATAGTGGGGGGTAAGTTTTGGTGTTCGCGACACCAGGGTATGAATTTTACTAGGTATCACCTGAGAGGGCGTCTAGCATATATATATATATATATATGTGTGTGTGTGTGTGTGTGTGTGTGTGTGTTGTATTGCGTGGTGCGATAGACACATAATGAGGTCTTGTGTTCTCATATTTTATCCTAGTAAGTAGGGGTGTTTATTGAAGTGAATCAGGGTGGTTAGATTTATTTTCGAGCAGGGAGAGATAGCTCGGGGTTTATTTTGAGCAAGAACTAGTGATAGTAAGGGTGTGGTATTTTATGTTTTCTTTTGTAGCATAAGGGTAAGCGTGCATGCTTTTGTGTTAAGAGCAAGTATTTGGGGGTACGTGCTATGGACTGAGGGTCTAACGAATCTCAATGACCGATAATGTTAGGTAGTAGTGTATCGGGGGGTTCTTTATTTGGATTTCGCTTTGCGAGACGTCCCACCCATGAAACTTAGCGTAACGTTGGAAGTGGGGAGATGTTTGGTCGTTAGTACATGGGTTGGGTACCCCGACCATTATATATATATGTGGTATGACTACAGGTTAGAAGTTATATTATGGGTCACGGCTAGCATAGTCATGTAACTTTCGTGCGGTAAAGCACGGAGATAGGGTGTATGGGCAGACGGGTTAATTAAGGCAACTTTTGTGCGGTCAAGCACGGGTACAGGGTGTATGGGCACCTTGATTAATTAAAATGCATATTTGTGTAATTTATAGTTAGAAGCGGGAGAGATAGATATAGCGAGGTTAGAGGCACATGACTAGAGAGTGATATTTGACGCTTGGAGCACTAGGCTTATCTTGATTTCGAGGACGAAATATCTTTGTAAGGGGGGAGTATGTAACACCCCTTAATTTTGAGGATTTAATATTTAATTATTTTTGGGAGATATAAAAATATTTAAATTGGATAAAGTTAAAATTTTGATTTGGAGAATTTATTTGAGTGGGAAGAATTATTTATAATTGGCGACTTTAAGTTAAATTGTTCGAATAAATGTGTGTCACATTTTGAGGTCAAAATTTGAAAATGTTATAAAGTATTTCAGATGACAATTATGAGTGTGCGGTTGAGTCCGGATAGGTCAAGATAGTAAAAAAAGAGTATTCGGGGGTAGTAATCGGGTCTCGGGGCATTTTTGCACATAGTCGGGCCCACACGGGGTGATTGAGGCCATTTTAATTAGGACCATGTGGCCAAAAACGAAATTAAGGGTTTTTAACCTAATTGAGGGACTTATTGAATGACATTTAACTATTCTAAACCTAGGGTTTGAGAGAGACACAGAGGAAACAAATCTAGAAGAAAATTGGGAACCTTTTTGGAGACAAATCGAGGGACAAAGTAAGGGTTCGTCATCAAACCATTCTATACAACAACGGATCAGACTCTACGAACAATTCCAGGTAACTGGTTAACTGTTGTGATTCATAAAATAGATGATAATCAATTCATATAGGGTTGAACTCGTAATCTAGAATCGGAACACTCGTGATTTTTATATCTCCCAAACACCAGGCAATAAGGGAGCGACAAATTAGTAACATGTAACACCCCGTAATTTCGAGGATTTAATATTTAACTATATTTGGGAGATATAAAAATATTTAAATTGGAGAAAGTTTTATTTTTGATTTGGAAAATTTATTTGAGTAGGACGAATTATTTATAATTGACGACTTTAAGTTAAATTGTTCGAATTAATGTGTATCGCATTTTGAAGTCGAAATTTGGAAATGTTATAAAGTATTTCGGATGACAATTCTGAGTGCGCGATTGAGTATGGATGGGTCGAGATAGTCAGAAAAGAGTACTTGTGGGTAGTAATCGGGTCTCGGGAAATTTTTGAGCATAGCCGAGCCCACACGGGGTGATTCGGGCCATTTTAATTAGGCCCATGTGGGCAAAAATGGGATGAAGGATTTTTAACCTAATTGAGGGACTTATTGAATGATAGTTAACAATTCTAAACCTAGGGTTTGAGAGAGACACAGAGGAAACAAATCTAGAAGAAAATTGGGAACCTTTTTGGAGACAAATCGAGGGACAAAGTGAGGGTTCATCATCAAACCATTTTCTACAAAAACGGATCAGACTCTACGAACAATTCTAGGAAAGTGGTTAACTGTTCTGATTCATAAAATATATATAATCAATTCATATCATGGTGAGTGTAATTGATAATGGTATTTGGGTAGTGTTATCACGTGCAAAAAAAAAATGTTTTGTCGAATTTAACACTGCTACATTTGAAATCGACATTTATGATGCAACAATGGTTTAAGATTTTTAGAATCGGAACACTATTAGAACCCAGTTCTGATTATGGTTAACTTCAAATTTAGGGATTGAACTTGAGAGAAATCTAGCGTTGAACTCGTGAAAACCCAACTCGTGAGTAAACGATTTGTGGTAGTGATACAGGGTATTTATGGTTGTACCCATGTCGTAAATCAATTTAATAGAGGGTTTAAAGGTTATCTCATTGGATCAAAGGCTGGATTAGGAAAAATAGAGCTTCATAGCTCGTCAATGGTGGAATTCAGTGGGGGAAGAAGAGCTGGCACAGAATGATCGATCGATCGATCAAAGGCCATCGATCGATCGATGGTGGGAACACTTTGGTAGGTCGTGCAGTTTGTTGTTTGCGCCCTTGTTTTCTTTTTTGATTTTTGAGTGTAATTTTATTAAGTGAAAAATTATAGAGAAATAAATAGCTAGGGGCTCAAAAGATGGCTATTATAAATTTATAATTTAAGCTAAGGGTTGAGACATAAAGTAAGAATTTTGGGCGAAATATATTCAATATAAGTATGGGTCGAGCGAATGAGCCCAGGGGTATTAGCAAGTTCATCTAGGTTAGTTTATTTAATGGGAAATTGAAACTAAATAAAGTAAGAGTCGGGTTATATACTTGGAAATTTTACGGGACGAAGAAATGTGTCCGATATTGTAAATTGGGGGACAATACAGTATTAAATTAATTGATGTGTTAATTAATTAAATTAGAGTCGAACTGTAGACTCGGGAAGGTAATAAATTAATTAAAGAGAAAATTATTTAAATTGAGTTCGACGAGAGACTCGGTACAGGCTAGTGTTATGGGTTTTAGTGCACGGTAAAGCCGTGATTTATATTATATATATATACAGTGTGGCGATAGTATATATATGTGTGTACTTTGTGTGTGTTATTAAATATCAGGGAATATATATTTATTTAAGTTATATACTCTAGTGCTATCAAGGGAGGTTGCGCGTTGTGGGTGAATCCCCTAGATTGAGGAGTAGGGTGAGTATATCCCCAGGTCATAGCGTCCAGTATATGGGTGAGGGGCTTATCTCACTTTCAGGGAAGGAATATGACAGCCTCCACTACGGTTATATTTTTGGGCCAAGTTGGTGAGCGATTCCAACATGGGTAACTTGGTTATGTGAGCACACCTAGTGAGATAGCACTTTAGAGAGAATCATTCGGTGAGGGTATACTCGGAGGGATGGATGTATATATGAACTATGTGTGGTTGTTTTATTAAAGGTATGTATATAATGTGATATAATATTATATGTGGGTCATAATACAATGTGTAATGTACTTACTTTATATAACTCGTGTCACGATTATATGATATTATTTAGAAGGAATTAATTAAGTTAATTGGTGAGATAAATTATAACCCATAAATTATTATATTCGGGTTAGAGTAGTATGGGAAGGGGAGATTACACCAGGACTAGTTGGACCGGGTATACAACTAGGTGGGGTTAAGGTAACCGTTAGGTATGCACATTAGTGGAGGGGTGAGTATGTCCTCAGGAGAGTGTGATACTAACTTAAATATTAAGCGCATTCATACATTTTATTTACTATAGTTAACTCAGTTGCGAAATATTTTATATATATGAGTGTGTGTGTGTAAAATATGAGAGGAGGGTGTTTTACTGTTCCAACGAATAAACGGTCGAGGTCGAATTTTTTTGGGCGATCTAAGGGTCTGAGGTTGTGCCATGTCACCACTTATGCATTGTGACATGGAAGAATTAGAAAGTTGAATATGGTTACCTTTTTTTACTTTTACAAACTTACCCCTCTATTTTTGGCTTCCCCCTATTTTCTTCCTTATCAAACTTTCACTTTAATTCAAATATTTGGATATTTTGGTAACACTCTAATTATGAAAGAACTACTTTAATATTTGTACTCTCTCTCTCATTTCTCACCCACCTCAATAGCATTTCTCTCTCTCTCTCTCTCTCTCTCTCTCTCTCTCTCTCTCTCTCTCTCTCTCTCTCTCTCTCCCACGCCATCACTATCTCACTACTCCCCTTATATCTTTTCTCACCCACGCTCCCCCTATCCAGCGGTGACTTCAAAAATTTAGGGGTGTGTGGCTAGTGGGTTGCAGATGAAGGGTTCTGCCCTCCTAATCAGATTGGGGTGGTTCTTAAGATGGAGGTGGGCTACTGGTAGGATTCTGACCATCCAAGAGGTTGCTACCAGCGAGGTAGGCATCTCGAAATTCATTTGGGTGAGGCACTTTTGAGGTTTGCACTCTGATTTTTTTTAAGTTAGCTGTCTGTTAATTCTGTTAGTTTTCAGTTTGTCTAAATCTGACTATTATGAGATCTTAATGTTATGGAAGGTGATATTTGTAATTTCTCTTCTGTTGGTACTGATTTTTGGGTACCCGTGTCACTTTTGATGGCATGTCTACTATCATGGGGGTTGTCCTTGCCCCAAACATCCCACAAAATATTGATAAGATTTTCTATTCAGTGGGTAAATCTTCTTTTCTTAACAAAGACATGGGACATGCTACTGTCATGTATTTTCTATTCAGTTGCGCCTCTTGTCACACGACAACCTGCTCCACTAATCTTTATAGTCCCTAAGAGAAAAGGTAACGCACGGCTCGAGGTAAAGAATCTGAGTTTAATTTGAAAATTAACTCTCTTTATTGTCTTCCCATACCACATCCTCACCCCTCTCTCCCATACTCAGTTCTATAAGAAAATAACCCATAGCTTATAGGACCTCCTCACTCTTCTCTCTCATACCCAATTTTCTTTTGTCTTCTCATAGTGCCTCCTCACCCCGTCTTAATTATGCATCCTAAACGCCTTCGTTTCTTACATCTCTCATTTCAATTTTGTGTTTTTTGAGTTATGATGTTTTGTAATGAAAGTTTTTTTGTTTTGTTTTGCATATCTCAACAGGTTCTCAACAGGGTTTCCATTTTGGTTTTGTAAGGAAGATGAGTTATTCGATGTTCATTTTACTATGCAAGTGTCTCTACTGCTAAAAACAAACATCAACGGTGAATTCTAAAATTTTGTTTTATTACTAATATATTTTGCTCTTATACTTTGTGATAAATTTTACTCCCCTTTTGTAAAAGTTAAAAGAAAATACACATTCATTTGTATAATAGTTCAAAGAAAATATCTTTGTTCCACTTTAATAAAACCCAGCATGTGATGACACCATATACCTTTTTGTGAGCAACTCCTCTTTCTTTTGATAAAAGAAAATAGGGACAGAGGTATCAAACGAGTCTTACTTTCCAACTTCATTTGATATAACCAGTAAGAAAGGTATTTTATCTCACATAAAGACTATTTTTTGAGATCTCACGACTATTCGATTTTGAGACCTCACATTGTTTTTTAAAAGATTTGTAATACTTGGATTTATCTTCGTCTATTCTTTTAATAAAATTGTATCTTTGCAAAAAAAAACTGTATTTACAACTGTTTTTTACAAAAAAAAAAATTGTACTTACAAAAACACTTAAACAAAATCTTTATTTTAATAAAGCAATATTCATAACCCGCTTTGTACTGTAGAAGTGCGTGAAAGGCTGTCAGATAACTACCCCACGCATGAGATGGGATTAGGGATATTATGTCCACTTTTTCCATTGTTCACATGGATCCAAATTAAAAAAGGAAATATTGTTTCCATTTGTGTCGCATTCCAATGTTATTTGGATTCGTGCTTAGAATATAATGCAAGATTGCATATGTTCTTTTGGATTTATATCATTTGGAGTTTGATTCATTTGTATCTTATATTTTTTCACTCTCACTGCGTATGTCTAAACCTCATGCCATATATGACTATCATGACATACAAAATAGTTTTAAAATTTGTTTTCAATTAACGTACAAATAAATTGTAGTTGATATTTTCATTGTTTTTTAATAATTTTTTAAATACTACACTTTAAAAAAACAACTAAATAAAACCTCGCACGTTTTAAAGATACATATATGAACAGTTTATTATAAAAAAAAATTAAAATTTTTATACAAGATTTTGTAACAAATTTCAAAATACAGCTCGTATAAAAATATTGTACGTTATTTGGAAAAAAAATTTAAAATTTTTTTATTTAAAAAGCGTACAATATTTTCAAAGTTTTTAATACGTAAAGAATATTTTTTAGTTTTTTTAAGAAAATAATTTTTTAAACATTATTCTTCGCAAAACGTTTTTAAATTTTAGTGAAATAATTTTTTTATAAAAAATTCAAATTTTTGTTAAATAGTTTTGATATAAAACAACTTTATTTTTAATTTTATACAACAATTTTTTTAATCTTATAAAAATGTTTTTCATATTTTCTAAAATAGTTTTTTAAATAAAGTAATAAAAGACTCTCTTCTACTAATATTTTTGCAATTATGAAGAAAATAATATAAAAAATTCTTATATTATTATAATTTTGACCAATTCGACTCTCATGTTCGAGTGTGTGGTCCAAACACCAGTCAATAAGGGAGCGACAAATTAGTAACATGTAACACCCCGTAATTTTGAGAATTTAATATTTTATTATTTTTGGGAGATATAAAATATTTAAATTGGATAAAGTTCAATTTTTGATTTGGAAAATTTATTTGAGTGGGAAGAATTATTTATAATTGGCGACTTTAAGATAAATTGTTCGAATTAATGTGTGTCGCATTTTGAAATCGAAATTTGAAAATGTTATAAAGTATTTCGGATGACAATTCTGAGTGCTTGATTGAGTCTGGATGGGCCGAGATAGTCAGAAAAGAGTACTTATGGGTAGTAATCGGGTCTCGAGAAATTTCTGGGCATAGCCGGGCCCACACGGGGTGATTCGGGCCATTTTAATTAGGCCCATGTGGCCAAAAACGGGATTAAGGAATTTTAACCTAATTGAGGGACTTATTGAACGATAGTTAACAATTCTAAACCGAGGGTTTGAGAGACACACAGAGGAAACAAATCTAGAAGAAAATTTGGAACCTTTTTGGAGACAAATCGAGGGACAAAGTGAGCGTTCATCATCAAACCATTCTCTATAACAACGGATCAGACTCTATGAACAATTCCAGGAAAGTGGTTAACTGTTGTAATTCGTAAAATAGATATAATCAACTCATATCATGGTGAGTGTAATTAATAATGGTATTTGGGTAGGGTTATCACGTGCAAAAAAAAAATGTTTTGTCGAATTTAACACTGGTACATTTGAAATCGAAATTTATGATGCAACAATGGTTTAAGATTTTTAGAATCGGAACACCGTTAGAACCCAGTTTTGATTATGGTTAACTTCAAATTTAGGGATTGAACTTGAGAGAAATCTCGGGTTGAACTCGTGAAAACCCAACTCCTGAGTAAACGATTTGTGGTAGTGATAAAGGGTATTTATGGTTGTATCCATGTCGTAAATCAGTTTAATAGAGGGTTTAAAGGTTATCTCATTGGATCAAAGGCTGGATTAGGAAAAACAGAGCTTGAGAGCTCGTCAATGGTGGAATTCAATGGGGGAAGAAGAGCTGGACCGAAATGATCGATCGATCGATTAAAGGCCATCGATTGATCGACGATGGGAACACTTTGGCAGGTCGGGCAGTTTGTTGTTTGCGCCCTTGTTTTCTTTTTGGATTTTTGGGTGTAATTTTATTTAGTGAAAAATTATAGAGAAATAAATAGCTAGGGGCTCAAAAGATGGCTATTAGGAATTTATAATTTAAGCTAAGGGTTGAGACTTAAAGTAAGAATTTTGGGCAAAATATATTCAATTTAATTATGAGTCGAGCGAATGAGCCCAGGGGTATTAGCGAGTGGAGCTAGGTTAGTTTATTTAACAGGGAGTTAAAACTAATTAAAGTAAGAGCCAAGTTATATACTTGGAAATTTTACGGGACGAAGAAATGTGTCCGGCATTATAGATTGGGTGACAGTACAATATTAAATTAATTGATGCATTAATTAATTAAATTAGAGTCGGACTGTAGACTCGGGAAGGTAATAAATTAAGTAAAGAGAAAATTAATTAAATTGAGTCGGATCATAAACTCGGGAATATATAGGCTAGTCTTACGGGTTTTAGTACACAGTAAAGCCGATCTTTATATTATATATATATATATATATATATATATATATATATATATATATATATATATATATATATATATATGTGTGTGTGTGTGTACTTTGTGTGTGCTATTAAACACCAGGGACTAGATATTTATTTAAGTTATATACTCTAGTGCTATCAAAGGAGGTTGCGTGTTATGGGTGAATCCCCTAGCTTGAGGAGTAGGGTGAGTATATCCCCAGGTCATAGCATTCGGTATATGGATGAGGGGCTTTTCTCACTTTCAGGGAAGGAATATGACCACCTCCACTACGTTTATATTTTTGGGCCAGGTTGGTGAGCGATTCCAACTTGGATAACTAGGTTATGTGAACACACCTAGTGAGATAGCACTTTAGAGGGAATCATCCGGTGAGGGTATACTCGGAGGGATGGATATACATATGAATTATGTGTTGGTGTTTTAGTTAAGGTACGTATAAAATGAGATATAATATTATATGCGGGTCATAATACAATGTGTAGTGTACTTACTTTATATAACTTGTGTCACGGTTATATGATATTATTTAAAAGGAATTAATTAAGTTAATTGGCGAGATAAATTATAACCCATAAATTATTATACTCGGGTAAGAGTAGTATGGAGAAGGGAGATTACACAAGGACTAGTTGGACGGGGTAGTACAACTAGGTGGGGTTAAGGTAACCATTAGGTGTGCACATTAATGGAGGGGTGAGTATGTCCTCAAGAGAGTGCGACACTAACTTAAATATGAGCCGCATTCATACATTTTATTTACTGTAGTTAATTCACTTGCGAAATATTTTCAAAATGTTTTGGGTTATAACCCTTTCTATAAAACTATTTTCAAACCCTTTTAGGTGTCCAGCCACAGGGACGCTAGGATTGATATTCTATTCAAGGGACATGGAGCTGCGACATATGTGGATGCTAGCAGGAGCTTGGATTAGACGCATTGTTCATTCTTTCCTAGGGTAGGAATCATCTATACGTTTCAGTTTACGTAGGGCATGTCGCCCGACTTTTCATTTGTAGTTTTCAGATTTATCTATTCAGTTATTGGACTATTTTATTTTAATGGCCGATGGTTTATTTGGCAAGTAGTTAAATTATTTTTTTAGTTTATTTATGTCAGTTGTGTGAATGGTTTATATTAATTTTCGCATGTACTATTTTGTTTAATTAAAAAGTTAAAATTTGGCACCAGCTTTTTAGAATACTAGGTGTTTAGTAAGTTTTAAAAAAAAATCGACAGTGATGCTAAGAATGAACCAATTGGGATTCATGTTTTAATTTGGTATAGGACTGATCACTCTATATTTTATTAGGCGGGTTGTCACAGACAGACCTAAAGAATCGAAAATTAGAGTCGGCCTAGAATGTTATTATTTAAAAAAAAGGACTATCTTGAAATGAATTTGAATTATTATGGTTCATTGTTTTTGTCTATATGTTAGATGTAGTCATAAAATATCTTTAGTAATTTGTTTTATACATTGGTTCACCTTTCTCATGTACTTAATTTGTTATTTCCTTGATTTTAACTTTTATTCTCCATCCTCATTTCTGAATATGTTTTTTTCTTCTTATTATTTTTTAGGCCAAACACACGTGTACTTGATTTGAACCCATGTATTGAGATGAATTTCATATGTATTGAGATTAATTTTTCATTAATGGAATTTTAGCCACTATTATTTATTGGACTCATTGTTTATATATGTATTAGTGTGGTTGTTGTAGACTCTTTGTATTACTATACTATTTTTATTTCTTATAAAGGGTGATGCATAGTCCTATAAGGAAATGTTATGTCCAAATTTTCTATTTGTGTTGTAAAAAGTATTTTTGGACTTAAAATTATTTAATTGATATGATGTTATTTCTTTGAGTCCTATGACACTATTAGTACCATTGTTTATTTATTATACACGGTAGATCGTCCTATAAATAAAGGACACTCACCCTAGTTTTTTGATTTTGTTTACAATCATTTGTGTTATATGTCCACGACGTATGGTCTGAACAACGACGTACACCTTCAAAAATTAGTGTCGTGCCTAAGTTGATATATATGCGATTTATTGTCATTTCTAGATTATGTATTTCCGAAATATTTGCTGTTTCGCGATTATATACTTTGGAAATTTTTGTCGTGCCTTCATGCGCTAGTGTATATATATACATATATAATCTGAATTTGGAAGCCCCAAGACCTTTAATATTTTATATGTTATGAAATGTTCCGAACTATCGGTTTACCCAATAGCTCTAAATAATGTTCAGCCTCTTCAGCTAATATGGTTTCTTTAAATTAAGTTATCATATTTTCAACTTGGATCAATTTAGGTTAGGTTTGTACAATAACCAAACCCTTATTTATCTTAGTTTCTCTTTAATATATTGAAACTAGGTGGGGTTAAGGTAACCATTAGGTGTGCACATCTCTCTACATTTTTACACCTCATCTCAAATGATGGGTGTTGGTCTGGCAGGGCGCAGTTAGCCTAAGCGATATGACGCTTACCTTCCATTGGCCAAGTACCATCGACGTATATCGAATCCCCCGCATCATATCGCTTGACCGAAGTCATGACGGGGGGTATATCGCAGGGAATTCTTTCACGTACGTCGAGTATATCGAATTCGCTCTCACACGTACCGTCCCTATGAGGTATATAGTGAGGCAATTCACGTATACTCAGGTATATCAAATGGCTTGTCCACACATACCGATTGCCCGCAAGAGCAAGATGTACATCATGGGAGTCACTCCAAAGGGGGGAACCCATTCTGATTCACCCAATCAACTACATACCCGCATATAGGTGTCAAACCTAGGACACACACTTTAGATTACTGATTTCAACCGAAAACTCTATCGAAATTCCGGGTCGGCCAGCCGCCCAACTTTTTGTACATTTTTTAAAACGGGACCCTGTTCGTGAGCCTGGTTACAAGTCCAACCGTAGCTTTGCATATATTAAAAACCCCACTTTTCCAGGCTCGGGTCCCGTCCGGTATTGCATTTAAGAGAATTAAATACAAGTGAGAACATAATAATCATAATGATCATGCTTAGTTCCGTCTCCAAAAACTTTTCTCCCTTCTTTATCAAAAATCCACAAATAGTTTCTTCTCTTTTTCTCAAAAATAAATCCCATTCTACGCCTTCTCAGGTCAATTGCAAGCCCTTGGCTGGATCCCTATTGGCTTCGATCTTCAGTAAAATCACCTCAAAATTTCATCCATTCCTCTACTAATTCTTTCGAGTTCGAAATCCATCCACTTTCCATGGAGAATAAATATCAAGTACCAGTCATACAGCTGGATCTGACGGCAGTCCAAGCTCAGCTCGTGTCCAAGATTGACAACCTGTAAACTGAGGTCCGAGAGATGCAATGAAACTAGGTTCCTATTCGTCAAGAGCCCGAGGCCCTATTCCCTGGTGCTAGAGTTCCACCCGAGCCTATCTGGGTTCCCTAAGAATATCAACACGCTCCACGTGCCCCTCATGTCGATGGGCCGCCGCCTGCCCATCTTTTGATGCCAAACATTGCCCAGCCTGTGGCTAACCTGCCTATGGTCGTTGATCCAAAAGAGGAGGAGTTGACTAAATTCAAAGAGGATCTCAAGATGCTCACCAAGAAGTTCGACCAAGTCAGAATCTCTGAAATTACATAGACTACACCCACATGTCTCCTTATCCTAAAGCGAGGTTACCTGAAAAGTTCAAGATGCCAAATATCGAGAAGTTCAGAGGGAGTGGACCCCCGATTGTTCATCTTCGTAGTTATCATCGTTCCATGACTCTACTAGGGGCTTCTGAAGAAGTGATGGCCCAATTATTTCAGCAAACTTAGAAAGATAGTGCTCTCCGATGGTTTTTGTCTCTCCAGGAATCCATAATCCATAGCTAGGAGGATGTAGCCTGAGAATTCATATCGCAATACAAATACAACGAAGTGCTTGAGGTCACCCGTCGTGATTTAAAGGTGCTCAAACAGAACCCTGGGGAATCAGTCGGTAACTTTATAACCTGGTGGAGGGAGCGAGCAGCTACTATGCCATCTGAGGAAGAACACGTCAACATAGTGAAGAAGAACTTATTGCCCCATATCTGAGCGACGATGGGAGGACAATACTATCCCCACTTTCGAGCTCTCAGAGAAGTGAGAGTAGAAATTGAGGAGAGCCTTATTAAAATAGAGGTTGAACCGAAGAAGGTGTCCAGACAGTTCACCCCTAGAAAGTATGACAAGCCCACCAGTGCTACAGTCTCAACCATCAACAACATCTCTCAACTAACCACATCATGGGCACCAGAAAGTCGCGTTGCCCCCATCTGAAGGGAATACACTGAGCTCCATACTCCCCTCTCCAAAGTTTACTAAGCCGTGTTAAGCTGAAACCTCATCAAACCCTTGGATCCCCGTCCATTGCCAAATCCACTCCCAAGAAACTTCAAGGCCGATGCTCATTGCACCTTTCACCAAACTGTTGGCCATACCACTGACCAATGCTTTCACCTCCAAAACATAATCCAAAATATCATTGACTGGGGTACCATCACCCCCACCAGACAATCCTAAGCCAAACACTACTCACAATCCACTCCCAAATCATGTCAATGCCAATCTACTTAGAAGAAAACCCAGATTTTGATCCCTTAACTTAAATCACACCCATATACTCTCCTAAACCTCTTAAAATTTGCCCATATTTCCTCCTATACCCTACAAGCCTCGCTGATTAGGCACTATCACTCCTTACCAGAGCATGCATCGATGTCCGTACCCGTTTTAAAAATGGAAATATGGAAATTTCAGAGGTGTTAAACCAACTCCTAGAGTTTGGGTTGAAATTTCCCTCACAAATGGTCATCGATTCCCAAAGGTTCAGTACATTATTCTTGGAAGCACGAAAATGGGCCCAAGATTCAGACAAGTGGGTGGTACCAACCGATGAAGTCAGCCTAGATGATGTTGTCCAGATTATGGCCGAATTATTCGGGAAAACCAACGGCATTTGTAGTATCATCGGGTTACTTGATACTTTGAAGCTACAAGGGCGCTTGGTCCCTTCAACCATACATATCCCCACAGAATGGAAAGACATGTATAAAGAAGACATTAAAGTTGTGAAATGCATTGACTTTACATGGAAACACATAATTGTTGCCACCGGATGGGGGGAAGAATTCGAAGATTCGAGTGAAGAACAAGCTTTAGGAAGACCTGGCCCACGAGCCGACATATGTGGAATGATATCATTTGAAGAACTCCTCTGAGAAATAAATAGGTTGGCAAAACAACCTGAGATTGACGAGGAAATGGGATTCATGTTCTTCCCTTCTTCAGCAAATCACATGACCTGATCAGGGAGACATTCACAAGTTCCAAGCTCATTACCAGTAAATAATAAAGGGAAGGGCATTGAAATCCTTCCTATGCCAAAGATGACCATCGAGGATAGCAAGATCCTCGATCAACTGAAGAAAGCTCAAGCTAACATCACTCTATGGGAGCTTTTCATGTCTTCCCAGCTGCACAAAAATGTTTTAATCAAGCTTCTCACTGGACCCACAGTTCCTCCTACCACACCATAGAAGAGGTAAATCTGGTCGGATCCTTAATCTCTACCCGAATGCTATCATTTTCTGAAGAAGAAATCCCCGAAATTGGGCCAAATCACAAGCATGCTCTCAACACCTCCGTCGAAGTTATGGGGAAGGTCGTGCCACTCTCTCTTGTCGATAACGGATCCGCCTTGAATGTATACCCACTAAGAATCTTCAAGTGTTTAGGCCTGAAAGAAAGCGACCTCGCTCCAACCTCCACCGTTGTACGTGCCTACGATAATACCCGTCGGGAGGTGATGGGATCCATAAAGCTTATAATAGGGGCTGGCCCAATAAACCCTGTCATCGAATTCCAAGTCATAGACATCCCAGCTTGTTTCAACCTATTGCTCAGACGTCCCTGGTTCCATAATATCGAGGGTGTGTGTCTTCCTCACTCCATCAAAAATTGAAGTTCTTCACCGACGAGCGATTCATCACCATTTTGGGCGACGATGAAAATGTCGAGGGTGCAAGCACTAGCAGTTCAATCCTTGAGATACAGCACGGGTCAAATGATATGCTCCTATCAGAATTTCGAGTTGAGCCACTCCTACTCCCTGTAGGGGATGGTTTCAAAGAAAGGGTTTGTCCAGAATATAACCCTCATGACAATGTCAATGTGATTCAGATGTTCAAAAACATGCACTTCATGCCCAGACTAGGGCTAGGGCAAAGGCAGTAAGGGATACTTGAGCCCATCGAATAGAAGAAATCTTTCCCTCCTTGTGGCTTGGGGTATTAACCATCAGAACAAGAGCTCAGAATGATCCACCAGTCTCGACCAATGAGAAGATTAGACTGCATCCCAACTACCCCAGGAGACCCCTTGAATGGACGATTCATCAAAGAAGATGAAGACTTCCCCTTTTACGGTTTTCAGAACCATGGTATGACCACACAGACAAAAAGAGGAAGCCTGGTATGGAGATCTTTTTCCAAGATAGCTATCCATGGGCCGAAAGTTTTCAACATCGAGTACAGTCGTTCATCAAAGATATCGAAGAGACTGAGGAAAGTGACTCCAAAGTTTCCTTCAACTTACAGACACTGGGGCTGGCACTCTGCATGGTTCATTCAGGAACTACATCAATGGATCCATCCCATCTGATTAAAGTTGATGATACATCCCTCCTCAACTGGCATGCTGAGCCAGTTCTACATCTTGAAATCCCCCCTAACCCAAATGTTTACCCTATTTCTTCTTCTATTGTTTATCCTTGTTCAAATGTAATCGAGACCTATTTTGATAAGGTTCCCAATGTTGTTTTTCCTACCAATGAAATAAATGAATATTTTGAGTATCTTGTTGTGCCTTACATTAATTATTTGGATTCTAATCAAACTTTTGATGATGATGATTTTGCAAATTAACAATTCTTAACTGATCTAAATATGGTTAATAATAAACAACGTAATCACGTTCAAGTTAATAAAGAAGAGATTGTTGTTATTAATCTCGATTCTAGTAGCCAACTGCACGAGATTAGGATAGGGGCCACCCTTGACGAGCATAAGTGCGCATAACTCAAAGAATTGCTAAAGGAATTCATGGATTCCACCTCCCCAAATAGATAAAGAAGTCTGAGGTTTTCTTGGGAAATTGCAATAAATTATCCAGTTCATCAGCCATATAACCTTCATCTATGAACCGATCTTCAAGCTCCTCCAAAAGGATTCAACCAAGGTTTGGAATGAGGCCTGTTAAGAAGCTTTTGATCGAATCAGACAAAATCCGACCCAACCTCCAGTGCTCATGCCACCACAACATGGTCTCCCTTTGCTCCTATACCTAACCATAACTGACACTGCAGTTGGGGCTTTGCTAGCCCAATACCTTGAAGACTCCAGCAAAGAAAGAGCCATCTATTATGCCAGTCGTAAATTGACCGGGTACGAGGTCAACTACACTCCTTTGGAAAAGGCGTGTGTCTCACTTGTCTGGGTATCCCAAAAGTTACGACACTACATGTTCGCCTTCCCCATCAAACTTGTATCCCGAATGGATCCCATCAAATTCTTGGTTGATAAACCCGCCTTATCCAGTCGAATGGCCCGATGGTTGATGCTCCTACCCGAGTTCGATATCGTGTATATCATGCAGAAAGCTATTAAAGGAAGATCCATCTCTGACTACCTCGCTGATTACCCTATTGAAGAAGTCGATGTCTGGATCTCTGAATTCCGAGATGAAAATATCCTCTGCACTGCTCAAGACAACCTTCGATGGCAAATGTTCTTTGACGGTGCTGCCAACAAAAAGGGATATGGCGATGGGATACTTCTGATCGCCCTGATGACTCCCACACTCCCATCGCCATAAAATTGGATTTCTAAAGCACCAACAACATAATGGAATATGAGGCATGCATAGTAGGCCTCAAAGTTTCTCTCAAGAAAGGTATTCAATACCTTGATGTCTACGGGGATTCTTCCCTCATCATCGTTCAAGTGCTCAGAAAGTGGAAAGTCGGGGGCAAAAAGCTCCAACCCTTCCATGCCCACTTAGAAGAGTTAGCCTCCCGATTTTGAGATATCACCTTCCATTACCTACCTCGAGCAAAGAATAACCTAGTCGATGCTCTCACTACCTTGACCTCCATGGTCGACATGCTCGAAGGAATAACAATGATCCCCTTCTTAGTTTAAAATCAAGACAAACAAACCCACTGCTACCATATTGAGCTTGTCTCCACCCAAGATCCCGAACTAGCTGATTACTAGTACTATGATATCTGGTGCCTCCTCAAACATGGTAGGTATCCCGAGGGTTCTAACAAGAAATAACGAACGACCCTCCGAAGACTGGCCTCCAAGTACATCATCTGTCATAAATCTCTACTCAAGAGGAACTTCGATGGAACTCATCTACACTGTATCGTAGGGGCTGAGATTGAGAAGATAATGCAGAGGTCCATAGCGGGGAATGTGGGCCCCACATGAACTGTCGCATGATTACCAAGAAGATCATCCGACATGGCTACTATTGGACCACCATGGCCCAAGATTGCACCGCCTATGTCCAGAGATGCCTCAAATGACAACATTTCTCCAATCTTCAACACCTGCCTCCGCGAGAATTATACAACATGACCTCTCCCTGGACGTTCTCCACCTTGGGTGTCGACATCATAGGGAAAGTTGAACCAAAGGCTTCAAACAGACATGAGTTCATCCTAGTTGTCATTGATTACTTCACCAAATGGGTCGAAGCTAAGTCATATGCAGTATTGAACGCCAAGAAAGTGGCCAAATTCCTCAAGACAAATATCATCTGTCGATATGGGGTTCCGCACGAGTTAGTGTCAGATAATGGGTGGCACTTCGAAGCAGAAGTCATAGAAGTAGTCAACGAGTACGGGATTCAGAGACACAAATCTTCTCCCTACCGACCTAAGACCAATGGTGCAATTGAAGTCGCCAATAAGAACCTCAAAGCCATCATCAGCAAGATGACCGAAAGCTGTAGGGATTGGGCCGAACGAATCTCGTATGCCCTTTGGGGCTATCGAACCTCAATACGAACCTCTACTGGTGCTACCCCTTACTCTCTAGTCTACGGCATGGAAGCGGTCCTACCTGTGGAGCTGTAAATACCCTCGCTACGCGTCATGCTCAAAGGCAAAGTTAGTGAAGAAGACTGGTAACAAAGCCGTCTGGACGAGCTGACCCTCCTAGATGAAAGGAGATTGAAATCTCTTTACCATATACATGGGTACCATCACCGAATAGAGCGATCATTCAACAAGAGAGTCAAGGATCGTGGTGTCCGGGAAGGGGATTTAGCCCTCAAGGAGATAATATAACCCATCTGGGACCCCAGAGGGAAATTCAAGCCCAATTAGAGAAGCCCCTACATTTTGAAGAAAATCTTATCCGGAAGTGTCGCCATGCTTACTGACCTAGATGGGGAGGAGATGGATCGTCTAGTCAACCTGGACCATCTCAAAAAATTCTACCCCTAGTTCAGAATCTCGGCGCGCTACGACTCTTCTCATCTCCTTTCTATTCTTTAAAAAAAAAAAAACTCTCTTAATTTCCCTCTACCCAGAACTACGTGGGCCTGATCCTCTGCAAAAAACCGTTTTTTAAGAAAAATAAAAATTTCAAAATCCCCAGAGTTACATAGGCAGCTCATACATCTTACAGGAGCACGACCCTTTCTTTTTCACAAAATACTATTCTTTTTTCAGCTCCGAGAACGGCAGTTCATTCTAACAAACACTTGAACAAAAGGATTATGTATTTCTTAGCGATCGGTATAGATAATTCAAAAATACAAAATTCATCGAAAGGCACAACTGGATGATCAGAATTTCATTAATAAGAAATTAGAGCACAGATTACATAAGAAAAGGAACGGATAACCCCTTCCCCCTACTTCCATAAAAAGCCAAATAAAATCCCCACATATATTCCCTATTACACAAATAATCTCTCCAAGAGCCCTACCCACAGCTACCAGAGGAGCTTGCACCCTTATCATCTAATCCTGGGGTCCCCAAATTTTCCCTACCTGAACAGAGTGCTGTAAACACTCCATGGACCGATAAGCCTGAACCAACTTCGAAAAAACCACAACACCCCTTCCGTGGTGTTAAATAAAACAAACCACCTTTGTCCAGTCTCCACTGCCAACATCTTGCTGACTACTCTCCTCCCCAACCACTTCATATAATCCCCAGGGACATGCCAAACTCTCCCGACAGACTAAGAGGGACGGGTCAACGGATGCCAATTCTCCCACAGAGATCCAAGCAACAGACGCAAGCGCTCAGTCAAACGTCTATCGAAAAGAAATTTAGTGTTCGAGGTGGCACGACCTGTGCCCAGCCAAATTAGCGCAGAAGCCGCCAAGGGAAATAAAAAGAGGTCTGTCTGAGACCAACTAGCCACACATATGAGTACTATCCTAGCTCCAGAACGGGATGCAACTGCCCCCACCAAGGCACTGACCAATACAGATTTTGAGCCCCATTCTCCACAAACCAGTTCTCCCAGCTTTCAATATCCACGCCAATGCTAAAGAAATAACGCGAAAAAAAGTTGGGTGCAGCCGATAAGGGATACTCTGGAGGGGCCACCAAGCGGAGTCTTTCAGACAACCACATGAACAACATCACAGGGCTGTAACAACCCGCGTAATTTTGGGCTATTTTAATTAATTTCTAGTAAATGGAGGAAAATAAATTTTTTGATAAAAAATATTTTTATTACTCAAATATGTTCGTTTAAAGGCCAGAATTTCAAACGGTTTCAAAAACGAAGTTAAAACGGATTTTAAAATAATTTTTAATGTTTTTAACTCTTGGAATTATAAGTCGGCGAACATTAAGTAATTTTCAAGAGCTGTTTTGGCTTGCAACTCTTCATTTCTTTCCCTTATTTAAAGGAGTCTTTTGGCTTCCGACTCTTCATTTCTTTGCATTATAAAAGGAAGTCTTGGACAACCCTTTTAACATACTTTTGGCACAAATTTTGGCAGCAAATATATTTTATATTCCCCTTCTTTTTATATACACATTGGCCCTTGAGATTTGTGAGTTCCAACCTTAGATTAGAGGTATTCTTAGGGCTATTTTGTTGGAGGTTCTTGGAGGAGCTTTTGTAGATCTTTTGTGTTGATCTTGAGTATGTGATCATTGGTTTCTCATCATGGTTTGAGGTATGGGGTTTTACACAATATGCTCCTTAAATCTCGCGAGTGTCATTCTCTTTGAATTCCTGTTAATTGAACTCATATTTGAATTGATAAATTCATTGAAATCTGAAAAATAATTGTTGAAATTATTTTGATTCATGTGGTATCATTATATTGTTGATGAGCACGTTGTTATGAGATTTTAATATGGCACGGAGGTTGGGCACCCGCCAAGATTCCTGTTTCCCGGGCTATGGCTTGATAAAGCATATACGGATGTGGTGAGGCCTGGTGACCCATTGATGTGTTGTTGAGAAATTATATTGATAAATGCTTTGAGATTTGCATTTTGATTTGAATATTTGTATTCGTATTGTTACGTTTTATTCGTTGTTAATCCGTATTTGTTGAGCATAATTCCTGTCGTACTGTGTACTTCCCCATATTTTCTTTTAGTGGCAGGTTAGCGCGGATTTTGGGGCGCTATGGAGATTGATTTTAGCGAGGATTGTTTGGTAAAGATTTGTATTATTTTGATGTATAGAGCTTTGGAGATTTGTATTTTATTTTTGAGTTAGTTGTTGTATTTTTTATTCGAGAGACTTGTTGTAATTGGAGAATTGAGATTAGTGGATTTATATTATTGTGGGTTTATTTAGATGCTCTATACCTTGTTACTTGTGGATTTGGATTTATTTTATCGCATTAGCGCTCCGTTCGCTCTCCCCGGGCGGGCGGGGTGTTACAAATGGTATCAGATCTTAGGTATACGTAAACCCTCGGGTTTTGGGTCTGTTGCATTTTTGTGGCGCGTATTTTTGGAGATAGATTATTTTAGATGAGCGTTTCGTGTTAGGCATCTAGATTAGATGTCAGGAATTTATTTTTGGTGACGAGATTATATTGGAGATTGTTGGCCTGATCTTTTAGAGTTAGGCATTCGGCGAATTTTGAGGGCGAAATTCCAGTGTTAGTGGGGACGTGTAACAATCCGCGTAATTTTGGGCTATTTTAATTAATTTCTAGTAAATGGCGGAAAATAATTTTTTTCATAAAAAATATTTTATTACTCAAATATGTTGGTTATTATTTTTAAAGGCCAGAATTTCAAACGGTTTCGAAAACGAAGTTAAAACGGATTTTAAAATGATTTTTAATGTTTTTAACTCTTGGAATTCTAAGTCGGCGAACATTAAGTAATTTTCAAGAGTTGTTTTGGCTTGCAACTCTTCATTTCTTTCCCTTATTTAAAGGAGTCTTTTGGCTTCCGACTCTTCATTTCTTTGCCTTATAAAAGGAAGTCTTGGGCAACCCTTTTAACATACTTTTGGCACAAATTTTGGCAGCAAATATATTTTATATTCCTCTTCTTTTTATATACACATTGGCCCTTGAGATTTGTGAGTTCCAACCTTAGATTAGAGGTATTCTTAGGGCTATTTTGTTGGAGGTTCTTGGAGGAGCTTTTGTAGATCTTTTGTGTTGATCTTGAGTATGTGATCATTGGTTTCTCATCATGGTTTGAGGTATGGGGTTTTACACAATATGCTCCTTAAATCTCGCGAGTGTCATTCTCTTTGAATTCTTGTTAATTGAACTCATATTTGAATTGATAAATTCATTGAAATCTGGAAAATAATTGTTGAAATTATGTTGATTCATGTGGTATCATTATATTGTTGATGAGCACGTTGTCATGAGATTTTAATATGGCACGGAGGTTGGGCACCCGCCAAGATTCCTGTTTCCCGGGCTATGGCTTGATAAAGCATATACGGATGTGGTGAGGCCTGATGACCCATTGATGTGTTGTTGAGAAATTATATTGATAAATGCTTTGAGATTTGCATTTTGATTTGAATATTCATATTCGTATTGTTACGTTTTATTCGTTGTTAATCCGTATTTGTTGAGCATAATTCCTGTCGTATTGTGTACTTCCCCATATTTTCTTTTAGTGGCAGGTTAGCGCGGATTTTGGGGCGCTATGGAGATTGATTTTAGCGAGGATTGTTTGGGAAAGATTTGTATTATTTTGATGTATAGAGCTTTGGAGATTTGTATTTTATTTTTGAGTTAGTTGTTGTATTTTTTATTCGAGAGACTTGTTGTAATTGAAGAATTGAGATTAGTGGATTTATATTATTGTGGGTTTATTTAGATGCTCTATACCTTGTTACTTGTGGATTTGGATTTATTTTATTGCATTAGCGCTCCGTTCGCTCACCCCAGGAGGGCGGGGTGTTACAAATGGTATCAGAGCTTAGGTATACGGTAACCCTCGGGTTTTGGGTCTGTTGCATTTTTGTGGCGCGTATTTTTGGAGATAGATTATTTTAGATGATCGTTTTGTGTTAGGCATCTAGATTAGATGTGAGGAATTTATTTTTGGTGACGAGATTATTTTGGAGATTGTTGGCCTGATTTTTTAGAGTTAGGCATTCGGCGAATTTCGAGGGCGAAATTCCATTGTTAGTGGGGAAGTGTAACAACCCGCGTAATTTTGGGCTATTTTAATTAATTTCTAGTAAATGGAGGAAAATAAATTTTTTGATAAAAAATATTTTATTACTCAAATATGTTGGTTATTATTTTTAAAGGCCATAATTTCAAACGGTTTCAAAAACGAAGTTAAAACGGATTTTAAAATGATTTTTAATGTTTTTAACTCTTGGAATTCTAAGTCGGCGAACATTAAGTAATTTTCAAGAGTTGTTTTGGCTTGCAACTCTTCATTTCTTTCCCTTATTTAAAGGAGTCTTTTGGCTTCCGACTCTTCATTTCTTTGCATTATAAAAGGAAGTCTTGGACAACCCTTTTAACATACTTTTGGCACAAATTTTGGCAACAAATATATTTTATATTCCTCTTCTTTTTATATACACATTGTCCCTTGAGATTTGTGAGTTCCAACCTTATATTAGAGGCATTCTTAGCGCTATTTTGTTAGAGGTTCTTGGAGGAGATTTTGTAGATCTTTTGTGTTGATCTTGAGTATGTGATCATTGGTTTCTCCTCATGGTTTGAGGTATGGGGTTTTACACAATATGCTCCTTAAATCTCGCGAGTGTCATTCTCTTTGAATTCTTGTTAATTGAACTCATATTTGAATTGATAAATTCATTGAAATCTGGAAAATAATTGTTGAAATTATTTTGATTCATGTGGTATCATTATATTGTTGATGAGCACGTTGTCATGAGATTTTAATATGGCACGGAGGTTGGGCACCCGCCAAGATTCCTGTTTCCCGGGCTATGGCTTGATAAAGCATATACGGATGTGGTGAGGCCTGGTGACCCATTGATGTGTTGTTGAGAAATTATATTGATAAATGCTTTGAGATTTGCATTTTGATTTGAATATTCGTATTCGTATTCGTATTGTTACGTTTTGTTCGTTGTTAATCCGTATTTGTTGAGCATAATTCCTGTCGTATTGTGTACTTCCCCATATTTTCTTTTAGTGGCAGGTTAGCGCGGATTTTGGGGCGCTATGGAGATTTATTTTAGCGAGGATTTTTTGGGAAAGATTTGTATTATTTTGATGTATAGAACTTTGGAGATTTGTATTTTATTTTCGAGTTAGTTGTTGTATTTTTTATTCGAGAGACTTATTGTAATTGAAGAATTGAGATTAGTGGATTTATATTATTGTGGGTTTATTTAGATGCTCTATACCTTGTTACTTGTGGATTTGGATTTATTTTATCGCATTAGCGCTCCGTTCGCTCTCCCCGGGCGGACGGGGTGTTACAAGGGCTACCCCTCAGAAAGTCAGAACGACCTTCTCGCCAGGCATCCAGACCATTCAGGGTCTCTTCTAGTATCACCGTCGCAGGATTGCGATGGTATGACATCTACAAAGTAATGATTGCAAGATGCGGGTCCACCAGCAGTTCCCCAGTCAGCAGCATTAATTTTGAAACCAGGCCCAGAACAACAGCTCCAGCATAGCAAGCATCACCCACTTCCCGCAAATGCATGGACTGCAGCACCATCGGGAGGGAGATCATTCCTCTAGCAACCAGTGATCTGGACACCGAAGGCGAAATATGAAGAAGCCCGACCAACAAATCCCTGGGAGAACAGAAAAATTTAGGCAAAGCCGCAACAACAGTGGGATTTGTACCCAGCATGGCAGAAAATTCCTATTAGGTAGGACAAATTTCATCCAACCCAAAGCGGAATAAATGGTCTTCGGGGTACCAGAATTGTATCGTCGCCAACAGCATGTTCCACTCAATAGGCCGATTGCGCCACAAGGAGACTCGACGCATGTTGAAAGCATCATAGTCGACATTATAAGAGCACATTGCTTCCAAGGCTTCGAGGTAGTTAGCAAACTCAATACTACCAGGGTATTTGAGAACCCTTACAAGAGACATAATCCCTGCAGAAATCGAAGGGAATCCTACCCCATAAAATACAAAATGCTGAATAGGGTACCATTCAAAGCTATGAATTGATGGGACTGGACTGAACTGCTAATAGGCAGGACAGGGTGCTTGCCGATCGGCAACCCCCCATTTTTAGAAATTTCACTTTTTTCCACTTTTGTCAAATAAAAAAACTCAATAAAAATAAATTGATATTCTCAATAGAATTTCAAAATCCTTTTTCCTCCTTATATAATTTCCCCTTTTAATTAAAAAACTTTCCTTCAAAAAATTCCAAAAATACTCCTTTTTACGGTCTCAGCAGCAAAGTAAAAAGAGCATGTGCCTGCATTCATTCATCATTAAAAGATAAATAAAAAACTCCATTGCATTGCATCTATTTGTTTCTGTGTTACATCAATTTTGCAAGAAATAAAAAGAAAAAAGAAAAAACAACAGGACTCACCTCAAACCCACATTCTCTCTCTCTCTCTCACCCACCTTTCTCTCTAAGAGCTTCCACCACTGCGATGTGCTCTCTTTCCCCTACGGCGAGACGATGCACTGCCACTACCCGATCCTGATTCCTCTCCAGACGAAGCAGATGGCACCAAGCAAGAAGGAAAAGGAACCGCATCCCGAATATGGGCAGTCGCCGAAGATATCCAATCTCTTAGCGAGGTGGTCGACACTCGGACTTTCTGCAAGAAAATGGCAAAATCAGTATCAAAGCAGAGATGAACAAAATAGAAAAGAAAGAAAGAGAAGAACAGAAAGGTATAGGACCTCCTCTGTCAAACCTAACTCCTTCGGATCCATCGCATGAGGACGATGCAGCATAGGCAATATCCCTCCATCAGCTCGCCGGATGTTGTATGAAGGAGTGTACAATCGCACAAAAGGAACCTCCTAGGTCGCCGCACTTGCAGATGCCGTCAAACCGCCGCCACTATGGGAAGATCCCACCGCCCGACTCGAACCCGCAGGAGGGAAAGGTAGGGCATCATATATGTTGGGCTCCATCAACCAGCTCGTCACAAAGACCATATAGTCATACGGCGCAGTCGTATCAGTGTACAACAAATAGGACTCGTCGATCATCACCGCGATCCTCGCATCCTCTGACAGCAATTGCTTTCGCCGTATAGACGTAGGAGGCTGCGCAGGTGGAACCACCACCTACTCCTCAGCAATCTGGTGAACCACCCTCTGCCCGAGATACCAGGAATGGCTAAACTCATGCGCGAGTAAATGCCTCATCTGCGCGTTCACCCCGGTCGTCCCCGCATCCTTAATGACTGTCCCCCAGGGATAAAAGGTCACCTGAAAATCTCCAAGCAGACATAAATCAATACAAGATGAGAAGGTGCAAAAACCAAGAATTAAATGGAAAGAGTCTTACCCTACCACTCGTCAGGTCATTCAAGACCTGACACACCACGTCCAGAGAGAGAGATTCCTTCGACTACCGATTGGTCTTAGGCCATCGATACAATCGTCATGAGTCCCCAACAGTGTCATCCTTCAGAGCGATCAGTGGGGTATTGCACCCAATCACCTCATAAAACCACGTATGTCAAAGATAAGAATTCACAAACAAAAAGAGTCGCATAAGGAAAATGCGAATGCATGAAAAAAAATGCGCAAATTGAAGAATACCTCAAGAAGGTATGCCGGCAGCACCAGATGAATGCATCTAGAGAAGAGTAAAGGGTCATCAAAGTCAGACTCCCCCGATCATAGAAAGGGATGTTCGAAAACATCCTCAGGTACGACAAAAACCACAAATGGACGACGTCGCCGCTCGACGCCACCATAAAACCTCCCAAAACTAGCAAAATAAATAACTGGGCCATCTGCCTCACTTGCTGCTCGTCCTCCACATCAATCACCCTACCCAACAGAACATCCTTTAGCAGGGACAGCTGGATAGAATCCCCAGAAACTATCCTCCCTACATCACCAAGTGTCACACGCACTGCATCCGATCTCACCCGCAAAGAGCGATACACCTCTATATTCTCTCCATCACAATCCACCCCAACAGCTACTGCACATCTATGGGACTCACAGTCATCTCCACGAAGTCGAAATGGAAGGTGTGGATAGTATCCCACCACCTTCCCCCCAAAGTGCACAGGACCGCTGTCGAACGAGGTGTCTCATCCAGCGCAGATGCCAACCTCCTAAAACTCGCTGATGATATCACCCAATGCACCATAGGTGGGAGATGCTCCCAGACATCCTTGAGCCCCGTCGTCCCGTGGACGCACATTTTCTTCAAGGAAATATCAGACTGGAAAAAGAAAGAGAAAAAAATCTCATCATAAGTCAAGATAGAAAGAAAAATCACCAAAAAGAAAGGAATGCCAAAGTTCAGGTTACTTACATAACCGCCAGGATTCACTCTCAAAAAGCGATGACGCGACAGCTCCTGCAGCTAAGTCCGCTCATCCCTAACAGACTCAAACGCATTAAAGGAGTTCCCACTCCCCAAAGCAAGAGGTGCTCTGGCCCTCCACTCCACATTCGACCAGTCATCAACGGTCAACCGCTCCCTGTGGACTTCAGTGCTCACAAAAGTGGCCATTTCTTAAAGATCGGAATGCTAAACGATTTGTAGAGAAATCGCAGAAAGAGAGAAAGCAAAGAAGATATGAAAAAATGAAGGGATTCGCCCCCTTTATATAGGATGTCACACCATACCGATCGGCACTGACTCCTTACCTTCCCGAGGCAGTCCAAAAGTATGAGCCACTACCGAATGGCACCCCTCATACCATGGTGACCGGCACCACCCTTAAATTTCGTACAGAAATTCCTAAAAAATACCAGAAAGCCCCGAAAAATCCTCAAAAAATTTCAAAAAATCCCTGGAAGGATTTAGAACATTTTCACCGGGAAAATTTCGCATTCCTTCAAGCGAAACCTCTCTCCCAGCAGAATCCTCAAAAAGTAAGTGAATCTCCTCCCGAAAAAGCCTTGGAGGATCTCTAAGGATCGCCTGATCACTTCCCGAGCGGAGTTTTTATAGCATCAAAATTGGTTGTTCCCCCTGCGAGGCCTCTTAAAGAAACAAAAGCTTCCCCAGCTATCAACTCCCTAACTCAAATCAAAATCATAAGGCACTTTCTCCAGTGGAATCAAAATCAAATCTTTATCCACTCTTAGGTCAGAATTGACCTCGATCTTGGATCGTCACCTGAGTTAGGTCAGAATTGACCTCGATCCTCGGTCATCACCACTCTTATGTCAAAATTGGCCTCGATCTTAGATCATCACCCGAGTTAGGTCAGAATTGACCTCGATCCTCCGTCGTCACTACTCTTAGGTTAGAATTGACCTCGATCTTAGATCGTCACCTGAGTTAGGTCAGAATTGACCTCAGTCCTCGGTCGTCACCACTCTTAGGTCAGAATTGACCTTGGTCTTGGATCGTCACCTTAGTTAGGTCAGAATTGGCCTCGATCCTCGATCGTCACCACCCTTAGGTTATAATTGACCTCAATCTTGGATCGTCACCTGAGTTATGTCAGAATTGACCTCGATCCTCGGTCGTCACCACTCTTAGGTCAGAATTGACCTCGATCTTGGATCGTCTCCTGAGTTAGGTCAGAATTAACCTTGGTCCTTGGTCGTCACCACTCTTAGGTTAGAATTGAACTTGGTCCTCGTTCGTCACCACTCTTAGGTCAGGATTGACCTTGATCTTGGATCATCACCTGAGTTAGGTCAGAATTGACCTCGATCCTCGATCGTCACCACTCTTAGGTCAGAATTGATCTCGGTTATTAGATCTTCACCTTAAGCCTACATATTTGGCTTTGACCCACAAAATTGGTCATCCCTATCACACCCCTCAGGTACTCAGAATCGGCCTCAACCCTCTCAATTGGTTATACTCCCTCAAAAGCATCACGTGGTGTCTATTCGACGGTTATCATTTTTTCCAAACTCACCCATCGAGGGGCTCTGTAGACACCCCATTCTGTTAACCCCTAACTCTCCTTAGGTCCATAGTACCTCGCTTCATCACTACAAACCCAGGTCATATCCTGAGTACTGACCTAGAAGCCATCAAGCACTCCCAGGCTCCTTTTGACTAAAAAGTCAAACTCTTTAGCTCGACCGAGGCTAAATTAATCTTCGAATGGCACTGAAATCCCTTTCAAATAGTCCATCCCATGCACAATTTTGACTTACCATGCAGACGAATGATCCGTTTGCGTCCGAAACTTGATCTAGAGGCCATCGGGAGCTCTCGGGCTCTGTTTGACCTAAGTCAACTCTTCAGCTCAATCGAGACTGAATGAATCTTATAAGGGCATGGAAACCCCTTTCTAATGGTCTGCTCCATGCGCGATTCCCACTTACCATGCGGACGAACGATCCATTTGAATCCAAGAGGTCACCGAATGCTTCTAGGGCGCGGTTGACCAAAGTCAATGCCCCAAACTGGGTCAAACTCTTTGGAATGTCAAAGCACATCTCCTAAACTTTCCAATGGTCCACCCCATGGGCGATTCGGACTTACCGTGCGGACGAACGATCCGTTTACGTCCGAACGATTCCCCATCTAATAGACCGACAAACGCTTCTGAGCCATATTTGACCCAAAGTCAACTCTTGAACCCGGGAGCGGTCTGAGGAACTTTCAAAGGTATCTAAATTATCTTTCTAACAATCTACCCCATGCGTTCTTCTAACCAACGATTTGCCCTCGGCTGTTAATTTTCCGAAAAGGCCTGAAACACACTACCAAATGGCAGGTTCCAGACCCTGCCTATCGGCATGTGGCAATAAGCAGGACCAGGTCTATGCCGATCGGCAGTGACCTGGTCCTATAAAAAGTGGCCTTCACCTCATTTACAAAGGGAGCCCAGATCTGATAAAAATCGCCCTCAGCGAATCCCAAAAACCTCTCTCGAAGACAGTACGATTTCAACATCCAAATCCCTTTCTAACTTCCACTTTTCATCAAACTTGGTGAATTATCCACTCTCCACCATCATCTAAATGCAAGGGCTGCTCTCCAACATTCATGATCAAGATCAAGATCTTTAAGAAGGTCCAACTTTCACAACTTTCTCTTCAAAGTCTCTTAAATTCGCAATAACTTGTTTCATTACTTAGCACTTTTTTTATTATCTCATCTCACACATCCTAATATACTTTTTATTTAGTATAATTTCATATCTCTTATTTTCATATAAATAAAACCCAAAAAACAAGAACAAGAGGGTTTGCTCATAAATTCTAAATAGGTATTCTCATACTTTTCTCACACTTTTCTCACAACTAAAACTCTTTTTCTACACACACACACACTCACAAATAAGATATCCCCCATTTGGATTTATGGGATAAACCCCACCCCTCATTTCATATTTGAACTAGGTGGACTTTGATGCCTTTATAGGCTACGTAGGCGTCTCGGGGTAAAACTCAAGACTCGAGTCCTATTCTCACTTTCTCTCTCATTTTCTATCTTCTCTAAATCCAATTTTCTTATATTCTATATACTTGTTCTTAGTGACGTATCACTCCATATGCGTTATCGTTCCATTATAACGATCAACGTAAGAGTAATTGCGTAAATCTTATTTTCTAATATCATTTTTATATCTTCCTACGGATGACTCGCTTTATCTCTCTCATGATACAAGTCGAGGATTCCTATCTCCACTATATATATACACATGCACACATATCATGGGGAAAATAAAAATGGAAAATAGTAAACATCCATGAGAGACCGAAAGGGCGGAATGGGTTCCTAACACCTTCCCATTTCATAACTTAGCCTCCGAACCCTTCTCGAATCATCACTACACCAAATCCTGTGAATGGTCACGCCCAGTGGGTCACGGCCCAAGTTCGCGACCAGCTGGTCGCGGACTTGGGCCGTGACCCACTCAATATTTGGCGTGACCATGTTTATTATTGCACTAAATTATCTATGTTTTGGAAGTGGTCACGGCCCAAGTCCGCGACCACTGTGGTCGCGGACTTGGGCCGTGACCAGGTCGTGACCATCTTGGCGCCAAACTCGAGCCAAAATTCCCTCCAAGCTTGGTCGCGGATGGGTCACGGCCCAAGTCCGTGACCCATGGCATGACAAAGAAGAAAGTACACACATTGAGGGTCACGGCTTAGGGCCGTGACCATTTCTTGGTGTGGGTCACGGCTATGGGCGGTGACCATCCCTCATTCAAGCACTAGTGTTGATAAAAAGGGTCGCGCATCACAGATTGAGGGTCACGGCTATGGGCCGTGACCATTTCTTGGTATGGGTCACGGCTATGGGCCGTGACCAATAGGCAGTACACATCCCACTTAGCTTCATTAATGGCTCGCGGTGGGTGGGTCACGGCTCTAGGCCGTCACCAGTGTGAATCCTAAAACAACTTCAAGCGCCTCATCTTTTTCATTTCCCCGCTCATTTCTTTTTTTTTTCTTCCCAAAACGTTGGTACTAGGTCGGGATTAGTTATGGAGAAGTTGCGTATGGAGTAAGAAACGGTGGGTAGCAGGTGCGGTGGGTTGAAGGTGCGGTGGGTTTCTTCCCCAAATGCTGGTAGCATTCATGGAGATTTCTTCCCCAATCTGTATGGAGGTTTAATGCTATGGAGGTTTAATGCTATTGAGCCTTTAACTATGGACGACATAGTTCCAATCAAAACTGGTAAGGTTTGCTTCAAAATTATCGCCACCTCGTCCAACAGTATATGGACTCCACCCGCGGCATCGAATGGGGCAAGGACGGCCGCCATCCCCAACAACACGGTCCCTCCCATTTTCTCCTTTTCTCTTTCTTACATTTTATTTATTATTACCCCCTTTTCTCATTCTAGGTTTTCTTCATCACAGCTCCCAAGCTTGCCGAGGTCCAAGACTAAAATTATTCCTGGTACGCTCACTGATTTTCTTTACCATTTATAGTGGCCTGTCGAAGTTATCGTTAATTTAATTTAACTTTATTGGAGAATTTGAGTTTTGGTGGTTTGGGAAAGAAGGTGAATGGAGGGCATATTTATCCAAAAACACATGAGAGCGTATGTTTAATTAAAAAATATGATTTTTTCAGCAGATGTGGGTGTTAAGAAAATCAGGTCCTGGATATTTATTTAAAGGTTGGATGAGGTTCAATATTGAAAGGGAGGATTTACCACTTTTACCTTTTTTTTAATACAGTGTATTTTAGTCAGAATATGGGCTCAATTAGTAATCATATAAAAATTTATCCAACTTGTTTTGGAGAAAATAAATAAATAAATGTTACTCTCATTATCATATACCATTTTCTTCTGAAATAATTTTGGTTTTGAATCTCAATTACCATGTTGATATATAATTTGTTGTTAACTATGATTCTTCTTATGGACTTGTCGAGTAAATAGTGTCTCGCCTAATTTTATATTCATCTCCATAATAACTGAAAATTAACATTTTTGATATTTCTGATTTTGTAGAAATTGTGAAAATGAAGAAAACAATGCTCATCTCTTCTTTGGAGATCAAGGGAATATATTGACCAAACCTTTCTTAGATGTTTGCAAGCTAACATTTCCTATTCTAGGTGCGGTGGGTAGCATTCGTGGGTAGCAGGTGCGATGGAGGAAAACGAAAAAAAAAACGAGGTTCGATGTTCATATATAAGCCTCATTCATCAATCAAGCCCCTACAATTATTGATAAGTTTGTATTTAAGCCTTTTTTGTAATGTTTTTACTAGATTTTGATAATTTTGGGGGTTTTCTCTTTGCCTTGAGGTATCTTTAATCATTTTTTGTATCTAGATTATTGGAGTATTTTTTTGTGTTTGGAATGTGTATTTTTCTTCTAATTAGTTCTATTTTGTAGGTGTACACCCTTGGTGTCCTCTCGCTCAAACAGTTTGATTTGGCTTTCTCCGTATTTGAGAGGTATCGAATTTTGTATTTTTTTGTATCCGAGTTTGGGTTCTAATCTACAATCATTTGTTTCTCGCTGGCATCATGTCAACATTGATATTTCATTTATTATTTATTCATAATGTATGAATTTTACATTTGGTGTGAAAAATGGTTTGATCTTTTAGTCTTGCTAACTTTATTCAGTTCATTCACTATTTTTCGGTTCATGGTTTGCTTTTTGGCAAAAAGAATATAATTTATTCAATTCATTCACTATTTTTCAGCTCAAACAATTTATGTTGTTTTTGTTCATTTAGTTTCTATGGCTCATTACCCTAGAAATGATTTAAGTGTATAAGAGTTATATTGGCTCAATGATTCAAGTGCATACGAGTTATATTGGCCGTTCGGTGGCTGTTTCAAGTTATAGTTTCATAACACATTGTTTACGTATTGCAAATCTAACCAATTGGATACCAGTTCTTCATTACATACCAGTACTTCATTACACACCAGGTACTCTGTACATTAACTAAAGTAGTTATATAATTGATATGCATTTTCTATTAAATCTTTTAGATGACAGAAGGAGTACGGGATAGTTATTGGTTTTGTTTGGTTTGGCTGTTGGATAATTATTGGTTGTTGGAATGTTGTTGGATAGTATTTTAGAAGGTGTATGGGATAATTAGAAGGAGTACGGGATAATGATTGGTTTCACTATTGGATAATATGTTGAAAATATTTTAAACTCCCGGTTTCAGAATACGATGATAGGATAACTTGCAAATGTCGAGACTTAAACTTAAAAACATGGCACCAACACCTCACACGGGACCAATGAATCTCGTACGAACTGACCGCGAGATCACGGGACTCCCGGTTTGAAAATAAGACGATAATTAAAAAATATTAGGACTTAAGCTTAAAAACAAGGCGTTAGATAGCAAAAACACGAAACAACCCTCGTACGGACCCGTGAGAGGCACCAACACCTCTCACGGGACCAATGTAACATATAGGAATAGACTGCGTAATCACGGGACTCTCGATTTGAGAATACGACGATAATTTTAAAATATGAGGCCTTAAGCTTAAAAACAAGGCGTTAGAGGGTGAAAACTGGAAACAGAGCCCGAACGGCCCCGTGAGAGGCACCAACACCTCCCACGGGACCAATGTAACTCGTAGGAACTGACCCCGCAGCCGCGGGACTCCCGATTTTAGAATACGACGATAATTTGCATATTTCTAGACTTAGGCTTAAAAACATGGCGTTAGAGGGTGGGAACTCCAAACAGCCCCCGAACGACCCCGTGGGTGCCACCAACACCTCCCACGGTACCAATGTAACTCGTAGGAACTGACCCCGCAGCCGCGGGACTCCCGGCTGTAGAGTACGACGATAATTTGCATATTTATAGACCTAGGCTTAAAAACAAGGCGTTTCAGGGTGAAAACTCAAAACAGCCCCCGAACGGCACCGTGGGTGGCACCAACACCTCCCACGGGACCAATGTAACTCGTAGGAACTGACCCCGCAGCCGCGGGACTTCCGGTTTGAGAATACGACGATAATTTGAGAATTTCAAGACTTAGGCTTAAAAACATGGCGTTAGAGGGTGGAAACTCGAAACAGCCCCCGAACGGCCCCGTGGGTGGCATCAACACCTCCCACGGGACCAATGTAACTTGTAGGAACTGACCCCATAGCCGCGGGTCTCCCGATTTGAGCGTACGACGTTAATTTGCATATTTCTAGACTTAATCAAAACATGGCGTTAGAGGGTGAGAACTCGAAACAGCCCCCGAACGGCCCCGTGGGTGGCACCAACACCTCCCACGGGACCAATGTAACTCGTAGGAACTGACCCCACAGCCGTGGGACTCCCGATTTGAGAATACGATGATAATTTGCATATTTCTTGACTTAGGCTTAAAAACATGGCATTAGAGGATGAAAACTCGAAACAGCCCTCTAAAGGTCCTGTGGGTGGCACCAAGACCTCCCACGGGACCAATGTAACTCGTAGGAACTGATCCCGCAGCCACGGGTCTCCCGGTTTGAGAGTACGACGGTAATTTGCTTATTTCCACACTTAGGCTTAAAAACATGGCGTTAGAGGGTGAGAACTCGAAACAGCCTCCGAACGGCCCCGTGGGTGGTACCAACACCTCCCACGGGACCAACGTAACTCGTAGGAACTGACCCCGCAGCCGCGGGTCTCCCGGTTTGAGAGTACGACGGTAATTTGCTTATTTCCACACTTAGGCTTAAAAACATGGCGTTAGAGGGTAAGAACTCGAAACAGCCCCCGAACGGCCTCGTGGGCAGCACCAACACCTCCCACGGGACCAACGTAACTCGTAGGAACTGACCCCGTAGCCACGGGTCTCCCGGTTTGATAGTACGATGGTAATTTTCTTATTTCCACACTTAGGCTTAAAAACATGGCGTTAGAGGGTGAGAACTCAAAACAGCCCCCGAACGGCCCCGTAGGTGGGACCAACACCTCCCACGGGACCAACGTAACTCGTAGGAACGGACCCAGCAGCCGCGGGTCTCCCGATTTGAGAGTACGATGATAATTTGCTTATTTCCACACTTAGGCTTAAAAACATGGCGTTAGAGGGTGAGAACTCGAAACAGTCCCCGAACGGCACCGTGGGTGGCACCAACACCTCCCACGGGACCAACGTAACTCGTGGGAATGGACCCCGCAGCCGCGGGTCTCCCGGTTTGAGAGTACTACGGTAGTTTGCTTATTTCCACACGTAGGCTTGAAAACATGGCGTTAGAGGGTGAGAACTCGAAATAGCCCCCGAATGGCCCCGTGGGTGGCACCATCGCCTCCCACGGGACCAACGTAACTCGTAAGAACCGACCCCGCAATCGCGGGTCTCCCGGCTTGAGAGTACGACGGTAATTTGCGTATTTCTACACTTACGCAAAACATGGCGTTAGAGGGTGAGAACTCGAAACAGCCCCCGAACGGCCCCGTGGGTGGCACCAACGCCTCCCACGGGACCAACGTAACTCGTAGGAACCGACCCCGCAGCCACGGGTCTCCCGGTTTAAGAGTACAACGGTAATTTGCGTATTTCCACACTTAGGCTTGAAAACATGGCGTTAGAGGGTGAGAACTCGAAACAGCCCCCTAACGGCCCCGTGGGTGGCACCAACGCCTCCCACGGGACCAACGTAACTCGTGGGAATGGACCCCGCAGCCGCGGGTCTCTCGGTTTGAGAGTACGACCATAATTTGCTTATTTCCACACTTAGGCTTGAAAACATGGCGTTAGAGGGTGAGAACTCGAAACAGCCCCCGAACGGCCCCGTGGGTGGCACCAACGCCTCCCACGGGACCAACGTAACTCGTAGGAACTGACCCCGCAGCCGCGGGTCTCCCGGTTTGAGAGTACGACAGTAGTTTGCTTATTTCCACACTTAGGCTTGAAAACATGGCGTTAGAGGGTGAGAACTCGAAACAGCCCCCGAACGGCCCCGTGGGTGGCACCAACGCCTCCCACGGGACCTACGTAACTCGTAGGAACCGACCCCGCAGCCGCGGGTCTCCCGATTTGAGAGTACGACGATAATTTGTTTATTTCCACACTTAGGCTTAAAAACATGGCGTTAGAGGGTGAGAACTCGAAACAGCCCCCGAACGGCTCCGTGGGTGGCACCAACGCCTCCCACGGGACCAACGTAACTCGTTGGAATGGACCCCGTAGCCGCGGGTCTCCCGATTTGAGAGTACGGCGATAGTTTGCTTAGTTCAACACTTAGGCTTGAAAACATGGCGTTAGAGGGTGAGAACTCGAAACAGCCCCGGAACGGCCCCGTGGGTGGCACCAACGCCTCCCACGGGACCAACGTAACTCGTGGGAACGGACCCCGCAGCCGTGGGTCTCTCTGTTTGAGAGTACGACCGTAATTTGGTTATTTCCACACTTAGGCTTGAAAATATGGCGTTAGAGGGTGAGAACTCAAAACAGCCCCCGAACGGCCTCGTGGGTGGCACCAACGCCTCCCACGGGACCAACGTAACTCGTAGGAACCGACCCCACAGCCGCGGGTCTCCCGGTTTGAGAGTACGATGATAAGTTGCTTATTTCCACACTTAGGCTTGAAAACATGGCGTTAGAGGGTGAGAACTCGAAACAGCCCCCAAACGGCCCCGCGGGTGGCACCAACGCCTCCCACGGGACCAACGTAACTCGTAGGAACCGCCCCGCAGTCGCGGGTATCCCGGTTTGAGAGTACGACGATAATTTGCGTATTTCTACACTTAAGCAAAACATGGCGTTAGAGGGTGAAAACTCGAAACAGCCCCGAACGGCCCCGTGGGTGGCACCAACGCCTCCCACGGGACCAACGTAACTCGTAGGAACCGACCCCGCAGCCGCGGGTCTCCCAGTTTGAGAGTACGATGGTAGTTTGCTTATTTCCACACTTAGGATTGAAAACATGGCGTTAGAGGGTGAGAACTCGAAACAGCCCCCGAACGGCCCCGTGGGTGGCACCAACGCCTCCCACGGGACCAACGTAACTCGTAGGAACCGACCCCGCAGCCGCGGGTCTCTCGGTTTGAGAGTACGACCATAATTTGCTTATTTCCACACTTAGGCTTGAAAACATGGCGTTAGAGGGTGAGAACTCGAAACAGCCCCGGAACGGCCCCGTGGGTGGCACCAACGCCTCCCACGGTACCAACGTAACTCGTGGGAACGGACCCCGCAGCCGCGGGTCTCTCGGTTTGAGAGTACGACCATAATTTGCTTATTTCCACACTTAGGCTTGAAAACATGGCGTTAGAGGGTGAGAACTCGAAACAGCCCCCGAACGGCCCCGTGGGTGGCACCAACGCCTCCCACGGGACGAACGTAACTCGTAGGAACCGACCCCGCAGCCGCGGGTCTCCCGGTTTGAGAGTACGACAATAATTTTCTTATTTCCACACTTAGGCTTTAAAAAATGGCGTTAGAGGGTGAGAACTCGAAACAGCCCCCGAACGGCCCCGTGGGTGGCACCAACGCCTCCCACGGGACCAACGTAACTCGTAGGAACTGACCCCGCAGCCGCGGGTCTCCCGGTTTGAGAGTATGACAGTAGTTTGCTTATTTCCACACTTAGGCTTGAAAACATGGCGTTAGAGGGTGAGAACTCGAAACAGCCCCCGAACGGCCCCGTGGGTGGCACCAACGCCTCCCACGGGACCAACGTAACTCGTAGGAACCGACCCCGCAGCCGCGGGTCTCCCGATTTGAGAGTACGATGATAATTTGCTTATTTCCACACTTAGGCTTAAAAACATCGCGTTAGAGGGTGAGAACTCGAAACAGCCCCCGAACGGCTCCGTGGGTGGCACCAACGCCTCCCACGGGACCAACGTAACTCGTTGGAATGGACCCCGCAGCCGCGGGTCTCCCGATTTGAGAGTACAATGGTACTTTGCTTAGTTCAACACTTAGGCTTGAAAACATGGCGTTAGAGGGTGAGAACTCAAAACAGCCCCCGAACGGCCCCGTGGGTGGCACCAACGCCTCCCACGGGACCAACGTAACTCGTAGGAACCGACCCCGCAGCCGTGGGTCTCCCGGTTTGAGAGTACGACGATAATTTGCTTATTTCCACACTTAGGCTTGAAAACATGGCGTTAGAGGGTGAGAACTCGAAACAGCCCCCGAACGGCCCCGTGGGTGGCACCAACGCCTCCCACGGGACCAACGTAACTCGTAGGAACGGACCCCGTAGCCGCGGGTCTCCCGGTTTGAGAGTACGATGATAATTTTCTTATTTCCACATTTAGGCTTAAAAACATTGCGTTAGAGGGTGAGAACTCGAAACAGCCCCCGAACGGCCCCATGGGTGGCACCAACGCCTCCCACGGGACCAACGTAACTCGTAGGAACCGACCCCACAGCCGCGGGTCTCCCAGTTTGAGGGTACGATGGTAATTTGCGTATTTCTACACTTAAGCAAAACATGGCGTTAGAGGGTGAAAACTCGAAACAGCCCCCGAACGGCCCCGTGGGTGGAACCAACACCTCCCACAGGACCAACGTAACTCATGGGAACGGTCCCCGCAGTCGCGGGTCTCCCGGTTTGAGAGTACGATGATAAGTTGCTTATTTCCACACTTAGGCTTGAAAATATGGTGTTAGAGGGTGAGAACTAAAAACAGCCCCCGAACGGCCCTGTGGGAGGCACCGACGCCTCCCACGGGACCAACCTAACTCGTAGGAACGGACCCCGCAGCCGCGGGTCTCCCGGTTTGAGAATACGACGGTAGTTTGCTTATTTCCACACTTAGGCTTAAAAACATGGCGTTAGAGGGTGAGAACTCGAAACATCCCCCGAACGGCCCCGTGGGTGGCACCAACGCCTCCCACGGGACCAACGTAACTCGTAGGAACCGACCCCGCAGCCGCGGGTCTCCCGGTTTGAGAGTACGACGATAATTTGCGTATTTCTACACTTAAGCAAAACATGGCGTTAGAGGGTGAAAACTCGAAACAGCCCCGAACGGTCCCGTGGGTGGCACCACCGCCTCCCACGGGACCAACGTAACTCGTAGGAACCGACCCCGCAGCCACGGGTCTCCCGGTTTGAGAGTACGACGGTAGTTTGCTTATTTCCACACTTAGGCTTGAAAACATGGCGTTAGAGGGTGAGAACTCGAAACAGCCCCCGAACGGCCCCGTGGGTGGCACCAACGCCTCCCACGGGACCAACGTAACTCGTAGGAACCGACCCCGCAGCCGCGGGTCTCTCGGTTTGAGAGTACGACCATAATTTGCTTATTTCCACACTTAGGCTTGAAAACATGGCGTTAGAGGGTGAGAACTCGAAACAGCACCGGAACGGCCCCGTGGGTGGCACCAACGCCTCCCACGGGACCAACGTAACTCGTGGGAACGGACCCCGCAGCCGCGAGTCTCTCGGTTTGAGAGTACGACCATAATTTGCTTATTCCCACACTTAGGCTTGAAAACATGGCGTTAGAGGGTGAGAACTCGAAACAGCCCCCGAACGGCCCCGTGGGTGGTACCAACGCCTCCCACGGGACGAACGTAACTCGTAGGAACCGACCCCGCAGCCGCGGGTCTCCCGGTTTGAGAGTACGACAATAATTTTCTTATTTCCACACTTAAGCTTTAAAAAATGGCGTTAGAGGGTGAGAACTCGAAACAGCCCCCGAACGGCCCCGTGGGTGGCACCAACGCCTCACACGGGACCAACGTAACTCGTAGGAACTGACCCCGCAGCCGCGGGTCTCCCGGTTTGAGAGTACGACAGTAGTTTGCTTATTTCAACGCTTAGGCTTGAAAACATGGCGTTAGAGGGTGAGAACTCGAAACAGCCCCCGAACGGCCCCGTGGGTGGCACCAACGCCTCCCACGGGACCAACGTAACTCGTAGGAACCGACCCAGCAGCCGGGGGTCTCCCGATTTGAGAGTACGATGATAATTTGCTTATTTGCACACTTAGGCTTAAAAACATGGCGTTAGAGGGTGAGAACTCGAAACAGCCCCCGAACGGCTCCGTGGGTGGCACCAACGCCTCCCACGGGACCAACGTAACTCGTTGGAGTGGACCCCGCAGCCGCGGGTCTCCCGATTTGAGAGTACGACGGTAGTTTGCTTAGTTCAACACTTAGGCTTGAAAACATGGTGTTAGAGGGTGAGAACTCGAAACAGCCCCCGAACAGCCCCGTGGGTGGCACCAACGCCTCCCACGGGACCAACGTAACTCGTAGGAACCGACCCCGCAGCCGGGGGTCTCCCGGTTTGAGAGTACGACGATAATTTGCTTATTTCCACACTTAGGCTTGAAAACATGGTGTTAGAGGGTGAGAACTCGAAACAGCCCCCGAACGGCCCCGTGGGTGGCACCAACGCCTCCCACGGGACCAACGTAACTCGTAGGAACGGACCCCGCAGCCGCGGGTCTCCCGGTTTGAGAGTACGACGATAATTTTCTTATTTCCACACTTAGGCTTAAAAACATTGCGTTAGAGGGTGAGAACTCGAAACAGCCCCCGAACGGCCCCATGGGTGGCACCAACGCCTCCCACGGGACCAACGTAACTCGTAGGAACCGACCCCACAGCCGCGGGTCTCCTAGTTTGAGGGTACGACGGTAATTTGTGTATTTCTACACTTAAGCAAAACATGGCGTTAGAGGGTGAAAACTCGAATCAGCCCCCGAACGGCCCCGTGGGTGGCACCAACACCTCCCACAGGACCAACGTAACTCGTGGGAACGGTCCCCGCAGCCGCGGGTCTCCCGGTTTGAGAGTACGATGATAAGTTGCTTATTTCCACACTTAGGCTTGAAAACATGGCGTTAGATGGTGAGAACTAGAAACAGCCCCCGAACGGCCCCGTGGGTGGCACCAACGCCTCCCACGGGGCCAACCTAACTCGTGGGAACGGACCCCGCTGCCGCGGGTCTCCCGGTTTGAGAGTACGACGGTAGTTTGCTTATTTCCACACTTAGGCTTAAAAACATGGCGTTAGAGGGTGAGAACTCGAAACATCCCACGAACGGCCCCGTGGGTGGCACTAACGCCTCCCACGGGACCAACGTAACTCGTAGGAACCGACCCCACTGCCGCGGGTCTCCCGGTTTGAGAGTACGACGATAATTTGCGTATTTCTACACTTAAGCAAAACATGGCGTTAGAGGGTGAAAACTCGAAACAGCCCCGAACGGACCCGTGGGTGGCACCACCGCCTCCCACGGGACCAACGTAACTCGTAGGAACCGACCCCGCAGCCGTGGGTCTCCCGGTTTGAGAGTACGACGGTAGTTTGCTTATTTCCACACTTAGGCTTGAAAACATGGCGTTAGAAGGTGAGAACTCGAAACAGCCCCCGAACGGCCCCGTGGGTGGCACCAACGCCTCCCACGGGACCAACGTAACTTGTAGGAACCGACCCCGCAGCCGCGGGTCTCCCGGTTTGAGAGTACGACGATAATTTGCTTATTTCCACACTTAGGCTTGAAAACATTGTGTTAGAGGGTGAGAACTTGAAACAGCCCCCGAACGGCCCCGTGGGTGGCACCAACGCCTCCCACGGGACGAACGTAACTCGTAGGAACCGACCCCGCAGCCGCGGGTCTCCCAATTTGAGAGTAAGACGGTAATTTGCGTATTTCTACACTTAAGCAAAACATGGCGTTAGAGGGTGACAACTCGAAACAGCCCCCGAACGGCCCCGTGGGTGGCACCAACACCTCCCACGGGACCAACGTAACTCGTGGGAACGGACCCCGCAGCCGCGGGTCTCCCGGTTTGAGAGTACGACGGTAGTTTTCTTTTTTCAACACTTAGGCTTGAAAACATGGCGTTAGAGGGTGAGAACTCGAAACAGCCCCCGAACGGCCCTGTGGGTGGCACCAACGCCTCCCACGGGACCAACGTAACTCGTAGGAACCGACCCCGCAATCGCGGGTCTCCCGGTTTGAGAGTACGATGATAATTTGCTTATTTCCACACTTAGGCTTAAAAACATGGCGTTAGAGGGTGAGAACTCGAAACAGCCCCCGAACGGCCCCGTGGGTGGCACGAACACCTCCCACGGGACCAACATAACTCGTAGGAACCGAACCCATAGACGCGGGTCTCCCGGTTTGAGAGTACGAGGATAATTTGCTTATTTCCACACTTAGGCTTAAAAACATGGCGTTAGAGAGTGAGAACTCGAAACAGGCCCCGAACGGCCCCGTGGGTGGCACCAACGCCTCCCACGGGACCAACGTAATTCGTAGGAACCGACCCCACAGCCGCGGGTCTCCCGGTTTGAGAGTACGACGGTAATTTGCGTATTTCTACACTTAAGAAAAACATGGCGTTAGAGGGTGAAAACTCGAAACAGCCCCCGAACGGCCCCGTGGGTGGCACCAACACCTCCCATGGGACCAACGTAACTCGTGTGAACGGATCCCGCAGCCGCGGGTCACCCGGTTTGACAGTGAGACAGTAGTTTACTTATTTCCACACTTAGGCTTGAAAACATGGGGTTAGAGGGTCAGAACTCGAAACAGCCCCCGAACGGCCCCGTGGGTGGCACCAACGCCTCCCACGGGACCAACGTAACTCGTAGGAACCGACTCCGCAGCCGCGGGTCTCCCGGTTTGAGAGTACGACCGTAATTTGCGTATTTCTACACAAAAGCAAAACATGGCGTTAGAGGGTGACAACTTGAAACAGCCCCCGAACGGCCCCATGGGTGGCACCACGGGACAAACGTAACTCGTAGGAACCAACCCCACAGCCGCGGGTCTCCCGGTTTGAGAGTACGACGACAATTTGCTTATTTCCACACTTAGGCTTGAAAACATGGCGTTAGAGGGTGAGAACTCGAAATACCCCCGAACGGCCCCGTGGGTGGCACCAACGCCTACCACGGGACCAACGTAACTCGTGGGAACCGACCCCGCAACCGCGGGTGTCCCGGTTTGAGAGTACGACGGTAGTTTACTTATTTCCACACTTAGGCTTGAAAACATGGCGTTAGAGGGTGAGAACTCCAAACAGCCCCCGAACGGCCCCGTGGGAGGCACCAACGCCTCCCACGGGACTAACGTAACTCGTAGGAACCGACCCCGCAGCCGCGGGTCTCCCGATTTGAGAGTACGAAGATAATTTACTTATTTCCACACTTAGGCTTAAAAACATGGCGTTAGAGGGTGAGAACTCGAAACAGCCCCCGAACGGCCCCGTGGGTGGCACCAACACCTCCCACGGGACCAACGTAACTCGTAGGAACCGACCCCGCAGCCGCGGGTCTCCCGGTTTGAGAGTACGACGATAATTGTCTTATTTCCACACTTAGGGTTAAAAACATGGCGTTAGAGGGTGAGAACTCGAAATAGCCCCCGAACGGCCCCGTGGGTGGCACCAACGCCTCCCACGGGACCAACGTAACTCGTAGGAACCGACCCCGCAGCCGTGGGTTTCCCGATTTGAGAGTACGATGATAATTTGCTTATTTCCACACTTAGGCTTAAAAACATGGCGTTAGAGGGTGAGAACTCGAAACAGCCCCCGAATGGCCCCGTGGGTGGCACCAACGCCTCCCACGGGACCAACGTAACTCGTGGGAATGGACCCCCCAGCCGCGGGTCTCCCGATTTGAGAGTACGACGATAATTTGTTTATTTCCACACTTAGGCTTAAAAACATGGCGTTAGAGGGTGACAACTCGAAACAGCCCCCGAACGGCCCCATGGGTGGCACCAACGCCTCCCACGGGACCAACGTAACTCGAAGGAACCGACCCCTCAGCCGTGGGTCTCCCGGTTTGAGAGTACGACGGTAATTTGCGTATTTCTACACTTAAGCAAAACATGGCGTTAGAAGGTGAAAACTCAAAACAGCCCCCGAACGGCCCCGTTGGTGGCACCAACACCTCCCACAGGACCAACGTAACTCATAGGAACCGACCCCGAAGCCGCGGGTCTCCCGGTTTGAGAGTACGACGATAATTTGCTTATTTCCACACTTAGGGTTAAAAACATGGCGTTAGAGGGTGAGAACTCGAAACAGCCCCCGAACGGCCCCGTAGGTGGGACCAACGCCTCCCACGGGACCAATGTAACTCGTAGGAACCGACCTCGCAGCCGCGGGTCTCCCGGTTTGAGAGTACGACAATAATCTGCTTATTTCCACACTTAGGCTTAAAAACATGGCGTTAGAGGGTGAGAACTCGAAATAGCCCCCGAATGGCCCCGTGGGTGGCACCAACGCCTCCCACGGGACCAACGTAACTCGTGGGAATGGACCCCCCAGCCGCGGGTCTCCCGGTTTGAGAGTACGACGATAATTTGTTTACTTCCACACTTAGGCTTAAAAACATGGCGTTAGAGGGTGAGAACTCGAAACAGCCCCCGAACGGCCCCATGGGTGGCACCAACGCCTCCCACGGGACCAACGTAACTCGTAGGAACCGACCCCGCAGCCGCGGGTCTCCCGGTTTGAGAGTACGACGGTAATTTGCGTATTTCTACACTTAAGCAAAACATGGCGTTAGAGGGTGAAAACTCGAAACAGCCCCCGAACGGCCCCGTGGGTGGAACCAACGCCTCCCACGGGACCAACGTAACTCGTAGGAACCGCCCCCGCAGTCGCGGGTCTCCCGGTTTGAGAGTACGACGGTAATTTGCGTATTTCTACACTTAAGCAAAACATGGCGTTAGTGGGTGAAAACTCGAAACAGCCCCCGAACGGCCCCGTGGGTGGCACCAACACCTCCCACGGGACCAACGTAACTCGTGGGAACGGACCCCGCAGCCGCGGGTCTCCCGGTTTGAGAGTACGACGATAATTTTTTTATTTCCACACATAGGTTGAAAACATGGCGTTAGAGGGTGAGAACTCGAAACAGCCCCCGAACGGCCCCGTGGGTGGCACCAACACCTCCCACGGGACCAACGTAACTCGTGGGACTGGACCCCGCAGCCGCGGGTCTCCCGGTTTGAGAGTACGACGATAATTTACTTATTTCCACACTTAGGCTTAAAAACATGGCGTTAGAGGGTGAGAACTCGAAACAGCCCCCGAACGGCCCCATGGGTGGCACCAACGCCTCCCACGGGACCAACGTAACTCGAAGGAACCGACCCCGCAGCCGCGGGTCTCCCGGTTTGAGAGTACGACGGTAATTTGCGTATTTCTACACTTAAGCAAAACATGGCGTTAGAGGGTGAAAACTCGAAACAGCCCCCGAACGGCCCCGTGGGTGGAACCAACGCCTCCCACGGGACCAACGTAACTCGTAGGAACCGACCCCGCAGTCGCGGGTCTCCCGGTTTGAGAGTACGACGGTAATTTGCGTATTTCTACACTTAAGCAAAACATGGCGTTAGTGGGTGAAAACTCGAAACAGCCCCCGAACGGCCCCGTGGGTGGCACCAACACCTCCCACGGGACCAACGTAACTCGTGGGAACGGACCCCGCAGCCGCGGGTCTCCCGGTTTGAGAGTACGACGATAATTTTTTTATTTCCACACATAGGTTGAAAACATGGCGTTAGAGGGTGAGAACTCGAAACAGCCCCCGAACGGCCCCGTGGGTGGCACCAACACCTCCCATGGGACCAACGTAACTCGTGGGAATGGACCCCGCAGCCGCAGGTCTCCCGGTTTGAGAGTACGACGATAATTTGCTTATTTCCACACATAGGTTTAAAAACATGGCGTTAGAGGGTGAGAACTCGAAACAGGCCCCAAACGGCCCCGTGGGTGGCACCAACGCCTCCCACGGGACCAACGTAACTCGTAGGAACCGACCCCACAGCCGCGGGTCTCCCGGTTTGAGAGTACGACGGTAATTTGCGTATTTCTACACTTAAGCAAAACATGGCGTTAGAGGGTGAAAACTCGAAACAGCCCCCGAACGGCCCCGTGGGTGGCACCAACACCTTCCACGGGACCAACGTAACTCATGGGAACGGTCCCCGCAGCCGCGGGTCTCCCGGTTTGAGAGTACGATGATAATTTTTTTATTTCCACACATAGGTTGAAAACACGGCGTTAGAGGGTGAGAACTCGAAACATCCCCCGAACGGCCCCGTGGGTGGCACCAATGCCTCCCTCGGGACCAACGTAACTCGAAGGAACCGACCCCGCAGCCGCGGGTCTCCCGGTTTGAGAGTACGACGGTAATTTGCGTATTTCTACACTTAGGCTTAAAAACAAGGCGTTAGAGGGTGAGAACTCGGAACAACCCCCGAACGGCCCCATGGGTGGCACCAACGCCTCCCACGGGACCAACGTAACTCGAAGGAACCGACCCCGCAGCCGCGGGTCTCCCGGTTTGAGAGTACGACGGTAATTTGCGTATTTCTACACTTAAGCAAAACATGGCGTTAGAGGGTGAAAACTCGAAACAGCCCCCGAACGGCCCCGTGGGTGGAACCAACGCCTCCCACGGGACCAACGTAACTCGTAGGAACCGACCCCGCAGTCACGGGTCTCCCAGTTTGAGAGTACGACGGTAATTTGCGTATTTCTACACTTAAACAAAACATGGCGTTAGTGGGTGAAAACTCGAAACAGCCCCCGAACGGCCCCTTGGGTGGCACCAACACCTCCCACGGGACCAATGTAACTCGTGGTAATGGACCCCGCAGCCGCGGGTCTCCCGGTTTGAGAGTACGACGATAATTTTTTTATTTCCACACATAGGTTGAAAACATGGCGTTAGAGGGTGAGAACTCGAAATAGCCCCCGAACGGCCCCGTGGGTGGCACCAACGCCTCCCACGGAACCAACGTAACTCGTGGGAACGGACCTCGCAGCCGCGGGTCTCCCGATTTTAGAGTACGACGATTGTTTGCTTATTTCCACACTTTGGCTTGAAAACATGGCGTTAGAGGGTGAGAACTCGAAACAGCCCCCGAACAGCCCCGAGGGTCGCACCAACGCCTCCCACGGTACCAACGTAACTCGTAGGAACCGACCCCACAGTCGCGGGTCACCCGGTTTGAGAGTACGACGGTAATTTGCGTATTTCTAAATTTAAGCAAAACATGGCGTTAGTGGGTGAAAACTCGAAACAGCCCCCGAACGGCCCCGTGGGTGGCACCAACACCTCCCACGGGACCAACGTAACTCGTGGGAACGGACCCCGCAGCCGCGGGTCTCCCGGTTTGAGAGTACGACGATAATTTTTTTATTTCCACACATAGGTTGAAAACATGGCGTTAGAGGGTGAGAACTCGAAACTGGCCCCGAACGGCCCCGTGGGTGGCACCAACGCCTCCCACGGGACCAACGTAACTCGTAGGAACTGACCCCACAGCCGCGGGTCTCCCGGTTTGAGAGTACGACGGTAATTTGCGTATTTCTACACTTAAGCAAAACATGGCGTTAGAGGGTGAAAACTCGAAACAGCCCCCGAACAGCCCCGTGGGTGGCCCCAACACCTCCCATGGGACCAACGTAACTCGTGTGAACGGACCCCACAGCCGCGGATCACCCAGTTTGACAGTGAGACAGTAGTTTACTTATTTCCACACTTAGGCTTGAAAACATGGGGTTAGAGGGTGAGAACTCGAAACAGCCCCCGAACGGCCCCGTGGGTGGCACCAACGCCTCCCACGGGACCAACGTAACTCATAGGAACCGATCCCGCAGCCGCGGGTCTCCCGGTTTGAGAGTACGATCGTAATTTGCGTATTTCTACACAAAAGCAAAACATGGCGTTAGAGGGTGACAACTTGAAACAGCCCCCGAACGGCCCCGTGGGTGGCACCACGGGACAAACGTAACTCGTAGGAACCGACCCCACAGCCGCGGGTCTCCCGGTTTGAGAGTACGACGATAATTTGCTTATTTCCACACTTAGGCTTGAAAACATGGCGTTAGAGGGGGAGAACTCGAAATACCCCCTAACGGCCCCGTGGGTGGCACCAACGCCTCCCACGGGACCAACGTAACTCGTGGGAACCGACCCCGCAGCCGCGGGTGTCCCGATTTGAGAGTACGACGGTAGTTTGCTTATTTCCACACTTAGGCTTGAAAACATGGCGTTAGAGGGTGAGAACTCGAAACAGTCCCCGAACGGCCCCGTGGGTGGCACCAACGCCTCCCACGGGACCAACGTAACTCGTAGGAACCGACCCCGCAGTCGCGGGTCTCCCGATTTGCGAGTACGACGATAATTTACTTATTTCCACAATTAGGCTTAAAAACATGGCGTTAGAGGGTGAGAACTCGAAACAGCCCCCGAACGGCCCCGTGGGTGGCACCAACACCTCCCACGGGACCAACGTAACTCGTAGGAACCGACCCCGCAGCCGCGGGTCTCCCGGTTTGAGAGTACGACGATAATTGTCTTATTTCCACACTTAGGGTTAAAAACATGGCGTTAGAGGGTGAGAACTCGAAACGGCCCCCGAACGGCCCCGTGGGTGGCACCAACGCCTCCCACGGGACCAACGTAACTCGTAGGAACCTACCCCGCAGCCGCGGGTCTCCCGGTTTGAGAGTACGACGGTAATTTGCGTATTTCTACACTTAAGCAAAACATGGCGTTAGAGGGTAAAAACTCAAAACAGCCCCCGAACGGCCCCGTTGGTGGCACCAACACCTCCCACGGGACCAACGTAACTCGTAGGAACCTACCCCGAAGCCGCGGGTCTCCCGGTTTGAGAGTACGACGATAATTTGCTTATTTCCACACTTAGGGTTAAAAACATGGCGTTAGAGGGTGAGAACTCGAAACAGCCCCCGAACGGCCCCATGGGTGGCACCAACGCCTCCCACGGGACCAACGTAACTCGTAGGAACCGACCCCGCAGTCGCGGGTCTCCCGATTTGCGAGTACGACGATAATTTACTTATTTCCACAATTGGGCTTAAAAACATGGCGTTAGAGGGTGAGAACTCGAAACAGCCCCCGAACGGCCCCGTGGGTGGCACCAACACCTCCCACGGGACCAACGTAACTCGTAGGAACCGACCCCGCAGCCGCGGGTCTTCCGGTTTGAGAGTACGACGATAATTTGCTTATTTCCACACTTAGGGTTAAAAACATGGCGTTAGAGGGTGAGAACTCGAAACGGCCCCCGAACGGCCCCGTGGGTGGCACCAACGCCTCCCACGGGACCAACGTAACTCGTAGGAACCTACCCCACAGCCGCGGGTCTCCCGGTTTGAGAGTACGACGGTAATTTGCGTATTTCTACACTTAAGCAAAACATGGCGTTAGAGGGTAAAAACTCAAAACAGCCCCCGAACGGCCCCGTTGGTGGCACCAACACCTCCCACGGGACCAACGTAACTCGTAGGAACCGACCCCGCAGTCGCGGGTCTCCCGGTTTGAGAGTACGACGATAATTTGCTTATTTCCACACTTAGGGTTAAAAACATGGCGTTAGAGGGTGAGAACTCGAAACAGCCCCCGAACGGCCCCATGGGTGGCACCAACGCCTCCCACGGGACCAACGTAACTCGAAGGAACCGACCCCGCAGCCGCGGGTCTCCCGGTTTGAGAGTACGACGGTAATTAGCGTATTTCCACACTTAGGCTTAAAAACAAGGCGTTAGAGGGTGAGAACTCGAAACAGGCCCCGAACGGCCCCGTGGGTGGCACCAACGCCTCCCACGGGACCAACGTAACTCGTAGGAACCGACCCCGCAGCAGCGGGTCTCCCGGTTTGAGAGTACGACGGTAATTTGTGTATTTCTACACTTAAGCAAAACATGGCGTTAGAGGGTGAAAACTCGAAACAGCCCCCGAACGGCCCCGTGGGTGGCACCAACACCTCCCACGGGACCAACGTAACTCGTGGCAACGGACCCCGCAGCCGCTGGTCTCCCGGTTTGAGAGTACGACGATAATTTTTTTATTTCCACACATAGGTTGAAAACATGGCGTTAGAGGGTGAGAACTCGAAACAGCCCCCGAACGGCCCCGTGGGTGGCACCAATGCCTCCCACGGGACCAACGTAACTCGTGGGAATGGACCCCGCAGCCGCGGGTCTCCCGGTTTGAGAGTACGACGATAATTTGCTTATTTCCACACTTAGGCTTAAAAACATGGCGTTAGAGGGTGAGAACTCGAAACAGCCCCCGAACGGCCCCATGGGTGGCACCAACGCCTCCCACGGGACCAACGTAACTCGAAGGAATCGACCCCGCAGCCGCGGGTCTCCCGGTTTGATAGTACGACGGTAATTTGCGTATTTCTACACTTAAGCAAAACATGGCGTTAGAGGGTGAAAACTCGAAACAGCCCCCGAACGGCCCCGTGGGTGGAACCAACGCCTCCCACGGGACCAACGTAACTCGTAGGAACCGACCCCGCAGCCGCGGGTCTCCCGGTTTGAGAGTACGACGGTAATTTGCGTATTTCTACACTTAAGCAAAACATGGCGTTAGTGGGTGAAAACTCGAAACAGCCCCCGAACGGCCCCGTGGGTGGCACCAACACCTCCCACGGGACCAACGTAACTCGTGGGAACGGACCCCGCAGCCGCGGGTCTCCCGGTTTGAGAGTACGACGATAATTTTTTTATTTCCACACAGAGGTTGAAAACATGGCGTTAGAGGGTGAGAACTCGAAACAGCCCCCGAACGGCCCCGTGGGTGGCACCAACGCCTCCCACAGAACCAACGTAACTCGTGGGAACGGACCCCGCAGCCGCGGGTCTCCCGGTTTGAGAGTACGACGGTAGTTTGCTTATTTCCACACTTAGGCTTTAAAACATGGCGTTAGAGGGTGAGAACTCGAAACAGCCCCCGAACGGCCCCGTGGGTGGCAACAACGCCTCCCACGGGACCAACGTAACTCGTAGGAACTGACCCCACAGCCGCGGGTCTCCCGGTTTGAGAGTACGACGGTAATTTGCGTATTTCTACACTTAAGCAAAACATGGCGTTAGAGGGTGAGAACTCGAAACAGCCCCCGAATGGCCCCGTGGGTGGCACCAACGCCTCCCACGGGACCAACGTAACTCGTGGGAATGGACCCCCCAGCCGCGGGTCTCCCGGTTTGAGAGTACGACGATAATTTGTTTATTTCCACACTTAGGCTTAAAAACATGGCGTTAGAGGGTGAGAACTCGAAACAGCCCCCGAACGGCCCCATGGGTGGCACCAACGCCTCCCACGGGACCAACGTAACTTGAAGGAACCGACCCCGCAGCCGCGAGTCTGCCGATTTGAGAGTACGACGGTAATTTGCGTATTTCTACACTTACGCAAAACATGGCGTTAGAGGGTGAAAACTCGAAACAGCCCCCGAACGGCCCCGTGGGTGGAACCAACTCCTCCCACGGGACCAACGTAACTCGTAGGAACCGCCCCCGCAGTCGCGGGTCTCCCGGTTTGAGAGTACGGCGGTAATTTGCGTATTTCTACACTTAAGCAAAACATGGCGTTAGTGGGTGAAAACTCGAAACAGCCCCCGAACGGCCCCGTGGGTGGCACCAACACCTCCCACGGGACCAACGTAACTCGTGGGAACGGACCCCGCAGCCGCGGGTCTCCCGGTTTGAGAGTACGACGATAATTTTTTTATTTCCACACATAGGTTGAAAACATGGCGTTAGAGGGTGAGAACTCGAAACAGCCCCCGAACGGCCCCGTGGGTGGCACCAACACCTCCCACGGGACCAACGTAACTCGTGGGAATGGGCCCCGCAGCCGCGGGTCTCCCGGTTTGAGAGTACGACGATAATTTACTTATTTCCACACTTAGGCTTAAAAACATGGCGTTAGAGGGTGAGAACTCGAAACAGCCCCCGAACGGCCCCATGGGTGGCACCAACGCCTCCCACGGGACCAACGTAACTCGAAGGAACCGACCCCGCAGCCGCGGGTCTCCCGGTTTGAGAGTACGACGGTAATTTGCGTATTTCTACACTTAAGCAAAACATGGCGTTAGAGGGTGAAAACTCGAAACAGCCCCCGAACGGCCCCGTGGGTGGAACCAACGCCTCCCACAGGACCAACGTAACTCGTAGGAACCGACCCCGTAGTCGCGGGTCTCCCGGTTTGAGAGTACGACGATAATTTTTTTATTTCCACACATAGGTTGAAAACATGGCGTTAGAGGGTGAGAACTCGAAATAGCCCCCGAACGGCCCCGTGGGTGGCACCAACGCCTCCCACGGAACCCACGTAACTCGTGGGAACGAACCCCGCAGTCGCGGAACTCCAGATTTGAGAGTACGACGGTAGTTTGCTTATTTCCACACTTAGGCTTAAAAACATGGCGTTAGAGGGTGAGAACTCGAAACAGCCCCCGAACGGCCCCGTGGGTGGCAACAACGCCTCCCACGGGACCAACGTAACTCGTAGGAACTGACCCCGCAGCCGCGGGTCTTCCGGTTTGAGAGTACGACGGTAATTTGCGTATTTTTACACTTAAGCAAAACATGGCGTTAGAGGGTGAGAACTCGAAACAGCCCCCGAACGGCCCCGTGGGTGGCAACAACACCTCCCACGGGACCAACGTAACTCGTGGGAATGGACCCCGCAGCCGCGGGTCTCCCGATTTTAGAGTACGACGATTGTTTGCTTATTTCCACACTTTGGCTTGAAAACATGGCGTTAGAGGGTGAGAACTCAAAACAACCCCCGAACAGCCCCGTGGGTGGCACCAATGCCTCCCACGGGACCAACGTAACTCGTAGGAACCGACCCCGCAGTCGCGGGTCTCCCGGTTTGAGAGTACGACGGTAATTTGCGTATTTCTACACTTAAGCAAAACATGGCGTTAGTGGGTGAAAACTCGAAACAGCCCCCGAACGGCCCCGTGGGTGGCACCAACACCTCCCACGGGACCAACGTAACTCGTGGGAACGGACCCCGCAGCCGCGGGTCTCCCGGTTTGAGAGTACGACGATAATTTTTTTATTTCCACACATAGGTTGAAAACATGGCGTTAGAGGGTGAGAACTCGAAACAGCCCCCGAACGGCCACGTGGGTGGCACCAACACCTCCCACGGGACCAACGTAACTCGTGGGCCTGGACCCCGCAGCCGCGGGTCTCCCGGTTTGAGAGTACGACGATAATTTACTTATTTCCACACTTAGGCTTAAAAACATGGCGTTAGAGGGTGAGAACTCGAAACAGCCCCCGAACGGCCCCATGGGTGGCACCAACGCCTCCCACGGGACCAACGTAACTCGAAGGAACCGACCCCGCAGCCGCGGGTCTCCCAGTTTGAGAGTACGATGGTAATTTGCGTATTTCTACACTTAAGCAAAACATGGCGTTAGAGGGTGAAAACTCGAAACAGCCCCCGAACGGCCCCGTGGGTGGAACCAACGCCTCCCACGGGACCAACGTAACTCGTAGGAACCGACCCCGCAGTCGCGGGTCTCCCGGTTTGAGAGTACGACGGTAATTTCCGTATTTCTACACATAGGTTGAAAGCATGGCGTTAGAGGGTGAGAACTCGAAACAGCCCCCGAACGGCCCCGTGGGTGGCACCAACGCCTCCCTCGGGACCAACGTAACTCGTGGGAATGGACCCCGCAGCCGCGGGTCTCCCGATTTGAGAGTACGACGATAATTTGCTTATTTCCACACTTAGGCTTAAAAACATGGCGTTAGAGGGTGAGAACTCGAAACAGCCCCCGAACGGCCCCATGGGTGACACCAACGCCTCCCACGGGACCAACGTAACTCGAAGGAACCGACACCGCAGCCGCGGGTCTCCCGGTTTGAGAGTACGACGGTAATTTGCGTATTTCTACACTTAAGCAAAACATGGCGTTAGAGGGTGAAAACTCGAAACAGCCCCCGAATGGCCCCGTGGGTGGAACCAACGCCTCCCACGGGACCAACGTAACTCGTAGGAACCGACCCCGCAGTCGCGGGTCTCCCGGTTTGAGAGTACGACGGTAATTTGCGTATTTCTACACTTAAGCAAAACATGGCGTTAGTGGGTGAAAACTCGAAACAGCCCCCGAACGGCCCCGTGGGTGGCAACAACACCTCCCACGGGACCAACGTAACTCGTGGGAACGGACCCCGCAGCCGCGGGTCTCCCGGTTTGAGAGTACGACGATAATTTTTTTATTTCCACACATAGGTTGAAAACATGGCGTTAGAGGGTGAGAACTCGAAACAGCCCCCGAACGGCCCCATGGGTGGCACCAACGCCTCCCACGGAACCAACGTAACTCGTGGGAACGGACCCCGCAGCCGCGGGTCTCCAGATTTGAGAGTACGACGGTAGTTTGCTTATTTCCACACTTAGGCTTAAAAACATGGCGTTAGAGGGTGAGAACTCGAAACAGCCCCCGAACGGCCCCGTGGGTGGCAACAACGCCTCCCACGGGACCAACGTAACTCGTAGGAACTGACCCCGCAGCCGCGGGTCTTCCGGTTTGAGAGTACGACGGTAATTTGCGTATTTCAACACTTAAGCAAACCATGGCGTTAGAGGGTGAGAACTCGAAACAGCCCCCGAACGGCCCCGTGGGTGGCAACAACACCTCCCACGGGACCAACGTAACTCGTGGGAACGGACCCCGCAGCCGCTGGTCTCCCGATTTTAGAGTACGACGATTGTTTGCTTATTTCCACCCTTTGGCTTGAAAACATGGCGTTAGAGGGTGATAACTCGAAACAGCCCCCGAACAGCCCCGTGGGTGGCACCAACGCCTCCCACGGGACCAACGTAACTCGTGGGAACGGACCCCGCAGCCGCGGGTCTCCCGGTTTGAGAGTACGACGATAATTTTTTTATTTCCAGACATAGGTTGAAAACATGGCGTTAGAGGGTGAGAACTCGAAACAGCCCCCGAACGGCCCCGTGGGTGGCACCAACGCCTCCCAAGGAACCAACGTAACTCATGGGAACGGACCCCGCAGCCGCGGGTCTCCAGATTAGAGAGTACGATGGTAGTTTGCTTATTTCCACACTTTGGCTTAAAAACATGGCGTTAGAGGGTGAGAACTCGAAACAGCACCCGAACGGCCCCGTGGGTGGCAACAACGCCTCCCACGGGACCAACGTAACTCGTAGGAACTGACCCCGCAGCCGTGGGTCTTCCGGTTTGAGAGTACGACGGTAATTTGCGTATTTCTACACTTAAGCAAACCATGGCATTAGAGGGTGAGAACTCAAAACAGCCCCCGAACGGCCCCGTGGGTGGCAACAACACCTCCCACGGGACCAACGTAACTCGTGGGAACGGACCCCGCAGCCGCGGGTCTCCCGATTTTAGACTACGACGATTGTTTGCTTATTTCCACACTTTGGCTTGAAAACATGGCGTTAGAGGGTGAGAAATCGAAACAGCCCCCGAACAGCCCCGTGGGTGGCACCAACACCTCCCACGGGACCAACGTAACTCGTAGGAACCGACCCCGCAGTCGCGGGTCTCCCGGTTTGAGAGTACGACGGTAATTTACGTATTTCTACACTTAAGCAAAACATGGCGTTAGTGGGTGAAAACTCGAAACAGCCCCCGAACGGCCCCGTGGGTGGCACCAACACCTCCCACGGGACCATCGTAACTCGTGGGAACGGACCCCGCAGCCGCGGGTCTCCCGGTTTGAGAGTACGACTATAATTTTTTTATTTCCACACATAGGTTGAAAACATGGCGTTAGAGGGTGAGAACTCGAAACAGGCCCCGAACGGCCCCGTGGGTGGCACCAACGCCTCCCACGGGACCAACGTAACTCGTAGGAATCGACCCCACAGCCGCGGTTCTCCCGGTTTGAGAGTACGACGGTAATTTGCGTATTTCTATACTTAAGCAAAACATGGCGTTAGAGGGTGAAAACTCGAAACAGCCCCCGAACGGCCCCGTGGGTGGCACCAACACCTCCCATGGGACCAACGTAACTCGTGTGAACGGACCCCACAGCCGCGGATCACCCAGTTTAACAGTGAGACATTAGTTTACTTATTTCCACACTTAGGCTTGAAAACATGGGGTTAGAGGGTGAGAACTCGAAACAGCCCCCGAACGGCCCCGTGGGTGGCACCAACGCCTCCCACGGGACCAACGTAACTCGCAAGAACCGACCCCACAGCCGCGGGTCTCCCGGTTTGAGAGTACGATTGTAATTTGCGTATTTCTACACAAAAGCAAAACATGGCGTTAGAGGGTGACAACTTGAAACAGCCCCCGAACGGCCCCGTGGGTGGCACCACGGGACAAACGTAACTCGTAGGAACCGACCCCACAGCCGCGGGTCTCTCGGTTTGAGAGTACGACGATAATTTGCTTATTTCCACACTTAGGCTTGAAAACATGGCGTTAGAGGGGGAGAACTCGAAATACCCCCGAACGGCCCCGTGGGTGGCACCAACGCCTCCCACGGGACCAACGTAACTCGTGGGAACCGACCCCGCAGCCGCGGGTGTCCCGGTTTGAGAGTACGACGGTAGTTTGCTTATTTCCACACTTAGGCTTGAAAACATGGCGTTAGAGGGTGAGAACTCGAAACAGCCCCCGAACGGCCCCGTGGGTGGCACCAACGCCTCCCACGGGACCAACGTAACTCGTAAGAACCGACCCCGCAGCCGCGGGTCTCCCGATTTGCGAGTACGACGATAATTTAGTTATTTCCACACTTAGGCTTAAAAACATGGCGTTCGAGGGTGAGAACTCGAAACAGCCCCCGAACGGCCCCGTGGGTGGCACCAACACCTCCCACGGGACCAACGTAACTCGTAGGAACCGACCCCGCAGCCGCGGGTCTCCCGGTTTTAGAGTACGACGATAATTGTCTTATTTCCACACTTAGGGTTAAAAACATGGCGTTAGAGGGTGAGAACTCGAAACAGCCCGCGAACGGCCCCGTGGGTGGCACCAACGCCTCCCACGGGACCAACGTAACTCATAGGAACCTACACCGCAGCCGCGGGTCTCCCGCTTTGAGAGTACGACGGTAATTTGCGTATTTCTACACTTAAGCAAAACATGGCGTTAGAGGGTAAAAACTCAAAACAGCCCCCGAACGGCCCCGTTAGTGGCACCAACACCTCCCACGGGACCAACGTAACTCGTAGGAACCGACCCCGAAGCCGCGGGTCTCCCGGTTTGAGGGTACGACGATAATTTGCTTATTTCCACACTTAGGGTTAAAAACATGGCGTTAGAGGGTGAGAACTCGAAACAGCCCCCGAACGGCCCCATGGGTGGAACCAACGCCTCCCACGGGACCAACGTAACTCGAAGGAATCGACCCCGCAGCCGCGAGTCTCCCGGTTTGAGAGTACGACGGTAATTTGCGTATTTCCACACTTAGGCTTAAAAACAAGGCGTTAGAGGGTGAGAACTCGAAACAGGCCCCGAACGGCCCCGTGGGTGGCACCAACGCCTCCCACGGGACCAACGTAACTCGTAGGAACCGACCCCGCAGCCGTGGGTCTCCCGGTTTGAGAGTACGACGGTAATTTGCATATTTCTACACTTAAGCAAAACATGGCGTTAGAGGGTGAAAACTCGAAACAGCCCCCGAACGGCCCCGTGGGTGGCACCAACACCTCCCACGGGACCAACGTATCTCGTGGCAACGGACCCCGCAGCCGCTGGTCTCCCGGTTTGAGAGTACGACGATAATTTTTTTATTTCCACACATAGGTTGAAAACATGGCGTTAGAGGGTGAGAACTCGAAACAGCCCCCGAACGGCCCCGTGGGTGGCACCAACGCCTCCCACGGGACCAACGTAACTCGTGGGAATGGACCCCGCAGCCGCGGGTCTCCCGGTTTGAGAGTATGACGATAATTTGCTTATTTCCACACTTAGGCTTAAAAACATGGCGTTAGAGGGTGAGAACTCGAAACAGCCCCCGAACGGCCCCATGGGTGGCACCAACGCCTCCCACGGGACCAACGTAACTCGAAGGAATCGACCCCGTAGCCGCGGGTCTCCCAGTTTGAGAGTACGACGGTAATTTGCGTATTTCTACACTTAAGCAAAACATGGCGTTAGAGGGTGAAAACTCGAAACAGCCCCCGAACGGCCCCGTGGGTGGAACCAACGCCTCCCACGGGACCAACGTAACTCATAGGAACCGACCCCGCAGCCGCGGGTCTCCCGGTTTGAGAGTATGACGGTAATTTGCGTATTTCTACACTTAAGCAAAACATGGCGTTAGTGGGTGAAAACTCGAAACAGCCCCCGAACGGCCCCGTGGGTGGCACCAACACCTCCCACGGGACCAACGTAACTCGTGGGAACGGACCCCGCAGCCGCGGGTCTCCCGGTTTGAGAGTACGACGATAATTTTTTTATTACCACACATAGATTGAAAACATGGCGTTAGAGGGTGAGAACTCGAAACAGCCCCCGAACGGCCCCGTGGGTGGCACCAACGCCTCTTACAGAACCAACGTAACTCGTGGGAACGGACCCCGCAGCCGCGGGTCTCCCGGTTTGAGAGTACGACGGTAGTTTGCTTATTTCCACACTTAGGCTTTAAAACATGGCGTTAGAGGGTGAGAACTCGAAACAGCCCCCGAACGGCCCCGTGGGTGGCAACAACGCCTCCCACGGGACAAACGTAACAAGTAGGAACTGACCCCACAGCCGCGGGTCTCCCGGTTTGAGAGTACGACGGTAATTTGCGTATTTCTACACTTAAGCAAAACATGGCGTTAGAGGGTGAGAACTCGAAACGGCCCCCGAACAGCCCCGTGGGTGTCACCAACACCTCCCACGGGACCAACGTAACTCGTGGGAACGGACCCCGCAGCCGCGGGTCTCCCGATTTTAGAGTACGACGATTGTTTGCTTATTTCCACACTTTGGCTTGAAAACATGGCGTTAGAGGGTGAGAACTCGAAACAGCCCCCGAACGGCCCCGTGGGTGGCACGAACGCCTCCCACGGGACCAACGTAACTCGTAGGAACGGACCCCGCAGCCACGGGTCTCCCGGTTTGAGAGTACGACGATAATTTGCTTATTTCCACACTTAGGCTTAAAAACATGGCGTTAGAGGGTGAGAACTCGAAACAGCCCCCGAACGGCCCCATGGGTGGCACCAACGCCTCCCATGGGACCAACGTAACTCGTAGGAACCGACCCCACAGTCGCGGGTTTCCCGGTTTGAGAGTACGACGGTAATTTGCGTATTTCTACACTTAAGCAAAACATGGCGATAGAGGGTGAAAACTCGAAACAGCCCCCGAACGGCCCCGTGGGTGGCACCAACACCTCCCACGGTACCAACGTAACTCGTGGGAACGGTCCCCGCAGTCGCGGGTCTCCCGGTTTGGGACCAAGGTAACTCGTAGGAACCGACCCCGCAGCCGCGGGTATCCCGGTTTGAGAGTACGACGATAATTTGCTTATTTCCACACTTAGGCTTTAAAACATGGCGTTAGAGGGTGAGAAATCGAAACAGCCCCCGAACGGCCCCGTGGGTGGCACCAACGCCTCCCACGGGACCAACGTAACTCGTAGGAACCGACCCCGTAGCCGCGGGTCAAAAAGATTTTTGTATTTTCTTTTCACCATATATGGATATGAATTTAAATTGTTTGAATCATCACTATATTCCACCCATTCTTGTGAGTTTTTCATGGTGTTTTGATAAATAGCTTTGTTTCTTTTTCTTATGCTTAATAATGTGTGGCCAGAATTTCATTTTTCAATCATGATCACTTTCTTCATGTTAGACTTTTCATCACCTTTATTGACACATGCAGAGACTTGGTGAACATTGTGCTTACTTGTCATATGTCGAATATGATGTACTCATATCAGCAGTGTTTAATAATGAACCAAATGTACTAGAGATAAGTTGTGCTTATAAGAACCATGGCCCAGATTTTGTATCTCAAAAAATTTATTTTATGTTAAGCAATGAAATGGGACTATAAAAGAATAAATTCTATTTGCATTAAAAGACACCATTTTTAAAAGATCCTAAAATATTAACCGCACACAAAAATAGAAGTGCCAAGCCCATTTTTTTCCCAATCGATTCCTCGCTTCACATGAGCATTACGATATCTTCAAAAATTTGAGAGTTAATTATTAAATATGTGAGTTTTGAGGTTGTTATAAAGTAGAATATCAATGGGTTTGAAAATGGATTCTCTTGAAAATTATTAAATGCTTTGGCTTTACTGATTTGAGAAGCATTTAAATTCATAGCATGTTGCATGAGTCGAGTCAATTTTATTTTGTTCAACCTTATTTCACCTAAGGTTGAAATTGAGTTCTTTCTTTAGAAGTATCTAATTGACTTCGTGCACCTATGCTATGAATGACTATGCTGATTTCCTATGGAAAATATTCACACAATTACATTATGCTTTCATGATTCGGATATTTCTAGTGCTATTTCAAGGCGTGATGTATTTGTACCGATATGTACTATTTTATACATATACTTTTCATACTTTAGAAAATTGAAAATATTCAAAAATAGTTTGTACGACTTTTGAAAATTCGTAGCATGCGTTTTTTGATTATCTTTGTGATGTTATTTTATTTGGATTCAGGTGATGCTAACGTATCCTGCTTAGTTTCTTACCCTTTGTCTATTACGAACAAAAAAGGAGAGAACAAATTGAGGGAGATTTTTTATTTACTTTACACTATCATATGCATAACGGTATTTATCTTGCTTCATGTGTGTAGGTCTCTTCCACATTGATGATGCTCTCTAAGATTTACAAGATGAATAATTTCAATTGAAGAAAAAGTCTCAAATGTCATTCCGTTTTAGGTTTGGGAGGGTATTAGTATAACATTGTCTTAGGGGTTTAATTTTAATTCAGTTTTTTATTTTGTATCGGAATACCCAAGGGGAGAGATTTGTAAGAGAAATAATTTGTAATTTCTCATAGTTTAGATATTTTAGTGTATACATTTACAAAACTGAACACTACATCCACATATGCGTCCACAATCATTGAAGACATGTTAGTGACTGAGTAATGTTCCGAAGTTCATGTCGTTGAAACCGTCATGACACAATACGGAGTATATGGCATTTAGTTTTGTGATTAACTTAGTAAAATTTATTCTGAGATGTTTTATTTTAAAACAAGGCATTTTTATTAAAGGATTTTAAAATAAAATATTTTTATTTTTCAGAGTTCCTTAGAACGAAAATCCTACCTCATTAGAACGAGGTTGGTATCTCGTTACAATAACTTTTGTAGTTGGATAAAATGCAGTTAATTTTTCTTTGAATGAAGTTTTTAAGTTTGTTAGAACTAACTTCTAAAGAGGTTCAAATAGAGTCTCTCTGTTTGACAGAGGTCCACCTGTTGGAAGTTAAGTGGAAGATGGTTAAAATGAACTAAGCACCTTATTCGAACGAAAGGTAACCTTATTAAAATAAAACCATGGTTTTCATTCGAATGAAGTCCCATTTTTGTTTGAACGAATCTCGTTGCCTCGATTTATCGTGTTTCCTACAAATTGGACTCCCGTGAACAAATTTTTACAACTCTTTTAGCGAAAATGAATTTCTATAGCCATTCCAAAAGTTTTCTCTTTCTTATTTTGTCGTAAAAAGTTTTTTTTTTCAAATCTCTCATTCCTAAAATGATTTGTTATGTTTGTCAAACCCTAGTTCCATACACTATATCTAACCCTTTTAGAGTTTTCTCTACTATTGATTTGTGGAGTTATGCCTCTACTGCTAGAGAAGAAAGGAAGGATGATCGGTCAATACCGAGGGAATAGCCTATGGGTGGTGTTGGACATATTCATATTCCATTGAAAATTTAAAGGCCTTGTGCATTATACTTAGTGGATCTCTAAGTAGCCTGTAAGTCATTCGATCCTATCAAAGTCTTAAACAGTGTTGATATTAGAAGGTTATCCCGAAAGAGATTTTTTCCTCAAACATTCTTCTTCTGATTAGTTTGGTTTTGGTTTTGCATATTTTTGCTTTGGATATAATATTGCATGCACACCTAATTCTAAACAAGATAAAATTTGGGAAATAATGAATCCTTGTGTTGTTTTCCCTAAGATACAAGTGAATCCGTGTAACACAACATTTTTAATAAGAAGTTAGAGATTTTATAGCAGCATTGTCCAATTTTCCTACCTCCGTAAGGAAGATAGGATAGGGTAGTGGCGGTGTCTCTTTAAGGTAGAATCACGATTTATGGTTCGATCTACAGTAACTTAATTTGTAGATTTTGGAACCACAAATTAGTATTGTAACTTGCTACAAAAGCTCCTGGTAACTGGGCAATTACTTAAAAGAGAGATATTTCTAATAATGGATATTAAGAATAAGGCAATGGCATTAATAAGTATGCTATCTATTTTAGATTTATGGTGGAGACGAAAATATAGTATCAGAAAATTATTAGATATACCTATTTTTTAAAGAAAAATTATTTTTCAGTTTCCAAGTATGTTCGGAACTAATATTTGATTAATTTTGTAAAATTATTCTTGATGTCTAAAATTGGTATAGATCTCATCTTAGCCTGATAATACCAATTCTATAATCACACACACACACACACACACACACACACACATATATATATATATATATATATATAAGAAATACAACAATAGTTTTTAATGTAGTTCAGCTAAGGAAAAAGCCTATATCCACCGTTATGATATGGCAGTTGAGGGGTAGTTACATAAAACTTGTGCAATCTTACTCGTACTAACTTGTGTGTCCTTTGAGCCAAAGGAGATAGTGTATTTATTGATAAGTACCCAAAACTGTAAAATTTATACCCCAAATAGACGTGCTTTTGTTGCAAATTCTCGACAATATGGGTCTTATGCGCTTAATTTTGATCCCTCGCCCTTAGATTTACGCCTCGAGAGAGGGTAAATGATTTTCGAGAGAAAATAGAAAGTCTAATTATAATACCCATTTTAGATTCGAACTAGAGATAGGGGTTTCTTAAGTGGTGTATTATAACTTGAATTTCAACTCTAAATTTATTTTCTATGATTGACATAAATTTTAATTGATCGATCCTAGCGGGTGATTAATTAAAAGGAGTATAGATCTATTTTTCTAGAGTTGTGGGGTGTTAAACTTAATATTCTAAAATGTTATTATTAAAATTACATTTGCAACGAGAGTTGATTTGTAGTTTTGATATTAATATGGTAGAATTCAATTAATTAAATTAATTAATTAGAATAGCTAAAATTTATGGTGTAATCCCACTCCTTGATTGTTCTCACAATTATTTACCTCACTTTATCTCTTATTTTAGTGTTAGACTTTATTTTTCATTTTAGTAATTTTCTAGTTAGTTGTTTTCATTTTAGTTTAGTTTAAATCATCACCTCACCTAATTGTTTTAATATTTGAAAAAGCTAAAAAAAAGTAGAAAAGTGAAAAAAGCAAAAAAAAAGAAAATAAAAAGTGAATTACAATTTTGTTCCTTTTGCTTTACAACCTTGAAAGTGGATTGATACCCTTATTTACCGCTACACTTGAGTTGATATTATTTTGTAGGTATTTTAAGGTTTTGATTAGAAGGACTTTTCAAGCAACGACGAAATTATACACGTAAAATTCATTTCTATCAAATGGCGCCGTTGCCATTTGAGGAGTAGTTACATAAAACTTAGTGCAATCTTACTCGTACTAACTTGTGTGTCCTTTGAGCTAAAGGAGATAGTGTATTTATAGTGGTTAGGAAACCAAGGGATGGAATGCCTTTATATATTCAAGCTTCTACACCCATATATAATAAATGAGACTGTTGATCTTCAAATGCACGTGTGGAATAGTTGTTGGTAGCCCTATGTGAGTGACCTTTCCCCTAATTAATGGTTAACCTTCCTGGTTGTGGTTGGCGAGTTGGCCGACCATGTATCTTTGGGGATGGCCAAGTTTATGTGAAGCCTTAAGGTGGATGTTTATGAGGGCAGGTGTACCTATCTTATTGGTCTATGTGGATGAATAATTTAACCCACAACAAAAGACCCCAATGCTCCATGCTTGATGATTTAATGAAAGGAAAGAGTATTTACAATAAAAGTTTGCTCGGAGCCCAAAAATGGTGGAGGTCAACTGTCGATCTTCAGGACTTGTAATTTTTCACCTACGTATCAGTGTAGTGGAATTTTTCTGAATAGTTTGAAACACAATAAATTGCCCAAGGATACGCTTGTTTTTCTTCCCTTTTGGGATGCTAGAAGCCATCGAGAGTTCAATTTTGGTTCAGTTAATAATTTTCATTATCAATCTTCGAGGTGAATCTACTGTACCTATTAAAGGATGAAGCTTTCCCCCATTTATCTTTACTTGATAACCTCGAACTCAAACCTTTTCCTAGTGCCTTCGAGATTTCCTTGCTGTTCTTAAAAGCATTCTATTTTTTATAGAAATATGTAAGATCCTTTCTTCTCCATTCTTTTTATTTGTTACTTTCACAAAAATGGTGTATATTATTGATGAGGATTCATTAGAAGAGTTTAGGGCAAGGAGAAAAATCCCAAATTGGATAAGTATGGAAGTAGTGGATGGACCATTAGATGTTCTTACTTTAGATGAATGGATTTCATTCCCAAACTGTTTATTGCATAGTGTGGGATAACTTTCCCACCCAACAAATTATTTCTTGAATTCTTCCCACATTTTGATGTGGTCCTAGGTAGGGTAGCTCCCAATACTTGGCGAGTTATGAATGGGGTTAGTTGTTTAAATGAACTTCACGAAACCCACATAGGAATTATAGAATTAATGTAATGTTATAAGTGGGGAACCACTGGAGACAATACATAATATTTAAATATAAGACAAGCTAATATGGATTTAGTAGTACCTAACTCTACAAAAGACTATTAGGATTATGGACTGGTGGTCAAGAACTAGAAACATGGCCCCTTCCTGAGGGGGTTAGATATCCTAGTCCCAGGTACCCCCGGAACGGTGTGGCAGAGGTATGTAATTATTTGAACTATTTTTCTTTTATGCTTGTTAGCTATTTGATAGTATTTCGACTAATCATTTGTACTTAGTTTTTCTTTAGAGGAAAAGAAAAAAGAAGTGTCCTTACAACTCGGAGATCAACTTTGATGAATTCAAGTTTCTTTGGTCGAAACATCAGAGAATAAGAGAAGAGAATCCTAGGTCGACATCATCTATGCTATAATACAAGAGTTCAATTACATATTTTATTGCCCGGCCTGTAGAATACATACCACAAACCCCCATCAACCTTGAAGAAGAACCTGTTTCAACTTCCTCGGCTACAGTTTTTGAATCCACTGATGTAGAGAGAGAGTTTTCATTTAGAGGAAGGTCATTTTCCTTCGAATCAATTGACATTACCACCATCCCAACTTCATTTACAAAAGAGATGGGAAAGAGAAGGATCCCCATCCTGATGTCTAGAACATTGTCTCCCCCACCCAAGAAATCTAATCCTGCTGAATGTGGTTCAAAAAGGCTAGTAGTTGTCACTAGTGAGGAAATCAAGAATATTGCATCTAAATTTAAGAGATTTAAAAGAGATCATACTCCTCATCAGGAGTTGGCATAGAATACCCAGGCTGAATAAGTTGCTACTGAATCTGTCTATGTGGCAGTGAACCCTGGTCTGGCTAAGGGTTTGATTCATTCGAGATTTTTTTATGTAGATAGGTCGGTAGTTGCTCCTATGTATAGGGATAGACTACTAGAAAGAGACAATAAAAATCTTGCTATGGTAAGTTTTAATCATATACTTTCCCTTATTAATTTTTGTTTTCCTTAGTAATATCTAATTATTGTCTTATTAACGTACTATTTTGCAGGTTTTGGTCAATTATGACCAACTATTGATAAGGGTTAACAAACTGAGGTCATCCTCGGTTGGTGTAGATAAAACCTTCTAAGTCTTAAAAGATTTTTTTAATGCCACTTGGGATGCCCATGAGAGGGACCATAAAAAGTGGAAGGAGAAGTTAGATCAGGCTGAGGATAAGGTGAGGATTATCGACCGAATGGCAACTAACTTGACTGTGGAAGCTACTACTGATAAGAAGAAGCTTTTGGAACTGAAAGCTTAACACATTAAGGACAAATAGAATGCCTTCAATAGAGGATGGGACAATGTCTTCGCTACTACTTTCATTCAGATAGAATATATGAAGAGGGTTTCCCTTAAAGATGGCTGGACAAGTGCCTTAAAGGAGGTCAGCACAACTGTAGACTCTGACTTATTCAATAGACATAACCCTTACCCAACATATAAGAATAAGTGGATAATGAAGAGGGAATAGGGTAATCTTCACTATTCTGTGTTATTGAGGCCGAGGTCCCACCTCTAGAAGAGATAGCCATGGACAAAGAGAAGGTGCAATCCTCTTGGGATGAGGGATAGCTCTTCTTTTTATGGGTTTTATTGGATAATATTTAATTTTTTTCTCTTTCTATTTTGATTGTAAGGATCCCTTTTAAGACCTTTTCCTGATGATAAATGAAATTTTTGTTTGGTTGAATTGTTACCTTTGTCCTTAACAATACTTGTTCACAATTCTGTTAAACTCTTGTTCTTATACTTTTATTTTTCAGTCTAACTCCAGGAAGGCTGCGATCAGGTCTGTTGAGAGTGACTCGCCCAGACGAAGCATAAGACTTTTTGGAGCCGAGTATGAAAGTTTGACTGGGGATAAGTTAGAAGCCTTGGTCGGCATTGATGCTTCAAACAAAGTTAAGAAGGCCTACATTCGTTTTTATGGTCTTTTTGATAAGATATTGGCCACCAATGCATCCAAAATGACATGATTGAGCAATTGTAGGATCATTATAACCTTTCTTTGGCTCTACTTCACTTTGATTACAAACATAAATACAATTCTCTGACTGTTGGTCATGGTTTTGATAAAAAAAACTCCTAGATATTTTTGTGGCCTTTAAGAAGAAGGAGTTTCTACTGAACCGAGAGGTAGAAAGTTGTCACGAAGTGTCTAACCTACTGGAGAAAAAAAATAACGTTCTTTGTAATGAATTATAGAGTTTGAATAAGTCTTCAAAAGTTATCTCGAATGAAAGAGCATCATTTTTTAAGATGGGAGATGCTTGGCTAATGGAGGAATTGGAGAGTTTGAACAAGAGTAAGTCTAGTTAGTTTTCCAAACAAATAATGGTTGCTCGGCCTACTTAAGATGAAGAAAGGACCAAGAAGGCACTAACCGACCAGACAGCCTTGATCAAAGATAAATATAAGGCCATCAAGAAACTTACAGATCAAGTTAATTGACCGAACTTCCATTTTCACAAGCAATCGAAAACTGTCTAGATGGATGGATATGATGAGGTTATCACTTACGTGAAGGATAAAATTGAACTGTCCCATCAAGAAGGTTATAAATGGGGATGGTTGAATGTACTATCAATGTTAAAGGTGCCTCGAAAAGATCAGCTATCGTATTGGCATGACCCAGGCATGTTGGATTATCCCGACCCTCCTTTCAATATTAATGCAGAGTTGATTCATACAGATGCTATTCCTCAGAGATTAGTAAGAAAATGCTTAGGCGACTATGGTCTTCATGGTGAAGATACATATGTGGCAATCCGTCTAGTTTTCCTCTATCTCAGGGTCAATGCTCGCGCGTGCGGTTGGAGAGGGAGAGAATGTCTCCCACCCTTTTCTAGGAGCACTTCGGTCGTTGTCGATGTGGAGTGATGTAAAGAGATGGAGTATCCAACCCATTTTGCATAAAATAAGAAAAACAACATCTCTTTGCCTTGAGAAAGTGACGTCAAAGTCAAACAAATGCTTACAAAACTAAGAGTTCAAAGATTCGGGGGCTAAGTTATGGAATGGTATGGTGTTAGGAATACATCCTGCCCTTTCAGTCTCTCATGGAATTATGTTACTATTTTCCTTAATTTCTTCATGAAGTGTGTGCATGTGTATATATAAATGGAGATCGTAATTTCTCGATTCGTATCATGAAAAACATAGAGTGAGGTCATCTTAAGGAATGTTCCCAAAATATTAATTAGAAAATATGATGTGTGCGCTTATTGAGATATTAAACGTTATAATAAAACTATAATATGTTTTTAATAAGATGCAAGGAGGAAAATTGGACTCGAGTCTCGAGTTTTTGCCCAAAATGCCTACCTAGCCTATAAAGGCATCAAAGTCCATGTAGTTCACATGAGCCATGAGGGTGGGGTTTATCCCATAGATTTAAATGGGAGTTTATTATATGTGTGTGTGTAGAAAAATATTTTTAGTTTTAAGAAAATGTGATGAAGAATTCGGGCAGAATTTGTTGTTGTAACCATATTTTTCTTTGTTTTGGTTTTCTAATAGAAAATAAATTATGTGCAATATAACTAATAAAGGATAATGTATTATTTTTTATGATCTAAAGTAAGAGATAAATTGAGAATTTATATAGCTAATACGAAAATAAAGAAATTCAAAAAGAGAAGGATGTTTGGACCTTCTTTGGTGACCTGAAACTTGCTCTTGATTGTTGATGAACTTCCTTACAAGTTGGGACGAATGTTGCATGAGAGAGAAGGAGATATTAGCTAAATTGGGTATGATAATGATGGAAATGAAATGTGGAAAAAGAATTTCCAACAAGAAACTTCGCTAATTACATAAGAATGTTGTTGAAATCACTGATATTTGTCGATCTGAGGTGTGTCTTGGAAGTGATCTCATTCCATCCTTATATAGGGTAGGGGTACGATTGATTGGCATATACCTAGCCCTGCCAATCGGTATGTGACCCTAGACACACTACCAATAGGCATGGAAATGGGCATGCCAATCGACAGTCTCATGTAGATATTTTTGGAAAAATGATCGTAGAACGCATATCGTAAATCCAAATCGTCCATGGGTAATACCATTATAAATTTAATTCATAGACCTTCAAGATTCCTTGGGCTTCTCCCAGGTTTGGGAGTTGACTTTGGGTCAAAGGAGGCTCGAAAGTATCCTTTGGACAAGAGATCGTCGGACGGTAATGGATTTTTCGTCCAAACCGTAGGTTTGAATTATGCATGGGGCATACCATTGGAAATATTATGCAAGGAACTTTGACATTCCAAAGATCTTCATTTGGCTCAAAGAGCTGACTTTGGTCAAATGGGTCCTGGAAAATCCCAATGACCTTTTAGAGTAAAACTGATCGTTCATCCGTACCATAAGGTTGATTCATACACAGGGTGGACTATTGGAAATGGTATTTAGTGCCATTCAAAGATTCATTCAGTCGCATTTGAGATTAAGAGTTGACTTTGGTCAAATAGATCCCAAGAGTGTCTGGTAGACTCTGGATTAGTTTTCAGGGGAAAAAATGTTTGCCCGAATGCTTATGCCATTTTACGCATGGGGTGGACAGTTGGAAAGGGTTTTTAGTTCCCTTTAAGGATTCATTAAGCTTTCACTGTGACGATAAAGTTGATTGAGGTGAAATCGACACTCGGGAGCGGCATCCAGATTTATTTTTGATAGTAAAATGGTATGTTCGTCCTAACTGTTATGTTTATTCATACACGGGGCATACTATTGAAAAGGGTATTTAGATAATTTTGAAGATTCATTGAGTTTTTGCTCTAACGATGGAGTTGACAAGAGTCAAAAGGAGAGCCTGATGGCCTCTAGATTGGTACTCATAGTATGACATAGGGTTTGTAGTGGATGGGGAGGTGCCAAGGATATAAGGAGAGAATTGGGGGTGGGGTCCATAAATATTATATCTACAGAGCCCCTCGACGGGTGAACTTGGAGCAAGTGAAAGTTATCGAATAGACACCACATGATGCTTAGGAAAGAGGTCGATTATAAGGACCAAAAAGGATGAGGATGACCAATTTAGAGGGTTAAGGACATTTTCGAAGACCTAAGATATTGCTAGGGATTTGCAATTTCGTGGGCCGAGTCAATTCTGAGGGTCGAGGTTAATTCTGAAAATCTTAAGTTGAAGCGACCAATTCTGAGGGTCGAGGTCAATTCTGAGGACCTTAAGTGGGAGAGACCAAATATGAGGGTTGAGGTAAATTATGATGACCTTAAATGGGAGCAACCAATTCTGAGGGTCGAGGTCAATTCTGAGGACCTTAAATGGGAGCGACCAATTCTGATGGTAGACGTCAATTCTGAGGGCCTTAAGTTAGGAGTGACCAATTTTGAGGGTTGAGGTCAATTTTGAGGACCTTAAGTGGGGGTAACCAATTTTGAGGGCCGAGGTCAATTCTGAGGACCTTAAGTAGGAAGCGGCCAATTCTGAGGGCCAAGGTCAATTCTGAGGACCTTAAGTGAGGGTGACCAATTCTGAGGACCTTAAGTAGCGGAGCGACCAATACTAAGTATCGAGTTCAATTCTAAGGACCTTAAGTGGAGGAGCAACCCATTCGAAGGCTCGAGGTCAATTCTGAGGACCTTAAATAGGGGAGCGACCAATTTTGAGGGTCGAAGGTCAATTATGAGGACCTTAAGTGGGAGCTATCAATTTTAAGTGTAGGTGTAAATTCTGAGGACCATAAGTAGTATAACGATCAATTCTAAGTTTCAATATAAATTATGAGCTCCTTAAGTGGGAGGGACCAATTCTAAGGGTCGAGGTCAATTTTGAGGACCATAAGTTCGGAGAAATAAATTTTCGTGATTAAGGTCAATTCTGAAGACCTTCAGTGGGAGTGAGAAATTCTAAGGTTCGAGGCCTATTTTGAGGACCTTAAGTAAGGAGTGATCAATTCTGAGGGTCGAGGTCAATTCTAAGGACATTAAGTGGGGCAATGACTAATTCTTAGGGTCGACGTCAATTCTGAGGACCTTAAATGGGAGGGACCAATTTTGAGGGTTGAGGTCAATTTCGAGGACCTTAAGTTGGGAGTGAACAATTCTGAGCGTCTAAGTCAATTCTGAGGACCTTAAGTAGGAGTGACTAATTCTGATGGTCGAGATCAATTATGAGGACCTTAAATGGGAACGAAATTCTAAGTCAATTTTGAGGACATTAAGTGAGAGCGACCAATTCTGAGGGTTGAGGTCATTTCTGAGGACCTTAAGTAGGGGCAACCAATTCTGAGGGTCGAGGTCAATTATGAGGACCTTAAGTAGGGATCGACCAATTCTGAGGCTCGAGGTCAATTGTGAGGACCTTAAGTAGAGGCAACCAATTCTAAGAGTCAAGGTAAATTCTAAGGACCTGAAGTAAGGAGCGGCCAATTCTAAGGGTTGAGGTCAATTATGAGGATCTTAATTTATAGTGTGGGGAATACATCTCCTGGGGAATTTTGACTTTTCCAATTTTGTAGACTCTACTGGGGAAGAAAAATCTATCTAGGGATTATGTATTTTTTATAAGAGCTAAAAATCTTAGTCTAGAAATTCCACTCGAGGAAATAGTTGATAACGTGAGGTTTTGAGATTTTGTTGGGGAATGCGTTACTGGGTCCGGTTAGGGATTCTAACTCTCTCGGGGGAAATTAGAATTTTTCAGGGAAATAGTTTAATTCAGGAATTCCTATTGGTGAAAATGAATAGGATATTACGTAGCCGTGTTAGGAAAGCATTTTCTGCTAAAGATGAGGTTTTTGGTATTCCACTGAGGAGTTGTAATGGGATTTGTGTTGGTTGGTTTCTTCTGCGAGTTTTGGTAGTTTGTCATTTGCGTTGGAGGAGACGTCATATTATATAGTCGTTATATGTGCTCTAGGGGGAGAGGTGGTGGGATACTATCCACACCATACATTTGGGTTTTGGGGAGATGACGGTGACCCCCATCGATGTACAATAGCTATTAGGGATTAACTATAAGGGGATGCAGATAGAGTTGGACAGATACCTAAGGGTGACACCCGAGAGGCGGCATTGGGTGATATAGGATGGATAGTATCGATTTACTTGATTCGTATATCCCTTATGTGGGAGATTTTACTGAGTCGATAGATCAACGAGACTGATGGGCTGCAGGTTCATCAGATGGCTCGTTTATTCATTATTTTGTTATTGGGAGGATTTTTGGCGGCGATGTCGTCCACTTATGGTTTTTACCATACTTGAGGTTATTTTTTAATATCCCTCTCTTTGACGGGGGGAGCCTGACTTTGGCAACCCATTATTCATCTTTGAATGCTTTTATTCGGTGTTGCCAATAGACATTTACTGGAGCCACGTATTTTTTGAAGGTATTTCTTTTTTTTGCATTTTCTTCCATTTCCTTTATGATTTATTCTGATTATTGACCCTTGTCCTTTTTACGAACATGGTTTTAGGAGGTGATTGGGATCAATGCTCGTTTAACTAGTTTGCGTGATGAGTCGATGGGGGGATTCTACAAAATGTATCAATGACAGAAGCCTAATCGTCAGTCGAAGAGATCTCCTTACTTGGATTTAGTGTATAAGGTCTTAAATGTCCTGACGAGCGACCTGGTTATCTCCTATTTTCTCTTTTGAGTTTTTTACTTGCCGTTCCTTTTGTGCAAGTATTGACTTTATCTTGGCAAAATTTAGGTGATATTTATCCCTGGGGGATATCCATTCAGTACACGGGGGTGACCGAGATGCATGTGTAGATGCGTCGACTACTCGTGCATGAGTTTGGATACTCTTAGTTTCTGAGAGATACAGTAGTCAGGTAGATTGTGGAGGAAAAGGTGGCGGTACCACCAATGACTCCCCTAAGATATATGAGGTAGGTTCAAAATATGTTAGAGGACGCCTGGGTGGCGGTAATGATTGGTAAGCCCTATTCTTTGTATACGAACACGGTGGCGACATGACTACCTTGATTTTGTGACAAACTGGTTGATGTCTTCATGCATCTATGAGGTGGTGAATATGCCTCCGCCTCCTACTTATTCAGGTAGGGGTACGAGTCATATAGTGGGGTTCGCCAGCAGCACTAGTGGTGCATCGGCAGTCGCAACGACAGCGATGTCAGAGGTTCCACTTCTCCAACTTTTTACTCCTTCCTACAACATCAAACTACCTAAAGGAGGATCGTTGAGTATATAGCATCGCCATATTTCGATGGACCTAGTGGTGTTGGGGATGAAGGAAGATGTCATTCTGTCGGAGGTATATCTTTTTCCTTTGTCTTTTCTTTTTCTTATTTTTACTTTAAACTGACTAATTTTCTCTTTTTGTTTTTCTTTTAGCATGTTCGGGTGTCGATTACCTGGTTGAGGAACATCGGAGACTGAGTGTCTTTCGCGATAGCTCATATTCGAGATTCGATCCCGGTTCCTTCCTTATTTGCTCCATCTTCTTCCTTTGAGGAGGGATGTGGATAAGGTAGTAGAGTCTCCTTAGCTCATTGACGAGGGAAGCATGTACAACGTAGGGACGGGGGATTATAGATAGATAGAGAAAGAAAGTGCGGGGTTTCGAGTTGAGTCCCATTGTTTTACTTCGTTTTTATTTTTCTGCAAAGGAATGTAATGATGTCAACATATACATATGAAATGAATGGGATGTTTTTTCTCTTTAAATGAATTAATCTACATGCACTTTTCACTTTGTTTGCTGAGACCGCAAAAAGGATTACTTAAAAGAGAATTTTTTTAAAATAAGATAAGTTAAAAATATAAGGAGAGAAAAATTCTAAATAAAAATTGAGTTTTTAATTCTGACAAAAAAGGAAAAATGGAATTTTCTAAAAATGGGGTGATGTCGATCGACATACTCCTTATCCTGCATATCGACAGGTCAGTCCAGTAAAACCACCCCAAATCTTTGATCTCACTTTATTCAGTTACTTTGTCCTTGATGGTGTAGTGTTCTATTCGGATTTTGAGTCGCCTTATATTTAGCAATGTTTTTCAAGTATTAAAAGGGAGAAAGTGGAGAGGTTTATTCACCCATGCACCATTTTTTTCTCTTGCTTATTTATTACTTTTTGTCGTATTATTTCCACCATGTCTCTTCTCGTAAGTGTGTAATTCACTTCTTATCTTTAAAATTTAGAGGCTATGTGTTTGTACAATGTAGACTACGAGGAATTTAACCCGCGCTAAGATTATTTGTTGCATAACTGCTCCATTGACTTGAACAAGCTCACGACAGCAGTACAATTTTGGTACCCCGAGGATCAGTTTGTTTTTTTACTTGGATGAGATTTTCTCGACCTATGAGGAGTTTTCTGCTATGCTGGGGTAAACCCCATTATGGTGGAGACCATATGCCTGAATTCTCTCGCTCTCCTCGGGCACTGTTGGTGGAATTTATCCACATCTCACCTTCGGAGGCTCGGTCAGTGGTCACTGGAGGAATGATCTCCTTTCCATTTATGTTGTATTCAGGGCATTTGCAAGAATTCAATGATGTAGGCTATGCTGGAGCCATAGTCCTTGGCTTAACTTCGAAGTTACTGCTAGTGACCGGGGACCTAATGGTTGACCCTCAACTGGCCGACGTTACTCTATAGATGTCATACCATCACATTCCTTCGAAAATGATACTGGATAAACCCTCAATGGTCTAGATGCTTAGCGGCAAGGCTGTTTTTATTTTCTGAGAGGTAGCTCGGTTATACGATTAATGTGGCTATTTGAGAGATTCCACTTGGCGGTCCCCCTGAATAGTTCTTGGCAGTTGTGCTGAATTTCTTCACTTGTATTTCATTAGCTTTGTCTCAACTATAGATAATTGGGTAAACTGATTTGTGGAGTACGAAGCTCGATGCCTATGCTAGTCGGTGCCCTGGTGGGGGCAGTTGTAGCCCATTATGGAATTGGATGAATACCAGTATGTTAGGTTAGCTTCCCTCTAACATACCTCCTTCTATTTTCCCTGGTGGCTCCTGCGTCAAGTTAGATGGGAGATTATTGTGATGGAGTTGGGTTCTTTGGTAGCCGCGGGTAAGGTTTTTTATGAAGTTGGAGATATTTGTGAAGCTTTTATGTGTTTGGTATGTGTTTCATTTTTTTTTTGGTTTTTCATAAATTATTTGGGAAGGTTTGGTTATCTTATTTAGGAGTAGTTTATATTGGTTTGTTTTAAGGACAGTTAGGTTGGCCGAGGGGGGTGTTTGACTCCTTATGCTGATATTTTGTGTAATCGTGCCAAAGTTCCCCAAAACAGAATAAAAAGGATTTTAATAATATTATTGTTCCTCATGATGAGTTTTACATTTGAATTATATATATCAATCTCTAAGGCATACATAATCCTTTTGTTCATGTAAAGGACAAAATGAACTATCATTCCCGGAGGTAAGAAGAGAATATCATTTTGTAAAAACAGAAGGGGACCATGCCCATGTAAAGCGTATGAGCTGCCAACAACCTCTGGGGGTTTTGAAAATTTTTTGGGTTTAATTGTTTGAAGCAACAAGATTTTTTATAGGATTAGGCCCCACATAGTTCTAAATAAATGGAGAAAAATATTTTTTTTCATAATAGAAGGGAAATGAGGGGAGTCGTAACGTGCCGAGATTTTGGAGTAGGGGTAGAATTTCTTGAGACGGTTTAGGTTTACTAGTCGAGCCATCTCTACTCCATCAAGGTCGGTGAGCATAGCAACGCAACCGAAAAGGATGTTCCTCATCATGTAGGGGCCACTCCAGTTTGGCTTGAATTTCCCTCTCGAGTCCCAAACAGGTTTTATGATTTCTTTGAAGGCTAAATCCCCTTCTCGAATACCACGGTCCTTAACTCTCATGTTGAATAATCTCACTATCCGGCAATGGTACCGTTGTATATAACATAGAGCCTTTAGTCTCCTTTTATCTAAGAGTGACAATTCATCAAGTCGGCTCTGATTCCAGTCTTCTTCGTTGAATTTTCTTTCGAGCATGACACGTAGTGAAGGTATTCTAGTTCAACTAGTAGGAATCCTTCCATACTGTATACTAGAGAGTAAGGGGTATCCCCAGTGGATGCTCGAATTAAAGTGCGGTATCCCCAAATGGTGTAAGGGATCCGATCGGCCCAATATCTATAACTCTCGGTCATCTTGTTGATGATTGTTTTAAGGTTCTTGTTCACGACTTCAATTGCACCATTGGTTTGTGGTCGGTAGGGAGAAAAATTGTATCGTTGAATCCCTTACTCATCGACCAATTATGTGACTTATACCTCAAAATGTAATATGTTATTTGATAATAACTCATGCAGGTCCCCATATCGGCAGATTATGTTCTTCCAGAAGAACTTGTCCACCTTTTGGGCATTCAGCACAATGTATTACTCAGCTTCGACCCATTTTCTTAAGTAATCAATTGTAACTAGGATGAACTCGTGCCCGTTGGAGGCTTTGGGTGAGACTTTTCCTATGATATCGATGCCCCATGTGGAGAATGGCGAGGGAAAGGTCATATTATTTAATTCTCGCAGAGCTCAATGCTGGAGATTTGAAAACTGTTGGCATTTTAGGCATCTTCGAATATAGGTGATAAATCTTAAACCATGGTAGTCCAATAGTAACCCTATTGGATAATCTTATTAGCAAGCATATAGCCATTCATGTGGGGTTCTCATTCCCTGCTGTGGATTTTCTTCATCATTTCTTCAATGTCAGTCCATTTGATGCAAGGTAAGCCAGTTTTATCGAAGTTTCCCTTGAACAGTGCTTTATCACAAATAATATATTAGGAAGCCAGTTTACAAAGGGTCACTCGGTATTTCTTACTGGAATCCTGGGGATACCTACAGTGCTTGAGGAGGCACCAAATATCGTAGTACCAGCACTCGACCATATCAGGGTCCTCTCCTGTGATGATCCCAATATGGTAGAAGTGGGTTGGCTTAGATTGCTTTTGGATTAGGAAAGGGGCCATGGTTATTTCGTCGGGCATATCGAACATAGAGGCTGAGGTAGCAATGGCATCGACTAAGTTGTTCCTTGCTCGAGGCAAGTAGTGGAAGGTGATATCTTGGAACTAGGAGGTTTGCTCTTCTAGGTGGGCGTGGAAAGGTGTGATCTTATCATCCTTGAATTTCCATCTTCTAAGGAACTTATCAATGATGAGGTATGAATCCTCATAGACATCTAAGCATTGGATTTATTTGTTGAGATCTACTTTGAGGTCTACAGTGCATGGCTCGTATTCAATAATGTTATTAGTGCAGGGAAAATCTAGCTTGATGGCAATGGGAGAGTGAGAGTCATCGGGGGTGATTAGGAGTATCCCAAAGTCATATCCTTTTTTATTTGTTGGGCCATCAGAGAAAATTTTACATCGGAGGTTTTCCTGAGAGGTGCAAATAATATCTTCATTGGGAACTCATAGATCGAAACGTTGGCTTCCTCCATGGGGTAATCAGTAAGGTAGTGAGAGATGGATCTTCCTTTTATGACTTTCTAGGTGACATACACAATATCAAACTCGACTAGTAGCATCAAACATCGAACCATTCGGCTAGATAGGGCAGGTTTCTCGAGTAGGTATTTGATAGGATCCATTAAGGATACAAGTTTGATAGGAAAAGCGAGCATGTAATGCTGTAATTTTTTACTGACCCTGATAAGGGCGACACGTGCTTTCTTCAAGGCAGTGTAGTTGACTTCATATCCAGCCAACTTATGAGTGCCATAGTAGATGGCCCTCTCTTTTTGGGATTTTTCAATGTATTAGGCTAGTTAAGACCCAATTGTGGTTCTATGGTCAAGTATAGGAGTATAGGGAGACCAGGCTGTGATAGCATGAGTACTGGAGGTCGGGCTAGTTACTTAATGATTTGGTCAAAGGATTATTGATAAGATTAATTCCAAACTTTGGTTCAGTCCTTACGAAGGAGTTTGAAGATGGGTTCACAAATAGAAGTCAATTGGCTGATGAACCGACTGATATACTGTAATTTTCCCAAGAATCCACATACTTCTTTATCCATTCGGGGTGGTTTCATTTCAAGTATCTCTTTCATTTTGGCAGGATATGCTTTAATACCCTTTTTACTAACCATGAATTCCAAAAACCTTACTTTGGTAACACCAAAGACACATTTCTGTGCGTTAAGTCGCATCTGGTATCGTCGCAATCGTTCGAAGAATTTTCAGAGAGAGGGAATATGACCTTCTCGAGTCTTAGACTTGATGATCATATCATCCACGTAGACTTCGGCTTCTTTTTGTATTAGATCATGCAGGATGGTTGTGGAAGCCATTTTATAGGTAGCCCCTATATTTTTTAGACTAATTGGTGTAGCTGTGTAATAAAAGGTTCCCCAAGGGGTGATGAATTCATTTTTTTTCTTAATGATCAAGGTTCATCTTAATCTGATTATATTCGTCAAACCCATTAACAAATGACTTGGGAGTGCGAATGGCCATATTATCCATCATCATGTCAATATTAGGCAGTGGGTAATCGTCTTTTGGAGAGGACTTATTCAAATCTCGATAATCAACGGGCATGCAAACCTTTCCTACTGATTTCTAAATAGGGACAATGTTAACCAACTATGTGTGATATTCGATCACTCGGATGAAGCTTGCGTTCAACCTTTTAACCGCTTCTTCTTTAACCTTGAGAAACCATTCAGTGCAGCGCTTTCGCAGTTTTGGTTTAATCGATTTACATTCTGGGAGAGTTATAATCTCGTGCTGAGTAATCTCGGGATCAATGTCGGGCATGTTGTCATAAAACTATGTGAATATTTCCACAAATTCCTTTAGCATTTCTTTGAGTTGTGCACGCTCATTCTCATTAAAGGTAGATCCTATCCTAATCGCCTGTTGTTGGCTACAAGAACCGAGATTTATAGGAACGATTTCATCTTCATTAATTTGAATGTGATTATGTTGTTTGTTATTAACCTTATTTAGATCAATTAAGAATTATTCATTTGCAAAACCATCATCATCAAAAGTCTTATTAGAATCAAGGCAATCAAGATACTCAAAATCTTCGTTCCTTTCATTCTCTAGAAATATAGCATTGAGAACCTCGTCAAACGGAATAATATTACATTCTGATCAGAATAAGGAATAATATAAGAAGAAAAAATAGGATAGACATCTTGGTTGGGTTGCATTTCAATGGGTGTAACTAGCACATCATTCCAGTTGAGGAGGGGTGCATCAGTTGCCTTTATCAGGATGGATGGATCAAGTGATGTAGCATCTTAATGGATCATGAAGAGTGTTAGCCCCAGTATCTAAAAATTGAATGAGTCCTCAAAATCACTTCCTTCGAAAACCTCGGCAGTAGAAGTAGCTTTCTGAACAAGAGGTTTCCCATGATATTGGGAACTTTTGGCCCATAAATAGTTGTCTTCGAAGACGATCTCCATCCATGTCTTCATTTTCTTATCCACATAATCATACCATGATTGGGGAAAGCCACAAATGGAAAATATTCACCCTTTTTGAAAAATCTACCATTCAATGAAGTTCCTGAAACAATCTTGGTACTTTCTAACCTTCTCTTCAACCGAGGTTAGCGGAGCATTCTGAGTTCCTCTAATGATAGTTAATAACCCAGGCCACGTGGATGAAAGGCCTTCTTTAGCACTATGGGTTTCGGTATTCCCTTTTATCATGATCCGAACCCCAATTCGGGCATGAAGTGCATATTCTTGAACATCTATATCACATTGACATTGTCATGAGTGTTGTGCTCTGGAACTCTATCTTTGAAATTATCCTCTACTGGGACTGGAAGTGGTTTGACTCAAAAATCTAATAGAAGCATGTCATTCACCCCATATTGTATCTCTAGTACCAAATTACTGGTGCCCGCATTCTCAGTATTATCAGCATCGCCTAAGATAGTGATGACCTACGCCTTGGTGAAGAACTTCAGTTTCTTATGGAGAGAGGAAGATACCCCCTTGATGATGTGAAGCCATGGTCGATCAAGCAATAGGTTAAAACAATCCCGTATGATGATGACTTGGAATTCAGTAATGGGATTTATAGGGCCAGCCCTTATTGTAATCTTTATAGATCCCATCACCTCTCGATAAGTGTTATCATAAACACGCACTGTGGTTAAAGTTGGAGAAAGTTTGCTTACTTTCAAACCTAAGTAGTTAAGTGTTCTTAACGGACAGACATGACGTGTTAATCCATTATCGGCGAGTGAAAGCGGGACTGTCTTCCTTATCACCTTGACAGAGATATTGTAAGCATAGTTATGATTAGGACCAAACTTAGGGATTTCTTACTCGAAAAAGAAGAGCATTTTAGTAGAGGTTAGAGACCCGACCAAGTTCACGGCTTCTTTCGGAGTGGTGGAAGGAGAGATTGTGAGCTCGGTAAGAAATTTTATCAAGGCATTTCAATGCAGATGGGAAGACATGAAGAGAACCCACAAAGTGATGTTAGCCTAAGTTTTCTTCAATTATTCGAGGATCTTACTCTCCTCAATGGTAATTTTCAACATTGAGAGTTTCTCGACAACACTCTTTCCTCTATTCGTCGATGTTTATTGAGAGTTAAAACTCTGGTAGTGCCTCCCATATCTTGTCATATCGATCACAAAAAAGGAGAAAAATAGAAACCATATTTTTTTCATCTATCTTGGGTGGTTCTCCCACTTTGTTAATCTCCCCTAGTAGATATTCAAATGATATCATCGCATATACACTCATCACTGGGATAGATTTTTTGTAGCTTCATGCTTCATCTGAACTATCAAATTCGTCCCCCCATCTGATAACAACGATCCCATCCTTCCAGGATAAGTCAATGCATTCTATAACCTTAATGACTTCTTCATATAAATCCTCCCACTCAATGAGGAGATGCAGAACTGAAGGGACCAAGCGCCCTTGTAGTTTCAAAACATCGATTATCTTGGACATATTGTAAATTTTACCAGTTTGTCAAAAGAAGTCTACTATATTATGGACGACATCATCTAAACTGACTTCATCGGTGGGTACTACCCAATTATCTGACTCTCGGTCCCACTTTTGGGCTTCCATAAATTGTGTACTAAACTTTTGGCAGTCAATAGCCATTTCAAAGGGTAATTTTAGCCTAAACTTTAGGATCTGGTTCAGTACTGCAAGCAACTCCATATATTTCCATCCAAAATGAGTACGAACGGCAATACATGCTTTTGTAATAAGTGACAAGGCCTGGTCGGCAAAACAGGTAAGGTGTGGGTGAAAATATGGGCAAACTTTGAGAGGTTCAAGTGAATATATGGTTATAATGGGAAATTTACTGGGTACAATCTAGGTAAATGGCTCAAATTCTGGGTTAGTTTAGTAGAGTTTTGGGTAGTAACTGGCAAACTTAAAATGAGTTCCCTAATTTTGATGCATGTATAAGGGAATGTATCTGTTGGGTTAGTGGAAAGGTTCCCCCATTAGCATGACTTCCACGATATACGTCTTACTTTTGAGGACAATCGGTAGGTGTGAAAAACATATTTGATATACCTGACTATACATGAATTGCCTCACTATATACCTTATAGGGACAGTACGTGTGAGTGAGAATTAGATATACTTAACGTACGTGAACGAGTTCCCTACTATACACCTCCCATCATGACATCGGTCAAGCGGTACGATATGGTATGAACCGTTCGATATATGTTGAAAGTACTTGGCCAATAGAAGGTAAGATTCATATTCCTTATCTAAATGTAACCTGTTGAACCAACGCCCGTCATAAAGTGACCCCGAGTTACGGGACAAAATTTTACTCAATAGCCACGCTCTTTGGTGATGTAGTGTGCGACATGCATCATTCTTGATTATTATATTATGAAGAGAGTATTTTTATTGTAATGATGAGCACTGTACTAATAAGGAAGAATGTACAAGTATCATGAAAAGTAAATCTAGCACGGAGAATCAAGATTACACTAATAACGGATATGTGAGAATGCATGATGTGTGAGTAACTATAAGTGAGTGTGTGATAGTGAACCTAAGCATGGATCATCTACTAGTGGTGTGTGATAAATGTGAGTGGGCATAGATATATATAAGTGTGATAAGTGAAGGTGTTTGTTAGTGACATCTAAGCATGGATATTCTAAGTGGTGTGAAATAAGTGAATATGAGTGGTCCTACGTGTAAGTAATGTGAAGTGTACATGAATTAAGCCGTCGATAATTTATCCACCTCCTCTTGGATAGCTAGATTCTTATCGAAACTAAAAACCCTCGGCTTTTGGTTGTTCGGCTTGGCGTCCTTGATGATATTAGTCTCATGACTTATAAAGTTGAGGTTGATTCCAAGCATGTCTTCATGGCTCCCGGTAAACACACGTTTCTGCTCTTTAAGGAATGTAATTAATTCCTATTTAAGGGACAATACAAGGGTTGAGCCAATTTATGTAGTCCTCTCGATTTTTTCGTCATCCAGTATTATTATTTTTGTATCTTCCAAAACCTGTTCTTTGACTAAGTTAGCCTCTTATCGTGAATCCAAAGTATCAATATGGTAAGGTGTGGTGTTTTTTAAGTCATCCTAGTTCATTGAAGTATAATAGCACTCTCTAGCCTCCACATGCTTGCCATTTCCTATGCCGAAATCGTAATGAGTGGGGAACTTAAGGCACTGATGAACTATAGATGACACTGCTTTAAATGTTTTCAATTCGAATTTTCCAAGGGTGATATTATAGGATTACTCAACATTGTTGTCTAGGACGAAGAAATGAATCTTCTTAGTTTTGATCATTGATCCAGTGCCAATCAAAACCTCAAACTTGATAGTTCCTAAAGGATAAACCTTTTCTCCATAGAAACCAATTAAGGACCTATGATATGGTTCTAGTTTGCTATCTCGTAACCCCAGGTTGTGAAAACAATTATTGAACATAACATCAGCTCAACTACCATTATCCATCAGAATACTTGCAATCCTTGCTTTATGAACCTGAAGGTGACAACTAATGGGTCATTGTGAGGGCGAAGCATTCCTGATAAGTAATTTTTAGAGAAGCCAATGACTAGCATGTCTTTATTTACCTTTCTGGTCAAACCATCTACCTCGTGCAATAGGTTGATCTGTCGAATGTAGGAATAGGCTTTAGCCTCGTTTAAATAGGCCTTCCTTTTGAAGATAATGACTAGCTGTTAGTAGAATGCCCACGATATTTGTGAAAATCACATTGTTTGGATTTATAATTATAGTTAGGTGGCAATTTTAATTTCTCAGGCCATTTCAAGTCATTACTACCCCTAATATCCTCCACGATGTGACGCACATCTATAGTAAGTGGAGTACACTCCTCATACTTTTTAGGCTTCTCGGCTTTCTTATCTTTCTGTTCCTTCTTATCTGAGCTCTTTTGGCCATCATATTTTGTCCTGGTAACCTTCTTGGCACCCATAGCTTCCTCAGCATTTATGATCTTACCAAATTTTTTCATCAGCTTCATCATAATCTTACGAGCTTCTTTTGCCAGCGCATAGTACAGCTTCTCAAAAACTAATCCATTCATTAAGGCGGTGATAGAAATTTTCTCTTCATAATCTACCACCTCTAACTTCTCATTATTGAAGCGAGTAATATACCATCCAGTAGTTTCTAGATGGGATACTCTCTTGATCGAATTTTTACCAAAGAAAAAATGATGATGAATGAAAAGAATGTCTTTATGTGTATGATACCGATTTCAATAAATTATGAAACTTCCAATTACAAAATTATTTAATTAGTGTCAATTTATGAATCAAATTAATTCATCCCCTAAACTCAAATAGCAACGTGGGTGAAAGTGTCAAACCAACATAAATAAAGTATGCGACACAATAATTCAGGAAAAATCCCCTCAGGTCAAAAAACTTTTAATTTCACTATAATTGTAAATCGCAACTTACATCAAATTACAATGAAATGCAGTTTGACACTCAAATACCAACAGGCAACGGTCGATGTCATCAGCAATAAGTCCACACGCAGCGAACCTACATGAACCGCAGTCCAGTCTTCAACCTAGGAACACCATAGCACTCCCTTATGACACGCAGTCACAAAACTCCATCAAGACTCACTCCATAATAGCACGTAGCCCTCGGTTGTAGAGATCTCCCCACAAAGCATGAACTGTATCAAAACTATGCTTTGCGTTCCACAAAAACAACTCACACACAATACTTAGAATTTTGTGAATTGAAAAACAAAACATTGAACCCTCAAATATGGTTGGAGAATAGAAAAATGTATTCTGTCAAAAATAAGCTTTTCCCCACGCAAAATCAGTAGCCTGACACCCTTTAAATATAAAAATTCGAGGCGATGACGTGTCGGTTAAAAACACTTTCTCGTTCGAACGACATGCGGCGTCGTTCGAGCGATGCTCCATCTCGTTCAAACGAGATGTGACGTCTCTCATTCGAACGATAGTCACTGATGTCCTTAAAAAAGACTTTTAAAGTTTTAAATAACTTGGAATCCTCAAACCTTAAAACTATTCACGGGATCTGGAGATATTTATCCAAAACTTTTATGATAAAATGTTTTTGAAAAATAAAAATCATTTATTAAAATTCCAAAAATCATTTTAACTTTTATAAAAAATATCCGAACACTTTAAATGTGAAATGTAAATGAAACAAAAACCCATTTTACCAAATTCATCCTTGTTGGGCTTGAATGTTGAAGACTTCTTCGAATTCGGATTCGTCCTTCATAGATGTAATCTTCTCAATCCTTCGACGACTTGTAGCAACTTGTAGCGATATACTACATATTAAATTGTGACGGACAATGTCCTTACAAATCTCCCCCTATGTCTATGCCGGTACAAAATAAAAATATCTCAATTATCAAAACCAAAAATGTCCTATACAAATCTACCCTCCCATAAATTCAAACGTGGAAAGATAAACTGAACAAGTCTTCAAATTTTTTCAATCTTCAACAATCAACTTTTCAGATCTCCAAGCCTTTCTCATCAGGGTGTGCAATCCAAAGAATCTTCAATTGTACCTACACACATGAGACAAAGTGAAAACCTCATGACATATCGAGTTTGAAATGATATAAAGCATAAACATGAAAGCAAAATAGACAAACTATTTTTTGAATTTTTCATATTTTTCATACAAAAATGCAAAAAATGATGTTACGAAAATCACACCATGAATTTATCCTAAGACAACCAAATCTTGGAAACGGAATGAATGGGTGTGAAAACATTCGATGGGAGAATCAACTCAATCATATCATATGTGCACGATGCATAAGTGTACTCCTAACGAATGAGAATAAAAAATAGTCCTTAGGTGTAAAAATTTTGAATTTAGATGAGATAATCTTAATCATATCAACGAATCAAAGTATAAGTGATTTCTACACCAATAACGTCCAAAACTATGTAAAGCTTTTTCATGACTTTCAAGGAAGTGAAAACCGTATTAACTCTCCAACCAAGCTCCCTCATATATATTTTCTTTTTGAGGTGATCTAAATTCTCAAATATTGGATAATTGGTGAATAAACCTAATGGTCCCTTTTTGGCATAAATTTCTTTTTATTGCCTTTAAATTTTTTCGGGCTCTTTTAAACCTCTTTTGGACCCCGAATAACTAAAATACCTCAATTTTTTCGGTCCAATTAAACGGTGGATTAATCGAAAAGGATAGATGTGTACCTTTCGTAGCCCTTCACCGTTTTTAAAATACACAGAAACTCACGGACAATGGTTTAAAACATGCACACCTTTTACTATCTTTTTTTATCGCATTTGGTTCATTTTAATAGACATAATTGAGATGGAAACACGTAACCAACATGTGATTCAACAGGAACAATATTCAAACAAATTCTTGCTTGTGTGCATAAAAGGAAATAATGAGTCAATCATGTGGGTAATAACACTTAATTACATTTTAATGAATCCAAACACTATAAAGAACATGAATGGCATGACTTATTGTCTTAAAACACTATCAAATAGTCACATGGATAAATGGAATGAAATTGTGACTCGATCATCCTAAATCTCAATTCATATATAATGTTAAACAAAATGCAAAAATCTTTTTGGATTTTTCAAATTTTATCAAAATAAAATCTTTTTGTATTTTTCCAAAAATTTTCAAAAACAAAAAAACTAATACAAAAAGTACACATGTCATAACACTAGCAAAAATATATCAAGATGCACAACCATCATTGACAATCATGCAAACACAATCATTTATATGATATGGCAAGAGAAGAATCATGTGAAAGCAAACGGGAATCAACTTGTCTAACCCAAATAGATGTGAAACATCATGTGGTGGTTTTAGGAATCAAGGGAACACTAGACATAAAATTCCTAGGACCTCTTCGAAGATCAAAACAGAAACGCCTAAGGTGCCCTTTCCTACCACAATGTGAACCAATGTAAATGGGTGGAACAACACCTATGGGTTGACCTTTTCTAATGTCCTTAAGAACGATTGACCCTCTAAAATAAATAATGGTTCTCGCTTTTGAAATAGAAGCATTACAACAAGACGAGCCATTACCATCACTAAACAAACTACTCCAGTCTTTTAAATCATTTTTCAACTTCAAAATTTTATACTCAAGTAAAGAATTAGACTCTCCCAAAGTTAGGGATTTATTTTTCAAGTTATTAATTAAACTTAACAGTTTATTTTGCTCATGCTCAATTAAAAAAAACTTATCCCTAAGAGGCTCTTCATGTGCTGTAAAATCATCGATTAATTTTTTATCCTCAACGGCACAAACAGGAACCCTAGAATTTTTTAAGTCCCCCAATTCTTTTTATAAAACTATGATTTTATCATCACTCTCCTTTTTGGCAACTTTTAAAAAATAAAAGTTTATACACAAATTACCAAAGACAAATATCTCTTCGAGTTTGAAACATTTGCAAATATTCAAACTTATTTTTAAAAAGAGAGTTTTCTTCTTCCAAAATTTTAATTCTTTTGCAAAGTTTCAAATTCAAAAGAGTTAATTTTTCCGCACGGTCGTGAACTTTATCAAACTCATCTCTGCTAACAATATCAACAGTATTAGAATAGACTAAGAAAACAAATCACGAGAGGAACACAAATAACCACACAAAAAATTGCACTGCGGGATCTACACAGTAAAGTAGTGAAACACGCTCTCATACCAATTTGAAAAGAATAGCTTTATGTGTATGATACTGATTTCAATAAATTTTCAAAATTCCAATTACAAACTTATTTAATTAATGTCAATTTATGAATCAAATTAATTCATCCCTTAAGCTCAAATAACAACGTACGTGCAAGTGTCAAACCGACATAAATAAATTATGCGGCACAATAATTCAGGAAAAATCCCCTCTGGGAAAAACCTTTTGTTGTAATCGATGTGAATCCCCGGATTGTATAAAACCTTTGTAAAATTATATTTCCTTATTTGTAAACTATGTGGAAGCGTAAAAGGTGATGGTTCAACTTAAATAGTAAATTTTAATTTCTTCTTTCAAATTAAAATTAAACACAAGTGAAAATTAAATAAACACACACAAGTATTAATTTCACTTAAACCAATTTATTAATCCAAGTCCTCGAATTTGCCTAAGTCATAATTTTCAATGATTCCAAATTAGGCCAAAACCAGTTTTAGTCAATAGACTTGAATTAAATAAATAATTTCCCAATATTTATTTTAGCACCAAAATAAATAAATAGTGATTAAACCAATTTTATCTTTTTAACCTAAGCATGCGTTCTAGGTGAGTGTGAAATATAAAATAGAAACAATAAATCACTACGCCGCGATGTACGAGGCAAAACCCAACACGGGAAACAACTTCGGATGGCCCTAGCCACCGATCCACTAGATACGGATTTACAAATACAAGACAGAAAGGCTTACAACACACGACTCGATCCCTCTCAAGCCTCGACGCTTCTTCTTGTATATACCTCTTCCTAGCGGATAACCTTGGAGCTCCACCGCGGTATCAGAATCCACCGATCGGACTTTATATGGTCACCGTCACCCAAACTATGAGCCTTTCTCCAAGTGGGTAAATCAACATAAAACAACTTCTTCTTTGTGGGATTTAGAAGCAAACCCAAACACTCTGTTCAATTCGATGTAGAGATAAACCCGGTGCCAAACTCCAAGCAAGATGTATATATATGAACTTGGATACATAAAAATATGGGTGGAAACTAGAGTGGTAAATGATTTTCTCTTTGAAAATTAACTCTCAAAACTTGACCTTTTTCTCTTTTTGATTTTTCTCTCTAAACACTCTCTAAGAGTTAGAAGGATATAAAAAAAGATATATTCACAAAATAGATTCCCGCACATTTTAAAGTCTGAAAATAGTTCCTTAAGAATCAAGTGGGGAAGTGGGTGAAAACTGCTCAAAACTGCCAGAAAACTGTTCCGGCTGGAAACTCGTTCGAACGACATTTCGTTCGAGTGAAATCTCGTTCGAACGAGTCTTCTAACGAAGTTCCAGTATGAACTCGTTAGAAGATCGTTAGAAATCTCGTTAGAACGACAATCTCGTTCGAACGACATTTCGAACGAAGTTCCAGTAGTCATAATGAGAAGTCGTTAGCAAGTTCGTTAGAACGACATTTTCGTTCGAACGACAAACTCGTTCGAACGACTCTATCGAACGAAAAACCAAAAAGAAGGAAAATTCAATTTTAGCCCTGAAAACTTTATAAACTTATTTAAAGTTTTAATTAAAAAACTTTCTGAAAATAAAACCGCAGTTTTAGATAAACCTAACACCAAATAAACAAGTTCCAAGCTCCCATATATATAGAATTGCATTCATACCTTGGGAGCATGGAACTATGGTTTGATGACGTATAAGTGAGGCACGAAACCGGCATGATGATAATGCTTTATACTCTTTGCCGCTACGTCTTCAACAAACTTTTCATAGGCTTGAGAATATTACAGTTAAATACAATCCTATGTATAAATGTTTTTGTCCGGAATTGAGCCAAAACTATATATGAACTCAATTTGAAATTTGTGTCCTTACAAATCTCCCCCTTTGGCTATTCCAGGACAAAAACCAAACAAAAATCCTAAAGGTCCGTCAAGCTCACTAGACTCAAAACATAACCCACCAAAACTTGACTCAACCCAAGGATCAAACGCTTTGCAATTGAAAGATGTCGCTTCAGAAGTATTCCTGCACACTTACGCAAACTCATCAAATGCATAGGGAATATCAAAGTATTTAAAGCAATTAAAATAAATACCCCCCCAAAATTAATTCTCCCCTTTATCACAATGATCAACCCAAGAAGTTAGCTACTCCCCCTAAGTTCAATCTCCTAAACTTAGATACGATTATGATAGGATAAGATACCATTTCTCCCCCTATCATTCTCCCCTTTTTTGTTCAGGAATAGGCAAAGGATAAAGAATAAATATAAAAGCATGTTGAAGCTTAAAGTGATAAGACATGAAAGCATATGGTCAACAAAAGCATAACTAATCCAATATAGAGACCAAAACTAAAGTATAAGCATAGAAGGACTAGAAAGCAAGGCAAAGGCAAACCAAAATACCATATATATATATATATATATATATATATATATATATCAATAATGCACACGCACATATATATATAGAGATAAACACACACATGACACAAAATACAATAAGGTTGCACACTCGTATGGCAAAAATGTGTCATATGGAAACGGAAGTGTTGGGGTGTGAACTAGTAACAATTAAATTTACATCCAATCACTTAAAAAAATGTTCACGGAGTTCTCATTTGATTGCAAAATTCATCACATTTAAATATAACCTCATGTGACAATATAGATTGAACTCAATGAACAAACATACACAAGGCATATAAGCCTAGCATATTGATGATTCTACAAACCAATAGAGTCATGACATGAGATATGCAACTAGGATGAATGGACATTGTGCAAACCGTTGATATACCATCCAATCTCCCTCAATAATCATTTATGTAAATTTTGAATGAATATATCAATCAAACATAGGCCTTGTTAATTTGTTTTTCATTTTAATGCCATATGTTCTATTTTTAAGCCTTTGGACCACGTATTTCTTTTAGGCCCATTCAAAACGGTGGCTTACAATCGCAAAGGATCACTTAGTCCTTTAGGAGCCCTTCCCCGTGCACATTTATATTTATCATGTTTTCATTTTTCACACAAATCTTACATGCAACGGATTTTGACATGCACTAGTCCTCCTAAGTCACAAATATATAGATGACAAGATTGGAGGGAGAACACCTCACATAGTTCAAATATATGTATGAAGTTAAAATTTCAAAAGAGCTCGTGCATGTGTGAATAGAGGCATATAAAAATAGAATCCATTTAACCAACACAAAATCCAACTACTCCATAAAAATATGGTAAAGAACATTTTAAGGATTGACAATCTAAACCAAAAGTTCTAGCCACATGGGAGCGTTAAAGGAGGGATTCAAACACAAGTATATGCCACTTAAAGTGTGTCAAACCAAAATACACACAAAATAAAATCATTTTGAGTTTTTGACATTTATAACCAAAAATAAAAATATATACTCAAAAGACAAACCAAAATCATTTGAATTTTTCTTTAAGCTTAAATTATCAAGAGATAAAAACTTCAAATGATAAACAAAAATCATTATTCTAGCATGTGATATGATATAAAGTAAGGACTATAAAATGATTAAACAAGCATACATTTAGCATGTGAATATAGCATGAAGTACAAAAGCTAAAGTATGCAAACAACTAACACATTTATCCTTTAGATTTAGCAAGGAAGGAAGCATGTGATAGTAAATGAGAATCAAAAACCCTATTTTGCAAGGCAACTAAGTCAGATTTCCTAACCCCAATTAATGAAGAGTGACTATCTTAGGGTGTGGTAATTTTAAATACATTGGTTGCATTACTTTAGGATTTTCTAGTAATTCGTTTCAAATCAAAACAAAATTTCTTAAGATGACCTTTTTTACCACAATGTGTACATGTAAAAACATGTAGAAAAAATTTACCTAAGGAGTGATCTCTAAATGCATTCCTAGTAGATTCTCCTAAAATGTTGGTCTTGGCTTTATGAGTAGATTCATTACAAGTATTGAAGCCTAAACCGCAAGTGTCATTTTTAATTTGGACCGTTCCTAATATTTTATCTAATTTTTCCGAACGACACTCCAAATCAAATTTGACATTACTAGAATCTTTTAATTTATTTTGCAATATTAAAATGTTAGACTCTAATAAAACATTTTCCTCTTCAAAAGCAAGAAGCTCCTTTTTCAAGGATTCCATTAAACCCCTAAGGCTATCTCTCTCGCTTTCTATATATTCGAGCTTCTCTAGAAGATCTTTCTCTCGTGTCCTAAGGTCTTCAACCAACATACTATTATCAACTACCTTGACACGTTCTTTCAAACTAGCTTCTAACTTTAAATTAGCATTTTTGAATTTAATAGATTCTTTATAAAGTTCTTGAAAAGCATTTTGAAGTTCACTCACATTAACCTCTTCTTCATTTTCACTCTCTCTTTCTTCTCCACTCTCACTATCATAAAAAATAAGAGAATCATAAACTATGACCATGGAAGTGTCATGTGTTAAAGTTTCATCAATCGATGAGTTCTCACTATCACTCACATGACTAGCCATAAAAGCCACAAAATTAGGCTTAGTGGGGGAATCGGGTCCCTCTTCCTTATCACTATCACTAAGGGTTGCATTATATGCAATGGGTCGTTTACCCTCTTTCCTTAGTTTAGTGAGGCACTCAGAAGCCCTATGGCCATAACCCTCACAACCAAAACACCTATTAGACTCATCCTTATTTAAATTTTCATTAATAGGTTTAGGGATCTTCTCGGCTTTAGGGATCTTCTCGGCTTTGTCATGCTTAGAAGTTTCAAATTTCTTAAAATCATTTTTAAATTTATCTTTTCTAAATTTAAGAAATTTTCTAAATTTACGAGAAAACAAAGCCATGTCTTCTGAGTCACTATCACTCTCGCTCTCTACTACTTGTTTTACCTCTTTTCGGGCTTTTAGAGCAACGCTCTTTTCGATTTTCTTTTCAGTTTTAGAGGGAAACATATCTAGTTCATAGGTTTGTAAATCACCTACAAGCTCTTCTAATTTCATAGAGGCTAAAATTGGTAAAGAATTTAAAACGGTCACTTTTGGAATAAATCTATCGGGTAGAGACCTTAAAATTTTCTTTACAACTCGGTTGTCAGGTATTTTCTCTCCCAAATTAAATGATGAATTGACAATATAGGAAAGTCTAGCATAAAATTCATCAAAAGTTTCATTATCGTTCATTTTGATAGTTTGAAATTGAGTGGTGAGGTTTTGGAGTTTCGAAGATTTAACGACACTAGTTCCTTCATGAGTTAGTTGTAAAATATCCCAACTTCTTTAGCGGTTTCACACGTCATAATACGTCGGAATTCATCTGGTGTGACAGCACTAAACAAGGCATTCAAACCACGGGAATTAAAATTAGAAAGTTTAAACTCATTTTTAGTCCATCTATCGGCCGGTTTGGGAGCACGTTCCTTTTCATCTAAGTGAGTTGGTGGGGACCGCCCGTTAACAACAGACATCCAAACTCTCTTGTCGATAGATTTTAGTGCCAATTTCATTCGCGCTTTCCAATACGCGTTGTTCGAACCATCGAAAATAGGAAATTTAGAAAATGGGGAAAATTCAATTTTAGCCAAAAATTATTTAAAGGATCTTTAACGAAATAATTTTTCGCTTTGGCTCTGATACCAAGTGTTGTAATCGATGTGAATCCCCGGATTGTATAAAACCTTTGTAAAATTATATTTCCTTATTTGTAAACTATGCGGAAGCGTAAAAGGTGATGGTTCAACTTAAATAGTAAATTTTAATTTCTTCTTTCAAATTAAAATTAAACACAAGTGAAAATTAAATAAACACACACAAGTATTAATTTCACTTAAACCGATTTATTAATCCAAGTTCTCAAATTTTTCCTAAGTCATAATTTTCAATGATTCCAAATTAGGCCAAAACCAATTTTAGTCAATAGACTTTAATTAAATAAATAATTTCCCAATATTTATTTTAGCACCAAAATAAATAAATAGTGATTAAACCAATTTTATCTTTTTAACCTAAGCATGCGTTATAGGTGAGTGCGAAAGATAAAATAGAAACAGTAAATCACTACGCCGCGATGTACGAGGCAAAACCCAACGCAGGAAACAACCTCGGACGGCCCTAGCCACAAATCCACTAGATACGGATTTACAAATACAAGACAGAAAGGCTTACAACACACGACTCGATCCCTCTCAAGCCTCGACGCTTCTTCTTGTAGATACCTCTTCCTAGCGAATAACCTTAGAGCTCCACCGCGGTCTCGGAATCCACCGATCGGACTTTATATGGTCATCGTCACCCAAACTAGGAGCCTTTCTCCAAGTGGGTAAATCAACATAAAACAACTTCTTCTTTGTGGGATTTAGAAGCAAACCCAACCACTCTCTTCAATTCAGTGTAGAGATAAACTCGGTGCCAAACTCCAAGCAAGATGTATATATATGAACATGGATACATAGAACTATGGGTGGAAACTAGAGTGGTAAATGATTTTCTCTTTGAAAATTAACTCTCAAAACTTGATCTTTTTCTCCTTTTGATTTTTCACTCTAAACACTCTCTAAGAGTTAGAAGGGTATAAAAAAATATAGATTCCCGCACATATTAAAGTCTGAAAATAGTTGGTTAAGAATCAAGTGGGGAAGTAGGTGAAAACTGCTCAAAACTGCCAGAAAACTGTTCCGACTGGAAACTCGTTGGAACGACATTTCGTTCGAGCCAAATCTCGTTCGAACGAGTCTTCTAACGAAGTTCCAGTATGAACTCATTAGAAGATCGTTAGAAATCTCATTAGAACGACAATCTCATTCGAACGACATTTCGAACGAAGTTCCAGTAGCCATATAGGGAAGTCGTTCGCAAGTTCGTTCGAACGACATTTTCGTTCGAACGACAAACTCGTTTGAACGACTCTATCGAACGAAAAACCAGAAAGAAGGAAAATTCAATTTTGGCCCTGAAAACTTTATAAACTTATTTAAAGTTTTAATTAAAAATCTTTCGGAAAACAAAACCGCAGTTTTAAATAAACTTAACACCCAATAAATCAGTTCCAAGCTCCTATATATATATAATTGCATTCATACCTTGGGAGCATGGAACTATGGTTTGATGACGTATAAACGAGGCACGAAACCAGCATGATGATGAAGCTTTATACACTTTGCCACTATGTCTTCAACAAACTTTCCATAGGCTTGAGAATATTATAATTAAATACAATCCTATGTATAAATGTTTTTGTCCGGAATTGAGACAAAACTATATATGGACTCAATTTGAAATTTGTGTCCTTACACCTTTTTATTTCACTATAATTGTAAATCGCAACTTACATCGAATTACATTGAAATACAGTTTGACATTCAAATACCTATCGGCGTTGGTCGATGTCATCAGTAATAAGTCCACACGCAGCGAACCTACATGAACCGTAGTCCAGTCTTCAACCTAGGAACACCATAGCACTCCCTTATGACACGCAGTCACAAAACTCTGTCGAGACTCACTCCATAATAGAACGTAGGCCTCGGTTGTAGATATCTCCCCACAAAGTATGAACAGTATCAAAACTATGCTTTGCGTTCCACAAAAAAAAACTCACACAAAGTACTTAGGATTTTGTGAATTGAAAAACAAAAGATTGAACCCTCGAAAATGGTTGGAGAATAGAAAAACGTATTCTATCAAAAACCAAATTTTCTCCACATAAAAATCTGTAGCCTAACTCCCTTTAAATATAAAAATTCAAGGCGGTGACGAGTCGGCTCAAAACACCTTCTCGTTCAAACGACATGCGACGTCGTTCGAGCGATGCTCTATCTCGTTTGAACGAGATGTGACGTCTGTCGTTCGAACGACAATCACTGATCGCCTTAAAAAAGACTTTTAAAGTTTTAAATAACTTGGAATCCTCAAACCTTAAAACTGTTCACGGGATCAGGAGATATTTATCCAAAACTTTTATGATAAAATGTTTTTGAAAAATAAAAATCATTTATTAAAATTCCAAAAATCATTTTAACTTTTATAGAAAATATTTCAACACTTTTAATGTGAAATGTAAATGAAACTTAAACCCATTTTACCAAATTCATCCTTGTTGGGATTGAATGTGGAAGACTTCTTGAAATTCGAATTCGTCTTTCGTAGATGTAATCTTCTCAATCCTTCGACGACTTGTAGCAACTTGTAACAGTATACGATAAACTAAATTATAACGAAAATGTCCTTATAATGAAAAGTCGGCGAGCTACTGAAAATTGGAAATTTATCCTTGGGGTAGACTGTTATACCATAGCTGGGCTAATCCATTGATGGTACTTGAGAAACCTCGACAATGCATCTCATCAGGAACAGAGTAGTTATCAGTTGTATCTTGGTACTATTCAACATGGAGGACATGATCAGTCTTACAATCATACTTAAGAGTGACTAGTGGTAGATTGAATTTTGAAGGTATAAGGACATCCACAATGGCTATAATGAACGAAGATCCCTTTACAAAAATTCTTTGCAAAGGATTTTTACTCTTGTCCATCTCCCCCAGATGATCTTCCAGTTTTGTATTGATCCCTTCCTATAGTGATCTTCTGGCTCGGATTGGGTTGATACAACTTTGGAAGTTTTACCCCATATTTGTGTTGAGCTCTCTTCCTTAGAAGTCTTATCATCACGCGTGGTTCCTCGAATACTTGCCCTAGACCTGACTGATATTTCATGGTGCTCACACGAACTCACTAATTCTTTGCATTGTCCTCTAGTTTCTCTAGGAAAGACGATCAAAGCCCGAGGAATTGCTTAAACTCTCCAAGGCACTCAATCATTCAGAAATGAAAGACCACAATCATAGTAATTAGTGGATATAATTGAAGAAGTTTCTCTTGGTCAATAAGACCTGTCATGCGAGGACCTGGAATAACTACTTCTTTCACTTCTAGGAAGAGGAGGCCGCATTTCTCTTCTATGGGATGGAGCAGTAGTATACATGGATTTCAATGATTGGGCTAATTGCCTTACCTCTTCCTGCATTTCTTCTTGCCCTTTGGAAAGGTTAATTAAGATTCCTTGGAGATCCACTGCACTGGGTGGAGCAGATGGAATGAAAGTATTACCCACAACCATAAGGTTGCTTTCTAGAATGCCAGTCATCCTTTAGAAAGGACTCAAAGGTGAACTAATGAATAAACTGATAGAGAACGATGACAAACAGTCATTCTCATAGACGATGCCAATTTGTTGATGTCTAAAATTGGTGTATATCAAATCTTAACCTAATAATACCAATTCTATAAGCACGCACACACACACACACACACATATATATATAGTTTAGCTAATGCAAGAAAAAAAATAAAAGTTTCTAACGTGGTTTAGCTAAGGAAAAAGCCTACATCCATGGTTATGATATTGCAGTTGAGGGGTGGTTACATAAAACTTAGTGAAATTTTTCTCGTGTAACTATTTTGTTCCTTGAGCTAATGGATATAGCATGTTTATAGTTGTTGGGAAACCAAGGGATAGAATAGATTCAAGCATTTACACTATTGATATTCAAATGTACATGTGGAATGGTTGTTGGTAGACCCCATGTGAGTGATCTTTCCCTACTTGATGGTTCACCTTCCTGGTCATGGTCGGTTGGTTGGCCGACCAAGTATCACTGGGGACATCAGAGTATATGTGAAGCCTTGAGGTGGATGTTTATGAGGACAAGTGTTCCTATCTCATTGTTCCATGTGGATAAATAATTTAACCCACAATAATTTTTTTATTTATATTGGAATATTTTTTATTTGTTCCGATACATTCAGGAATAATTTAAATATTATAAATTTAGCTCACCATTAATGATAAATGCTAACATGAATAATTTTAATGGATATTCATCAATAGAGAAATTTTTCTTCTAGTCTGAACCAAACATAATTTTTCCACTTATGATAAGGACAAATTATTCTATTAAGAATTCAATGATTTGTTTAAAATGGACATATGCATTCATTGGAAGTATAGGAACTTCCAGTCTGTGAATTACTGTTGGAAGTTAAAATGACCATATAGCTCTTTGCAGGCGTTGGTTGAAGCACCAAAGATGTGTTGGTAACGGTGTATTCTAATTATATAGTTCTATAATAGTCTGATCAAGAAGTTATGAGTATTTCATCTGTAACAGTGTAGTCACCTTGTAGCCTGGGAGTATAGTAATACCAGTAGAGGCATAACCCCTATAGGTATGGTAATAAACGATAACCCAAGTACTCTTAATAAAGAAAAATTAACACAGAAGACTGTATATAATAAACACTCAGATTAAACACACAAATCACTCATGTATAACTCAAATGATAATAAAGGAAACTCATAAGCAACTTGTTCAAAGGGAGAGAGAAGTAAGCACCATAGATACACCTTGGCAAGAAGCCAACACACCAACAACACCTGATGTCCCTCTAATTAGCTATTAAAAGCTTCACAATAAATAACAATGGTGGATGATTCAACTCTGCGGTTTGTAATGACTTCTCTTCAATATATTCTCTCTCGAGTAATAAACTCTATAGAAATAACTACCCCTTCTTAGAATTAGTTGAGTCCTACATATCCCCACACCTTTCCCAACATGTCTCAATCCTCCACAGTGTAAAAGACCTACCCCTCACACTTTATCTTACAAAAATTAAATGCCTGATGGGTTATAACACCCTACGTTATAATAATTAAATGCAAGGACATGCCTTTTTCCTATACACTATGCCTCTGAGGACTTTCATAATAGAGGTGGCTCATCAAACTGTCTGATAGCCCTTAATACCACAGTGGTTTACTCATGCTTGGAGTGGACAGTGTTTATATGGATAATGACATAATCTAACGTAGATGTGATATTTGGTGGAGGTCTATTTGGCTCGAAGCTCAATATATGATGGAACTCAAGGTTATTCTGTACAAGTTTCCATGAAAAAGGTTCTCGCGATGTTTTACCAGGTGTATCTAAGATGGTCAAGAAAACCTTAACGCTGCCTCACGTCTCAATCCTCCAAATCATGTCCCTCATAATTTTCCATGGTGAGGTCATTTGATAGAGCATGTGATCTTTCCCAAACCCTTCCAGGCTACTCAATATTATAATCATTACCGCATTACAATCATTGTAATAAAAGGTACAATTTGACTAAGTAAGAATGAAAGATAAAAAGAGCTCTCTCGATAAGTTTCCTTTCTAAGCTACATCACAAAGCTTCCTCGTTGAGCTGCATTGCTGAGTTGCCTTGATGAGTTACCTTCCTGAGCTTCCTCACTATTTTCATGTTTCTTCATTCTCTTGAGTCTCTTGAGTCTCTTTTGTTAATTGGGGAAGCTCTCTAATTCAGAGATTACCTTCAAGCCCCCCTATATTTTCCCCTTCGTGTATTAATTTGTTATGAGCGAAAGAAATGTCTGCATGAAAACTTCTCAATCTGGTGGATCATCTATTATCCCAGGATACTTCTTTCCATCACATCTGACTCCTTGCCCTTTTTGTTAGGACTGCCCCTGGTAACAAGAATTCTCTCCATCTTCTCTAATCGAAAAATTTATGGCGTTTCAACTTGTAAAATTCTCCCCGATGTACTTGAGTTGTGGCCACCTACATTTTAACATGTTCAAAAAAGAAAAAAAATATCCCCAATGTTCCTAAGTCAAAGTTATCTCCATTTAGACTTATGGCGAGGGGACATCGTGAATTTTTTAGAACTGTGATGCGAACAACCTCCTTATCTTGGAAGGTTAAAAATTCTCCCTAATACCTCTGAGTTGTGGTCATCCCCGTCTCAACTCATTCAAAAAAGAAAAAATTATCCCCAATGTACCTAAGTCAAAGTTATCTCCCATTAGACTTATGGCAAGGGGACATCATGAATTTTTTTAACTATGCTACAATCAACCTCCTTATCGCAGAAGGTTAAAAATTATCCCCGATACGTCTACATTATGGTCATCCCCGTTTTAACTTATTCAAAAAAGAAAAAATTATCCCCGATATACCTGAGTCACAGTTATATCCGTTTAGACATATGGCGAGGGGACATTGTGAATTTTTTGAACTGTGTTATGAGCAACGTCCTTATCTTGAGAGGTTAAAAATTCTCATCGATGCATCTTCAACAAGTTGTACCATCATCCTGTCTTGCAGCGTGAGGACTTTCTTTAATTGGGCTTTTTGGTTTCAAATATATTTAAAAAAATCATGACATTAAAATCATTACTTATTTTGATAGCAACACTCTTTCTCCTAAGTGTCACCACATTAATGATATGAGATTGTATTTTCAACTGTTAGGGCATCCTCAAAATTCCATGTGTCCATTTGTAATCATTATGGGCATCTACGGACGTGCTTTAATGGAAAAAATCAAGGGTATGTTTGGATTCCAAACTTTCAATACCTTCAACACTTTTTTTCACACTTTTATTTACTATCGTAGATATAGAAAGAAACAAAAGCATTTTTTGCCCCCTTTTATTTATTCTCTATCTTTTCTTTACTAACATTTATAGACACCACTCTATCGCTTCTCAACCTCATCCTTCTCTGTACCATGATTTTCCTTTCTAGTGCCCTTAAAAAAACATCGATGGCTTCCTCTTATACTACCCCAATTGATCCTGCCACCACTGCTACTGCTACTACCCTAAACACCACCGTTCTGATGGCAGTACGCTAAGAGAAACTTCACTTCTACCTCCCTTCTCCTATTTTGGGTGAGGATGACGCCTATTGTGTTGCTTACAAGACGATCATTTGAAATGCCAAATGTGAGACATTAACACTTGGTGATGAAAATGACTCAGTTAATGCCTGGGGTTTCTTTCCCCTAGAAAGAACAATACGCTTCCGTCTTGATCGAGGTGACTTCCCTTGCTCCCATATTAACTTCAAAGGGCCATGAGGTTCCTCCGCCCACTTTACTTTATGGAACAGTTATGTGCAGTCCACTTACGTTGATTCTCTTACCAAGGTTAGGCTTCATCTGGAAACCTGGTTCGGTGACTTTACTTTATCTTAGCACAACACCTCCATTTAGGTATTGATATCATGATGTAACATTACAACCCATACTTACCTAGCTGCATAGAGGGAATTCACTGTCACATTGGAGGATATATGTGAGTTGCTTAGGCTTGAACCCATAGTTACCTCATCTTATTTTGTTGAGGCCTTAGACACCAAAGAAGATGATGCTCGCACAATGTTGGATCAGATCTGTCTAAGGTACACAGGGTCTTTGGCAAAGGAAGAGTTACACCCTTAGAGTTACCATCTTACACTCTTGTTATCCTTTATTTCTTTGTACTACCTGGCAAGCCCAATGACCAGCCCTGTCGGGATCTCATCAACATCTCCATTCATTTAGCTGGGGGGTTTAAGATCCCTCTAGAAGTAATGGTTTTATGGTACCTCTATACCTTGTTGGATTTGACCCATTTAGACATGGAGCACTCGCTTCGCCGCTATAACTTGGCCAATTTTGATAACACCATAATCCTGACCAGTTTTCTTTATGAGCATTTTCCCAAAATAGTATCCAACGAAAGACCTTATCTAGTTTCTGAAGTGATCAAGCCCCATCTCTCATTTTGCTTCCACAAAAAATAAAGTCGCAAGGACCTTATTTCCATCTTCGATAAACCCAATTGCTTCGTGTTGAGGTCATATCATGAGGATTCATTTTCCCAGACTTGGTCTTTCTTCACCCATGAAGCTAGGATGGTTCAAGCTACATCTACTGAGCTCATCGACAAATATTCTTCATTTGTAATTGTGCTCCTCTTGACACCGAGTTATCTTCCTTCTTATACCAAGGTGGGATGCACTTCAGAGCACTATAACCCCAATTATTATTCTTGGCAATTTGGTTTCGATCAAGGGGCTCCTCACCCCTATTTTCAGGAATCCCACGATAAGGCTACTTTCTCTAAGGCCTGCTCTTTCTACACCACATCGGTTGCCTTCTCTATTTGTTCAGCGATTATTGGATGAATCACCATCCCCAAGATAATAAGGAAGCGTGATGTCACATCCCTCTTTTCCTCAAAATACTGGTCAATGCAGCTGGAAAAGATTGGTGAGTTTATTGAACGCCCACATATTTACCCCCTGTTCTTAACTTTTCACCTCTTGAACTGGTTCTCAATGGTAATTCAGTTTTGATAGTTGAGTTTCCGCTAAGTCAAATCCCTAAAGATCCTACCACTGAGTTACCTCCTCACTACCCTCTAGTCATTACAGCTGGCCTTAGGGCTAAAAAAGCTCCAGCGGAGAAAACAACTGCCCCTTCCTAAGGATCCTATAAAGAGGGTACCATTGGCGCGAGTGCTTTTGGCGAGCGATCTTTTAAACCCCCTTCCAAATAATATAGGGCTTCAAAATATCAGACTTCCTCAAAATCTAAGTCCAAATTCCAAGTCCCCATTGATTCCTTTCCAATTGCCTCTATTCCCCATCCAATATCTATAAATCTAAGTGAGGATATACAGGCGCAATGTCAAGCAAAACTTGAATGGGTTCAACAGGAGTTTCAATGATACACTCCTCCCGTTCCTCCCCTGTATAATTTCCCACAATACAAGTAGATCCAACTGAGGTAACCATATTAAGAATAATAATTTCTAAAATCCCTTCTTCTGTTGGTGGTTCTAGTATAAGGAAGAAAACTTTGGGTACAAAAAGTCAAAAAAAAACATGAATACGAAATGCAACCACCACCTAGTACCACTATTCCTATGACCTCTCCTCATTTATCTCCCCTTAAGACTATTATCCTTGATGAAAGTCTTGAAGTTTGTAAGGATAAAATTTCCAATTGAGTCCATTGTAGTATTTGACTTATTCTTAGAACAAAACATTATTTTTGAGTCATAGATTGATTTTTATTGTCACGATCCCACGGAGTCAATGACATAAAGTTCATTGAAGACGTTACGGCCAAGCTTCAAAATATTATCATACTGAGTATAATTTAGTTCATGTTTCACGTCTTCATTGCATTTCGATCGCTCAATATGAATGCGTAATGTTTATGGGAGTCAAAAAATATTTTTAGGATGTTATTTTTATTAAAAAAAAATTAAAATGTTAAATTTCATTTATTACGTAATAAGGATCATTTAGAGTTGTGTATTTCACAAACTCTTAAACTTCATGGTTTAAACGACATTTACAGGTCATTCAAACGAGATGTACATGTCGTTCGAACGACATGGACATTTCATTCGAGCGACATGCAGATCTTGTTCAAACGATGAGTTGACTTAAGTTTATTATTTAAAGCCAGTTTCTCTCAAAATTTCATAAGTTTCAGAACCAGAAAATCAGTTTCCATACAGTACATTTTCTGCACAAGTTTTAAGGTTTTCGAAGTCTAAAAACATCCTTAGAGTTTCAAGATCTGATCTTACATACTCTTATGCTATATAGATTTTAGTTTGCACCAATGGGTTTTGTTCATAAATTTGAACAATGGGTTTTTTGTTGAGAAAATAAAGGAATTCGTATTCAACATCATAGACGTTTCCAAGCTTCATCGGCGGACTGAGACATACGTGGATGCGTGTGTTGTGGATGAGCATCATAGAAGGACTTTTACGTGGCAACTGTGGAGGAGTGGTTGAAGGATCATAGGAGCATTAAGACTTGTGAGGGATCCAGTCATTGAGTAAGTCTAGCATTTGTACTTTGTAATACCATATCATAGTGATTATCTGGCTTGGGTCATCCGAGGTGTTTTCCCTTAGTGGTTTCCTTGTACATCCTACGTCGTCTTTTGTGAACTCATTTATTTTACTTGCTTTAATTACCTAGATGCATATTTTGGATTAAACAAAATTAAATTGGGCTTAACTAAAATTGGTTCACGCACTTGGTGTGGTTTCAAATTTGAAAAAGGGGTTTTAAGAAGAAAATTGGTTTTGACATCCTTGAAACACATTCGAAAGAGAAAAAGCTCTACAAATTGGTATCAGATCTTGAAACATATTTCTATTGTGTTGATCCCTTGGATTTTTAAGGATGAATTTCTGAAGCTATGAAAGTTTAAGAGCTCCTATTTTTCATGGCACTTACTATGGTTAATGGAAAATGTGAATGATAAGTGCTTTAAAATAAATGGACGAGCGTGTGTGGTTTGCGGTTGAAAAGGGTTAGACTCCACCGATAACATGAGAGGGTGAGGCTACTACTTTAAAACTCGTTGAGTCATGGACCGAAGCTAAACATAGACTTCCAAATTACAACTCTAAAGGTCTTCACGTTATTTCTTTACGTGCCCCGACAAAAGATTATAATAGAATCATGATGTGTGAAACTTCAAAATAAGCTTGGGATGTACTTGCACTTACTCACGAGGGTACTAGCACGATTAGAGCGTCTAAACTTAAAAACCTCACTACATAGTTTGATACGATTAAGATGTTATAGAGTGAGTCGTTTGATGATTTTTAGGCTAGGTTGTCCAATATTGTCAACTCGTCATTTAACTTAGGAGAGAAAATACCCAACAATTTGGTCATAAAGAAATTCTTAAGGTCGTTGTCGAGTAAGTTTGATGTAAAAGTGAACATTTTGAACTCATTGGGTATGCTTAATTCAATGAAACTTGAAGAGATTGTAGGTGACTTGCCAACATATTAACTCCATATGTTTACCTCCAGCAAGTGCCAAGAAAAGGGCATTGCTTTTAGAGCTCGAAAGGAGGAGACTAAAGTTTTGAATGACGATTCCGATTTTCATTTTGAGGATGTAGCCTTGTTGGCAAAGAATTTCAAAAAGTTTCTTAAGTTCCAAAAGCAATCAAAAGATGCCAAAAGACTTGATAAATTCAAGAAAAATAAGGTAGATCCCGCCCCTAAGGATAAGAGTGAGAATATCAAGAGGGTTGAGTCGGATAGGTGTTTTAGGTGTCAAGGTTATGGTTACAAGGTTGTAGATTGTCCCACTAGACTTAATAAGGAGGGAAAGAAACCGATAGAATATAATACCACTTTAAGTGATAGTGAACCGAAAGAGGGATAGATTTCCCCATTGAGTGTAACTCTATAGCATTCATGGCATGTCATGTGAGCGATGAAGATAAATATTCCCATGAAGATTCTTATGTGCATGGAAATTGTGAGGCCGTTGAGTCTGAATCCTAAGTGAGTGAGGGTGAAGCTAGTGAGGATGTGGAAATTTATGTAGGAGAGTTTCAAGTTTCCTTTAGTGAGTTATATGTGGAAGCAAAAAAGGTGAAAAGGTCAAACTCAAAATTGCAAGCTAAGTTCAGTGAGTGTGACTTAGAGAATAATGATGCTTTTATTGAGGATCTTAGGTCACGGGAGAAGACTCTTAGGGAGAAGATAGAATATGTGAAGAAAGAGATATATTCTTCGTGGTTTGATGGAGGCTTTAAATAAGTAGATTCTAGAGTTTGAGGAGTCTAGGCATTTTCTTGAGTCTAGGATTCGTTAGCTAGAAGAGAGATTAAAAGACTCAAGTAAGGTGAAGTTTGAATTGGAGGTTGGATCGAAGAAGTTGGATAGAATGTTAGGAACCATCCAAATCAAGGGAGATAGGTTTAGTATAGGATATGATGATAGAGTTGTTCCCATTCCCAATTCCCATACCAATCGTGTAAGATATACCACTAGGAATGTGAGAAGAGGTCGACATTTTGGTAATAATTCCCGCGCTATTTACACTTATGCCGTGAGTTTTTCATGTTTGATGTGGCATATTAGTGTGCCTGGACCCCTATCATTTCATTATCCTTGTGGATAGGATATTTGGTCATAATTATTGATGCGTTGAATGATCTTAATCATTGTCTTAATGGGGTTGTTTCGAAGTTGATATGCATTTGAATTCAACTTTGTATATATACCATATTTTCACACTTGCACGAGTGTATATGAATGTTTCACATCTCACGCATATTTTAATTTGGTGAGACGTTTTTATCTCAGTTTTGTTATCTATGTGTAAGTAAACTTAGGAGGAGGTGTGCTTGTAAGAACCATTTACCATGAGGATTAATATTGCATAAATTGAAAAAATAATGAGTGTTCACGGAAGGGGTTGCGAATGAATAATAATCATGTCGTGAAAGCCACCGTTTAAAAGAGCCCGAGAAAAAATTATGGCAATAAAATGATTCATATGCCAAAAATAGGAACAATGGGATTTTTCTAAGTTGAGAAGAATAGAAACCTCAAAAGAGATTGATATATATATATATATATATATATATATATATATATATATATATATATGTGTGTGTGTGTGTGTGTGTGTGTGTGTGTGTGTGTGTGTGTGAACAAGCTTGGATGGAAAAATAAAACAGGTTTGCACAACGAATCCTTATGTTGGAAAATCGTATCATGGCGCTATTGTTTGTAGAATCAATAAAATTCGGGATTTGTGTATGTTGATTGTTTAGTTCATTTAGCTCAATATTATAATTGTCACGAATGGATAAAACTAAGTTTGATGACATTTAGCTATCAATTAGATCTTCTTGACCGTTTCAATGTGTTGGAGTTGTGATTCATTTGTTGTAATTCATGCCCATTCACTCCATATCCATGTTTGGACGTGTTGATTCTATGTTGGAATTAAACTCACATTGTTTTCCTCGTTTTTTTTCTACTATGAGTTTATTTTCCTGTTATTTGTTCTTTCCAATTAACATTTTCACGATATTTTTTTCACTGGACGAATCTTTATCATTTTTAAAACTGGTATTGAGAAAATTTATCGCCGTTCAAACGACAATTGTGTTTCGTTCGAGCAACAAGATGCTGTCGCGAGATATTTTGATCAAGCGAGGTTTTAGCAAGCTGAAAAATGTAACTGGTATTGGTCGCTTGAAGGGTCACGAGATGTGTTACTTCGCGCGAGATAAAATTGTTTTGTCAATGTTTAGGTCGCTTCATGACCTGGTTCGAGAGATGTGCCTATGTCGTTCAAACGACTAAGCTTGGTCGTTTGAGCGACATAGAGAGATTTTTTAAATTCCTCTGTTTTAAACCTGATTCGTATTAATGATGATATTATACTATTTTGGTACTTCTCAGTAGTTTATATGCAGTATTTAATAATTACGCATGTTGATTCTGATACTGCATTATTCGTTTAGTCACATCATTACTACTTTTGATGATCTATCTTTTATGACTTTTTTTGCTAGCTACGAGTTGGTACATGGTGATTTTTTTAGCTGGCAGATCATGTTTATCTATATATACTTCATTGATTATTCTTATTTCGAGATATATTGATTAATTAGTATCTTATTCATTGATTATTTATTCGAGACAAAAAAGGGGGAGAGATGTATGTGATGTAGGGGGAAGTTTGTGAAAAACTATTACTAAAGCCGTTTAATACAAGATTAAACTATTTAAGTAACTCCGAACTATTTTTTGAAGAAACGTTTTTCTAGAAATCAAATTAGTTAAACCACAAGATGTGTTTAAAAATATGCACGAGATCTGTTCAAGATTTGTTAACAAGTTTTGAAAAACAAAACTAAAATAGTTTTAAATCAGCACGCCAATCAGAAAGGGATGAGGAGATGTAGAAAGATTAATGACAAGATATTTTTAACATGGTAAAACCTCAACCAACTTAGAAAAAATCGATGACTCCCTCTATGGAGTAAAAAGAAAAATCCACTAAAACAAATATAACAGTTACAAACTATATAACACACATGCACTCAAATCAGACCTATACAAGTTTAGGAATGTACCCACTGGTGTCCTTAAAACTTTTCTGCAGTTCTGATTGTTGATATTATTCTCCCAGGTTGCTAACTTCACTTTGTTCCAGTCTTTACGTCGACTCTTATATCAAGATCTTATTACCAACACTTTCAGTGTTGGAGTGTGTAAGTGTTTGTGATGGTGATCTAACACATGCATGCACACACTCACGCTTATTTTTACAAACAGTCCTAGCAAATTACAAATCAGATCTATATGTTGTGATTTTCAGTTTGTCTCTTCTTAGGAAACTTTGAACCTTTTTTTTGTAATACCCCGTATTTTCATGGCTTTTAAATTTAAGGATTTATTAAATTTAATTGAGATAAATTAATTTAATTTTAATCTGAAATGTTGTTTTAAATATTTACTAGCGTGACAAGAGTTAGTAATTATTGGGAATATATTATTTGTTTCATATTACTAGATGAGTATAGTAATATATGAGATTTATTTTTATAATATTGTCACGTGTGAATAAAATGACAATTGTGGAAATTTAAGTCGGGACGCGCCTGTGTCGTGTCGGGACTAAATGTGGATTAATAAAAGTGAATATTTTATAGGTTGTTTGTATGGTCATTTTGAGTGCGCCAATGTGCCCGGAAGGGTCGAGATAGTCAGAAAAGTATACACGGGGGTTTGATTTGGGTCTCGGGGCATTTTTAGGCCTAATTAGTACCCCAGGAGGGCATTTTAGACATTTTGTATTTTTGGGTAATTAAACCCACGAAAATTAAAGGGGTTATATCAGATGTTTAGGTTATCTCCTAGGGTTAGATAACTCAAAACACTAGAACAGCCATTGGAGAGGAGAGGAGAGAGCTCTCAAGGCATTCCAAGGCTCAAAACTCATCCGTTTACACCGCCGACACCGCCAACGCGTAGATCGCGAGACGGGGAACGCAACCACACCAAATTCAACACCAAACCAGATTTCTGAAAATACCAGGCAAGTGTTTATCTTGCTTATTTCGTTGATGCATGATCTATATTAGTTTAGGAGTTATTAGGATGAGATTTATGGAAGAAAAACCCAATTTGAGATGGGAAATTTTCATGTAGTGATAATTTATATGATATTCTGGAAACCCTTTGTCATGTAAAGGATTAAGAGTTTGATTAAGAAAAGAGTTCTAATCAGATACAAACACTAAAAAAAAATTATTCCGGACGATCAGACCGTTGGAATTGGATGAAATTTTACAGAGAATTAGCTGAAGACGAGAGGAAGCTACAGAAAAAAAATTTAGCTCGATCGGACCGTTCAATATTTTTTAATATTTTTGTTTGCTAGACAGTTTTATGTTTTGAGGACTCTTAGAGATAATAAAAATTCAATTGACAATGTAAGTATATATTAAAGGGGAGAGACACGTAAGAGAGTTACGTTGGAACATAAATGGATACCTACTGAATTGTACAATTGGAAGAATAGAGTCCATGAGGGTTGCGTAGTAAGTTGGAAAAACCCTTCGAATTAAAGTTAGAAACGAACCATTATACTTGATAAATAATAATGGGAAAATAAGGATAAATGTTGTGAATGTGGGTTATTGGATAAACCTAAATTGATATAATAAAAGTGGTATATTTATATGATTGTGTATGCATATATTATATACTTGTGAAAATCATGCCCGCGCTACTTGCTATCCCTGAGGTTACCGCGCTGGGACGATCTTATCTCGTGTGCCTTATGGGGGATATTGACTCGTACCCTAGAAGATAGGAATCCTAGGTACAGGCTATCGAATCGGTAATCACGGTCCTAAGAGACGTGAGGGTATGTACTGACCTCTTGGACTTGGAAACTATGCTTCGCCTCAATATTGTTTGTGTATGTATTTATACAGTTCGAGAGTGATTCCGAACATGTATTCCCTTTAGTACGATTGATACGGGGATTGGATAGCAGAGTGTGACCGCACCATAGTTTTTATGTGGGGTGCTGTGATGATATATATATATATATATATATATATATATATATATATATATATATATATATATTATACGAGTAGTTAATATATATATATGAAATTCTAAAATCTGGAACTGCCTACTGTGATTTGATATGTAGGACATGGTTGATGACTCAAATTATAAATAATTGTTTTGAGAAAGTATAATATGACACTGGAAAACTTTATTGATTAATAAAGTTAAAAGGAGAACCTTGGTTACAAATTGAAATCTTACGTTTTAAATACTTGTGTTGTTCAGTTGTAAATCCTGCGAATAACCTAAGATAAGTTAAATCACTGGGGAAAGATAGTGTGATATATGATGAGATAAACCATTGGGAAGGTTAGTGCAATAGGAGTGCACATTAGAAGAGAGGAGAGAATTTCTCAAGAGAGTGTCGCACTAATATGTTGTTGCATTCGCATGTATCAATTTAAATACTTGCTAAACGAATTTTTAAATCATATACACTATCGGGCTCTGACCCATTTCTATTTCCTTTTCTCTCTTGTATATATATGTATGTATTACGGGTGCCCAGCCACAGGGGCGTCTTACTTAGGATCCTTTGGAAGGAACGTGCTGCAGCTTAGGTGGGAGTTGCAGGCCTGTTGTTTAGACGACTTCATCCATTTGATTCTACTCCTAGTTCAGTTTTATCCAGCAGGGGCATGTGTCGCCCTCTTTCTATTATTTAGTTGGTATTGTCAGAGATTGAAATTTTTACTTTCAGTACCTTTATTTCGGTATTTATTACTGTCAGGATGTTTTCCTTTAGTGTTGTAAATGTTGGGATTTATTATTGATGATTAAATTCGTGTATGTTCAATTCTATTTTTATTCTTAATGTGTGACTCTTTAGATGTTAATGGTTTAAGGTTTTATAACCGGATTTAATAAAATGAGAATAAGGTTTTAAATGGTTTTGACACTTAGCTTAATTATTTAGGGTGTTTAAATTGGAAAAATATTTTTACGACAGTGATGCTAGGAATGAACCAACTGTTCACCTTGATTTTAATTTAATAAAGGAGTGATCGCCCGGTATTTAATTAGGCGGGGTGTCACAGGTGGTATCAGAGCCAGGTTCTAGTGTCCTTAGGATCTGTACGACTTATTATGCTTTCAGCGTTGCTTTGTTTGTTATAGATCCCTATGTTTAGGATTGTCGATTCCTTTGACGATATTTCGTTCTCCTGCTATAATGTGTATACACTAGTGAATTCTAATTTCGTTCGGATGTGTGCGTGTGCCGAGGGATGACGGATGTCAGAAGAGGACCGTTAAGCGTACATCAGGAGGCAGGGCTCAATTGAGATTATGAAATATATCCGAGGATGATGACCGTAGTCGAGGTCACCTCCATTATGGCACTAGAAGCCACGACTAGAAAGGCGACTAAGGTGCACCAATGATTTTCAAATGCTTTTATAGTCAAATGAGGTGCGAGGGTAAACTTACCCAACGTATTACAAAAACGTGTAGAGACTGTCAGTGGAAAATTTTAGAAACGCAAAAATTGTATGTGTTTACCAAAGGAGGTAAAGTATCCAGAGGCTTAAATATAGGACGGAGTGTGGCAAACTGAAAGTGAAAATTTAGAGAAAATTTTCTTGGCTTTCGGGACAAAATTATAATGGTTGGAGTCAAACACCAATTTTAGAAGTGGAATGCTATGCCTATAGGAGAACCTTAGGTACAGTGTTGACCGTATGTTCCTTCCTCAACTGTTCAGGATGAGAAGCAAACGTGGTTCTGAACTCATCGTAAGAGGGCATGACAGAAGTCCAATTGTGGATACGAATCCTAATCGTTAGCAAATTTTGTATCGAAAGAGGTAGATACTAGTGGAGGAAACGATTCCAAGTGGGAGACCAACTTGTAATAATAGTTGATAATACTCGAGGAGGAAATTCTGATGGACGACCGATTCAGAGGTTGACAATGTCATATTTTGTCAATATAGATAATAACGCTTCTTTGTGGGGGAAGTTAAAGGAATAGAAGAATTTAGTCGAGAATAAGACTGAATATAACGGTGGTGGTATAGCACCACAAAAGGATGTGGATACACATCAGGAAAACCATTTAAATGCTTCAGATAGTTAAATTCTTACCAAGTGATGGTAAATTCAGTAAGTACTATTATAGATAGTAACATGATCTTTATGGCCTAAAAAGCTAATGGAACAACCGGGATGGCTAAAAGGAATCGAGTCTACTAAAGTCCGAGAGAAGTACAATCCTAACCTGGTTAATAAGACAGGTGATAAGTGGATTATGTGTTGAGGTATTTTGGTGCAGAGTGAAATTGCTCGCGATAATATGTTCCAAAGTGAGAAAAAGGGACAAGAATACGGTGCCTAGTAAAGGACAACGATTAAAAATAATTTTGTTTTGGTTTGGGCAGAAGTGTTACGTCCGAAAACCATTTATGCAGTCAAGACGATTGCCAGGATGGAAGTATAAGTTGTATCCTTAGAGGATGCGGCGTGTTTATGTGACACGAGCGAGTCACCATATTTTGTTCATTGCTAGATCAGCATGTGAGACAAGTTTAATGCATATCATTATAAATGTTACCATTATGTGAATATTTTTCCTTAGTATAGCGGGATCTTTCTTTGGTACTATCCGCGGGGGATGAATGAGTATATTAACAGTGTTTTATACTTTATTGAGGTTACTCGTTGTAGTGATGCGATACACGAGTATGATATTATCTTTGTTAAAATGTTATAGAAATGGGTAGTATGATAGTGGGCATATATTGCAAGGCTATCGGAGTAGTTACATTAGTGCAACACGTTTTATTTTGGCGAGGCTTTACCTGTAAGAAGGTTAGACTCGCACTTATATTATCTATCCTAGAGACTTCGGAGGTGATAGTGGGCTCGAGATATTCGATACCAATGTATGTATAGACTTTGTCAGTATGATTCAGTATGTACCGGGATTTACCGTTGAGCGAAAAGACTTGACTCGGTATTATGGTTAGCACTCCGGACTTAGTGATAGGAAGAGTGCAGTGTTATATTTATCCTTAAGAGATGTGGGAGTTAAGAGTTATACCCCTAATGTTAGAAAAAGGAAATTTAGAGAATTTCGATCGTATGTATCCGAGGTTTATAGAATGTAATTACCATCAACCAATACGGGACGATAGTGAAATTGGTGAAACGTTCTTTGTTAAGCATAATTACTGGAGAAATTGTAATTTTTCTGTCAAGGGACGGAATAAAGGGGTATATACTATGGACGGAGGACCTAACGGATTTCGATAACCAACAATGATAGGTAGTAGTGTATTGGGGGGGTTCCTTGTTTGGATTTCGCTTTGCGAGACATCCCACGCATGAAACTTAGCGTAAGGTTGGAAATAGGGAGACGTTTGGTCACTATTCCATGAGTTCGGTACCCTGGTCGAAATGGGATCAAGTAATTATGTATGTAAGTTGGAAGTTGAATTTTGTTTTAAGGTCATTGGAGCCGGATTTTCGTGGTAAGAAAGCATTGAAAGTTATCCCCACGAGTTTAGGGGTAGAACGATGATAAGGAGAATTTAAGAATTTTGATTTCTAGGGTGATTGAGAGTACCCAAATGTCGTAACCGCGTACAGAACACAAGGTAAATAAAGAGTTGGAATGATTTTTTTTAGCATGGATTATCTAGAAAGAACTTTATATTATACAAAAGAGATGACCTGTAATTTATTTTGATGAATAGAGCGTTAGTGATTTATTTTGGTTGTTGTACCTATTTGGGAAAATTGTTGTACTTATCTGAGGAAGGTTGAGAATTATTATTCCTCTTTTATTGTCATGGAATTTGAATGCCCTATTCCTTCTATTCTGTTAAATTAAGTTAGTCCTACAGATAAGTATAAGTAGCACGCCGTTCGCTCTCCCAGGGCGGTCAGAGTGTTGCAAAAATGTGGGCATCTAGGTTAACTACATTTAAAATAGTCCGAGTCGAAGGGACGTGGTAATAGACGTGTGAAATATATATGTTTTTGGGACTAGTATAATGAAGTGGAAGTGATAGAGTGGATTAAACGTCACATGAGGGGCGATAATCCATACATAAGTGTGCAATTAGAATAGCACGCCCGAACTTGATTAGAAGGATGTGGGAAGCCATTCAAGAATTGGTATTCCTTGAATATAGTAGAATTTAATTGTTATGAAGCACACCCGGAGCGGAGTTGTTATTAGTCAAGTGTGAGAGCGACTTGCGCATACAAAGAGTAATGATGTTAGTATAGTATAAGAGATCCAGAAGTGCGCTTCGTGGAGAGAAGAGCACGGGTCGGAACTTTTGGCATACTCCAAGGAAGGAAGGGGAGTATTACGTGTCACTTAATGTGAGACATTTCAAGGGAAGAATCGATGTTTAGCGAGACGTAGTGAGTAGTCTCTACATGCACTGCCCATAGGTAAGGTTTGGTTGAAAGAGGAGAACCAACCAAAGAATTTTGTGTTTATCGAAAATTCCTGAAATTGGAAGAGGTTGGTAAAGTCGGTAAAGTTCTTGGATGGGTTGCCACCCTCAAAACAAGATCAAGGGTTTATCCCGAACATGTGAATTAAGTCGCCGAGAAGGAAGTGATTGATATTCCTTTGGGCTGGCTTACAATATTAACTAGTATGCCCCAGACTTCCTTTGAAAGGAAGGATCGCGCCAATGCATGGACCGGCGCAGTATAAATTTCTGAATCAGGATGAGATTGGTGAATCCCACCTTTGATATGGGATTTCAGGAACCAGCGGAGATAAGATTTCGTTTCGAGTAGGATGTATCACCCTTAGACAGGGAATAAGCGGATGGTGATTAAAGATTAGTGGAGCCACCTGAAGGAGATTTTGGAATCTTGGTACGATGATTTCAAGAATGCTCTGTAGAAGCACTCGTACCTGTTTGTCGCGTACGAGGTACTTATTAAGGTTTTGTTATGGAAGAACCTCGACTATTCTCCTTCCGTATGTTTAGAGGAGAGTAGATAATCAGAATTTTTGGATCGGTCGAGAAAATATCCGATAACTATGGTGGAATTCCACGACTGTTTTAGGCAGTCAAGAGTGGTCAAATGTTTGTATGATCTTCTCAGAATGGGAATTTTGTGTATGAATAAATCTGAGTAGTTGTCATGTAGTGAAGTGCGGCCTCCTAATGATAGTGAGATAATGGAATTTATAACGTATAGACCTAACCTATTCAAATGTTGTCAGTTGGGAGTGCAATGTGAAGTGTCTCCAAGGAGAATGTAAAACAATGTTGCTGTGAGGAAAAAGCTATAGTGATTGAGCGTCGTACTATGTAAATAGTTTGCGTACTGACAAGGATATCCAGAATTGTGCTACCTGGTAGGCCTTATTTTCCGAAATTCGGGACGAAATTCCGTTATTAGGGGGGAAGTATGTAATACCCCATATTTCCATGGCTTTTAAATTTAAGGATTTATTAAATTTAATTGAGATAAATTAATTTAATTTTAATCCGAAATGTTGTTTTAAATATTAACTAGCGTGACAAGAGTTAGTAATTATTGGGAATATATTATTTGTTGCATATTAATGGATGAGTATAGTAATATATGAGATTTATTTTTATAATATTGTCACGTGTGAATAAAATGACAATTGTGGAAATTTAAGTCGGGACGCGCCTGTGTCGTGTCGGGACTAAATGTGGATTAATAAAAGTGAATATTTTATAGGTTGTTTGTATGGTCATTTTGAGTGCGCCAATGCGTCCGGAAGGGTCGAGATAGTCAGAAAAGTATACACGGGGGTTTGATTTGGGTCTCGGGGCATTTTTAGGCCTAAGTAGTACCCCGGGAGGGCATTTTAGTCATTTTGCATTTTTGGGTAATTAAACCCACGAAAATTAAAGGGGTTATATCAGATGTTTAGGTTATCTCCTAGGGTTAGATAACTCAAAACACTAGAATGGCCATTGGAGAGGAGAGGAGAGAGATCTCAAGGCATTCCAAGGCTCAAAACTCATCCGTTTACACCGCCGCCACCTCCAACGCGTAGATCGCGAGACGGGGAACGCAACCACACCAAATTCAACACCAACCAGATTTCTGAAAATACCAGGCAAGTGTTTATCTTGCTTATTTCGTTGATGCATGATCCATATTAGTTTAGGAGTTATTAGGATGAGATTTATGGAAGAAAAACCCAATTTGAGATGGGAAATTTTCATGTAGTGATGATTTATATGATATTCTGGAAACCCTTTGTCATGTAAAGGATTAAGGGTTTGATTAAGAAAAGAGTTCTAATCAGATACAAACAATAAAAAAAATTATTTCAGACGATCAGACCGTTGGAATTGCATGAAATTTTACAGAGAATTAGCTGAAGATGAGAGGAAGCTACAGAAAAAAATTCAGCTCGATCGGACCGTTCAATATTTTTTAATATTTTTTTTTCTAGACAGTTTTATGTTTTGAGGACTCTTAGAGATAATAAAAATTCAATTGACAATGTAAGTATATATTAAAGGGGAGAGACACGTAAGAGAGTTACGTTGGAACATAAATGGATACCTACTGACTTGTACAATTGGAAGAATAGAGTCCATGAGGGTTGCGTAGTAAGTTGGAAAAACCCTTCGAATTAAAGTTAGAAACGAACCATTATACTTGATAAATAATAATGGGAAAATAAGGATAAATGTTGTGAATGTGGGTTATTGGATAAACCTAAATTGATATAATAAAAGTGGTATATTTATATGATTGTGTATGCATATATTATATACTTGTAAAAATCATGCCCGCGCTACTTGCTATCCCTGAGGTTACCGCGCTGGGACGATCTTATCTCGTGTGCCTTATGGGGGATATTGACTCGTACCCTAGAAGATAGAAATCGTAGGTACAGGCTATCGAATCGGTAGTCACGGTCCTAAGAGACGTGAGGGTATGTACTGACCTCTTGGACTTGGAAACTATGCTTCGCCTCAATATTGTTTGTGTATGTATTTATACAGTTAGAGAGTGATTCCGAACTTGTATTCCCTTTAGTACGATTGATACGGGGATTGGATAGCAGAGTATGCCCGCACCATAGTTTTTATGTGGGGTGCTATTATGATATATATATTATACGAGTAGTTAATATATATATGAAATTCTGAAATCTGGAACTGCCTACTATGATTTGATATGTAGGACATGGTTGATGACTCAAATTATAAATAATTGTTTTGAGAAAGTATAATATGACACTGGAAAACTTTATTGATTAATAAAGTTAAAAGGAGAACCCTGGTTACAAATTGAAATCTTACGTTTTAAATACTTGTGTTGTTCAGTTGTAAATCCTGCGAATAACCTAAGAAAAGTTAAATCACTGGGGAAAGATAGTGTGATATATGATGAGATAAACCATTGGGAAGGTTAGTGCAATAGGAGTGCACATTAGAAGAGAGGAGAGAATTTCTCAAGAGAGTGTCGCACTAATATGTTGTTGCATTGGCCTGTATCAATTTAAATACTTGCTAAACGAATTTTTAAATCATATACACTATCGGGCTCTGACCCGTTTCTATTTCCTTCTCTCTTGTATATATATGTATGTATTAGAGGTCCCAAGCCACAGGGGCGTCTTACTTAGGATCCTTTGGAAGGAACGTGCTGCAGCTTAGGTGGGAGTTGCAGGCCTGTTGTTTAGACGACTTCATCCATTTGATTCTACTCCTAGTTCAGTTTTATCCAGCAGGGGCATGTGTCGCCCTCTTTCTATTATTTAGTTGGTATTGTCAGAGATTGAAATTTTTACTTTCAGTACCTTTATTTCGGTATTTATTACTGTCAGGATGTTTTCCTTTAGTGTTGTAAATGTTGGGATTTATTATTGATGATTAAATTCGTGTATGTTCAATTCTATTTTTATTCTTAATGTGTGACTCTTTAGATGTTAATGGTTTAAGGTTTTATAACCGGATTTAATAAAATGAGAATAAGGTTTTAAATGGTTTTGACACTTAGCTTAATTATTTAGGGTGTTTAAATTGGAAAAATATTTTTACGACAGTGATGCTAGGAATGAACCAACTGTTCACCTTGATTTTAATTTAATAAAGGAGTGATCGCCCGGTATTTAATTAGGCGGGGTGTCACATTTTTACCTTTAAGATTAACCCAAAATCCACGGCTATCTTGCTCAGAAGACGTATCAAGATCTTAATCAATCTCAGGGTTTTGAAAATATTTTTGAGATTGAGAACCACCAAGTGCGATTCCAACTAGGTCAAAGGTCTTGTTTCAAAAGAACTAGAAACCGAAAATTTTATTGTTGATTTTGAGTATGAAAACATTTATAGAAAAGAATAAAAAAAAAATTCTCAAGATGAGAAACTATAAATGCAGATCTATGTGAAATATAACATAAATTGTTCAGATCTATGATTTCTATGAATAAGAAACAAAGATCGAAAGTTAATGTTTAAAGTTGATAACAAGATCTTAAATTAAAGAGGTTACAGCACGAAACAACTTAACAAACCAACTCTCAAACACTCAAGGTTGTATTTGGTATATAACTAGTTTTGAAAGAGGTTAGAGTTTGAAAGGTGTTTTGGACGATTTAGGGTTAGGGTTTCTAACTCTCTCTCTCTCTCTCTCTCTCTCTCTCTCTCTCTCTCTCTAGTTTCTCTCTTTTTTCTCTCTTCTCTCTCTACTCTCTTCTTACTCTAAAAATGACAAAGTGGAAAAAGATTTTGAAATGCTGAGGGTAAGGCTCCTTATATAGGGGGCTGAGAAGGTTCGAGAACGAGGTTCAAAATCAAGGTCTACGATCTAGTCTTCGGCAGTTGATTTTGATCCAACGATATAAGAGAAGCGGTGGATTAAAACATTTTTTATTGGCTTAAGAGAGGTTCACAGGGATTAAGCCAAAACGCATGCAGATCGTTGATTAAAACAATCCAAGGGCAGGAAATGAGCAAGGCTTATGTCTCACAGAAAAAACACAAAACGGACTGATATCTGGCTGACAGGTGTAAGGCTGAGATTAAGGCTGAAACGCGTGTTTTGAAAATAATTACACAAACACCTTGAAGTCTCTAGCGCTTTTGGTTTCTACCCCAGTGAACTTCCAGAGATAAAATCACCAATTCAAAATTGCATATTGACCCCAGAGACTTTTAAAACCAATTTCAATTTAAAAAAGTTGTTTTAAAAATCATTAAAAATTCCCCAAAAATTATTAAAATCCAAATTAAGGGAAATTAATACACTCAATACACACATAACCAATTATATGCAATATGAAATGTATGAATGCAATACTAATATGTGTGAGTGTTGGTAAATATACCTTAGATCAAGAGGAATTAAAAGTAGAGAAGGTTTGAGGCTCTTTGGTTTCTAGGATGGGACTCAATTTTGTTTCTATTTCGAAACTAGATGAGAACTTATACAATATAGACTCAAGTGAGTCTAGAGTATAAGGTGCTTCAATCTCCCCCTTTGGAAATATGAGACAAAATCTCCTTTGAGTCAACTTGGACTCGTTGGGAAATAAAAAGAAAAGGAAAAACTCATTCCTATACAAAAATTCAATACCCTATTACAACTTTGAACATAGCAGAGAATAACTGTACAAAATCCTACAAATAATAACAAAGATCAAGCTCTTTAGAATATGCACAACATAAATGAATTCTTATAAGACTCAAATTTCTTCCCCATTTTGTCTCAAATGGACAAAGGGAAAAATTAGGTAAATCCAAGAGTTTATTCAACACAAACCATTCTAATCGATTTACGCAAGGCAATAAACCCATTATAATCCAAAGGTTTGGTAAACATATCTACGAGTTGCAAATCAGTAGGAAGATAATTGATTTCTAATTCCTTAGTCTCAACTAATTTGCGAATAAAATGATGTCTTATTTTTATGTGTTTTGTTCACGAGTGTTGAACAGGATTTTTAGAGATGTTAATCGCGCTTTCATTATCACAGTAGAGATGTAATTATTCTTCTTTAATACCATAATCACTTAGCATTTACTTAAGCTAAAGTAATTGAGCAAAGAAGGATGAAACACTTCGTTGCTACTAGGATCCATATCTTCCCCCTCGAAGAAGGGTGTATTGCCGCTACCAGGTCGAACGCCCAAGTGTGAAAAGGATAAGGTGTTGCTAGGGAGTGTAAGTCTACTGACAGGGCATGGATCATATATCCATGAAGCTGGCAAGCCTTGCACCTTCGAACAAACTCAGCAGAATCTTTCTCTATCGTTGGCCAATAGTACCCCAAAGTCATCAACTGGTCATAAATCTTGGCCCCTCCTATATGAGTTGGATCGTGCGCCTATTTGAGAACCTCGACTGCATCTTCCTTCATGATGAAATGCAACAGCCTATTGAAGTATCCCTTTCGATAAAGCTGCCCCGCCTGAATGTAGAATCTTGGGGCTCTTCGTCGGAGCCGCATCACGTTAATTTTCTCCGTTGGGACAACTCCATCTTTAATGAAGTCAATATAAGGTTATCTCCAGTCAACCTGAGCCTCCACGAAATGACATTCAGTCTCCTCGAAGAATAATTTGCATTTGTCATACTTTTATTATAACTCGGTTGCATCCTTGGTAGGCCAGAAATATCCCTCCCTTTGCATTCTTCGATAGAGGGGTATTTCAGTTATTTTGTAGTGCTCTCGATGTGTCTTCTTTAATCTATGCCCTGCTTCTTCTGGGCCGATGCACCTCGATAGCCATCCTCCAGCGTTTCTAAAGTAAAGGTTTCCCTAGTTTGTAAAGTACTGGGTCAATTATCTGAGCCCCATCGTTCCTTCACCAGACTCTAGTTGCTTCTTAATCTCTCACCTCCAGTCTGTGTCCTCTTCCATCGGTAAAATTAACTGTACCATCAAAGGAGATGTTCTTCATTGAATTGCGATAGTAGTTGTATCGCTCCTCATGATCATCTTCTGGGCAATGGTGGCATAGGCGTCTGGGTGACGGTTCATCATTCTGGGCTGCCTCTTGATCTTGATCCGATGGAACTTGCCAAGTAGCCTCTAAATGATCGTTCTATATGGTTACAGGCTCATCTGTTACAATGCGTATTATCCATTCACTTGCTGAACCACCAAGTTTGAATCCCCCATTAATGCAAAGTGGACGGATCCCTCTTCGAAGAGCCTCTAGCAATCCCAACACCAATACTTCATAATCTGACTCGTTGTTAGAGCAAGGGAAATCTAACTTGTAGGAAAGGAAAATCTCCTCCATTCCTTTTAAAATAATGACCCCTGCTCCTCCTTTTGTTTCTGGCGATGACCCATCGAACTGCATTATCCATTCCTCATTCGTTGCGTCTAGATGGTTGGCCTTCAAATCCTCTCCTGGAATATCTTATTTGAGTTGCTCGAAGGTTCTCGAAGGGAAAATTGCCAACAGATCAGCGTAATTCTAGCTTTTAATTGCGCGAGGAACAACGCACTTCAAGTCATATTCGAAGAGGATAAGGAACCATCTACTGCCCTACCAATCAATATAGTTCTTGCAAGCAAATACTTAATGGGGTCACATCAAGTTACAATATGAATTATAAAAGACAACATACAATGTCTAAGTTTTTGTGCTATAAATACAAAGGCTAAATAATGCCTTTCTAAGTTACTATATCTGACTTCTAGCTCGTGGATGATCCTGCTGAGGTAGTAGACTGTCCGTTCTTTCCCATCGATCACTTGTGACAGTAAAGCACCCACGAACCTTGTGGTGGATGTGAGGTACAGCTACAACGGTATTCCTACCCTTAGTGGAACCATGGTCTGTGGTGAGATGAGCAGATTCTTCAGTCCGTCAAGAGACTCCTGGTGAATTGCCTCCTATTTGAACTTCGTGTTCTATCGCAGCAGCTGTATTAGTGGGAGTATTATCTCGACTAACCCAGGCACGAATCTCCTAAGGTAGGAGACTTTGCTGAGGAATCTCTTCAACTCTTTCACCGCTCTTAGACATGGCATTTTTAAGATCGCCCACTGCTTATCCTGGTCCATCTGCGGCCCTTTTCGGTCAACTATGAAGCCTAGGAACTTCCCATTTGTTACTCCAAAAATTCATGTTTTGTTTAAACTTCCTGCAACGGGAAAACACCTTCCTCAAATCCTTCATATAGGACTCCTCCTTCCTCGACTTGATGACCAAATCATCCACATAGAATTCCACAAATTTGTGAAAGAAGTCATGGAAAATGGCCATCATTGTTCTTTGGTAAGTCGTCCCAGCATTCTTGAGTCCAAACGGCATCACCCTGTACATGAAGTTACCCAACGGGGTTTTGAATGCTATCTTTTTTGCATTCGAGGGGTCCATCTTGATCCGGTTATACCCCACATATCCATCCATGAAGCTATACATCTCATGACCTGCCATTACATCTATCAGGCTAGAGATGGAGGGTAGAGGGAACTCAACTTTGAGGCAAGATCTTTTTAAATCTCTAAAGTCCACACAGATTCTTATTTGATTTTTATATTTCTTTCCTACTAGGACAATGATGGGCAACGAGATCGGGTATTGTATCGGCTTGATAAACCCTGTCGTTAGTAAGCATTGAACCTCTTCCTTGATCTTTAAATCAAGATCAGGCATGTACATTCTCGTTGCTTATTTTACTGGAATGGATGAAGGCATCACGTTCAACTTGTGATAGCTCACTTCCTAGTCCAGCCCTTCCATCTCTGTGTACTTCCACGTGAAGATGTCTATAAACTTGTGAATCAATTCCACCAAGGTCCCTCGTTTCTCCTTACTGAGATCATTCGAGATGAAGATGGGCCTTGGTTCCTCCCCGTCTTTTTCCAGGTTCAACTGCTCTAACTTTTGTGCCTGTGGTTTTGGTCGATTTGCCATATAATCTGGTTCTTCGGTGACTTCCTCCATAAATTCCTGTATACTGGAATTGTCTATCTGTAAGGACATTTTGTCCAACATACTTGTATATGTCATTAGCCGTAACACCGTTGAAGAAATTCATGTCCATATCGTCATCAACGGAATCCGAGTATCGAATCAAGGAAGGAATCAGAAATCCAGTCAGCCGGACCGGTCCGCCTCAATAAAAAAGGAACCGATCCACTAACAGCCCGGACCAGTCCGCCAAGAAATTAAAAGAACCGATCCGCTTCCGGACCGATCCGCCTCCCTGCCGGACCGATCCGTCTTGCACATTGAAGCCAGTGAGCACCGAACCAAATGCGAACCGAATCAGCCTCAAATTAAAAGAACCGGTCTTCCATCGAACCGATCCGCCTAAGGCCAGGACCGGTCCGCCCTGCATAACCACGAACAGATCGTGTGGAGATTTTTAGGGCAAATGAATTCTTATTTATACCACGATCGGGGAGTTGATTTTCCTAAGGCTTATACACGATTTCCAGAGTAGATAAACTCTAAGGCCTTCTTGGTATTTGAGTCCATTGATTCATACCCTTGATTGACACAAATTCCATACATTTGTGAGTCACTTTTGGTAACCCAAGAACACCATTGATGCTACTCAACCCATATGAAGTGGACCGCTTCTTCCTCTTCATTGCAACCCTACTGGAAAGGGATATTCCAGCCGCGACTACAGAATCCGATACCCGAGGGTAATTCTTAGTCAAAAACTTTTATTTCAGTGTAATCCGATTGTAAGCCGTTTCTCTTACAAATTATAGTGATATACAAATGGTTTTGCCCCTGTGGGGGATTTTTCCTTAAACTTTGTGTGTTGAATAATTCTTGCATGATTTCATATTGTTTCAATCACACCTAGTTGCACGCTTAGGGTTAATTTGGGTTAAAAGGTGTTTATTATATTATTTCTTAATTGAACGCAAGCGCCAACTCTTTCACTATCACCATGCATTATCCCCATTCATCTACCATAAAACATTCATATATCGGGTTAACATCGTCATCATCTTCCTCGGCCACCCACTCACACCGTTATAATCGATACACCACCTTTCCTTCTTCAGTAATGACTTTCTTGCACTATCTACTGGTAGCGGTGACTGCTTTCCTCTTCTTCTTTCTAGATGCCTCGGCCACTCTTTTTCCTGAGAACCATCTTAACACGCTTTGTCGTTGGACCTTATGCTCTATCGGATCCACTCTGGGACTTATCCTGTCTTTAAGCTGCTTCGAGATGCCTTGGAACCGAGGGACCGCCTGGTGAGCTTCTTCTATCATTACACTTGTGCTGCTCGCAACCTCTTTACTCTTCTCGTTCAAGGGCCCCATACATTCTCTGATCGAGGGAACCCACGCTCCCTCCATCCTCCTCGTTAGGACCCAAACATCTTCTTCCAACTCAGTATAAAATGTCGAGTCCACTAAGTGAGCCTCCTCGATAGCGAAGGGCCTCTTTATAGCCCTGATGGTCACCTCCGCCCCCTTTATATTTGCCTTAGCGCATTGGTTGTACGTAGAAGGAACTAACCCTTGGTTGTGCATCCACACCCTTCCTATTAGAAGATGATAGGAAGTTGCACTCTCTATTACGTGGAACTTTATATGGGAACTCAAATTTCCCATCACAATCCCCACATTAACATATCCAATGGATTTGGAAGATTGGTTATCATACCTTGAAATTACCAAAGGCATGGGGACCAACCTTTCTTCTGGAATATTGGCTGCTTAAAAAGAGTTAATTGGCATGATATAAATAGAAGCTCCCCCATCCATGAGAGTCCTCATAAAACTAACTCTATTAACATTGGCAGTTACGTATAATGGCCTGTTATGAGGGAATCTCACAGTCCTATCGACATCGCTGAAATTCACCTTTGACAGGAACCTCCTTACCAACCTGGCCATGGGTCCCTTCCATTTTAGAGAAGGGAATGCGTCTTTCCTCACAATATCTAGTATCTCTTGGGTTATTTCCAACCTGCTTTCTTTTGGAATCCCCACCTGGTCGAAGAACTAGGTGAACTTCTGGGATTTTGAAACTGCACAGTGCTCTAGGCCCGGATCTGCTTCCTCACCTTCAATGTTGTACACATCCTCCACATCCTTGGAGCTTGCTTCATCGTAGGCCAAAACTACGTTAGCCATTACCTTAGTACAGGTCTCCAAAGATGCTTCATACTCTTCTCTTTCTTCTCTCTCCGCCCCTTCATCGTAGGCCACTACGAGATCGGCCCCATGTACTAGTAGTGGGTTGTTATTGACATTTTGTGGAGGGATTTGCAACATCCCTGCCATCACGTACTTATTAATAATTCTTCTCAGTGTGAAGTAACTTTCTGTTGGATGTTGGATCCTCCGATGAACCTGGAAATACTTTGGATCCGCCTTTGTTGCCGCATCGAGCTCCCCAGTGGGAATGTCCTTTGGCTCATAGACCGTTCCCCCCTGGACCATCTCATTGTAATAGCTGGCAGCTTCTTCTACTGTACATGGCAATGGTGGTGGGTCTTCCCTGTCTCTTTCAAACTTCCTCTTATTATCTTTCTTCGGAGCTTTAACCCTATCTCCCCCCTCGGAGTACCCTACCCATGGTGGCTGAGACCTCCCCCCCGCCACCGGATTGATTTCGTACCATCAAAGAGATATTTCTCGCTACTTTTAAGAACGCCGCAAAAGTCCCCTCGTACGTCTCATTAATAAGATGGAAAATGTCTCAAGAAGCAGCCCCTCAGTGCAGATCGACAGTAACTTGGATTATTTAGCCTCCTCCCTCACGTCGAGGGATCTTTCTCTGAATCTTCGAACATAGGTCACCACTTCTTCCCCAGGTCGTTGCTTCTCCCTACCAAGTTGGGTCAAAGTAAACTCATCTTCTGCCAGAAAGAACTTCTGGACAAACAACACGTGCATATCTTCCCATGTAGAAACATTGTTGGGAGCTAAATGGGAATACCAAGTATATGCTTTATCGGTCAAGGATATAGAAAACCCCCTCAACCTAAGCTTTTTATTATTATAATGTGCCCCTAAATGCTCAATAAAGCACTTAATATGCTCCTTCGGGTTCCCATCCTTTCTCGTGTATTTTTCAAAAATAGGAGGAATATAGTCCTTTGGAAAGGGCACGTCGTTGTATTCTTGGTGATACGGTGTTCAAAAGTCATCAAAAACCGAAGCTACCTCGCTAGCAGATTGCGAGGAAGCCTGCATGAACTTCAGCATCTCTTCTCGCACCTCTTTTCTCATTTCCTCCACGGGCGATGCCACTGGGGCAACAACCAACGGAACCACGAGCTGAGTGACCTTTGCAGCTGGAGCAGGCACCATGGTTGGGGTCGTTGATACTCCTGATGTTCCCCATGGTGGATTCACAACAGAGGGTATGCTCGTTGGGACCGTTCCCACAACACCTGCCCTTGATGGGGCCGTTGGAACTAACCCAAGAGTTACGAAGGCATTAGCCTCAAATCCTCCTAGCATAGTTGAAGCTACTGGAGTTTTCAAAAACTCATTAAACTTGCTCATGAGGAGCGAGACCTGAGTGGGTCCCAACCCCGCATTCGTGGAAGCTTATGTCACCCCCTAAACGCCTATCATCACCGGAATCGGAGGTACCTCTACTCGAGGATCCCCATCCCTTAGGGCCTCCAGTTCTCTCGCAGCTTGTTCTTCATTATATTGGATGTCATCAAAATTGAGCCTTCGATTAACATTATCCTGCTCCATACTCCTTACTTAAAAGAATGCCTCCCCAACAGAGTCGCCAAATATAAGAGGGTACTTTAGATTATGGATGGAGGCGTAACCCCTGTTTGAGTATGGTAATGATAAGCTAATTGGCCAAAGATTTGGATTAATGATAGGGCATGCAAACACAAACTTAATGAAGATAAACTCAGTTTAAACTCACAAAAGCTCTTGTGTATAACTTAGAAAGTGGTAGTGGAACTTAGAAGTAGCTTGGCTAAAGGGAGAGAGAAGTAAGCACCCTAGATACACCTCGGTAGGTAGGTATAAACACACCAAACACCCTTAAGAATCTCTGTCAAGTATTAAAAGCTTCGTAATAAATAACAACGGTGAGTGAGTAAACCCCTCTAGTTTGTAATAACTCTCTCTGAATGTATATTCTCTCTAGTAATAACTTCTAAACTCTCAAAGGATCATCCTCTCCTCAGGGGTGGTTGGGGTCCTTAAATAGCCACCCACACCATCCCTGAGGCAACTCAGTCATTAAAGACTATGAAAGACATCCCTCATACTTTATATCACAATATTAAATGTCTGATGCACTAGTTGTCTCCACGTCATAAACATTAAATGCCAAGACATGCCTTTGCTTAACCACTGTGTGTCAGGGGGCTTTTGTAGCAGAGGTGGCTCACCAACTGCCTGACAGCCCAAAATACCATGATGGTTTACTCAAGTTCATGTCTGACATTGTTTAGCTGGCTAGTGACACAGTAGATGTGACATTAAGTAGAGGGTTGTTTGGTTCGCAGCCTAACGCCCGATGGAACTCCAAGTTGCTCCGCACGAGGTTCCACGATCAAGGTCCTTCGGTGTTTTACTAGGTGTATCTAAGATGGTCAGGATAAGCCCCAACGGTGTCTCACTTCTCAATCCTCCAAACCAGGTCCCCCTAAAGTTCCCACAACGAGGTCATTCGATAGAGCATGAAAGCTCTCACAGGCCCTACCAAGCCTGGTCTCTCATAAGTACCGTTTGACCTCACACAAACTCATTATTAATCTCATTACAAAATTATAACCATTATAGCTTACAGTCAACATAAACAGAAATACAATATGACTAATACAACAAGCTAAAGTATGAGTTACCATGCCAAGCTGCCTCGCTGAGTTATCGCGCTTGAGCTGCCACGCTTGAGCTGCTTCGGTTACTTAATCTCAAACAATTTTGCCAAATAAGGAATTATCCCTAATCTCATGATTACCTTCAAGACCCCTCTACATTTTCCCCTTCGTGGAGAGATTTGTTGGAACAAAAAAAGTATGCATGAAACTTCTCAATCCGATGAACCTTCTCTGTGTGAAATAATTCTGGCTTTCTTTTCCTCGTTAGAACCGCAGCGATATAATCTCCTGGAAAAAGTAAAATTCTCCCTGATGTACCTGAGCCGAAGTGCCATTGTCATTGGGGCTTGGGCGAAGGGACATCGCCATTTTTTCCTCATGCTGAGCCTCAACAGTTCTAGCTTTACTATTTAAAATTCTCCCGAAAGGCCTACTAACCTCCTCAAATACTCGTTTGGACTCGTGGTAAGTGAAATTCTTCCCGTGATGCTTCGCTATGTTCAAAAAAGTAAAAATTCTACCCGATGTAACTGAGTCACAATTCAAACATCTTTTGGACATGTGGCGAGGGGACATCGTAGCTTTTTTGAACCGTTAGGGGACTGCCTTCGTTGGGAGAATTGGATATGTTTGACAAATATTCTGGGGCCAAAACTTAAACTTGCTGGAAAAGGCAACCCCCTTCTTTTCCCCAAGCGTCACTTCATAAATGACGCGGCGATGTCTTTTCAATTGTCGAGACCCTTCCCGAGGTGCCACGTGTTCATTTGAAATGATTATAGGAGGCCCTGCACGTGCCATGGTGTGAAACTCAAACGACGGGTTTCACAAGTTTTTAAAGCTTCAAACGTCTCTTTTATTCAAACCCTTCTCTTTCATTCTCTTCTTCATCTTCTTCAATCTCTTCGCCTTCTTTTCAGAGAGAAACTTTGTGCGAACTTTATGCAACCTCCATTGTTGCCCCATTCTTTACTCAGTCTCCTCCTTCTCTCATCTTTTGCACCACCACCTGCAGTTGTGATCCTCTCTCCTTGTTCTTAGCCCTCCTTACCCAGTTGTACCACTCATCAGCACTCTCTCATGGCTTCTTCAAGTATTTATAAGGTTGTTGCCACTACCCAGCCAGGTTCCCCCTCTATCACTGTTGGTGCTGCCACCGCCCTTAGCGGCGCTGCCCTGGTCGCTGCTCGTTAAGAGCAACTACGCTTCTATCGTCGGGCGCCCATCTTTGAAGAAGAAGATGATGAATTTTTTTAGGCGTGCAAGACCTGCCATTTCTCATCCAAGTTCAATCCATTACTGTTGGGTGATGAAGAAGTGGATTCGTCAAAGTGGGGCTATCTTCCCCAGAGGGAACTCTACGTTTTTGCCTAGGCCGTGGTGACTTTCCCTATTCCCAGATCGACTTCGAAGCACCTGGGGGGTCACCAGCCCATTTCATTGCTTGGCACACACATATGCAGATCTCCCACGCCGCTGATCTTGCCAAAGTTGGCCTTCATCGCGCATACTGGTTTGGGGAGTTCACACTCCCGAAGCACAACACGGGATTACATGTGCTGGTTTCCCGATAGAACACCACAACTCACACCTTTTTTGCTGCGTGGGGGGAGTTCACCGTTACACTGGAGGACGTCTATGAACTCCTTAGGTTTTAGACCATGGGTGAGTTCACCTACCACGATGAGCCTCTGGATGCCGAAGAGCCTACTTATCGCGTTGAGTTAGATCGGATCTACCACAGTTGCACTGGTTTGTCAAACAAAGACACATTTGCCCACTATCAACTATTCTTTTGAGGCTTCGACGTCGAAGGATTCTAGTGATGTAACATTCCACGGTAAAGTACCTCCCTAGAACTACCAGTCTATATACTTGTACTATTTTCACGCTTCTTTCTTACTGGAAAACCTAACGATCAGCCCAGGAGGGACCTGATAAACATTTTCGTTCATTTATCTAGAGGATTCAACCTACATATGGCCGCCATCGCCTTGGGGTCCCTCTATACTGTGACACCCTGACTAATTAAATACCGGGTAGCTACTCCTTTATTAAATCAATACAAAATGCCAAGTTGGTCCAGTTAATAGCATCACTGTCGAAACGTTTTTAATGATTACTAACCACTTAGTATTTAAAAAGTGAGTGTCAAATTTTAAATTAAATCTGATTAACATGTAATAAATGAAATATAGAAATGTAACACAACCATTCACGATAAAGTCCAACTATAATGAATCAACAAATAAAGATGAGTCTATAGGAAATACTCCTCACAACAATCCCAATATGAAAAGAAATAAAACAAGTCTGCATCCTGAATTAATTACAAACCAAAGTGTGAATAACTAAAATATAAAATGAAATGTCTCTAAAAGAAATGGGCGACATGCCCTACAACTGACGAAATCTGAATATAGAGTCAAGGCAAATGAAGCGTCTACTAGCAAGGCCCTGTAACTTCCACAACATCTACAACTCGTCACCTGACTGGAAATACTATGCATGGTGTCCTTGTGGCTGGGCACCTAAAAATGGTTTTTACAAAAAGATAGATTTGAAAGCAAACGGGTCAGAGCCCGAATGTGGAGAGTATTTTAAAAATAGCAAGTGCTTTAATAGCAATTAAAACAATGAATGCAAGATACACGTTAGGACGTGCTCTCACATGAAATACTCGCCTCTCGTCTAACTATGCACTCTTAACGTTCCTGTACCCATTCATGTGTTATTTATCTAACTAAACCATCATAAGTTCTAACCCAACTACTCGATTCACAATATGAATTCCCAATGTTATTACTTAAATAGATAGCTTTACTTGAACTCAGATTCTCAATTATTAGCATTTTCGTTTACTGGAGGTCATCCCCTTATTTATCTTCTCAAGGAGTTACTATATATTATTCTCATAATTAAACATAACAATTCCTTTTCATTTAACCGTATATTATTCACATCATAAATATACAATACAAGCACCCCGAGGCTAAGCTGCGGTGCACACATACTCTGCTATCCATCCCGGTACATCACGTACATAAGGATTACAAATTACGAATCTCTCAGGAATTGCTATAATAAACACCACACACAAAAATGGAGGCGAACATAATTCAACATATCCATGGTCACGTACATACCTACGCTCCATAGTCAGCTGGCTTAATAACTCACAATTAAGTCATTCCCTTGAACTATGTCCTCTAGGTACCAAACTAAATCCGGGCACACAAGGATTAGATGGCCCTAAGCGAACGTAAACCTCCCGTGATAGCAAGTATGGTAGGTATATCATACACATAAGATCATATACTAAGCATGCACACATCTTAGATATCTCAATATTAATAAAGGTATTTTCTACACCCTTATACCATTATTCCAATTTTATACATTTTAAGTCTTCCGATAATATATAATGTAGACTGTCGACACATCTCACGTCATAGATTCTTATACTTAAAACCTATCTCAAAGGTTTATTAAGTTTCCTATTATTTCCACATATAACATCATTATTTTTTTTTTTAGGTCCTTACTTCTGCCCCAAACCTCAATTCATCAATTTATTCAAAATTACTCTTTTAACCCTAATATTATCTCACTCATCGAGCTTCATTAGCTTTTAGAATAATTCCTCAAATTAAATTCTAATTAAGGTCCAAACTTTATAACCATACCTACTGGTCTTCCTTAAGTCTAAGGATATTCATAAGGTCTCCAATAATATTTTCCAAGGGTTAACATCATTATAATTTAACTAGGGGAAATTTTACTCTTTCTGGGAAGGTCGATCGATCGACCTTGACCTTCGATCGATCGATGGAGGTCGATCGATCGACTGATGAATGTCGATCGAAAGAACGCACCAGGTAGGCTACGAACTGCTTCGTTTTGCAGTTTTCAAATCATCTCAAAACACCATTAACAAGCATGAAACTCTAAGATAACGTTATAATATCATCATACAACCATCCTACAACAGTGTTAACATTCTAAAACCAATAATTCATCATTCAAGGGCTTTGTTTGGATCAAAACTTCATCAAGAATTCCAGTTTTCTATTTCTTTCAAGAACATTAATAAACTTCTTCTAAAATCCGTTTTTAGATCATCAATGGTTATGTTTTGAATTCATAATTCGTCCAGAATGTTTCTACATGCAATTCCTAACATATTTCATAGTTTTAATCCTCAAATTCATGGGTCTAATCAATCTTCCAAGATAGATTTGATGATTATCCTAAACATGGAAAAGCATAGCATTGAATCAATTCTAATTAAACCACTTGCCTCTAATCTTTCTCTGGATTTGATGTTGAATCTTGAAGGTTGAATTGCTCTCTCTCTCTCTCTGCAGAATTCTCCTCTCTCTCTTTGCAGAATTCTCCTCTCTCTCTCTCTCTCTCCAAGCTCTTCTCACAAGATGACAATGGAGGTGGGGGTTGGTTTTTGGCAAGTTAGGAATGGTTTCTTAACTTCCCCCGTAGTCCATTAAGTTATTTAGTGTAGTTAGTGGGTTTAGTGGATAAAGAATAAGTCAAATTTTTATTTCTAATTTTCGTGGGTTTTAATTCCCAAATTTTCGAAATTACCAAAACGCCCTTTTAAGTTACCGGTATGGCCCAATAATGCCCCGGGACCCAAACTTAACCCCGGGCTAGTGTTTTCTGACTTTTTCGACCCTTCCGGACACGTTAGCGCACTCAAAATGACCATACGGTTAATAGGAATGAAATTCACTTTTTAATTTAAATTATTATATTCCTGACGCGACTGTCACGCGCGTCCCAACAAAATTCCCAAATTACCGTATTTCTATCTCACGACAAATTCAATATTCATATATTTCCATATATACACATTATAATCAAATACCAACTCACATCTCGTTAGTATTTTATCCGGATTAATTCTCAATTAATTCACATTTAATTTACTTAATCCCATAAATAAATATCCATAAAAGTACGGGGTATTACATACTTCCCCCCTAATAACAGAATTTCGTCTCCCGAAATTCGGAAAAGTAAGGCACGCCTGGAAAAATTTGGTATCCTTGAGTATTCAAAACAATTATAAAGAAAAGCCCAAATTACTAAAACCCTCGCTTCACAATAAGCTTGTTTAACATACTTGATACATTTTCAGAATAATCTTCGATAAATGCACTTCACGTTGTGCTCTTATTAAACAACCTTCGACTAAAATAGCCCATACATTATTAGCTGCATTATTTTTATTAGTATTGTGAGTTCGCACCTCACTACTAACTCCCGCGTTTATCAAAACTCCAAACTCCCATCCTGGGATGAATCAATAACACGTCTGACCACGCTTGTCCATTCCTTGAAATATCCCAACATTGTGACTTTTACACAAGGGAAAACCACTTCAGCCTGTTGGTGTCACACAAGCCTTTGTAAGCACCTTATCCACCATAAATAGATACGGGTGCTTTTCCCCCAACTCTACCATTAGGTAATATCTCCTCCTCATGACTACAATATACCTTACTAGTTATACTCGATTTGGAATTGAAAATATCGCAATGAATCCAAAATTTCTTTCATACAATCCATCAGTCGTTAATCACCTTGCGCCTGCACCTCGGGTTATAGGTGATACAACCCTCAGTTTGAATCGTTGTTTCCCACTACTTATTGTCACCCCACCTAAATGTGGATTTCGTGGATTTCATCCCAGTTCTAAATAATACTACGTCAAACCACATACCGGCATGTTCACTATCTAATAGTGTAAATCACCCCAATTATATAACAATTTCTCTCCTTTTGGACAACATGTCCCACTTAATCGAAGGAACTCATTACTTATCAATAAGTTACATAATCGAAGGAACTCATTACTTATCAATAAGTTGGCTACCTCTCAAGAAAATTCTCCAACTTGACCCTACCATTCTTGGAATTGTCGTCTTGATACAAAATTATTTGGTTGATCATCTAACCCCAACTATTCTACTACTTACTATACCTCTTTCAATGTCAATATTCACATAAAAATTTTCCCGTTAAATGATACTCAATGATCTTATTCTCCCAACGAATACCAAAAGTTTGGACCTTTACACTTTTCACCACTTTGTGAAAATTCGGACTCCCTATACCTGATTGACCTCTTCATTCTATTTTCTCTTGAGTCACCCTCAACATTCGATTGATCGGAACTCTACTCCAAATTGTTCATAATAATTTATTCGCCTTCTCAAGAGATATCCGTTTATTAAATGGATTTCTACTTCCTTTTCTCCAAGTTTGAACGTGTTACACTGACTACACATGATATTCGCTTACACCTTTTCTTATGACGTTTAATCTCATAAGTAATAATCTCACCCGTCTATGTTCCCTCTTCCTTTGATTTACACTTTAGCAAATCAAGATGTCTACGCCCCATACAACCCAACCATACGATTTTTAAACATTATATACGCTTCATACAAATCCCAAACTCTTTATTGTCACTGTAAATACAACGGTGCTATACCATTTGGGCGTTCTCGATCGCTTCTGAATTAGAAATCCTAAATCCTCCTTATCCTCAATGCGTCCTTCAACATGCCATGACAAAACCAACATTATTAATACTTATCCCTTATTTTACTAACAACTGGCTCTAATGGTCGTACATCATAATTTACTTCTTGTAACTTACCGTTATAACTACGTACTCCCCTAACGATAGAGGTATCCAGATCATGAAAGAAGGGCCACACATTTTCTTACTACCAACCTCACGCTAAGTTTCATGCGTGGGGTGTCTCGCAAAGCGAAATCCAAACAAGGAACCCCCCCGATACACTACTACCTAACCTTGTCGGTCATCGAGATTTATTAAGCCCTCAGTCCATAACACGTACCCCTATGTTCCCGTCTCTTAACAACAAAGTTTCATCTCCGATCGCAATTATACATAAACAAGGAACTCCTTCCGAAAGACACTTTCTCTTGACAGTGGTGGAAATCACATTTCATATACACATGCGAATAAAATCGAGACTCTCAAATTCCCGTCTCCAGACACACAACTATGAGCATAAACTTCCAAATCTCTAACGGGTGATAAAACAATGCACTCTTTTTGTTATGACCTCTCTATCGTTAATTATAAAAAACCAACTAACCTTTTGTTGACTAGTAAATCAATTACATACTACTCATAATAATGAAATCCCTACGCATACTGGGATTAAATATCTGAGACCATTATGCCTTTGAAATCACAACAATATTTATATATATATATACATATATACAATAGTACAATTCTGAGCCCGGCCCTCTCATAAATGGGGCCTCTCCAGAACCAAAACATTCTACCCCAAGGTAGTAATCCCAATAAACTTGCAATACCAGCACACTATCGGTATAATCATATATACAAAACAATAATTAAGATCATATCATACTCATATAACACAGCATTAAAATGAGTAATTTCGATAAAGCATAAAGCGCTATTAATATACCCATTCATCCTCCGCGGATGACAATAAAAAGTAACTCCCACACTATCAGGGAAAATGTTCTTATATATAATAAACTTACTTATAAACTCACTAAACTCGACCCTCAAGTGAGAAAAACAATTATAATGAATGTAGCAACTCATTCATGCCACAAATAACATGCATCCTCCTCTGAGGATATAACACATACTTCTATCCTAACAATCGTCCTGGCTGCTTAAATGGTTCCTGGTCTTAACATCTGTCCGTACCACACCAAATATTTCAATAATTGTCGCCCCTGCCAGGAAAAATACCCTGATCCCTACTTTGTATCGGGAAATTTTTTATAACGTACGGGTTTTCACTCTCACAAAGTACCTCTACACATACTCCACTTATTTCTAGTCACCCTGACCATGTTAGAGTGGTCCTTTCCTCGGACGTTGGTAGTCTCAGCTCTGAAGACTATCTCTATTGTTCCCTTAGTTTCATGTACCTAAGGAACACACTACTAGTTTCCCACCTCTCTTACTGAAATTACCATCGCTCAGTAGTAATTTCGCTATCGAATTATTTTAACGGTTTCTCCATTGGGTCTTCCTCCTTGTGGTGTTTTTCCAACACCATTTTCCCAGTCTTATTCTATAAAAAATTTCGATTTTTGTATCTCCCTACCCAAGGGAACATTTACCTCCAAATTTACACCACGCGATCTAATTACTATTTGTATTTATCATCCAAGCAGAATTTCCCCATAAGAGCTAACAATTCTTCTTGTATGTAGACTCTCCCTTTAACATCCTCTTCTCCATACCACCTTCTCCACCCGGTGTAAGGTTCGCTACAACATTAAATTTTTCCTCACAAGTTGACCCATGTTTGGCCCTCATATGTGAGTTCAGAATAACATTCGCCTTTCAACCTGAACATTTGATGAAGGAACTTATTGTCAAACCATTCGTGCACGCCTTCTCTCGACGTCCCATTCCACTTATAAGTGTGGTGATTGTTTCTCCCCATTGAAACTCCTCTCTCACGAGACAAGAAAAATTTTCCCCAAATTTTCACTCTCGATTGTCCATACTTCGACACAAGTCCAAGCCTTTAGATACATTGCGTTCGTTTGGCTAGCACATGCCGTCTTCGCCTTTCGAGTATTGCTACTGCTGGTTCTCTTCAATGTTACACCTAACTCTTTCTCTCCCATTCCAACCTTGTTGGATGTGTCTAATTTGACCCCATTCCTACTATAGCCGTACCCGGAAGTCTCAAGTCGCGCCTTAGTCTTCTATATCATCCCGGACTTCCGTGCCATATTATTGGTGACTTCAATTACGGTCATCCTTCTTTTTTTAAAAAAAAATCAATTAACCTCATTATATATAGTTGCCTCCTGCGGTTCACCCAACCGTCTTCGCCTGACGCACTACATTGTTCGGCACAAGAATACACCCGATCGTAAATAAGATTCACTACCATATGCATTAAAGCAGGAGAACGAAATTTCACCAAAGATATCAACAATCCTAAACATAGGGCTCTACATCAAAGAAAGCTCAGCGGAAACATAACAAGCCGTACAGATCCTAAAGGACACTAGAACATGATGCTCTGATACCACCTGTGACACCCTGACTAATTAAATACCGGGTAGCTACTCCTTTATTAAATCAATACAAAATGCCAAGTTGGTCCAGTTAATAGCATCACTGTCGAAAATGCTTTTAATGATTACTAACCACCTAGTATTTAAAAAGTGAGTGTCAAATTTTAAATTAAATCTGATTAACATGCAATAAATGAAATATAGAAATGTAACACAACCATTCACGATAAAGTCCAACTATAATGAATCAACAAATAAAGATGAGTCTAGAGTAAATATTCCTCACAACAATCCCAATATGAAAAGAAATAAAACAAGTCTGCATCCTGAATTAATTACAAACCAAAGTCTGAATAACTGAAATATAAAATGAAATGTCTCTAAAAGAAATGGGCGACGTGCCCTACAACTGATGAAATCTGAATATAGAGTCAAGGCAAATGAAGCATCTACTAGAAAGGCCCTGTAACTTCCACAACAGCTACAGCTAGTCACCTGACTGGAAATACTATGCATGGTGTCCTTGTGGCTGGGCACCTAAAAATGGTTTTTACAAAAAGATAGATTTGAAAGCAAACGGGTCAGAGCCCGAATGTGGAGAGTATTTTAAAAACAGCAAGTGCTTTAATAACAATTAAAACAATGAATGCAAGATACATGTTAGGACGTGCTCTTACATGAAATACTCACGTCTCGTCTAACTGTACACTCTTAACGTTCCTGTACCCATTCATGTGTTATTTATCTAACTAAACCATCATAAGTTCTAACTCAACTACTCGATTCACAATATGAATTCCCAATGTTATTACCTAAATAGATAGCTTTACTTGAACTCGGATTCTCAATTATTAGCATTTCCGTTTACTGGAGGTCATCCCCTTATTTATCTTCTCAAGGAGTTACTATAAATTATTCTCATAATTAAACATAACAATTCCTTTTCATTTAACCGTATATTATTCACATCATAAATATACAATACAAGCACCCCGAGGCTAAGATGCGGTGCACACATACTCTGCTATCCATCCCGGTACATCACATACATAAGGATTACAAATTCCGAATCTCTCAGGAATTGCTATAATAAACACCACACACAAAAATGGAGGTGAACATAATTCAACATATCCATGGTCACGTACATACCTACGCTCCATAGTCAGCTGGCTTAATAACTCACAATTAAGTCATTCCCTTGAACTATGTCCTCTAGGTACCAAACTAAATCCGGGCACACAAGGATTAGATGGCCCTAAGCGAACGTAAACCTCCCGTGATAGCAAGTATGGTAGGTATGTCATACACATAACATCATATACTAAACACGCACACATCTTAGATATCTCAATATTAATAAAGGTATTTTCTACACCCTTATACCATTATTCCAATTTTATAGACTTTAAGTCTTCCGATAATATATAATGTAGACTGTCGACACATCTCACGTCATAGATTCTTATACTTAAAACCTATCTCAAAGGTTTATTAAGTTTCCTATTATTTCCACATATAACATCATTATTTTTTTTTTAGGTCCTACTTCTACCCCAAACCTCAATTCATCAATTTATTCAAAATTACTCTTTCAACCTTAATATTATCTCACTCATTGAGCTTCATTATCTTTTAGAATAATTCCTCAAATTAAATTCTAATTAAGGTCCAAACTTTATAACCATACCTACTGGTCTTTCTTAAGTCTAAGGATATTCATAAGGTCTCCAATAATATTTTCCAAGGGTTAACATCATTATAATTTAACTAGGGGAAATTTTACTCTTTCTGGGAAGGTCGATCGATCGACCTTGACCTTCGATCGATCGATGGTGGTCGATCGATCGACTGATGAATGTCGATCGATCGAACGCACCAGGTAGGCTACGGACTGCTTCGTTTTGCAGTTTTCAAATCATCTCAAAACACCATTAACAAGCATGAAACTCTAAGATAACGTTATAATATCATCATACAACCATCCTACAACAGTGCTAACGTTCTAAAACCAATAATTCATCATTCAAGGGCTTTGTTTGGATCAAAACTTCATCAAGAATTCCAGTTTTCTATTTCTTTCAAGACAATTAATAAACTTCTTCTAAAATCCGTTTTTAGATCATCAATGGTTATGTTTTGAATTCATAATTCGTCCAGAATGTTTCTACATGCAATTCCTAACATAGTTCATAGTTTTAATCCTCGAATTCATGGGTCTAATCAATCTTCCAAGATAGATTTGATGATTATCCTAAACATGGAAAAGCATAGCATTGAATCAATTCTAATTAAACCACTTGCCTCTAATCTTTCTCTGAATTTGATGTTGAATCTTGAAGGTTGAATTGCTCTCTCTCTCTCTCTGCAGAATTCTCCTTTCTCTCTTTGCAGAATTCTCCTCTCTCTCTCTCTCTCTCTCTCTCTCTCTCTCTCTCTCTCTCTCTCTCCAAGCTCTTCTCACAAGATGACAATGGAGGTGGGGGTTGGTTTTTGGCAAGTTAAGAATGGTTTCTTAACTTCTACCGTAGTCCATTAAGTTATTTAGTGTAGTTAGTGGGTTTAGTGGATAAAGAATAAGTCAAATTTTTATTTCTAATTTTCGTGGGTTTTAATTCCCAAATTTTCGAAATTACCAAAATGCCCTTTTAAGTTACCGGTATGGCCCAATAATGCCCCGGGACCCAAACTTAACCCTCGGCTAGTGTTTTCAGACTATTTTGACCCTTCCGGACACGTTGGCGCACTCAAAATGACCATACGGTTAATTGAAATGAAATTCACTTTTTAATTTAAATTATTATATTCCTGACGCGACTGTCACGAGCGTCCCAACAAAATTCCAAAATTGCCGTATTTCTATCTCACGACAAATTCAATATTCATATATTGCCATATATACACATTATAATCAAATACCAACTCACGTCTCGTTAGTATTTTATCCGGATTAATTCTCAATTAATTCACATTTAATTTACTTAATCCCATAAATAAATATCCATAAAAGTACGGGGTATTACATATACCTGGTTGGATCGAACCCATATTAATATGAAACGGTCACTGGGCCTTTACAACTTGGCGAATTTCTCCAACACTATCATCCTAACGGGATTCCTCTATACCTACTTTTCGATTATTACTGCGAAGTCAGTTTCCCTGCCCGCGAGCGAAAGTATTAAGCCCCCACGCCTCCTATGTTTCCACTAGAAGTAGAGCCAAAAGGAGATAATGGAGGTTTTTGATTGCTCAGACTCCTTCGTAATGAGGCCATACAGTGAGCCCACCTTTGCCCATTGTTGTGACTTCTTTCCTACTGAATCCACAACGGTCAGATTTAACCCGATTGTAGAAGATCCCTCACAAGACGTAGTGCTACTTTTCACCCGAGGTTCCTCCCCTCTTATACTAAATGGGGATACACTTCTGAGCCTTACGATCCTGATAGATGCAGTAGGCAGTTCGGGTTCGATCAGGGGCTCCTCGACCTGTATTCTAGGACAATCATTACAAGGCCACCTTCGCTGAAGAATGCACCTTCTATACTGCAGCCACGGTGTTTGGTGTGACATCCACCATTGATGGTTGTGTCATCCTTCCTAGTGCTACTATGAAGGGAGACGTATCCACTTCGTTTGTCATGAAGTTCCATCTCGAGCAGTTGGCCATGATTCGTGAGTACATCCAGTCCCCCCCCCCCCCCCCCCTAATATCCCCCAGTCCTTTCCTTTTCTTCTTCTGAGCTGGGTCTAAAGGGGAACTCCGTGCTTGGGGTTGAGTTTCCCTTAAGTACAACTATTAAAGAGTCTCCCCATGAACTACCCCCTCATTGCCCAATGATCCCAACTGCCACCCCGAAACCCAAGGCCACTACGACCCCCAAACCATCTGTCCCCACGGCCAAAGTTGTCACGGGAGAAGGGCCTTCTGAGCCACCTGCCAAGAAAGCCAGGAATTCCAAGTCTAAGAAGGCTAAGGCCCAAGGGCAAATGCAAATTCCATTGGAGGCATTCCCAATTGCCTCCATTCCCCCTCCCATGTGTCCAAAATTGGTTGCAGAGCTGAGGAAGCGGGTGGAGGTCGAAGTTGCCAGAATAAACGCTGAATTTCAATGACGCGCAGTCGTCGTCCTCCTTCGGGTACGTTCCCTGTGATCGTGGTTGATCCCACAGAGACGATGGCAAAAAGGAGGAGGATGACGAAGGTACATAAGACTGGTGGTGCCACGAGCTCTAGGAACAAAACACTGGGTACTAAATCCCAGAGGAACAAACACATGAGAAGCCTTCCTCCCCATCTCCCTCGGCTGCTGCCTCCTCGCCACCTTCACTAGTGGTTATACCCTCTCGTTGTCCCTCTAGATCTGAGGTATATGTGCATTCTTTATTTTTTATTCTTCTCTTCTTAACATAGTGCCTTTACTTATTACCTGATAACTTTGATGTAGGGAATTGAAGAAGCGAGGGTCAGTCCCCCCAGTCCCGCAGTGAGCCATTTTGTGGGGGGACGTTGCAGTACCCCTCTAGCCACTGTCTCCCTTCCACGTTCACCTTAGGTAAGCCTCACCTATTCGCATCGTTCATCCTCTCATTGGGCCAGGGATGACGCCACGGGTGCTACTGAGATATATGACCCACCCAAGGCAACTGTTCCAGCTTCCTCTGAGTTACCCTCAGAGCGAGAGGTCTCTCTGCCCCTTGTTGTGATCGAAGAGAGTGCCCCACGGGTAAATTTCTTTCTGAGCCTTGCATCTTTTATTTGTCCCACTGGTTTGTTTATGAATTCTAACATGTTGGTCTATTTCAGGTGGAAGTGGCATCACTAATAGCCAATATTCTCCTTCCTCCTGTACTGTCAAGACCCATTACTGCAGTTCCTCTCTCTAGTGCCATAACAGGGGTAAGCTAGGTGCATTTCTGTCTCTTATCCATTTTTACATTTACTCCTTTTATCTAACACTTGTGTTTACATTTGTATCTTTCTCCAAGTCTTTCTCCACCTTTTGCGTTGAGTGGCCTTATCCCTTCCCAGGCCCAGGTTGGAGTAGCTGCTCTCGTTGGGGCATCTCTCGAAGGTCCAACATCTCCTTCTGATTATGCGCCCGTGTTGGACATAGTACCCTATGGTGGCGAGGGGAGTGTGCCTACCTTTGAGGCTTCTAAAGTAGGAGGCTCCGCTGAAGCTGCTGAGGTAACGAGCCCGCCTCCCACGGTTTCAAGCATTATGACTCCCATGGTAACTACTAATCTCGCTCCTGCTGCTGAGGTACTTCTCTAATTTCTTAGTATTTCTAAGCTTCTCAAACTCCACCTATATAGGTGACTTAATCAATGAAAACATTTGTTTAAGATTTTTTGTAAACTCCACCTATAACGGTGACTTAACAACGCAAACATTTGTTAAGATTTTTTTCACAAACTCCACCTATAACGGTGACTTAACAACACAAACACTTGTTAAGATTTTTTTCACAAATTCCACCTATAACGGTGACTTAACAACGAAAACACTTGTTAAGATTTTTCCATAAGCTCCACCTATAATGGTGACTTAACAACGCAAACACTTGTTAAGCTTTTTTTTTTCATAAACTCATTATTTCTTCCTACATGTTCTCAGGTTGCTCGATAGGGTTATCCACCGGTTCCTTCGCCCATTGCCTCGCCATATCGTGAACCTGTCTCCTTCGAAGAATTGAGCCATAATGATCAAGGTTCCGCAACAGGTGCTGCTACGAAGAGCGAATCTGGGTGTGAGCTTCCTCTGCCCGACTTGGCTCCTCCCGCTTTCTACCTGATGGTACTCCAACATTCTACCTAAATGCTTGTCAACCATCGTTTGGTCATCGAGCAACTTATGAGCTATCATCCTGAGACCTTCACGGTGGACTGCCTACGTTCAAACATCCCAGTTATGAGTCATAGGCTTCAAAGTATGGCCACTGTTATTGTTGAAATTGCCAATACTCTAATTGCAAACATGGCCAGACCCCTCCTCAACCAGTTCTTGGTCTATCTGAGGGAGTTAGGTCATGATGTATTCCACTTTGACTGGCTCATCGCTCACCTGAAGACTTTGAAGAACCAACGGTTGGACAGCCAGAGGGAGCTCTTACGAAAACATTAGGAGGATCAGCGTGTCGAGGAAGCTAAGTTGGATGAGCTATCACCTCTCCTCGGAGCCATTGACAAGGAGGTGGAGGACCTCGAAGAAGCTCTATGCACGGTGAAGTCGAAACGAGATAAACTCCTGATTGAGCACACATAGGCACAGACAAGGTTGGAGGTCTCTATCAATGCCCAACGGTCTTGCCAAGCATCTTCTTCGGGTCTCCCTGGAGATTTCTTTTCTTCTCCTGATCTGTGGTTCCTCCTGGGTCAATGAGTTTTCTTGTATATATATTTTTCCTTTTTTCTCATGTAATCCTTAGGCGATAGCTCCCAATTTTGTAATGCCCCGAAGTATATGAATGGAAACAGATACTTATTCCCATGCCATTTTGTGTTTATAGCTGTTTACATAGATTGTGAAATATGAAGTTCTGTAGTTCTTTCATCTCTACTTGAATTAAAATAAAGAGAACTTGCATACTCATCATAAGAAAGAACTTGTGTATTCATAACAACAGCCAATTACATCAGTGGTCAAACATAACTGCCTACACATGATAAATCTTTAACCACTTATTGTTAATCTTGAATGGTTTAACTTCTTCCATTTTTTAAATTAAGCAATAACCTGAGTCATGATCCTCCTTTACGATTAAAGGTCCCTCCCAATTCGCTGCAAACTTAGGTAGGGGAAGCTCCCTAATATCTTTCACTGTTGCCTTTAATACGAGATCTCCCTCCACGAATTTTTTGGGACTCACCAAGTTATCATATGCCCTGGAGAGATGCCTCGTGTACATTTGAAAGTGTTGCATTGCAATATCTCGGTGTTTGTCCAATGCTTCCAACTGCACATGTCTATTTTGAGGGAGCATGCTGCTTTGCAAAGCATATCGAGCTGAGTGAACTTCTAACCCCACCAGGAGAATTACCTCAGCCTCATAAATAAGAGAGAACGGCGTATACCCTGTAGGCTTCCTCTTAGTCGTACGATAGGCCCATAAAACGCCTGGCATCTTGTTATCCCACGATCCTGGGAAATCCTCCATCATTTTAGCCAAGATATTGACCAAAGTCTTGTTAGTCGCTTCGGCTTGACCGTTCCCGTTTGGGTATGCCACCGTCAAAGTGTGATGGATAATGGAGTATTGGTCTGTGAGCATCGTTACCTCTGAATTGATGAAAGGGGTTTTGTCGTCTTAAAGGATAGCCTTTGGGATCCCAAAATCACAAATGATGTATTCTCTGATGAAGTTGCTCAATATTCCTGTTGTTTCCCTCCTTAGTGGTATCGCCTCGGCCCACTTTATGAAACACTCCATTGCTACTAGGATCCATATCTTCCCCCTCGAAGAAGGGTGTATTTCCCCTACCAGGTCGAACGCCCAAGTGTGAAAAGGATAAGGTGTTGCTAGGGAGTGTAAGTCCACTGACGGGGAATGGATCATATTTCCATGAATTTGGCAAGCCTTGCACCTTCGAACAAACTCAGTGGAATCTTTCTCCATCATTGGCCAATAGTACCCCAAAGTCATCAACTAGTCATATAACTTGGCCCCTCCTATATGAGCTGGATCGTGCGCGTATTTAAGAACCTCGGCTTCTTCTTCCTTCATGATGCAATGCAACGGCCTATTGAAGTATACCTTTCGATAAAGCTGCCCCTCCTGAACGTAGAATATTAGGGCTCTTCGTTGGAGCCGCATCTCGTCAATTTTCTCCGTCGGGATAACTCCATCTTTAATGAAGTCAATATAAGGTTGTCTCCAGTCAACCTGAGCCTCCATGAAATGGCATTCAGCTGCCTCGAAGAATAATTAGCATTTATCACACTTCCATTATAACTCGGTTGCATCCTTCTTTAGGCTAGTCCAGAAATATCCCTCCATTTGCATTCTTCGATAGAGGGGTATTTAAGTTGTTTGGCAGTGCTCTCCATGTGTTTTCTTCAATATCTTCACTGCTTCTTCTGGGTCGATGCACCTCGATAGGAATCCTCCTGCATTTCTGAAGTAAAGGTTTCCCTAGTTTGTAAATTACTGGTTCAATTCTCTGATCCCTATCGTTCCTTCACCATACTCACGTTGCCTCTTAATCTCTCCCCTCTAGTCTGCGTCCTCTTCCATCGATAAAATTGACTGTACCATCGAAGGAGTTATTCTTCATTAAATCACGACAGTAGTTGTATCGCTTCTCATGATCATCTTTTGGGCAATGGTGGCATAGGCGTATGGGTGACGGTTCATTATTTTGGGTTGCCTCTTGATCTCAGTCCGATGGAAGTGGCCAAGGAGCATATAAATGATCGTTCTATATGGTGCCATGCTCATGTGTTTCAATGCATATTCTCCATTCACTTGATGAACCACCAAGTTTGAATCCCCCTTGATGCAAAGTGAACGAATCCCTCTTCGAAGATCCTCTAGCAATCCCAACACCAATGCTTCATATTCTGCCTCATTCTTAGAGCAAGGGAAATCTAACTTGTAGTAAAGGCAAATCTCCTCCATTCCTTTTGAAAGAATGACCCCAGCTCCTCCTTTTGTTTCTGTCGATGACCCATCGAACTGCATTGTCCATTCCTCGTTTATTTCGTCTAGATGGTTGGCTTGCAAATCATCTCTTGGAATATCTTTTATGGGTGGCTCGAAGGTTATCGAAGGGAAAATGGCCAATAAATCAGCATACGCCTGGCTTTTAATTGGGCGAGGAACCATGCACTTCAAGTCATATTCGTAGAGGATAAGGAACCATCTAGTTACCCTGCCAATCAATATAGTTCTTGCAAGCAAATACTTAATGGGGTCACATCTAGTTACAATATCAATTGTAAAAGACAACATATAATGTCTAAGTTATTGAGCTACAAATACTAAGGCTAAACAATGCCTTTCTAAGCTATTATATTTGACTTCTGGCCCGTGGATGATCCTACTGAGGTAGTATACTGTCCGTTCTTTCCCATCGATCACTTGTGACAGTAAAGCACCCACGAACCTTGTGGTGGATGTGAGGTACAGCTACAACGGTATTCCTACCCTTAGTGGAACCATGGTCTGTGGTGAGATGAGCAGATTCTTCAGTCCGTCAAGAGACTCCTGGTGAATTGCCTCCCATTTGAACTTCGTGTTCTATCGCAGCAGCTGCATTAGTGGGAGTATTATCTCGACTAACCCAGGCACGAATCTCCTAAGGTAGGAGACTTTGCTGAGGAAGCTCTTCAGCTCTTTCACCGCTCTTAGACATGGCATTTTTAAGATCGCCCACTGCATATCCTGGTCCATCTGCACCCCTTGTCGATCAACCACGTAGCCTAGGAACTTCCCACTAGTTACTCCAAAAATTCACTTCAGTGGATTCATTTTTAGTTTAAACTTCCTGCAACGGGAAAACACCTTCCTCAAATCGCTCAGATGGGACTTCTCCTTCCTCGACTTGACGACCAAATCATCCACATAGATTTCCACAAATTTGTGAAAGAAGTCATGGAAAATGGCCATCATTGTTCTTTGGTAAGTCGCCCCAGCATTCTTGAGTCCAAACGGTATCACCCTGTACATGAAGTTACCGAACGGGGTCTAAATGCTATCTTTTCTACTTCCGAAGGGTCCATCTTGATCCGGTTTTACCCCACATAACCATCCATGAAGCTATACATCTCATGACCCACCGTTGCATCTATCAGGCTATCGATGGAGGGTATAGGGAACTCATCTTTGAGGAAAGCTATGTTTAAATCCCTAATGTCCACGAAGATTCTTATTTGATTTTTATCTTTCTTTCCTACTGGGGCAATGCTGGACAGCGAGATCGGGTGTTGTATCGGCTTGATAAACCCTATCGTTAGTAAGCATTGAACCTCTTCCTTGATCTTCAAATCCAGCTTAGGCTTGTACGTTCTCGTTGATTCTTTTACTGGAATGGCTGAAGGCATCACGTTCAATTGTGATAGCTCACTTCCTCATCCAGCCCTTCCATCTCTATGAACTTCCATGCGAAGATGTCTATAAACTCGTGAATCAATTCCTCCAAGGACCCTCGTTTCTCCTTACTGAGATCCTTCGAGATAAAGATGTTCCTTGGGTCCTCCCCTTCTTTTTCCAGGTTCAACTGCTCTAACTATTGTACCTGTGGCTTTGGTCGATCTGACATGTAATCTGGTTCTTCGGTGACTTCCTCCATAAATTCCTGTATGCTGGAATTGTCTATCACCATGCATTGTCCCCGTTAATCTACCAGAAAGCATTCATATATCGGGTTAACCTCGTCATCGGCTTCCTCGGCCACCCACTCACACCGTTACAATCGATACACCACCTTTCCTTCTTTAGTAATGACTTTCTTACACTGTCTACTGGTAGTGGTGACTGCTTGCCTCTTTTTCTTTTTAGATGCCTCGACCACTCTTTTTCCTGAGAACCGGCTTAACACGCTTTGTCGTTGGACCTCATGTTCCATCGGATCCACTTTGGGCCTCATCCTGGCTTTAAGCTGCTTCGAGATGCCTTAGGGCCGAAGCACCGCCTGGTGAGCTTCTTCGATCATTACCCTTGCGCTGCTCGCAACCTCTTTACTCTACTCGTTCAAGGGCCCCATCCATTCTATGATCGAGGGAACCCACACTCCCTCCACACTCCTCGTTAGGACCCAAACATCTTCTTCCAACTCAGTATAAAATGCCGCGCCCACTAAGTGAGCCTCCTCGATAACGAAGGGCCTATTTATAGCCCTGATGGTCACCTCACCCCCCTTATATGCGCCTTACCGCATTAGTGGTACGTAGAAGGAACTAACCCTTGGTTGTGCATCCACACCCTTCCTATTAGAAGATGATAGGAAGTTGTACTCTCTATCACGGCGAACTTTATATGGGAACTCAAATTTCCTATCACAATCTTCACATTAACATATCCAATGGATTTGGAAGATTAGTTATCATACCCCGAAATTACCAAAGGCATGGGGACCAACCTTTCTTTCAGAATATTAGCTGCATGAAAGGAGTTAATTGGCATGATATTAATGTAAGATCCTCTATCCATGAGAGTCCTCACAAAACTAACTCCGTTGGCACTGGCAGTCACGTACAATGGCCTGTTATGAGGGAATCTCATAGCCCTATCGTCATCGCTGAAAGTCACCTCTGACAGGAACCTCCTTACCAACCTGGCCATGGGTCCCTTCCATTTCAGCGAAGGGATTGCGTCTTTCCTCGCAATATCTAGTATCTCTTGGGTTATTTACAACCTGCTTTCTTTTGGAATCCCCACCTGGTCGAAGAACCAGCTGAAATTCGAGGATTTTGAAACTGCACAGTACTCTAGGCCCGGATCTGCTTCCTCACCTTCAATGTTGTACACATCCTCCACATCATTGGTGCTTGCTTCATCGTAGGCCAAAACTAGGTTAGCCATTCCCTTGGTACAAATCTCCAAAGTTGCTTCATACTCTTCTCTTTTTTCTCTCTCTGCCCCCTTCATAGTAGGCGACCATGAGATTTGCCCCATGTGCTGGTAGTGGGTTGTTATTGACATTTTGTGGAGGGATTTGCAGCGTCCATGCCTTCACATACTTGTCAATAATTCTTCTCGGTGTGAAGCAACTTTCTGTTCGATGCTGGATCCTCCGATTGAACCTGGCAATACTTTGGATCCGCCTTCGTTATCGCATCGAGCTCCCTAGCGGGAACGTACTTTGGCTCATAGATCGTTCCCCCTTGGACTATCTCGTTGTAACAACTGACAACTTCTTCTACTGTATAAGGCAATGGTGGTGGGTCTTCCATGTCTCTTCCAAACTTCCCCTTATTGTCCTTCTTTGGTTCTTTGCCCCTATCTCCCCCTCGGTGTACCCTACCCAAGGGGGCTGAGACCTCCCCCCCGTGGGTTGCATCGGCTGCCTAAACATCATGGGCACCGCCACTGGATTGGGTCGCACCACCAAAGAGAATTTCTCACTGCTTTTAAAAATGATGCAAAAGTCCCCTTGCGTGTCTCATTAATAAGATGGCAGATGTACTCAGGAAGCAACCCCTCGGCGCAGAACTGCAGTAACTTGGATTCTTTGGCCTCCCCCCTCACGTCGAGTGATCTTTCTCTAAATCTTCGAACATAGGCCACTACTTCTTCCCCAGGTCGTTGCTTATCCCTAACAAGTTGATTCAAAGTAAACTCATCTTTCGCCAGAAAGAACTTCTGGACAAACAACACGTGCATCTCTTCCCATGTAGAAACGATATTGGGAGCTAAATGGGAATACCAAGTATATGCTTTATAGGTCAAGGATTTAGAAAAATATCTCAACCTAAGCCTCTTATTATTATAATGTGCCCCTAAATGTTTAATAAAGCGCTTAATATGCTCCTTCGGGTTCCCACCCTTTCCCGTGTATTTTTCAAAAACAGGATGAATATAGTCCTTTGGATAGGGCTCGTCATTGTATTCCTGGGGATACGGTGTTGGAAAGTCATCAAAAACCGAAGCTACCTTGCTAACAGATTGTGAGGAAGCCTGCATGAACTTCAGCATCTCTTTTCTCATTTCCTCCATGGGCGATGCCACTGGAGCAACAACCAACGGAACCACGGGCGGAGTGCCCGTTGCAGCTGGAACAGGCACCACGGTTGGGGTCGTCGATACTCCTGATGTTCCCCATGCTGGATTCACAACAGAGGGTATGCTCGCTGGGACCATTCCCGCAACAACTGCCCCTGATGGGGCCATTGGAGCTAACCCTGGTGTTACGAAGGCGTTAGCCTCCAATCCTCCCAGCATAGTTGAAGCAACTGGAGTTTGCAAAAACTCATAAAACTTGCTTAGGAGGAGTGCGACCTGAGTGGGTTCCAACCCCACACTCGTGGAAGCTTGTGTCACCCCCGGAACGGCTTTTATCATCGGAACCGGAGGTACCTCTACTTGAGGAGCCCTATCCATTAGGGCCTCCAGTTCTCCCGCCGCTTGTTCTTCATTATGTTGGATGTCATCAAAATTGAGCATTCGATTAGCATTATCCTGAGCCATACTCCTTACTTAGAATAATTCCTTCCTAGAAGAGTCGCTAAATGTAAGAGGGTACTTTAGATTATAGATGGAGGTGTAACCCATGTTTGAGTATGGTAATGATAAGCTAATTGGCCAAAGCTTTGGATTAATGATAGGGCATGCAAACACAAACTTAATGAAGATAAACTCAGTTTAAACTCACAAAAGCGCTCGTGTATAACTCAGAAAGTGGTAGTGGAACTTAGAAGTAGCTTGGCTAGATGGATATCGAAGCCAGCACCCTAGATACACCTCGGTAGGCAGGTATAAACACACCAAACACCCTCAAGAATCTCTGTCAAGTATTAAAAGCTTCGTAATAAATAACAATGGTGAGTGAGTAAACCCCTCTGGTTTGCAATAACTCTCTCTGAATGTATATTCTCTCTAGTAATAACTTCTAAACTCTCAAAGGATCATCCTCTCCTCAGGGGGGTTGGGGTCCTTAAATATCCCCCCACACCATCCCCGAGGTAACTCAATCATTAAAGACTATGAAAGAAATCCATCATACTTTATATCACAACATTAATTGTCTGATGCACTAGTTGTCTCCACGTCATAAACATTAAATGCCAAGACATGCCTTTGCCTAACCACTGTGTGTCAGGGGTCTTTTGTAGCATAGGTGGCTCACCAACTGCCTGACAGCCCAAAATACCATGATGGTTTACTCAAGTTCATGTCTGACATTGTTTAGCTGGCTAGTGACACAGTAGATGTGACATTAAGTAGAGGGTTGTTTGGTTCACATCCTAACGCCCGATGGAACTCCAAGTTTCTCCACCCGAGGTTCCACGGTCAGGGTCCTTCGGTGTTTTACTAGGTGTATCTAAGCTGGTCAGGACAAGCCCCACGGTGAGGTCATTCGATAGAGCATGAAAGCTCTCCCAGGCCCTGCCAAGCCTGGTCTCTCGCAAGTACCGTTTGACCTCACGCAAACTCATTATTAATCTCATTACAACATTACAACCGTTATATCTTACAGTCAACATAAACAAAAATATAATATGACTAATGTAACAAGCTAAAGTATGAGTTGTCATGCCAAGATGCCTCGCTGAGTTGTCGTGCTTGAGTTACCACGCATGAGCTGCTTCGGTTACTTAATGTCAAACATTTTTGCCAATTAAGTAATTATCCCTAATATCAGGATTACCTTCAAGTCCCCTCTACAAATTCTGATCGAGTAACGGGCAAAAGTCTCGTTAAAGTCTATTCCCTCTATTTGAGAGTATCCTTGAGCAACTAATCAGGCTTTATTTCTAATGACTATCCCACTTTTATCAGATTTATTTTTAAATATCCAATGTGTGCCAATAACCTTTTTGTGATCAGTCCTAGGTACAAGATACCAAACATCATGAATGACAAATTAAAGAAGTTCATCCTGCATTACAGAAATCCAATGAGGATCATTCAATGCGTCTTTAACATTCTTTGGTTCCATAAAGGAAACAAAACATGCATAATGAGCATAGTTTCTTAATTGAGATCTTGTATGCACAGGCTCACTGGGTTACCAACAACGTTATCTAGGGGATGGTCTTTAGCAACCCAATTAGGTACTTCAGGTGTCTCAATAGGTAAAGAATCATCAATTTCTGGAGAGTCATTTTCTAAAATATTTTTAGACTCTACCACAATAGTTGGTTCTCCAGTCTTACTCTCTACAGTAGTGTCACTTATAATAACGCTTATGAATTCCATTAAGGTCTTAGTGAGAAGATTATAGACATGGTATGCTCTACTGTTAGGAGAGTATCCTAGAAAGATGGCTTTATCTCCTCGAATCTCAAATTTGGATAATTGTTCTCTGTCTTTGCAGACATAACACGTAATACCAAAGGTTATAAGATACTTAAGATTGGGATTTTTCCCATACCAAAGTTCGTAAGGAGTTTGTTTAGAATTCTTTCTAAGATAGACCCTATTAATAATGTGACACACAGTACGAATGGTTTCTACCTAAAAATACTTAGGTAAAGTCTTGGCATGAATCATAACACGTGCCATCTCTTGAAGGTTAAGATTATTTCTCTCAGTAATACCGTTCTGTTGAGGAGACTTAGGAGCACTAAATTCATGTTTATAACCATTATAGTCACAATACTCTATAACACCTGTATCTAATAACTCTCCACCTCTATCACTATGAATCCTATTTACTTGAGAGTCTTTCTCATTTTCAATTCGAAGTAAAATCTTCAAAAAGGTTTGGAATGTGTCAGGCTTTTGTTTTAAGAAAGATACCCAAGTAAATCTGGTAAAGTCATCAACCATAACTAGAATATAACTGTGTCCACAGAGACTAACAGTTCGAGAAGGACCCATAAGGTCCATATGGATGAGCTCCAAGGGTTTAGAGGTAAGAATATCTTTGACTTTCTTATGAGGAGCCTTAACAATTTTTCCTTCTTGACAAGAACCACAGACAATGTTAGAAATAGGTTTGATCTTAGGAATCCCTCTAACTATTTCTTGAGACGACAGTCTACAAAGATTTTCGTAATTTATGTGACCCATACGATTGTGCCATATCTCATTGTCATCTATTCTAGCAATGTTATACACCTCAGCACTATTTTGAATAGTATAACAATTATCCGGAGTCCTGAGTTCTGTAATAATGCACTCAACTTATTCATTTAAAATTTTATAATTATTCTTTGAAAAGGTGACAGTATGATTTGAGTCACAAAATTGTGAGATACTGAGTTGGTTTGCCTTAAGACCTTTTACTGTAAGAAAATTTTCAAGTAAAGGTAATCCTTCTTCTTGGAGTGTTCCTTTACTAATGATTTGAGATGATACACCATCACCAAAAATAACTTTTCCTCCAGCAAAGCTGGTTTTGTTTAAAAGTTTGGTATTATCCCCAGTCATGTCTTTTGAACATCCAGAGTCTAAATACCAACCATATGGAGTGTGTTCATCTTTTAAAGCAGTAATAACAATATTACACTTAATCTGGGGCAATAGATCATCTTTTTTAACCCAAACAGCTCTTGTTTTCATTTTGCACTTATTTGCTCTTAATTGATTAAATTTGCGTGTAGTAGATTTTTGTTAAAAAATATTTTGCGTATAAGGCTGAATTTTATGGAAAGTGAGAGCATTTGGTTTAGAAAAGTGTTTAAGAATCCTTCTTGGAAATGATCTTTTAGGTTTGGTCTTTGTCCTTCTATAGTTAGTGTTTTTGTCTGGTTATCTAGGAAGAACATAATTGTTTCGGCTTTTCCTAGAATGGTTAAAGTTTTGGTACACAGGAGTAATAGAGACAGGTTTGACTAAACATCTAGAGTAGCATCCTTCAAAGGAATAACCATACAAGTCACAGTAAGATCAAAACAAGTTGCACGAAGTTGGTGTCTCTTTAGGACAGTCTCTAAGCATAGGCTTGATGAATTTTTAGGTTGAACCTTATTCTTAGGAAGTACAGTTTGAAAGACAGAATCACTCTTCCTAATAGGGGGTAGACATATTTAGTCTTAGGTGGACTTTCACACTTAGAGCAACTTGATTCCCCAATATCAAACTTAGATTGGTTTTTGTCAAACTCATTTTTCAGAGAATGAAAGTCTGGACAAGTTTCTACAAGTCTTTTGCCTCCTGACACAAACTTTGATGGTTCAAAGATTTTAGTTTGAGTATTCAAATTGGGGAAAAATCCTATTCCAGTTTGATGATCGGAATTGGTTTTGGAATCAGCAACAAATCCATCAAAACAGTTTGAATTATTTTCAAATTTTGCAAATTTTTTGAAAACAGTTATTGTCTTTTCTTTGGATTATTCCAATTCTAATAATGCCCCTTTATATTTTTTCTCCAGAGTTTCATTTTCTTCAATCAAGTTCTTCAATTTTTGATTAAAATTTTTAACTTCATTTTCATGAGTTAGACATTGGGTAGTATACTCTTCAGCGTTAAGTTTAACCATCAGACTCAAGTTTTCTAATTTTTTAGTGAGATCTTTCACTATCTTCTCTAGTCTAGTGCTTTTCTTAAGCATTTTTACATAAAGTATGTTTAAATGTCAGGGAGGTGTTCAGTGTCTGAGTCACTAAGTGCACTGTGTGAAGTAACCCCAAAGGATTCAATTCTTAAACTCACGCACCCATTGACATCGTCATTATCGCATTCCCTTTTAGTCACACCCCCCGTGGTAGAACTGACAATATTCTCAGAAAGTAAAGCATATAAGCCAGTAGCAACATGATTCATAACAACAGAAGTAGAGTTACTAGCATCATTCTCATACATAGCCATATCATCATTGTAGATTATTTTGGCAAAGAAATACATGCAAGGATTAAAACAATCAGAAGATTCAGGTTCGTCATTTTCAAAATCGCTTGAATCATCCCATGTTTTGCAAATGTTGGCCCTAGTATGTTTTTTGGCAATGTTCAGTTTCACTCTACAGTCTTGTGTTATGTGTCATAGTTTTCCACATCTAAAACACTCAATGTTATTGAAGTCTTTGTTGGGTCTTATGTCCTTGCGATGTTTGTCTTGACCTTTCTTATGAGGTTTGTAGTTAGACTGACTTGGATAGTTTGGCTTGCCTTCTCTGTTTGCCAATTTATTTTTAAATTTGAAAATTTTCTTAAATTATTTTGACATCAAGGCAATTTGATTATCTAAACTATATATATCACATTCCTCATCAGAATCATCAGTGGAAATAGTAAACTCAGGTTTCATCAACTTAGAGAAAAAACTCAAGTTGGAACTAGTCCGTTTCCTATGGGACTGGGTCATTTGTTTCTTAAATTCTAATTCCATTTCCACATATCGAAGTTTACTACTGAGTACTTCAGGAGTGAGATTTTGATCACACGTTTCCTCAATAGCATATCTTTTATTATCAAATTTTTGTGGCTATGATCTTAGAATTTTAGATACAATTTCATGTTTGTCATAAGTTATCCCATTAGCATGCAGTTTCGTCACAATGTTAGTTAATTTCATGTATAAGTCATCAAGGTTTCAGAATCAAACATAATTAGGGAATTATACTGTTGAACAAGAATTTGAGTTTTAGCAGCCTTGACTCTAGTGTCACCTTCATGTGCAATGATCAGTGTATCCCAAGCTTCCTTAGAAGTGGCACAAGATGAGATCCTTTTGAACTCATGTTCATTTATGGACATAAATATGGCATTTTTTCCTTTGTTATTGTAAAGAAGAAGTCTTCTTCTCTTCTTGTTTGAACTCACTTAATGTTTTCTTAATCCTCTCATTACTTCCTTCAGTGGCTGGTTTAGTAGGATAAGTGTATCCATTTTTAACAATATCCCAGACATCATCTCCCAAGGTTCCTTGTATGAAAGAAACCATTCTTACCTTCCAATAAGAAAAGTTGTTTCCATCAAAGAGTGGGGGTCTGGTCAAGTTACCAAATCTTTCATTTTTCTCGTCCATTGTTTTGATTTTAAGAAAACAATTTCAGAAACACAAGATCTTTTAAAAAAAATCCAAAGCTCTGATACCAATTGAAAAACTATTACTAAATCCGTTTAATACAAGATTAAACTATTTAAGTAACTCCGAACTGTTTTTTGAAGAAACTTTTTTCTAGAAATCAAATTAGTTAAACCACAAGATGTGTTTAAAAATATGCACGAGATCTGTTCAAGATTTGTTAACAAGTTTTGAAAAACAAAACTAAAATAGTTTTAAATCATCACACCAATCAAAAAGGGATGAGGAGATGTAGAAAGATTAATGACAAGATATTTTTAACGTGGTAAAACCTCAACCAACTGAGGAAACATCCACGACTCCCTCTACGGAGTAAAAAGAAAAATCCACTAAAACAAATATAACAGTTACAAACTATATAACACACATGCACACAAATCAGACCTATACAAGTTAAGGAATGTACCCACTGGTGTCCTTAAAACTTTTCTACATTTCTGATTATTGATATTATTCTCCCAGTTTGCTAACTTCACTTTGTTCCAGTCTTTACGTCGACTCTTGTATCAAGATCTTATTACCAACACTTTCAGTGTGTAAGTGTGTAAGTGTTTGTGATGGTGATCTAACACATGCATGCACACACTCACACTTATTTTTACAAACAGTACTAGAAAATTACAAATCAGATTTATATGTTGTGATTTTCAATTTCTCTCTTCTTAGGAAACTTTGAAACTTTTTTTACCTTTAAGATTAATCGAGAATCCACGGTTATCTTGCTCAGAAGACGTATCATGATCTTAATCAATCTCAGGGTTTTGAAAATATTTTTGAGATTGAAAACCACCAAGTGCGATTCCAACTAGGTCAAAGGTCTTGTTTCAAAAGAACTAGAAACAAAAAATGTTATGGTTGATTTTGAGTATGAAAACATTTATAGAAAAGAATCAACAAAAGTTTTCTCAAGATGAGAAACTATAAATGCAGATCTATGTGAAATATAACATAAACTGTTCAGATCTATGATTTCTATGAATAAGAAACACAGATCGAAACTAAATGTTTAAGTTGAAAACAAGATCTTAAAACAAAGAGGTTGCAGCACGAAACAACTTAACAAAAAAACTCTCAAACACTCAAGGTTGTGTTTGGTATATAACTACTTTTAAAAGAGGTTAGGGTTTGGAAGGTGTTTTGGACGATTTAGTGTTAGGGTTTCTAACTCTCTCTCTCTCTCTCTCTCTCTCTCTGATTTCTCTCTATTTTATCTCTTCTCTCTCTACTCTCTTCTCACTCTAGAAATGACGAAGTGGAAAAAGATTTCGAAATGCTGAGGGTAAGGCTCCTTATATAGGGACAGAGAAGGTTCGAGAATGAGGTTCAAAATCAATGGCTATGATCTAGTCTTCGGCAGTTGACTTTGATCCAACGATATAAGAGAAGCGGTGGATTAAAATGCTTTTGATTGGCTTAAGAGAGGTTCACAGGGATTAAGCCAGAACGCACGCAGATCGTTGATTAAAACAATCCAAGGGAAGGAAATGAGCAAGGCTTATGTCTCTCAGAAGAGACACAAAAGGAACCGATATCTGGCTGATAGGTGTAAGGCTGAGATTAAGGCTGAAATGCGTGTTTTGAAAATAATTACACAAATACCTTGAAGTCTCTAGCGCTTTCGATTTCTACCCCAGTGAACTTCCAGAGATAAAATCACCAATTCAAAATTGCATATTGACCCCAAAGACTTTTTAAACCAATTTTAATTTAAAAAAGTTGTTTTAAAAATCATTAAAAATTCCCAAAAAATTATTAAAATCCAAATTAAGGGAAATTAATACACTCAATACATACATAACCAATTATATGCAATATTAAATGTATGAATAAAATACTAATGTGTGCGAGTGTTGGTAAATATACCTTAGATCAAGAGGAATAAAAAGTAGAGAAGGTTTGAGGCTCTTTGGTTTCTAGGATGGGACTCAATTTTGTTTCTATATCCAAACTAGATGAGCACTTATACAATATAGACTCAAGTGAGTCAAGAGTATATTTCATGCTTATGTATTGGTATTAATTAGTTTGCACAATTTGATATCCTAATTTCGATGTTTGTTCCACAATTGGTATCATAATATTTTCCTCACGTGTTTAACAAATGATTTATTTTTAATTTTACAAATTGGTATTGACATTTCATATTGGTATTATAATGGTTATATCATTTGTTCCTCCATACTCCACTGGTTATTTGTTTGTCTCGTGTGTGTAGGTACGCTTAAGAGATTCGAGATTTCAAGTCTACATCACATTCAGACACCTCATGCTTGTCAGACCAACATTTACTAGTCTTGTCTTGTAATTTCTAATTTTGAGTTTTATGGGATGGAATTTAGGCATCATACTTCTTGACGGGCCATCTTAGGCATTTCTCTATTTGGGTTTTGTCCCAGAATAGTCAAAGGGGGGATTTGTAAGGACAAAATTTCCAATTGAGTCCATTGTAGTATTTGAATTATTTCCGAAACAAAACATTATTTTTGAGTCATAGATAGATTTTTATTGTCACGATCCCACAAAGTCTATGACATAAAGTTTCTTGAAGACGTTGCGGCCAAGCTTCAAAGAATAATCATATCGATATTAATTTGGTGCATGTTTCATGTCTTCATTGCATTCTAATTGCTCAGGTGTGAATGTGTAATGTTTATGTGACTCGAAAAATGTTTTTAAATTGTTATTTTTATTAAAAAATGTTTTAAAATTTTAAACTTAGTTTATTCTGAGATAAGGATAATTTAGAGTTGTTTATGTCACAAACTCTTGAGTTTCATGGTTGAAACAACGTTACAGTTCTTTCAAGTGAGATGTACATGTCTTTCGAATGATATGGACATTTTGTTTGAACGACATGCAGATTTTGTTCGAACGATGCGCCGACTTAAGTTTATTATTTAAGGAATGTTTCTCTCAAAATTTCGTAAGTTGCAAAACGAGAAAATCAATTTCACAATATGTGTTCTGCACAAGTTTTCTAAGGTTTTCAAAGTCTAAAAACATCCTTAGAGTTTCAAGATACGAGCTTTCATACTCTTATGCTATAAAGATCTTGGTCTAAACAATTGGGTTTTGTTCATCACTTTGAATGTTACTTTTTTTCGTGAAGAAGCGGAGGATTTTGTGTTCAACATTGTAGTCATTGACAAACTGCATCGGTGGACACCAAAACATACGTAGATACGTGTGTTGTGGACGAGCATCGTAGAAGGAATTCTGCATGGGCACTGGGGAGGAGTGGTTGAAGGATCAAAGGAGCGTCAAGACTTGTGAGGGATCGAGTCGTTGAGTAAATATATCGTTTGTACTTTTTTATACCATATCATAATGATTTTCTGGCTTGGTCCATCTGAGGTTTGTTCGCTTAGTGGTGTCCTCGTACATCCGGCGTCGCCTTTTGTGAACTTATTTATTTTACTTTCTTTAATCACCTACATGAATTTTTAGGATTAAACAAGATAAAATTGGGCTTAACTAAAATTGGTTCACACACTTGGTGTGGTTTAAATCTGAAAAAGGGTTTTCAAAAAGAAAGTTAGTTTTAACATCCTTAAAACACATTCGAAAGAAAAAAGGGCCCTACAAAGTTGAGGATGGTCCCAGTGAAGGAGCTTATACAATACCTTCGTCGCCTTATTTGCCCATGGTTATTTCGTGCCACTCTTCTCTAGATAAAGGGGTATATTATCCAACACTTAGCCATTTCTAAATTTCATTAGTGAGGTATATTATGTAACATTTTTGCAAATTTCATTTGTCTTTATAGGAGGGTGAAGAAAATAGACCTTTTTCGCCTGTAAGCCCTTTCATGGGAGGACGTTTCGGTATTCCTGATACCATTGCATCTCATATCCATTTCCCATGATTGGGCTGGCCTATTCTCGTTATTCTACCTCTCAACGTGCACAAGAAGCTGCAAAAAAAGTTGTTGCATTTGTGGAAACCGTTGAAGCCTCCCATCGGCCAGAGGAGACTCCTATGGCTTCTTCTAAGGCATCTCCCTCGCTTGTGGTTCCTATGGACAATGTTCCAGTCTTTTCAATCCCTCCACAGGTAATATATTTTTCTCTTTTAGATATCTTTTCCACTTGGTTATCTTGTATTATTATTATTTTGTTTCATTTCAGGATGTATCTACTTCTAACCTCTCCACATCTCTCACTGGTTAACTTTTTGACTTCCCTCTGGTGAGGATTTTCCCGTTTTATACCATTATTGAGGTAATCTCACTTCTTGTGCATTTTCCCTCTTTTATGTGGTATTTCTTTTGTCTAATACTTTGATATTATTTGCATTTTTCTCCAGGTCTCACTCATCCCTCCCGTTCTGGGACTCCATGGGTTCCTCATTCTACAGTTGGTTCATCTTCTCGCCCAGGTGTTCTTTCGGTCTCTGTGGTGGTGGATACAACTGGTGTTCAAATAACTTTAATGGGACCTTCCCCAATCTTGGCACTTGTGCCTTTTCCCGAGGAAGGTGCTTCGCTAAGGGCTGATGTCTCTCTTTCTAAAGGTTTAGTTGAAACCCAGAGGGATGTTGAAGTTACTCCTACAGTTGCTACTGAGGTAATAACTTTCTTCTCCCTATTTTGCATAATTCCTATCATTATGTCTATTAAAACAAAGAATGAGAAGCAAAATATAGCTTCCCTCACAATAAAAACCACTTAATAAGTCTCTTTATAAATTCGCACCTTCGAGGTGACTTAATAATGAAAACACACTTGTTAAGGTTTTTTGTTAACTCCACCTACAATAGTGACTTCAAAATGAAAATACACTTGTTAAGATATTTATCAAACTCCACCTATAATGGTGGCTTAACAATGAAAAATCACTTGTTAAGATTTTTCTCAAACTTCACCTATAGCAGTGACATAACAATGAAAATACACTGGTTAAGATTTTTCTCAAACTCCACCTGTAATGGTGAATCAACAATGAAACCCGACTTGTTAAAATTTTTCTTAAACTCCACCTATAATGGTGACTTAATAATGAAAATGCACTTCTTAAGACATTTCACAAACTCATTCTTCTTTATTGCATTTCAGGTTGCGAGGGAACCTTCTCAAGCCGAAGATCCAACTCATCATGGTCCCCTTCATGTTGCCTCTGCTCATCAAGGATCAGTCTTTTTGGAGGAAACAAGTCAGAATGATTGTGGTCCAAATATCAATCTTCCAGCTGATAGTAACCTGGTCCCTCATGAGTTCTGCCTCATAGTCATTCGTTAGTCTCCCTAAATCTCTGCGTGTAATCGTTTTATCATCAAATAAATTTCCACTCATCACCACCAAACTTTTACTAATAAGTGTCTTCGTCAGACATTATGGTGATGAGATTTAAGCTCCATGGTATGGCAACTGTTATTACTGAAGATTAATGATCTTATTACCTTTTCTCATCAAGGATCAGTCTTTTCGGAGGAAACAAATCACAATGATTGTGGTCCAAATATCAATCTTCCAATTGATAGTGACCTGGTCCCTCATGAGTTCTGCCTCATAGTCCTTCGTCAGTCTCCCTAAATCTCTGCGTGTAATCGTTCTATCATCAAATAAATTTCCACTCATCACGCCTAAACTTTTACAATAAATGTCTTCGTTAGACATTGTGGTGATGAGCTTTAAGCTTCATGGTATGGCAACCGTTATTGCTGAGGTTGTCAATACCCAAACTTCAAGTCTTATTAGGCCCCTCATCAATTTATATTGGGCAACTTGAAGGAGTTGGTAAAGGATGGCTTCCAACTGAATAGGTTTATTAGCCACTTGAAACTTTTGAAGAGAAATTAGTTAGAGAGCCAAAAGGAGCTCTATTGGAAAAATTTAGAGCCCCAACGGGCTGAGGAGGCTAGGTTGGTGGATTTTTCCCCCTCTATTGGAAGCAATTGATCAGGAGGTTAAGGATACCATAGAATGTCTGCCCAAAAGCCAAGAAAAAATGTGAAAATTTAATCATTGAACGCGCCCAATTCCAGACTTAACTTGAAGGCTCTATTGTTTCTCAACGAACATGCTTGGAAGTCTCTTTGGGCTTATCTGAGGATTTATTCTCTTCTCCTAACCTGTGGTTCCTTCCGGGTTGAAGTTCGTTTTTGTGAAGTAATTTTTTCATTTTTTCATATATAATTCTTAGGCTATAGTTCCTAATTTTTTAACCCTTTTTGAGTATATGAATGAATAAGAAATTCCTTGTTGCCATGTCATGCTTTATCATTTAATACAACTCTCTTCTATTCATTGGAAAGATTAAACTCTTACAAGTTGAGAAAAACTCTTTCTTCTTAACTTATGAGAAGAATCACAACAAAATAAATAACTAATAATGAATTGTAAGATAACTTCAACAGTTTAACATAAAATAAATCTCTAACTGAGGTTACTCGCTCAAACACTGTACACCTTTAACCACTTGTTATTAATCTTGACAGGTTTATCCTCTTCCATCTTTGAGATTAAGTAGTAACCTGAACTGTGAGCCTCCTTCACAATGAAAGGCCCCTCCGAATTAGCAATCAATCCAGGAAATGGGAGCCCTCTAATGTGCTTTACAGCTTCCTTCAAGACTAGATCTCCTTTTAGAAACTTCCTTGGCCCCACCAAGTTGTTATATGCTCTATAGAGTTGATTCATGTAAATTTGGAAGTGTTTCATCGTGTTATCCCTTTGATCATCATGTGCTTGTAACTGCATGTGTCTACTCTTAGGAAGCATAATGTTTCACAAGGAATATCGGGCCGAGGGAACTTCCACTCTAATGGCAGAATTACGTTGGATCCGAATACAAGAGAGAACAGCGTATACCCTGTGGGTTTCCTCTTTATTGTTCGATAATCCCATAGAAATGCTAGAATCTTGTCATCCCATGAACCTAAGAAGCCTTCCATCATCTTGCCCAAGATATTTACTAAGGTCTTATTAGTTGCTTTGGCTTGACCGTTACCTTTGGGATACACCACCTTTGAGGTATGATGAATAACCGAGTACTTATCTGTGAGCATTGTTACTTCTTTATTGAAAAATGGGTTCCCGTTATTAGAGGGGATAACCTTTAGAATCCCAAATTAACAAATTATGTACTCTCTAATGAAGTTGGCCACCACACCTGCTGTTGCTCTCTTTAGTGGTATTGACTCATCCCATTTTGTAAAGCACTCTGTTGCAACTAATATCCAGATCATTCCTCTCGAAGATGGATGTATTGCCCCTATTCGGTCAAATGCCCAAGTGTGGAATGGGTAAGGAGTGGCAAAATAGTATAAGTCCACTGAGGGAGAATGGATCCTATTTCCATGCAGGTGGCATGCATTGCACTTTTAAACAAACTCAGTTGAATATTTCTATATGGTTGGCCAATAATAACCCAAGGCATTAACTGGTCATATAACTTGGCCCCTCCAATTTGAGATGGTTCGTGAGCTCGCTTCAAGACTTCTATTGCTACCTCCTTTGTGATGTATCTTAACGGCCTATTGAATTATCCACTGTAATAGAGTTTCTCCTCTTGGGCGTACAACCATGGTGCCTTTTGCTTAAGTCCTATTGCGTCAATTTTCTCCATAGGATCAACTCCATATTTGACAACATCAATGTAAGTCTGCCTCCAATCTGCCTGAGCTTAAACAAAGTGACATTCAATCGCCTCAAAAAATTTGGCATTTATTGCACCTTCGTTGTAACTTTATTACATCCTTCTTCATAGTTGATCAGAAGTATCCCTCTCTCTTAATTCTTCTATACAGAGGGATGTATATTGTTTCACAATGTTCATAACCATCCTCCCAAGTTACTGAAGTAAAGACTTCCTTAGCTTGTAAAATACTGCTCAAGCTCTCTGAGTTCCATCTTACCTTCCCTAGACTCCAATTTTTTACTAATCTCGCCTCTCTAATCCAAATCGTCTTCAATTAGTAAGACCATTTGTACCACCGGGGGAGTTGTTCTTTGTTGTATCACATTTGTAGTTTTTTGCTCTTTATGGACACTTTATGAGCAATGTTTGCATAAGAATCAGCATGCATGTTCATCATTCTAGGATGCCTCCTTATCCTGACCTGATGAGATTGGTTGATCAGTCGTTGGATGATTGTTTTGTAGGAAACCATGTTGAGGTGCTTTAATGCATATTTCCCATTCACTTATTGGACCACCAAGTTCGAATCACCTTTAATGCATAGTGAGCATATGCCCCTTTAAAGGGCCTCTAAAAATCCTAGCACTAATGCCTCATACTCGGCTTTGCCTTTGGAGAAAGGGAAATCTAACTTATAGGAAAAGCAAATATCTTCCTTCCCTTTTGAAAAAATAACCCTTGCTCCCTCTTCATTTCTACTAAAGAGCCATCAAACTGCTTAGTCCACTTTTCAAGGTGTGCATACAAAAAGGTGGCCTATAAATTGTGTCTAGGAATGCTTTCATGGGGTGTCTCAAATATTCCATATGAAAATATTGCCAATATATCTGCATATGCCTGATTCTTGATCGCACGAGGGGCCACACACTTCAAGTCATATTCTGAAAGGATGAGGAACCACTTAGCTACTCTTTTAATAAAAATATTTCTTTCTAATAAAAACTTAATAGGATTAAATCTTATCACGGTAGGAATTATGAAAGACAGCATATAAAGTCTTAATTTTTTTTCTACAAACACCAAGGCTAAAAAATATCTCTCTATACTACTACACCTTGCCTCTGGTCCATGTATGATCTTACTCAGATAGTAGACTAGACTTTCCTTCCCCTCAATTTCTCGCGCCAAGAAAGCTCCGACACACTTGGAGTTATACGCGAGGTAGAGCTTCAATGGTATCCCTGCCCTTGGAGGAATCATCATTTATGGAGAAGTGAGCAGTTTCTTCATCTTGGTGAGAGATTCTTGGTGAGATTCCTCCCATTTTAACTCATGCCTTTTCACAGCAGCTCCATTAGTGGATGAGTTATCTCGGCCAGCATGGGCACAGATCTCCTGAGGTAGGATACCTTCCCAAGGAAACTCTTGAGCTCTTTCAACATTCTTGGACATGCCATTTCTAGGATCACTCATTTTTCATCCTGGTCCATCTGTACTCCCTGTCGATCCACTACGAAGCCTAGAAACTTCCCGCTTGTAAATTTGAAGGCACACTTCAGTGGATTCATCTTCAACTTGTACTTCCAGCACTGAATGAACACCTTCCTCAAATAATTCACTCTTGTTTTCATCTACTCTTGTTTTTATTTTCATCTGCTCTTGTCTAATTAAAATTAGTTTGATTAATCGGTCCTAGCGGGTGATTCATTTTATTGATTTTGATTCATTTAGAGTAGTGCTTGTGGGGATTAAACTTACTTTTATAAAAGAATATTCAATTAATTCATTAGTATAATGAGAATTACCTTTTGAATTAAATGAATATTTTGGAAATTGATGATATTAAAATAGTGCATGATAGATTAATTTGTGTGAATTGAGGGTGGATTTTCCATCCCTTGAATATTTTTCTCTCATTTAGTTACATCTCACTTATTTTTATCACACACCTATTTATATTTTTCATACTTTTATTTTAGTTTGATTACCCTCTTTTTATTTTAAGTCTTACTTTAAATTCACATCCTCGCAAAATTATTTTAATATTGAAAAATCATAAAAAAATATAAAAAGAGATAATAAAAAAGAAAGATAACAACAAAATTTGAATTACATGTATTTTCCTCTCGTTTCGCTGCTTTGATGTTGATTGATACCTCACTTACCACTACACTTTATTTTATTGTATTTTGTAGATATTTGAGATTTTTTATTAGAGGAGCTTTTCAACAACGACACAAAATACACATACCAAAAGTTAACTCTATCAGGTTTATTATGAGGTAACCTCGAAACTCTATTGGCATCGTTGAAAGTCGCTTCGGATAGAAATTTCCTTACAAGCCTAGCAATGGATCCCCTTTATCTCAACGATGGGACTGCATTCTATCGTGGAATGTCCAAAATCACTTGGGTTATCTCCAGTCTGGTTTTCTTTGGCATTCCCACCCGTTCGAAGAACCATGAGAATTTGGGCGACTACGAAACATCATGGTACTCTAACCCTTGGTTTATTTCTTCGTTATCAAGGTTATACACATCCTCCACATCCCTTGCTCTTGCTTCATCATAGGCTATTACAATATTAGTCATCCTTCTCATGTTGTCTTCTAATGCTTCTTAAACTCTTCTTTCCCCACCAACAGTTCCCTCGCCGCCCTCTCAACTTCTTTGTTATAAGTAACTACCAGGTTAGCTTCATGTGCTAGTAGTGGGTTGTTGTTAACGTTCTCTTGAAGGATATGCAGATTCCTTGCCTTTATATGATTGCTTATAATCTTCCTTACCATAAATTAGGTTGCCATTAGATGAACAATCTTTTGATGGATGCATATGGCTCTGTTGAAGTAGTATCCTTGGGCTCATAGACTATTCCAACTTGCACTATGGTGTTGTAGCAACTGACGTCCTCTTCAACGGCATAAAGCAATGGTGGTGGATCCTATCTATCTTTACCAAACTTTTTTTGTTATTTTTCTTCGATTACTTGGCCCCTATCCTCCATCGGCGTGTCCCACTTATGGGGGCTAGCCATATCCCACAACGGGTCATATTTGTTGCCTCAATTTCATAGGCACCATGATCGAGTTTGGACATACAACTAACGAGATATTTCTTACTGATTTTAGAAATGTCGGAAATGTTCCTTTGCGTGTTTCACTTATAAGGTAATATATGTACTCTAGAATCAAATGTTGAACACAAATTTGAAGCAGTTTCGACTCCTTATCCTCCTCCCTCATGTCATGGGACCTTTCTCTGAATCTATGGATGTACGCCACCGCCTCCTCTCATGTTCATTATTTCTCCCTGCCCAACTGTGTCAACGTAAATTTGTCTTCTGCCAAAAACAATTTCTGGACAAAAAGAATGTGCATCTCCTCCCATGATGAGAAACTCTTTGGTGCTAAGTAATATTAATAGGTATACACTTTATCACGGAGGCATTTAGAAAAATCCATCAGTCTTAAATTCTTATTATTGCAATGGGCCCCCAAATGCTCAATGAATCGCTTGATATGTTCCTTAGGGTTTCCTCCCTTTCCTGTGTATTTCTCAAAGATCGAAGGAATGCAGTCCTTCGGGTGAGGTTCCTCATTGTACGCATCAGGATAGGGAGTATGAAAATCATCGTACACTGATGCTACCTCGTTGGCCGACTACGAAGAAGCTTCCATCATCTTCAGCATTTCTTTTTGCATCTCCTTTCTCATTTCTTCTAAGGTAGGTACATGGGGTTTCGCTATCATTAGAGCAATGGGTTGAGGAACCACAAGTGTAATTCTTGTCACATCTGGGGTACCCATCATTGGGACACGGGTGGGGGCAGTGTTCGTGGGGGTATGTCCCAATGGAACTGATCTCTATGGGGCTATCAAAGCCGTCATTAGTATTATGAAAGAGCCATGGTCTAGTCCCCCTCCAAAATCCATTGCAGTTGCAGGAGTATATAAGAACTCAAAATTTTCCCACAAGAAGGGCCATTCGTGCTTGTCCCGTCACGATGCTAGTAGAAGCCCATGTGATTGATGGGATTCCTATTGTCTTTTGAACTTGGGGAACATCTACTCGAGGTACCCCATGCCTGAAGCCTCAAGCCCCATTATCGCTTGTTCCTCACTTCTCTAAATAACATCAAAATCAAGGGTACGATTAACATTATCCTGTGCCATACTACTAGTAGAAGGCCTCCCCAACGGAGTCACCAAATGTAAGAGGGTAGTCCCCGTAAAGCCTGGGAGTATATTCATACCAGTAGAAGCGTAGCCCCTATAGGTATGGTAATAAGCAATAACCCAAGTACTCTTTACAAAGACAAATGAACACACAAAGTTGTATGTAATAAACACTCATATGGAACTCACAAATCTCTCATATATAACTCAAATGATAATAAAGGAAACTCAAAAGAAACTCGTTCAAAGGGAAAGAGAAGTAAGCACCCTAGACACACCTTGGTAGGAAGCCAACACACCAACAACCTCTAATGTCTCTTAGATTAGCTACTAAAAGCTTCACAATAAATCACAATGGTGGATGAGTCAACTCTCTGGTTTAAAATAACTTATCTTTAATATATTCTCTCCAGTAATAAAATCCCTAGAAAGAACTCCCTTGTAGCCGAAGTGGTTGAGGCCAATAAATATCCCCACACATTTCCTGAGATGTCTCAATCATTCACGATGTGAAAGACCTGCCCCTCACACTTTACATCACAAGCATTAAATTCCTAATGGTTCAGCACACTCGACGTCACAATCATTAAATGCGAGGACATGCCTTTTACCTATACACTATGCGTTAGAGGACTATCACATTAGAGGGGGATCACCAAACTGTCTGACAACCCTCAATACCAAAGTGGTTTACTCAAGTTTGGATTGGACAGTGTTTAGCCAGTTAATGACATCATCTAAAGTATATGTGATATTTGGTAGAGGGATGTTTGGCTCAAAGATCAGTATATGATGGAACTCAAGGTTATTCTACATAAGTTTCCATGGCGAAATATCTCTCGGTGTTTTACCAGGTGTATCTAAGATGGTCAATACAAGCCTTAACATTGCATCACTTCTCAATCCTCTAAACTAAGTCCCTCTTAAGTTACCATGACTAGGTCATTCGATAGAGCATGTGACAACTCTTAGGCCCTGCCAGGCCTGGTCTCTCACGAGTACCGTTTGACCTCACACTTAATATTACAATCGTTATAATATCATAATCATTATAATAAAAATGTACAATTTGACTAAGTAAGAATGGAAGATAAATAAGATCTCTCTAGACTGAGCTTCCTCATTGATCTACCATGCTGAGCTGCCTCGCTATCTTCATACTTCTTCATTCTCTTGAGTCTCTTCTGTTAATTAGGGAAGATCTCTCTAATTCATATATTACCTTTAATCCCCTTACATCATCAATTTCATTGATAATTACTCAAGGCATTTATTAATTTACCTTATGCACCAGATGTTTGAAGCCTTTGATTAGTTCAAAGTGTACAAAGCTAAGGTGGAGAATATGATGGTAAACTAACCAAAACCCTACGATTTGATCATGTGGGTGTGTGCCTCTTAGTATTGTAAAAGGAATAATTTTTTAAAGGTTGGGATTACATCCCAGTTTCCTAGACCAAGCATTCTAGTACAGGATGTTGTGGCGGTAAGAAGTATAAATACTCTTTTAAGGATGATAAGGACCATGGTAGGTATTCAGGATTGCAAGTTTCTTTTTGGAATTTTACATGGGGAAGTCTATGCATATTTTGTATTGAATTCCATTTAGATAGGTCTATTTGAATCTTAAGAAATATTGGAATGGGCACAAGCCGATTTTAAGATATGTTCAATTTTGGGAGTACCCAATACTTCTACTGAGGTGGGAGCCAGGGTAGTTGGATTTAAGCCCAAAAGCATGTCTCTGGGTTGGAAATACTAAAGGTTCCTTAAATGGTTTCAATTATAATCTCAAGGACAAGAAGGTCATTGTTACAACGATGTTTGTTTCTTGAAAAAGGATTATATGATAAACCACATTCTTAGGGGTAAACTAATCTTAACAGTTATTAAAAAGGAGCATCAGATTATTGGTGTTGCTAGATCACTAGTACGGAAAGAAATACAATTTGATATCGATAACAATTACTTTACGATAATGGTAGCATAACCGAGGATCGGGCGGGTCGCTTATACTAGAACACAAGTGGCACCACGTTGCCGTGGGAGCATCAGGAGTCATCCTATCAAGTTAATGTTTTGGGTTAACACTTCGATGAAGTCCTAAAGAAACATAATCAGGATCCCTAGAACTACACCGAGGGTATCCAAGACAAGGAATCTTTTCTTTGACTATTACTTGTGGATACCAAAATCGATTCGATGTATTCGAATCACGTTTAGTGTCTTGTAGACTTGTTTATGGGATAAAGCCCATAGTGTGCAAGTGGACCAATAAGAAGAAAATGATGTATATATGGGAAGGTGCAAATCTTAGAGGCAAGTCATCTTGCGAAACGTTTACTTAGAAAGATAAGGGATTAACTATGAGTACGTCATCTAGCCAATATCCATAATGAAATGTATCGGGGTTCTTTTTCATAGAATGAAGTCAAAAAAGCAAAGTACATAAGAATTAGAGATGCATATATTGAATTAAACAAGATTTATGTTTTTAGGAACATATTTGATAAAGAAATCAATTATTTTGGTTTTAATACAACTTATGTGTATAAGAAGTATGACAAAATGTGGTGGCATGTCTGATACATTGTGTGGATGATATTCTCCTAATCGAGAAACTAGTGCATGTTACATAAGTGTGTGGTTGTCCAAGTGATTTGATATTAAGAATTTAGGACAAGACAATAACATCCTAAGGCTCAAGCGTTTGCTAGATCACAGATATATAAGATGTTTGGCTTATGCCAAGATACTTGTATCAAATTTTTTGTTTACATAGTTTAGCATATTCGATTCCAATAAAATGTTTATCCTTTTTCGGCATGGAATCCTTCTGTATAAGTATCACACTTGATTAGATAGAGGATATGTGGAATATACATAATGCTTCGGTTATGGGGAGCCTCATGAATTCTATGTTATGCATAGTCTAGAACCTTCGCAGTACATGGACTTTAGATTTTTCTATTTAGAACCTAAAGTGTTTTACATAATAACTTTGTAATTAGTAAAATTTATTTAGTTGAACATAAACGACATGAGATTTTCATTTATTCAATAAATACAAACTATATTAAAATATAAGAAAGTTGATGTGATATAATATTTTATGAATATAATCCATGTATAATTTCTCCACTTGTATACTATATAAAACTATCGTGAATGTTTCTTTTATTCTAAAATGAAATACTTTGATATCTCATGTAATAATCTTTGGCAAATTTAATAATTTGAGCCATTATTTGTATACTTATTTCAACAAATGTATTAATTAAATTTTGAGAACATACTTTAAAGTAAGTAATATTCGCTCAAATAAAATAATATGTGTGCATACGGACATAAAATTGTACTCATTTTTATTAATATTAGGAGACCTCATTTTGATCTAATTAATAGATAATATTGAGATTTAGTTGACTCCGTCACTGAAAAGGTAAAAAATTAATTTGAAGCAACCCAAAATTAAATAGCGAATTCAAAAACATCCCATTGAGAAAGAATAGAATCCATGTTGGCCCCTTTTCACATTTATATTCTAATCAGGGATGGCAATTTCACCCTCCTCGCCGGGTTTTCGCCATGTCCCGCCCCTAATGGGGTGGGTTTGGAAATAATTTTTTGGGGTTCAAGGAAGGTCTGGCTTTGACAAATTAAATCGAAGGCAGGTTTGGATGGGTTTGCGTTTACGTGTAAAAAATCAACCAAGCCTTGTTTATACATATTTTACCAAAAAGATTTTAAAATATATATTTTACAAGAAATACCATAACATAATATGTTTTAACTTATATTTTCCTCATTACCAATCATATAAGTTAGTAATAAAAATGGTGCACATATTCATAATTTTAAAATTTTATGTATAAAGTTCATCAAATTAACTAAATTTAATAAGTGGGGCAGGTTTAGGTTTCATAAATATCAATTTGGGATAGGTTTGAGTTTTAATTATAAAACCCACTTTGTGTACAGGGTGGGGCAGGTTTGATATTTCCCTTAGCGGGTCGAGTTCAACTTTTGTAAAACTCTCCCCAAACTTCCTATTGGCATCCTTAATTATAATTAGCCCATGATAGATTTTGAAAATGATTGTTCATAGGGATGTGAGTCAAACTAATTAAATTCTTATTTAATTAATGCCTCATTAAAGTAGGTTATTATTTTTAGTTCAAAGAGTTTTAATTTTACCAAATAAAATAAATTATCTTAATTAACATATGAGTGATGCAAAAAATGGTCAAATAAAAGCATGGAACCACAACAACACAAGATTATATAGAGGAAATTGTCGTGGGAAAAAAATATCAGACCTATCCCCAAAAACATCCTTAGTACGAAGAATATTTTACATAAATTACAGAGAAACAAACACGGCTTACATACAAGACAATGATTACCTAAATGAACTCTCAATCCTTGATCTCTTGTCCGATGCATCTTCTCCTACTAGGAATCATCTGCTTCAATGTGCACAACCTGCAAGTCTCAGTATCCATGCATCTTAACTAGTGCACGATCAACCTATATGTAAGAACTTGTTATTAACTCACATAATCACTCATGATAAAATCTTCAATATGAAGAATGTAGGAGATTTGCAAAACTAAAATCTATTTCTGAGTTTTGGATTGGCATGATCTCTCACTCAAAAGATATCTTAAAATCAAATAGAGTTAGGTAAAATCAGGTTGCGTTCCTTAGGAATCACTTCTAATTGACTTTAAATAAAAAAAAACATTTATAAATATTGGCCTTTCATTCAAACTAAGATGACCCTCATTCGAATCAGAACTGCATATGAAAAGTCTTTGTACGAAGCTAATACTTTACAAAGTGTTCTCGAATGAAATATATTCTTCTATATTAAAATTGTTTCGCATGAAAGGAGCCATCGTTTGAATGATAGCCTCAACTCGATAAACCTTGGAAATTTTTAGAGAAAAATTCAAACATTTTTGCAAAAATATAATTTTGTCTTGTCAATTCATAACTCTTTAATAGACTTAAAATTTTACAGAATACAAAAGCATAGCAAACCTACGATGTGGATAAAGTTATCCAGTTCGATATACAAATCACGACGCTTTGTCTTTGTTTTAAGATCTTCAATTACAACTAAAAGACACAAAAAGACCCATATACCTAGTTTTGTTTACGTTTGGAATTAAGCTAACAAACAAAACATGAGGGCTGTAAAATTATATCCTTATAACTTTAGGTTTGTTTGATAAATTAAGGTACACCCGGTTTATTATTTTCAGCAAACCTTGTTTTCGGTAAACTTAAGGCCTTATCTAGCATGGAACCCACACCTCAAACGTGATCATAAGGGTTCATTTCCTAAAGGTGAACAATGTTGTATATTGATTTGATTAAAATTGATTAGAAATGAATTATTAGTTTGGCTTCAAAATACTTGTTATTGCACATTAACTATTTTGTGTAATGGGTGTAGAAATTTTTTCCTTTTAAGATAACTATATGAAATATGTATATCGGTGGTGAAACTTTGGATCTTATGTGAACACCACAAATATCCTGTAGGGTGAGGGGTGAATAGGATATAGAAACAATTTAGAGAAATTTTCCCAACTTAAAATCTAGAACCCTGATTTGACAAAAACAAGTAGAAACCAAATTTAACACATTATATAAGAATTGAACAAGCATGGATACGATTTTAAATCTTAGAAAAAAATTAGCTAGCTTGAATTATCATTCACATAATTCAAGTTAGATATACTCTAATTAATGTGAATTATCTAGATTATAATAAAGATCAATATAACTTATCAAGTTAACCAAGAAAATTTCTGCATGCTTATCATATATTTTAACCTACAATTGCATGTTTATTTCTTATTTAACTAGAAAAGAAAACTTTTACAGTATGAAAGCAGATAAATTTTACTTGTTCTTGATAGGTAGTTACCTATGGACATCTTTATTTTCCCCGATTGCAATGATAAAGCACCTCGAAGCTCCATTTAAGGGAGTGAGAAAGTCACACTCTCCTCCTACCCATTCCATCTTGAGTAGAATTTTATATTAACCCTATCAAAAGAATATATATATATATCTTTAAGTTATTATATGAATTATAATAAATATTGAATTCAAATCTCAAATTTTGTGGATTTATAAAACCATTCACTTATAAAAGCCTTCCATAGACATAGATCAAGTATGGATTTAGTGAATTGCTTCAATTTTGAAATGGCAAGTGAAATCGCAAGAGGGTCACTGAAGAGGATCTAAAAATGAGTTAGGAATAAAAATCAATTATTCAACTTGTGAATTATGGAGCCAAAAAGTTAATTTATAGGCATCTAAAAAATTTTAGGTCGCTGTGCCGCACGGTACACATCTCATTGCCTGGGAATGAGCCATGTGGATTTGATCATGCTCTTCATTAACCTTCATGAGCATGGTTGTACTAAGCATTCGTGGCCACGGATACAAAAAAAAATTATAGTGTATATTCTTCCATGTATTTAAATAATCAAAGGGTGAAAAATTTTAAAATGTACAATTTGAAAGGATTTTTATAATTCACATAAGTCTAGAAAGATGTTTTGATAACCATGCATATGTGAAAAGCTTAGATGTACAAAACCACAGCCATAAAAAGGATATCAAGGTCGATTTAGATAGAAAGTAATGCAGATGTGATTAATTCGTTAATGTCGAATGATGTGTAAGGAAAATTAAATAGGATCAAGGCAATCATCTACAACATATATATGAGAATCAAACGATAAGATTAATTATGAAAGACTCGACATTTTAAGACGCGAGATAGCCAACTATAATATTAATGGATTACACTACCTTTTCTATATCCCATTTGTCTATTTCGTATAAAAACCCAAAAACAATAATTATTTTAGCGATGAATATTACGCGAACCCCACGTGAGCCAATATAGTGTGTGTACCAACCACAACATTATATAAGTCCAAAAGACCAGCATAAACAACAAGTCAAATATGATTTCGGTCAAGTTTAAATCCATCAAGTTAATAGCAAAAAATCACTTGAAAAACACCAAAGAACAGACAAATATGACAGCACAAGAAGATATCTCCCTTGCTTAGGAATTCTCCATAAACATATATCAATATAATGAATATGGGAAATATGAATAATAATCTCCCCCTAAATTGTATCAATACAGTCATAAGAATAATACTATCTTGAATTTGAAATCAATTCTCCCCATTTTTGCAACACATATGAAAAGGTGTTTCTCCCTAAACATGATTATCCTACAATAAAAAGTCACACCTTATCTTAAACGTTTCTCCCCTTTTTTGACTCGATATACTCAAAGTAGGATGGAAATAAAACATAGATGAATTTTTAAATGTGGATATAGCATGGTACTATATGAATAAAACTAATCTCTACATAAAAGAGATATGATAATAGATACATAAGTCAAGAAAAACTAATTACCCTTAACAATATGGGATAAACAATAAAAACATGAAGAAAATGGGCTATGAAAATGGATAATACGAATAAACATGATATAGATCATCATAAATGATACAGCACGAATCCCCAAATTATCTTGATGATACCTTATTTAACCCTTATCATTTAAAAGGCTCTTAGTCCCCTCGGATGCCCTCGAAAAAGAATAAAGGTCTCGCGGTTAATCTCTGACCTCAAACAGACCATTGCTTGTCTCCCAAGACCCTAGTTATACTTAATAAAAGGTCATAACATTGTAACACACCTCGGTCATCTCTTACTCTTCATAGAATAATAATTCGTTCCAACATGACTCTCTAATCGAGTTCATAGACCACATTACCAGAGTTTCTCCATGACAGATGCCCAGAAAAGACCCCAATCTATAGAGAAATAACATCCCAATGCTACTCAACCCTCAACACAAGAGTTGTATCATTGTGAAAGACCATTTAATCAACCTGAGATAGTCCACTAATTCTCTTTCCTAAAGTTTTCATATAAATAAGTGGATGGTTGAAGGTTGAAGACACATTCAAATCATCATACTTTTCGAGAAAAAAGAGTTTTAGCATTCATAGGTGTTTAATCCTTATTTTATACTCTCTTAACTCACTATTGTGACCATTAAACATTTAACTTCGATCATTTCCAACTATATTATACATTTTATACCTTGTTGTAATAAAACTTTTATGATCTAATAAATAATATGAAATCTTTTAACAGTGGATGTAGGATCATCAACTAATGTACGAACCACTTTCAAAACTTTGTCCCTCCCCTTTTACCTATCTGAGGCCAAAAGGGGAGCAACTATGGGTCTGAGGTCACATATGATTTCAACACTCGTAAAATTGGCACGGTATGTAGGGAAAAAAAGTTAAATTTCCTTCACAATATTTTTTTTTCTCCTTTAAGATTCCAACTAATTCCATCTTGGACAGTTTCTTCAAAGAAATGAAAGCTCAATCTATAAAATCTCCAAGAGCAGCCGGTTTCCATTCTCGACAGGCTCTTTTTACCTCCAGTGGTAGAGGGAAGAACCATGAGCTCCAATTAAAGGAAGAGAATAGTTCAAAGGGTGTTCCCAGGACCCCCCGTAATCGATCAGCAAGTCAAATTCCTATTAAGGATAGGTTATCAATCTCTATAGATCAATCTCAAGGTGGTTCTAGGTTGGCTAATCCCTTGAATAATGAAATCATGAAGATACAAGACTGGTTGGGGAATTTTCATAACCAGTACAAGATGAAAACCCCCATCACCATTAAGTCGTCTCTCTAAAAGGATGTTTCCTCGTTATATAATGACGCCCAACATTATGTTATTCCCCAAAACTGGAAAATTCCTAGTTCTGAACCATTCAATTGATCTAAGGATCCTATTGATCATTTGGAGACCTAAAGATTTCTCATGCTCCTTCATGGTACCCAAGATGAGGTAATGTTCTTAGATTTTTATCATTCATTTCATTGGGGCAGAGAAGATGAGGAAACCCATCACTTCTCCATTTGAGACAAAAGACTAGAGAAAGTCTTTGGGAGTATGCTAAGAGATTCAACCAAGAGACCCACAAGCTAACAATTTAAATGACAGTATATGGGTTGTGGAATTTATCTTAGGCCTCACTTCAAAATTCCTGCTCAGTCCTTTCAGCAAGAAGCCCATAAGGTCTATGATTGAGTTGCTTTAAAAGGACCAACAGTATAAGAATGTCAAGGATAAAATATCAATAATACATGTCATGGCCACCCCTCGGTAAAGAAAGAGGTAAAATGTCTTCTCTCATCTTGGAGAATCCTATGAGAACACAAAGGCCAAACATAAGAAAGGTAGAGGTAAAAATAATGGACCTCCAGAGGGCAATCATTTAACCTCGCTCACAACCACCATAGAAGAAGTGTATACTGAAAAAAATAATTCCACTTAAGTTTTTTAAAAGATTTAAAACGGTTTAAACGGCTCCGAATAGTTTGTTTGAGAAACTCTTTTTTATAAAACAAATTACTAACACAAGATGTGTATAAAAGGTTATAAACGAGATATTTGAGTTATAGGTGACCAAGTTTTGAAAACCAAAACTAAAAGAGTTTAAATTAGTACACAATCAGAAGGGGATGAGAGGAAGATTAAACATGCAACTACACAAGTATTTTAACATGGTAAAACCCCACCCAATTAGGGAAACATCCACGGAGGTCTTTACACCTCAAAAACAAAAATCCACTGAAAACGAGTAAACAGGTTTAAAACTATTAACAAACTAAACACACAATCAGGCATATTCTAAGTCAAGAATTTATACCAACTCCATTAGGTAATTCTGACTTCTCTAAAGGCTCTGAAGTTTCTCTTGTTGTTCTCCCAGCGTTATACCTCCTGCCCTTTTTAACTTTACGTCAACTCTAAAGTTAAAAATCTCTCAAACAACAATGTTTTAGTGTTGTAGTGTGAAAATTATATTGTGGTGTTGTTCCTAATACATGCATGAACACACACACACACACACACTTATACAGACAAATAATCCTACAAATTACAGATTGCGTCTAAGATGAGTTTAGGATTCTAAATCTCAGTTTGTTGAAAACTTAAACTTCTGATTTTTTGAGACAGATCGAGTGACAACCTTGCTATTAAAAAGAGACAAGGTCCTATACACTTCCTTTTTATTTATTTACACTTCTATTTGACAAAACATGAAATATGAACTTGAAAGTGTAAACCTCTTAAGATCTTTAACTATTTTGAAGTTTATTTTTCTCAAAACTTGAAACAGAATATGGATTTGTTGGTGATAAGTTTAAAAAGAACATTTGATTATAAAAATACCAACAAATAAATATTTATTGAAAAAGAAATCAACCTACGTAGATCTAAGTGAGTTATATCACAGCAAAAATCAGATCTACGTTTTCTATGAAGAAGAAAAAAATATCCAATTACGTGTCAAGTTGGAAAAGAGATTTAACACCAAAGAGGAATGAATATTCAACAGGAACCACTCTCAAACTCTCAAAGGAAATTTTCTGAGAAAATTTTGTTTAGGTTTGGCTTGATTTTGCAATCTCTCTCTCTCTCTCTCTCTCTTTCTCTTGATCTCAAACTCACCAAAAGATCCAAAATATTGACCCTATGGCCTTTATTTATATTGAACGATGGAAGGGTCTGGAATCTCTACTCAAAACAACGGTTGAGATTAAGTCTTACCAAATGAAGTAAATCCAAGGGTTGTAAACACATCGCACTTAAACTCTCTCTTATAGGTCCAATTGATAAAGATAATGATTGAGTTAAACAACATGAAAACCATCGATTAGATTAATCCAACGGCTGATGAACATTCTGAGTTATGTGAGAGGCAACAAACACAATTTTGACCGATGTAAAGCAAACACGTGTAAGGCTCAGATCTCAAATGAAACGCGATTTTTTATAGATTTTAAAATCCCATTTTCTACCCCATAAGTTCTTGCCGCTTTCGGTTTCTACCAACCATCTTTTTAGGAATAAAATAATATTACATATTAGCCCAAAACATTTTAAAACCATATTTTAAACGTTTTAAAAATGTTTCAAAATTCCTAAAAATTGTTTAAAATCCTAAAAATTATTAAAAAAATATTTTAATGGGAATTAATACTCACATACCGAAAATGATATAAGTGAAACATAAAATATGCAGTCCTAAGTGCAATGTTGGTATACTACCTTTGAGACCATTGGAGGAATTTGACATAGTGTTTGATGCTCTTTGGTAGACTAGGATATGACTCTAATTTTGTCATTATTTCCAAACTAGAAAACCGCCTATATATTGCAGATTCAAGTGAGTCAAAAATATAGGGTGCTTCATCTACAACAGTGGAAGATCAAGATCTCTTGCCTCAACCAAAGACTATGAGGACTACTGCAAACAGAAGATATAAGTCAAAATACTTATCTTGTTTACGACAGAAAGAATACATTGAAGGAGTAATAAAGAACGTTGGTACAATAATAAAAATAAATACAATGTCTTTTTATTGGTGTCCAAAGCATCTCTAGAGTCTTTGTCGAAGGCGAACTCACTTTCATAGCCAGAAAGTCTTACCTCAGGTGCATCCAACATGAAGGAATGCAGGTCAACCATGTCTATCCCATATCAATCTCCTAAGGAAGTTCTAATGATGGTCTTCCTAGAAACATACCTTAAAAAGGGTATGTCTGCCTCATGACAACACATTTGTAATCACGGTGATCATAGGTAATTTTTAATATGCGAAGGGTCCTAATCGACACGAGGTCTCTGTATATATCCTATTCTTACATGCTATTGAGGCTATGGGCCTTGGAGAAAAATATATAAACTCTGTCACCACTCCTCTAATTAGATTCAATGTAGAGAGGACCTATTCTTTAGGATAAGTCACTATCCCATTCACCCTTGGTTTTAATGATTGATTAATAAAAATCTAGAACAAATTCATAGTGATGGATCACCCCTCAACTTATAATGTAATCCTAGGCAAACCATCCCTCAATGATTTTGACATTATCATCTTAACTCGGAGACTAGTGATGAGGTTCCCAAGCCCGAAAAAAAATGAGAGAAGTGTTTGTAAATTAAAATAAACCTCTGGAGTGTTACATCACTTCCATGAAAGATAAGAAAAAGTTATCAAAGAATCCTCAGAGCTGATCAAAGGTTCTAGAAAGTTCACGAAAGGGTCTAGAAGAGTTGTCAGAGGTCTTACCTCCTCCACCACCAATTCCATAGCTCCCCCTAGAGACCCTAAGTATAGAGATGTTAAACGTGGATACACTAGATCCATGAGATGAAGATAAGGATCAAAAGGGTGAACCAACTAAAGCTCTGATTAATGTATGCATTGATGCAGAAAATTCGAACAAAGAAGTATAGATTGGTGTTAGCCTGAACTACTCCTTTAGAGAAGATATCATCCAGTTCCTAAAAGATAACAAAGACATCATCTCCTAAAGCCACTCAAACATGATCGAGGTTGATCATGAGGTCATGGTCCCACACCTCAGCATGGAACCAACCCATAAATTGGTCTGCCAAAAGAATAGGTTCTTTTTCTTAAAAAGGAACAACGCTATAGGAGAGGAGGTTGCCATACTTTTAATAAAAAAACTTTATAAGGGATGCTAAATATCCAAAATAGCTCTCTAGCGTGGCCATTGTGCCTAAACCCAACAAAAAATAGTGGATGTGTGTAGACTTTACTGATCTCAATAATGTGTACCCTAAGGACTATTGACCTCTACCTCACATAACTCAATAGCAGGTCATGATATCCACACCTTACTAGATGCCTACTCCAGGAACAACTAGATCAGAATGTCCCCTGGCAATGAGGAAAATACCACATTCATCACTAAAAAGGTACCTATTATTATTAAATAATAACTCTCAGACTAAAAATAAAGGTTCTACTTGATGTGTGTTCAACTCATAATTGATAATAGACCCTCAGATGCTCCCCTATGGACGATGTACGAGACAAAGGTAGAAAGTGGTCCAGAGGTCGATGTACGAGACAAAGGTTAAAATTTTTTAGACCCTAGAATATGGTCCTATGTCCACTGTACAAACATGTGAAACCTATTTATTGGAACTTATATGAATATTACACTTTAGGAAACCACTTATTCTTTGGCCAAGAGAGTTTAAAGTCGTGTCACTTTGTCAATGGTATAGAGCACTTTAGTAAGTAACTGAATAACTTCTTTAAGAGTGCTTAGGTACTGATTTAGGGATCTTGTAAGATATAAAAGTTATATAAAAAATGGAGCTGGTTCAAATACAAGTATAGGCTCACAACAGTGGGTTATGAGTATAAAATAGGTTATAAACACCTAAGAAATGGTAGAACTCTTGTGAGTTTGGGTACTCTAAATCTTTGAATGCTAGAGATCGATCCCCTTCACTTTCATCGAGCCTTGTATTTATTGGAGAACTCTAAGAGAAAGTATTAATAGAGTGTCACACCATAACCTTTTCAGATCTGAGGTTTGACGATGCCAAGAGGAAGGTGGAGTTTTGTGAAAAGTATTTGTAGGCGGTGTAAGATGATTGTTGGGTAGATTAAATGCCGATGGGAACCTTCAGTAGAAGTGGACTGGGTAGTGGCAGTTGGTGGAATAATGTTCTCCTTTCTAGCTGCTTTACCAAATTGGTCGATGGGGTCTACTAAGGTCTTATGTGCTTTGGACCTACCAATGGTTGACATTAGGATATTCTCAAAATGCCTTGGTGTTGTATCCTAAGCATCCTGGGGTGGCCATTCTCCCTTATGAAGAGGTCCGTTATAGGTGTCAGTTCGATGGAACCCTAGTTTTTAGATCTTCGATCCTACTTGGGTAGGTACGCTGAAATAATTAACTTTTAATGGAAGAAAGATGAACATGTGAGGTTTATTGAAGTTCCACGATTGACTATTTTAGATGTAAAAGTTCTTAGGTTATTTTGTCTGAGGCCTAAGGTCACCTGAAGAGTCTAATTTCTTGCCTGAGGGTACTTGAAGTGATTTAATGGACCTTGGAGGGTCAGGGGTTTAGTGGGGTGTCATTAGTAGCCCCTTGTTTCTTATTGCAAGAATTTCAAGGGTCAACACTTATCCATTTAAGTTAAGTTAGCAGTAACATCGTAGGTCTAGAATGCATCGAAAAGGAGGATTTATGTCTTTACAAGCATTGATTGGACATTCTTATTCGGACTTCACAAGTTGAAGCATTAGGTTTGGGTAGTTATAAAGGATCCCTTTAGGAGAAAATGGGCTTTTCATCAATCACAAAACCTTTCGTTTCTCTTTCAAATCAAAAAGCTTATTATTTTTCCTATTCTCCTTACTGAAGATGTTTTCTACAAATGTTTCCCTTCTAAAATCTCTATTTCAGGTCCTCATATTTCTATCCCCTTTATGGAAGGGTATCAGGATAGCTGAGGAGGTGAACTTGGCTGTGAATATCCTAACTTCATTGGTGGGGTCTATAATGCTCTCAAATTAGTGATGAGGACTAGATGACAATAATAAGGACCTACTAAATACCTGACTTTGTGATATTAGGGGTTGCCAATCTTGGCTAAATTGATTGGTCTTTGTTCCCTAATTGCATTTTTTCAATGAATGCTTCTTAAAATATAGTAATAGATTCCCCTTACCTCTGCCAATGATAAGGACTTTGAGGGACATTGGGATTGTTGATTCCTAACTTGTGGACAACTCTTAGACATCACTGGTGTCCATGATATTGGATTTCATAAAGACTAACATAGACCATAGAGATGTGACCTTGGTGTATTTCTTATGGCTATATTATGTTTAGGAATATATAAAGACCAAAAATGGGAGGATAAAATATCTCTCCACGAAAGCAACTGCGGCCTTTGCAAGAGATGGGGATATTTTGCCTAAGAACTGAAGAGAGATGTTTTACTTCATGAGTGGGGCCTAGGACACTTCTGATCTTAAAGAACCCTTAGGTTGTCCCTCCTTAATATTTACTCCCATGGATTTAGGTAAGCTTGTATTATCTTTTATGATTTGGTCAAGACTTTTAATTTTGACCATACTAATACTCTTACTTTTTTAAAAGTGGTTGTCAATCGTTCTGAGCATGAAAAGGAGTATAAGGAAAAGTCCATAAAGCTGGTTTCTACCACCTTCGAGGCCTTTGTTATAGCCAATCACCTTTTTGATAGTGGGATGGGACTTGAGCCCAAAAGTGTGACTTCGAGGTTAGACATTCTTCTTCACAATCTCATCATTGGTTACTCACTAGGGTTTGAACCCTTCTATGTGGTCACTATTAAGAGGAAAATTATTACAAAAGTTATATTTGAGGTCTCTCGGGCTTTAAATGAGGATAAATGCCACTCTTGGGAGAATTTAAGCCTCTTTAAGAGGTTGAGGTGGCCCCCGTGATAGGTTTCGATGAACAAGAAGATCGACCAAGTATGTGACTGACCTCCAATCCTGGTCTTCTTTATTTACTTCAATTTTTCTAATAACCCATTCTTCCCTAATTACCTAATGCAGTAGGCAAAAGGAAGGAAATAATGATGATGAGGCAATTCAGAAAGGATACTTCAGCCTAGGTCATTGTTACTAAGGGTAAAATGTCCCCACCCACTAAGAAGTTAAAGCCTGATAAGCCGAAGGGTTGGTTCACTCCTGAGGCTGGACTAGTCGAGGTGGATGAAGATGAACCAATGATTGAAACCTTGCCCTTTCTTTCGAGGTCAGGTAGGACCCTTGTGGTAACCCAGGGTCATTCTTCTATTCCATAGAACTTACAGGACATAGCCTCAACAAGAAAATGAAAGGAGAGCGTTACTTTTACTGAAAAGGAATAAATTCTGAAGAATGGTGTTAAAACCTTTAGCTATTTAAAGGGGCTGGCCATGATTGATAGGTATTATCGACCTCCTTCTGTTGAGAAGATAGACTCTTATGCTTCTTTGGTTTATGTCCTCCAATCAATGGATAAAAACCAAATGTTCTAATGTCATGGCCAAATTGAGGACTAGGGATGCATCTATTAATGCTGAGGAGAGGGTCAACTTGTTGGGTCTGATTTTATTTTAGTCCATTTTCCTCCTATGCCTTTATCTTTTCATTTATTTATATTTTGTAGGCTCAGAACTTGACTGAGGATCTTTTAGACCATGACCTTGATGATAACTAAGGGTGGAACAAAGTCGTTGAGATGGTGGAGGGATGGGTCCTCACCCAAATAAAACTAGAGTGGACAATCAATGATTTGAGGGTGGATACCGACATCCTTAGTAAGGAAAATGATTCCTTAAGGACCCAACTCATTGTTTTAGAGCAAGGGAAAATTTTAGATGCCAAGAATCTGAGGGATAATGCTTTCTTACTAGTTCATATGAGGGATTCTCTAGCGAAAGTATAGGATCTTTACGCCCTTGCCCAGATTGATCTTATAAAGATATTAGAGACTCTATGGGTCCACGAATTTTAGGATAAACTCCTCCATGATGATGATGAGGTGGAACTATTAAAACAGACGATTAGAGAGAATACTGTTGTGAATAAGGATCAGACCTCCAAGGGTCAGAAGCTTTAAAAAGAGCATGCAAGTATCACATTTCTTTATTCCACTCTTCAAGGGGAGGTCCACTCTACTGTTAATAAAAATATGGATGATTATTTCAGGTCTGGGTCTTTTAATAAATACCTCTTTTAAAATTATAGCTCGGGGTTTGGTGCTTGCAAAGCGAAGGTTCAAAGGTTGTTCCCTGATGTAGTTGTTTATGGCCTATTAATCGAAGCCCTTAAATTTTGTTGGGAGAGCTCAGGCGATGAGCGTGGCCCAATTAAAGGGGAAAATCTTAAGGCATATGCCTCTAACCCAATAACTGAAGCCCTTATGGATCTCTAAGATATCAAGTCTTGAGTGAATTTTTTGTAACATCTTTACTTGAACTATCGATGTATTTTTCCAATTTTTCTATCTATAATGACTGTAGTGAATGGAAATATGTTGTTCTTCAAACTATATTTCATTTTTTCTTTTTCTTTTTTTTGCTAAGATTTTTTGTGTTGCCTTCATTATGCTTGAGATTTTCCCAGTATGTAGTACACCTTAGCCTCTGAGAATTCTTGGTAAAGAGAAACAATTCAGGATGAAGTTTGTTGGAGAGGCCTTGAGGGTCCTAAAATCTGAAAGCATATACTTTTTGAAGTTTTTGAAGTTGAGATTTTGGTTATGTGGTGGATCCTCATACCTTAGAACCATGGAAATCTTGATTCTTTTACTTTCTAGGACTAAAAGCCCATAATTTTTGTACAAGTGCTTAGCCCCCCAAAACATTTTAGACGTGAATTTTCCAAAATGAAACAAGTAATGGGTCATAAGACCTTACGCATACAATTTAGATTTGAATGTTTGTAATACTAAGTCTTTATTAGGGTCCTAAGACCTCCCGGCTGAGTAAAGTTGAAACATTAAGTCCCTAAATGAGTTCCAAGACCTATGAACTTAGGTGATATTGAATTTGAAGTCACTCAAAGGGTCCTAAGACCTATGAACTTATAAATTTTAAAATTACAAGTCCTAATAAAGGTCCAAAAATCTCCAAACTTTAAAAACATTTCATCTGAACTCCCATAAAGTGTCCTAAGACCTCTGAACATAAGTAATTTTAAAATGTAGAGTCCTTATAAGGGTCATAAAACCTCTGAACATGAACTTTTTTAACCTGAAGTCCAACAAAGGGTCTTGAGACCTCTGAACTGAGGTGAGCCTGCATACGAAGTCCCTCAAAGGGTCCTAAGACCTCTGAACTAGGAAATTTAAAATTTTAAATTCCTTATAAGGGTTTTAAGATCTCTAGGTCTAACTGTTTTTAAGTTAAAGTCTCACAAAGGGTTTTAAGACCTCTAAACTTAGGTAATTTTTAAATTTTGAGTCCTTATAAACGTCCTAAGACCTTAGGGCATGAAATTTTTTAACCTGAAGTCCCATAAAGTGTACTAACACCTCTAAACTTATGTAGCTTTGAATTTTAAAATCCTTTTAAGGTACCTAAGCCCTCTAAATTTAAAAAAATGAGTTTTTAAGTCCTTATAAGGGTTTAAGACCTTCGGACTTTGGATCCAAGGTTAAATTCCTTATAACTCCTTAATAATAATGATATTGAATGCATCACGAGTAACAAATGTTTCGTTTCATTTCATTTGAGTATTGAATACATCACTTGTAGTATTTCTTGAGGTGATCTACATTCCAGTAATGTGGTAGTTCGTATCCCTCAATGCTCTTAAGGAAATAACAACTAGGTCTCATAATTTTAGTCACCATTTATGGGCCTAGCTTTGCTTAAATGTGATTTTGGGTTGCCAGAGTGATCTCCCTTAGGACCAGGTTGTATCCCTCAAGTCCCGATGCAAACTTTTCTATTGGAGTAGGAGGTTTTTTTTGCTTATAGGTTGTCATTCGAACCAATGTAGCCTCTCTTATTTCTTTTAACTCATCCAAATATACCCTTAAGATATCATCATTACCCTTGGCTCAAATTGATATATTATTTGCGTGGATATTTATACCTCAGTTGAGATCAAAACCTTAGTTCCAAATGTCAAAGTGAATTGAGTTTCTCTCTTTGGATCTCTAACTATGGTCATATAAGACCATAAAATGTTGGGTAATTCTTCAACCTCTTCTTTAAAATATGGAAGACCGTTTTGTTACTAACTTCAACCTGGCCATTGGCGTAAGTGTGGATTGAAGATGATTAATATTTTTTATGTCGCAACCTGAGCAGAACTCTCTAAATTATGGGTTGTCAAATTGTTTCCTATTGTCCGAGATGATGGCCTTAGGCAAGTCAAACCTACAGGTGATATTTTTTAGATAAAGTTATTGGTCTTTTTGTCAGTGGCGGTGGCTAAAGGTTCAGTCGTAGCCAACTTGGTGAAGTAATAAATAGCTAGTATGTAGAACTTGTTTTGACCTTGGCTAAGGGGAAGAGTTACTACCAAATCCACACCCCATTGAGCAAAGTGATATGGACTTAGCATCGGAGTCATCTTCTTAACTATATACTTTAGAACATATCTAAATCTTTCACACTCATCAAAATGTAGAAACAAGTCCTTATCTTTCTTTCCCAATGTTGGGCATAAGTACTCCTGCCACAGGACCCTATATGATAAGGTTTTTGGGCTTGTGTGGGCACCACAAACACCTTTGAGAATGTCCCTAATTGATTTTAATGGGATCCGAAACTCATGAGGTGATGATCAATATTCATTCATATACAAGAGTCCATTTTCCCAATAGTACTTGGAGGTCATGCACTTCACCCGTCTGGCCTAGAGCTTGTTTTTGGGAAGTTCACCATTTCTTAGGCAGGCTTCGATCAAAGTAGTCCAAATTGATCTCTTAACAACCTCTTCAGTGTTAATTTGTAGGTTTATAATGCTTGGATGGTCTGGGGGACAACTATGTTTTATGGGTCTATGTCATCTAATGATGTTACACATGTAAGGTGGCTAGCTTCTAAACTCTCAGCGTGGGGGACTCTTTTGATGTAAAACTTAGGTATCCTCTTGATAAGGTGTTGTATAATTTCTATCACCCTTCCACCCTATCACCTTTAGCCTCATAACCCTCATTAGCCTGATTGACCACCAATTAAGAGTCGCTAATATCATGCACCTATTAATATTTTAAGTGGACGACAAGGTCGAATCCTTCTACTAAGGCTTTGTTCTCCTCTTTATTATTTTTAAGCATTGAATTTAAAGAGAGGAGCTATAGAGATGGTACCTTCTCCCGGTGTTGCTAGGTGGAGCCTAACCCCACCATCTGAGCTTCTTGAGGATCCATCGACATGCAAAAACCATGTAGGAGATATGCGGTCCAATTAATAGAACATGGGTCCACAAGGCTCTTAGGGTACAGTTGTGACCTTAGCGTCAAAACTTGTGGGTTCTCCTTCCACTTCCTCTATGTTACTAAACTTAACAATGAATTCAACTAAGGCTTTCCCCATGACAACACTTCAAGGTTGATACCTAATGTCAAAATCTCCAAGCTTCATCGACTATTTTATGAGCCTTTCTAAGGTGTCTGTATTATGGAGGACCTGCCGCAAGTTTTGGTCAGTCATCACCACGATCGAATGGGACTAGAAGTAGGGACTAGATTATTTTGCTGAGATAATATGGCAAAAATATAGTTTCTCTATCTCTGGATACTTTCTCCTATCCCCGTGGAGGGCTCGACTAACATAGTACATAGAGTATGTCTCCCCAAACTCTTCTCTGATAATAGTTGAGCTTATAATAGTAGGTGATGAGTTGAGGTATGAATACAAGTCCTACACAAATGACCAAGACAATAATGGTGCAGTTCCTAGGTACCTTTGAGATTTTGGAAATCTTTCTCAGTCTTAGTATTCCATTCAAACTCTTTCTTCATTAACTAAATAACATAAGGCATTTGTCTTTAGCCTTAGAGATGAATTTATTGAGGGAATCAATCCTCCCGGCTAGGATTTTGACCTACTTTACTGTTCTGAGAGATTGCATATCCAGTAGGGCTTGGATTTTCTTTGGTTTGGCTTCAATGCCCTGTCTTGCGACCATGAACCCCAGGAACTTGTTCCCAGCCACACCAAAACACACTTCTTTGGGTTAAGGCTCATCTACTTCATTCGAAGGACATCAAAGGTCTCTTTGAGGTTCTATATGTGGCCTTGAGTCTCCAATCTTTTTAGCATCATGTCGTCAACATATATCTCCAGAGTCTTACCAATAAGACTTTGAAAATGGATTTCACCACCTATTCTAAGTTGCACCTGCATTTTTTAGTCCAAAAGGCATAACTTTATAACATTCAGTAACTTCGTCGGTGGTCAATGAGATATTTTCTTCATTAGCAGGGGCCATCCTAATTTGGTTATACCCAGAATAAGCATCCATGAAAGAGAGGCGGTCGTGGCCATTAACTCTACCAAGTTGTCGATCTAAGGTGGAGGATAATAATATTTCGGGCATGCCTTATTGAGGTCAGTGAAATTAACACACATTCTTCATTTATTGTTAGCTTTGGTCACAAGCTCCACATTTGATATCCATTGTGGGTACTTTATCTCACTAGTGAAGTTGGAGGCCATTATCTTATTAAATTCCTCTACCGTGGCGTTATTTTTTTCTCGACTAAAGAATATTTTCTTTTATCGAGATGTCTTTTGATTTTGATCCATGCATAGTTGATGGACTATAACCTTGAGGTCACCCTGATCATGTTAGAGTGGCTCCATGCGAAGACATCCTTATTTTACCTCAATAACTGGATAAGTTCTTCTCCGAGGGAGAGGCTGAGGTGAGCCATCACGACATTGGATGATATTTTAAAGACAGAAAGATATATTTTAAGAAAAATTGAACTTGTCATTTCCACAAACGACGTTAAACTGATGGGTTTTAAAATCGTAAATGAATTTAGATCCCTAGGTGATCCCCTCTAGACCTCACACGGGTAAGAGGAAATATGTGTCAATGAATGAGATAAAGTTTTAAAGTGGTTAGGACCTTAGGATATGATCCTACATCCATTTTACAAAGGTGTTGTGACTATTTACTAGAATGTATATGAATATTACAGTCTTGGAGACCTCTTAGGCTTTGGCCAAGAGAGTCTTTCATAGGTCCTTAGGAAGTAAGTGAATAACTTCTTTAAGGATGCCTAAATAAGTATTTAGGGCTCTTGCAAGATACATAAAGTTTATAAATAATGGAACTAGTCCAAATACATGTATAGGCTCGCAATAGTGGGTCACAAGTATGAAATAGGGTAGGAACACCTAACAAATGCTATAAATCTTGTGAGAATGAGTGTTTGGTTACTATAATCTCTTCTAATGCTAGATATCAATCTCATTCACCTTCCCCCAGACTTCCGTTTATATAAAAACTATTGGAGAGAGTATTAGTCGACTATCACAGCATAGCCTTGCCAGATCCAAAGTCTGATGGTACTAGGAGAAAGGTGGAGTGTTTGGCAAAGTATTTGTAGGTGGTGTAAGATTGTTATTGGTTGAATTAAAAATTAATGGAACCTTCAGTACAAGTGGACTGGCAGGTGAAATAGGGTTTTACTTTCTTCCAGTTCTACTAGACTAGTCGAGGGGGCTCTATTGAAGTCTTCTGAGCTCAAGTCCTTCCACTAGTTGGCATTAGGTTGTTCTTGAGATTTCTTGGGTTGATATACATTAGTCGTGAGGGACAAACAACATGGGGAGGCCATTTTCTCCCAGGTTGAGGTACATTTTAGGCTTCATTCTTGATGGAACCCTCCATCTGAGGTCTCTAAGTCTTCTTGGAGAGATACTATGGACACCTCAATTTGTAATAGAGGTTCAAGGATGTTTCATCCCATAACAAATAAGATCCGATCACAAACCCCAGAATAACCTGTGAATATACCAACTTTCCAAAACTTATAACTAAAGTGTAAGGGGTCAAAACCTATAACTAAAATAAAATAGCCCATTAAAAATAAATAAATAAGCCCTCTAGAACCATTAACCGATCGATTAACTTCCACCCAAATAGTTAATCAATCAGTTAACCACTTTTCTCTGGATAACTGATGGGCCTAGACCCCTATAAATAAATATACCCACCCACTATTTCAGGGCATGCCAAAACTTGACATCAATCTGATTTCCTTAAGTTATTCTCCCCGACCATTCGTGATACTCAAGCTCATTCATAATGTCCCAAGGAAGCTCATACTTCAGAAAAGTCTCTTTCCCCTCACAGAAGGATTGTACTTACATGAAGTCCCTTTTATGTCCGAAAAGAGGTTTGTACTTCTAAAAAGTATCCTTCGAGAAATAAATTGAGTCGAACCTCTATAGAAATTTTACAAAATCCCACACTTAAAGAAGAACCTCTACCCAGCTGAAAAATACCATAAGAAGGGAACATTCCCCAGGAAAAAATTCGGCTTGCCACAAGGGTAAAGAACCTTTGCACAAATTTAGGGGTAATACCCCACATATATATACTTTGATAAACTATACGTATTTATTTATCTTCTTTAGTTAGACCCCTTTTTGGGGGCTAGATATGCAATTTAAAGAATTTATATTTCAAAAGTCTGGTCTCTAATCCAGCACCTCTATTTGTATTTTGTATTGACGTGCTCATATTTTAAACAAATACAAATAAAATGCCATGATTACAATACCTCAACATGAAAATATACTTTTCAAAGCACGTTCTCAAGAAACTTCCATTGGGTTGTGTCAGTCCGAAACTTTGTATTCCAATGTCTAAAATATGGCTCTCTCACCCCTTATCCTAGAGAACAAAGCCCATTAAGGGGGCGACACCCCGAATATGTATTTTTATACAAATACTTTTCAATCATCATCATTTGATCAACGTATATTCTTAAGATATAAATATATCAATCCAACACCATAGAAATACTGTATTAAAGACTCAGATCCATAAATACCATAATATTATACCTTGTATAAATGGAATCCCATTGCATACACCCTCTATTTAAAATCCAAAATCTATTTGATCCCAAGTCTCCTTAGTACATTGGCGGTATTTCAAAATCAAATTGTGTAACCCAATCCTCATAATATGTCTCTTGGTGTATTATTTCTTATGGATTTCTTCAACTCTCAGACAAATAACTAATTATATAATCAAATCCCATTTGTTGGAACTATGCCGACTTTGATCTAGTCTCCTGGGTACGTAGGTGCTATAGAGAATTAAACTCGTAAAGACCAAGCCTTATAATACGTCTCTCGACGTATTATTTCTTAGGTATGACTCTATATCTCATATAAACACCACCTATATATAATCCAAAATCATTTTTGGAACCATGTCGACTTTGATTCTAGGTCTCCTTAGGTATGTAGGTGCTCCACTAAACTGAAGTCATGAAGCCCAAGCCTCATAACACATCTCTAGACATATTTATTTCTTAGGGATGATCTATATCTCATTCAAATAACCCTATATATAATCCGACCCCATTTGTTGGAACTACGTCAGCTTTGAACCTAAGTCTGCTTGCATACGTAGGCAATATACCGAACTAAACTCGTAAAGCCTCAACCTTATAATACGTCTCTCGATGTATTATTCCTTAAGGATGCCTCCATTTCTCATATAACGAACCCTATATATAATCCAACCCCATTTATTGGAACTACGTTGTCTTTGATCCCAAGTCTTTTTGTGTACGTAGGCGCTATTCCGAGCTAAGCGCATGAAGCCCAAACCTTATAGTATGTCTCTTCACGTATTATCTACTAGGGATGTCACCATCCCTGGTCCTAAACTCCAGTGACTTCTCCTGTTCCACCCTAATACTAAGATGTAGTGTTATGTTATGGTTCTCATCAATAGAACATTGCATCCTTGATGTAACCTCCCGGCTTCTTAGACTAAATCCTTTGAGTTCTACACCTCTGAACTAGTCAGAATGACAACACATTACGATTAGTGATGACTCAGCTATGTTTCTTTGACAATATTAGACATCTTAGGGTTCACTCCCATTCTTATATTTCATACTCTAGCCCTCCCCCTCCTAAACCAAGTCATACACTTGCATACACATCACTTTTGAACACGTGTATGATCAAACTACATAGGATTTGATCCTAAGTCCTCCTTGGTACATAGGGGCAATATTGAGTCTTTATCGTAAGCTTAGTCTGTCACAATATATATCATGATATGTTTTCACTGCTAAAATTCATCCATCTACCGACTTCCATCCATTATTCCTAAGTAACTAAAATGATATATCAAATTATCTCAATGTGGAACCTCCCAAACATACACCTACATATAATTTGCAAACTTGTATGTACTAATCAGAATATACATGCACCTATATCTCACCTTCCTATCTCTCCTCAAACCTCACACAAGATATCAAACTATATCAAAGTCGATATTTCTTGTATAGCTACAGTTACATTTACGACTACCCATCACACATGCATAGAGTCATATACAAGTAATCGTGTCTACCTGCATCGGTTGGGTGATGTTGAATTTAAATTATACTATTTTTTTATTATAGGAGGGTCTTATTCTGTAAAAGTCCCTACTCAAATATAAATTACCTCACCAAGAAAGTAATAAAAACACCAAGGGAAATATGGGAATTCATTTGAATACTGAAGAAATTTTCTAGACAAAATATGTAGTCAAGTTATTTTTACTACTTATAAAAATATAAGTTATGTTATATGAAGGAGGTTATTGGGAACACAGGAAAGAGCAAGTCAAGCATTACTAGGGAAAAAACTTAACCTAATTGAGAATGTTGTGAAGCAGTTGAACTCGATTCAGCATGTTGCGAAATGGCTTTACCCGATTGAACACATTCCAAAGAAATTTCCTCTCGATGGAGAAAGTAACCACTATATTGGTCAATGAAAGTATTGATGGGATGTACTAGGTGCTAATGTAAATTGCACTAATTGACACAAAGGAATATTCCTTTTGCACACGATCCCACGAGTGTAGACTTTTTATTATATATTGGGCAATACGCTTAACCTATATGGTAAAGCTATAATACTATTAGTTAAAGTAATATTTCCACCATGTTTTATGTCCGACTTTAAACCATGTTTAATGGGTATGTCCCCCATTAAAAAACTGAAGGTGGTTTACCAACAGAAGAATCCATAAGAGGAAAAAGAACTCAAAGTCCCACAGGTTAAAGCTAAAGCTATATATACTTTCATTGAGGAAGATAAAATTTGAGAGACTTCAAGAGAATTCAAGAAACTTCAATAGACCTGAAGAAATTTAGATAGATTGAGAGAACAACATAAGAATATAGAGAATAAAATACATAAAAATAGATTTTCTAGAGTTCTTGAGAGTTTAAACATTTATACAATTAAGAAAAGATTAATTATCGAGAGTGAGTGTTATGTAAAAAATTGTTTTCATTCTCAAAATGATATATAAATCTAGCTCATGTGGGCATAGCATAAGTTGGGTGAACCATGTTATTAGTTGTGTTCTTTCCTCTATTTTGAGCATATTTCCTTCACTTTTGAGTTTGATTATTATTGTTCGTGAAAATTATATTTTTTGCATCATAATTAATCAGGGCTACACCTCAGGTTTACTATAAAACCAAGGCAACAAGAGAAATTGCTACTTCTTCTTACCATCGAAAGATTCGTACTCAATAATATTTAGCAACCCCACTAGGGAGGTATTCTCCTAGACATAGTGAATGAAAATATAAACCGTGTGCTTTCCTTCGACGATGCTTTACACAAAGAAGAGCAGGGTGTTATTACACCTATTACCAAGGTTCGTCAAGTCATTACTATTATGGGGAATGTTGATGGGGAACAAGGTTCCACGAGCACTATTTTGGGGCCCAACTAAATGACCAATATCATGGTCAAATTTGTGGAATTCCTCCAAAGTAAACAAGGAATGGATATATTTGGTTCCATGACAGATCCAATTTCCTTTGCTACACCAGTGGCACAACTTGCCATTCCTTTAAAGAAAACACCAGTTACACCTGCCAATTCCCTTGTTCCTGCTATAATGCCCACCGTCAAAGCTCCAGTTTTCATCACCCTTTTACCTTGGGTAACTCCACCATAAGCCAAGACATTAGAGGTAGTTATTTCAACTCCTTTGATTATTGAGGATATTAAGAAGTAAATGATGAAGATGTTAGCTTCATCATCATAAACATTTAGTGAAGTATCATATATTTATGATGATTTTTGAACTCCATACCCATAAGATTAAAAAGATGAACCTTACCCTGAGGGGAATATTCCTCCAATATTTGAGAATTTTAATTGAGGGGTCAATCGAAGAAGAATTTGAAGAGATATGTTGAGCACTAAGGTGATAATTACAATAATAAAAGATCGCGTTTAAAGGAGTTTTCAAAATTCCTTACTTACACAGCTTACACGTTGTACTCTCACTTAACCCCAAGGAGTGTGGCTATGTGAGATGATATGCATGTGAAATTTATCCATAAATTATATATGGAAGATGATCAGTTTACTCTCGCTCGTCTTGCTCGAGAAATGCAAAGGCTAGGTAAAGAGTTGATGGCTTATATCAAGAGATTTAGGGAGAGATGTAAGAGAAGTGACAATAAATAGTGAGATCCTTCAAATTTTTGTAGAATGATTGTTATCCGAGTATAATTCTCACTTGATAAATGAGAAAAAAGAAGGCACATTCAAACCCTTCACGAGAGTAGCCAAAAATATTGCACTAGTCATTCGACCTCTCCCTATCATGTCCAATGTTGTGCAACTAGTTAACTAAGCAGTTAGTGGACCCTAGTTTTCATGAGTTAATTATACTGAAAGAATAGAAGAAATAGATAAAAATGTGAAGAAGAAGACTAAAAAGAGAAAGTTTGATCGCGGGTATCCTCCTCCATCACCTTGTAATGCTGAAGAAGTAATCAATTTCTTCAACCACATTTTAGGAGAATGATTAGTTTTTCCTACGAGAAACTCTCCACCTTATGCTTCCAGGACAAATGTTCAATCTGACCCCAGTTACTACCAGATCCATTTACGTATTATTCAATCTATAGTTTTATGCTTTACCTTGAGGAAGATCATCAGCAAGCATATGTGAGAGGGCATTTTACAGATCATTAGCAACCATAGGGCACATATGGTTATTGCTTTTGATGATGTAAAAGAAGGTCAAATGAGATCAAAGAGGGAGGAATAAGTAGAGTTTGATAGCATGTATGATATATGTTTATAATGAATGGGTAATATGGTCATTATATACTGTGAACAAATAAGCATATATAACGATCAAGATCACCACAATGAAGATTACAAGGTGGATCGAAACTTGGAGTACTAATTTGTATCGATGTTATCAAAGTTTTTAGGGTTCTTTGATCAATTTGGGATTCCTTGAGGAGAGGATGTTGGGTATAACCTAGTAAATCATGGAATTATCAAAGAAAAATTTCATCCCTTCGCTAATATGGAGAGAGACGATGGGAACAGTAAGGAAATACCAAGGGAAAATGTTTTTAATCATGAAAGACCTAGAGGTTTCGAAGAATCTGGAGTTGATCAAGCTCATTTAAGAATTCAAAGATGTTTTTACGAGGAAGCATAATGACTATGCATATTAGATTCAAGAATAAATATTCCTTTGTATTGCAGTTTAAAGATAATTACAATTGAAAAATGGAACTATTGCCTAGAGATAACAAAAATCTTAAATTACCTGTTGTGAAGAAATTTCTCCCTCTCGAAATAGCTATATCCTTATATACCTCCCGTCGATGCTTAGACATGACAAAGATAGTCACTTCAGCCTTTTCCTTCTACTTCAAGATTGTCTCACGTTCATTTTGGTAGTATTTAAAGCTATTTTAGATATTGCTACTCATCGTTCATACTCCTCAAGTTGAAGGATGAGGTTATTTAGCTTTACCTATTTAAAATTTAAATCCTCTATAACCTTGAGGTAAGTGTAATAATAAGATGACATTTTAGGATCATTGAGGTTTCTCAACTTGTCGATGAGCCATGAAAAAGCAAAATTTCCCTTCTTTAGAGCTTTAAGATTGCCCATAAATTAATTAATCATAGATCTTTTGAGAGAATATGTGGGAGTTTGTTCAATCTCAGAAACACGGCTATCACGTGCTTAAAATATGTTATTGTTAAATAATGAGGTCTCGGACACTCGTTGGTAAAAGTCTCCAGATTAAAAATTGGTATTCGTTCTAGTACATACCTGAACGGGCTTGGAATGATAGTGATACCATAAAGCACATGTCAATAGAAATGAGATGGAGACATAACAAGCATCAAAGAATTAAAACAAAACTCTCCTCTATTTCCATGTTGGAAGTAGAACCTTGATGATCGTGGAAGGATGAATGAGAATTATCTGATGCAGCTAGATCAACCTCAATAGCAGTCACAACCAAATGAGGTGCTTTGAGATGAATGCTTCCTATCACCGGCTATAAAGACAGATGAAACATAATAGTTAGCCAAAACCTTAGCAAGATTTATGCTAAGTCACCAATCATGTGTAACAACTCAGAAAAACCTTAGCAGTCAACTACTAAGTTGACTTACAAATTGTCATTTTGAGAAAAACCTTAGTAGTTAGCTGCTAAGTTGACTTAAAAAGTGTAAATATGAGAAAACCTTAGTAGTAAGCTATTAATTTGACTTATAAGTGTAATTTTGAGAAACACCTTAGCAGTCAATTGCTAAGTTGATTTACAAAGTGTAAATATGGGAAAACCTTTCTAGTTAGCTACTAAGTCTACTTATAAAGTGTAATTGTGAGAAAAAACTTAGCAATCAGCTGCGAATTTGACTTATGAAGTGTAAACATGAGAAAAACTTAGTAGTAAGGTACTAAGTTTACTTATAAAGTGTAAATATGAGAAACCCTTAGTAGTGAGCTACTAAGTTGACTTATAAACTATAAATTTTGAGAAAAACCTTAGCATTCAGCTAGTAACTTGACTTACAAGGTGTAAATACAAGAAAACCTTAATAATAAAGCCACTAAATGGACATACAAAGTGTAAATATGAGAAAACCTTAATAGTAAGATACTAAGTTGACTTACAAAGTGTAAATTTTAAGAAATCTGGAAAATTTTGTGCTAATTTTCCTTATAAAGTGTAAACAAAATATTGCGGTCAAGTACTAAATTGACCTATGAAGTTTAAATTTATTTTAAAGCCTTATCTATGTTTTAACTGAGTTGAAACCCCTAAATATACCCCAGATGGCATCGTGAGAGGCATCGACACCTCGCATGGGACCAGTGTAACTCTTAGGAACTGACCACGTGATCATAGGACTCTTGATTCAAGATGACGATGATAATTTGAAAATATCTAGACTTAGGCTTAAAAACATGGTGTTAGAGGTGGAAACCCTGAAATAGTTTCCAAACGACCCCGTGAGAGGCATCTACACCTCGCACGGGACCAATGTAACTCCTAGAAACTTACCGTGTGGTCCTAGGTTTCCCGATTTGAAAATACGATAAATATTTGAAAATATCTAGACTTAGGTGATGAAACATGGCGTTAGAGGGGGAAACCCAAAAATAGCCCCCAAACGGTCCCGTGAGATGCTCGACACCTCGCACATGACCAATGTAACTCGTAAGAACTAACCATGTAGTCAGGGGTCTCCTGGTTCGAGAATACGATGACAATTTGAAAATATCTAGACTTAGGCTTAAAAACATGGTGTTAGAGGTGGAAACCCCGAAACAACCCCCAAACAGCCTCGTGAGAGGCATCAACACCTCGCACGAGATCAATGTAACTCGTAGGAAATGGTTGTGTGGTCATGGGACTTCCAGTTTGAGAATTCAATGCTATCTTGAAAATATCTAGACTTAGACTTAATATCATGGCATTAAAAGGTGGAAACCTCAAAAAAAAACCCAAATGGCCCTGTGAGAGGCATCAGGTTTAGGCTTAGAAAAATGGTATTAGAGGGGGAAATCCCGAAACAGCACCCAAACGACCCCGTGAGAGGCATCGATCCCTCGGGTGGAATGAATGTAACTCGTAGGAACTATCCACGTGGTCATGGGACTGCCCATTCGAGAATACGGTGATAATTTGAAAATATCTAGACTTAGGCTTAAAAACATGGCGTTAGAGGGGAAAATCCCAAAATAGCCCCTAAACAGCCACGTGAGAGGCACCGACACCTCGCACGGGACCAATGTAACTCGTAGGAATAAACCACGTGGTCACGGGTCTCCTGATTCGACAATAGGACCAAACTTTGAAAATATTTAGACTTAAGCTTAAAAATATGGCATTAGAGGTGAAAACCCCTAAATAACCCCTAAACGGCCCCGTGAGAGGCACCAACACATCGTAAGGGACCAATATAAATCGTAGGAGCTGACAGTGTGGTCATGAGTCTCCCGGTTCAAGAATATGATGATAATTTGAGAATATCTAGACTTAAGCTTAAAAACATGGCGTTAGAGGTGGAGACCTCAAAACGGCCCTGTGAGAGGCACCATACCTCACACGGGATCAATGTAAATCGTAGAAACTGACCGCATGGTTACAGGACTCACAGTTTGACAATTTGACAATAATTTGAAACTATCTAGACTTAGGCTTAAAAACTTGGTGTTAGAGGTGGAAACCCCGAAACAACCCCGTAAAAGGCACCAACACCTCGCACGGGACTAATGTAACTCGTAGGAACTAATCACGTGGTCACGGGACTCCCGATTTGAGAATACGATGATAAGTTGAAAATATTTAAACTTAGGCTTAAAAATATTGTGTTGGAGGGGGAAATCTCGAAATAGTCCCCAAACGGTCCCATGAGAGGCTTCGACACCTCGCACGAGACCAATGTAACTCGTAGGAACTGACCGCGTGATCATAGGTCTCTAAATTCGATAATATGATGATAATTTGAAAATATCTACACTTAGTCTTAAAAACATGGCGTTAGAGGTGGAAACCCCAAAATAACCACCAAACGGCCCCCTAAGAGGCACCAATACCTCGCATGGGACCAATGTAACTCGTAAGAACTTACCGTGTGGTCCCAGGACACCCGATTTGAGAATACGATGAATATTTAAAAATATTTAGACATAGTATATGAAACATGGTGTTAGTGGGGGAAATCCCGAAACAACCCCCAAACGACCCCGTGAGAGGCTCCGACACCTCGTACAGGACCAATGTAACTTGTAGGAACTGACTGCGTGGTCACAGGTCTCTCGATTAGAGATTATGACAATAATTTGAAAATATTTAGACTTGGGCATAAAAACATGTCTTTAGAGGTGGAAACCCCGAAATAGCCTCGTGAGAGGCATCGACAACTCGCACGTTACTAATGTAACTTCTAAGTACTGATCGTGTGGTCATGGGATTCTCGATTTGAGAATTCGACAATAATTTGAAAATATCTAGATTTAGACTTAAAAACACGGTGTTAAAGGTGGAAACCTCGAAACAGACCCATGAGAGGCATTAGGCTTAGGCTTAAAAATATGGCGTTAGAGGGGAAAATCTCGAAATAACCCCCAAACGGCCACGTGAGAGATACCGACAATTCTCACGGGACCAATGTAACTCGTAAGAACTAGTCGCATGGTCACAGGATTCCCAATTCGATAATACGACGATAATTTGAAAATATCTAAACTTAGGCTTAAAAATATGGCGTTAGAGGGAAAAATTCCGTAACAGCCCCCGAACAGCCTCGTGAGAGGCACCGAAACATCACACGAGATGAATGCAATCTGTAGAAACTGACCGCGTCGTCACGGGTCTCTCATTTCAAGAATAGGACCATAATTTGAAAATATCTAGACTTAAGCTTAAAAACACGGCGTTAGAGGTTAAAATCCCAAACGGACTCGTGAGAAACATTGACACCTTTTACAGGACCAATGTAACTCGTAGGAACTGACCGCGTGGTCATGGGACTTCCTGATTCTAGAATACGATGATAATTTAAAAATATCTAGATTTAGGCTTAAAGACATGGCGTCGGAGGTGGAAACCCTGAAACAGCCCCCAAACGGCCCCGTGAGAGACACCCACACCTCGCACGGGACCAATGTAACTCGTAGGAACTTACCGCGTGGTCCTAGGACTCCCAATTTCAGAATATGATGAATATTTGAAATTATCCACACTTAAGGCTATGAAATATGGCGTTAGAGGGGGAAACCCCAAAATAGCCCCCAAACGGCCCCATTTGAGTCTCCGACACCTCGCACCGGACCAATGTAAGTCGTAGGAATGGATCGCATTTTCACAGGTCTCTAGATTCGAGAATACGATAAGAATTTGAAAATATCTAGACTTAAGAGTAAAAACATGGCGTTAGAGATGGAAACCCCGAAACAACCCCCAAATGGCCCTCTAAGAGGCATCAACACCTCGCACGGGACCATCGTAACTCGTATGAACTAACCGCATGGTCACGGGGCTTCTAATTTTAAAATTCGATGATAATTTGAAAACATATAAACTTATACTTAATAACAAGGTGTTAGAGGGGAAACCTCAAAACAATCACCAAACGGCCCCATGAGAGGCATTAGGCTTAGGCTTAAAAATATGGCATTAAAGAGGGAATACCAAAATAGCCCCCAAACGGTCCGTGAGAAGCACCGACACCTCGCACGTGACATATGTAACTCGTAGGAACTGGCCACGTGGTCACGGGACTTCCGGTTCGAGAACACGATGATAATTTGAAAATATCTAGACTTAGGCTTAAAAACATGGCGTTAGAGGGGAAATTCCCGAAACAAACCCCAAACAGTCCAATGAGAGGCACCGACACCTCGCATGGGACCAATATAACTCGTAGAAATTAACTGCATGGTCACGGGTCTCCTGGTTCAAGAATAGAACCATACTTTGAAAATATTTAGACTTAAGCTTAAAAACATGGTGTTAGAGGTGGAAACCCCGAAATAACCCCTAAACAACCCCATGAGAGGCACCAGCACCTCTCAATGGACCAATGTAAATCGTAGGAGTTGACTATGTGGTCATGGTTCTCCCGATTTTAGAATACGATGATAATTTGATAAAATCTATACTTAAGCTTAAAAACATGGCGTTAGAGGTGGAGACCCCAAAACAGCCCCCAAACGGTCCCATCAGAGGCACCAACACCTCGCATGGGACCAATGTAAATCGTAAGAACTTACATAATGGTCACGAGACTCCGGGTTTAAGACTTTGATGATATTTTTAAACTATCTAGACTTAGGCTTAAAAATATGGCGTTAAAGGTGGAAACCCTGAAACAGCCCCCACCAATACCTCGCATGGGACCAATGTAACTTGTAGGAACTGATCGCGTGGTCATGTGACTTCATAACTCGTATATGAAATTTTTCAGTTTGAATACGATTTTTCAAAACTACTTTGTTACTGATATCATTTTTTTGTATCCTATTTTTTTGGAGGATATCATTGCATCATTTTCTTTTGTCCACGTGGAACACATGAAGAAGACAATGATTTACAATAGCAAGATTGTTTATATAATGTTGTTGACATTCTTGATTATGTTTTTACGTTTTAAGGTCGTGCGGGCTTTTGTAGTTTTATTGTTTAGTTTTATGGTCGTGCGGGCTTTTACAAATTGATTGTTAAATTTTATGGTCGTGCGGGCTTTATATTAAGCATGTTTTATATTAGATTAGTAGGTTTTATATTAACAAGTTTAAAATGTCCAGAAAACATGGGAAATTCTGCCCAATTTTTTTTCCTTCGAATTATTAAGACATGTAATATTTTGAAGTCTGTATGTACATTAGTTTATTAACAACGTTCTCGATTTGCAATTTGTGATTTTTTTTAATTGTTTTGACAATAATAAATATTTGTAACATCTCGTGCGCGTCCAACGTAATGCGTAACAACTGACCGCGCGGTCACGGGACCCTCAATTTTAGGATTAGATCCCAAAAAAACATTTTTATTATAGTTAAATATGGTCGTGGACTCTGTCCATGACCATGTTTATTTTTTTGTCGCACATAAAAATAGTCACATCCAAAGTCCATGACCCCCAACCGTGACGAAAAATGATCATGACCAAATTTCGTGACCCACAGCACGACAAAAAAAATGGTCGTGGTATGGGTCACGGACTTTAGTCGCGATAATTTTTCGTCGCAGTTGGGTGTTACAGACTTTGACCGTGATAGTTTTTTTCCATTTTTTCGTCGTCGTGACCTTTTTTTACTGCGACCATTTTTTTCCCATCACGATATGGGTCACAACCCAAGTCGACGACCATCTGTCGTGACCCCCCGATTGGTCACGAACTTGGATCGCAAACCACTAAATTGGTCGGACCTGAAATGGTCATGGCCCAAGTCCGTGACCCACAATCTTGGTCAGAGATTTTAGCCATGACCATTCACCTATTTTAGGTTAGTGAAAACTATCTCGAAGAGACGAGAGTGTATGATTAGACGAGACTCGTTCATACACCCTCAAAAATGATAAGAGGGGATTTGTACAATAACATCATTAATTTGGTGATCAAAAAAATTGAAAAGCATTTTATTATGGTTATTTAACCATCACTATGTGGTGAACTAATAAAGTCACATCTCTCTCAGAGATATGAGGGTGTGTGAAGAGGCAAGTCTCGTCCTCACACCCTCGACAATTACAAAAGAGGCTCAATATGAATGTTAAAAAACATTTTCCTATGGTTAAATCATCATTGGCTCAATACAAATGTAGTCATAAGTTTAGAATCTAACAATGGTGCATAGTAATATTAACAAGACGATACAAGACTTGGTAGAAATTGTTGTAATGACATTAACATTAGCAAAAGTTTACATTCAACCGTCTGTAAATATAAATGTTAAATTTATAAGACAAGAATGTTTGGAGACTAAAGAGAAAGTGGTTGATTTTGGGGGGTTTAAAGACCTCTAATCATCATGAACGACTTCCCACAAAATCATCATTTGGGAACTCTACCCAAGGCAAGCCTATAGTTGCCCTAGCTTGGCAAGCACGCCAAGCCCTACCTTTGATGACATGTGTCCAACCAAAGACATTTTAAAGTCATTTTTGCCTAGGCACTGAAGAGACACTCTCAACCTTAGTCAAGAAGGTACACGTCCTCAAATCCACCTCAGACAGAGGGGGTCACAGTATCCCTCCGCCTTCTACTCACCTTGAAGACTAAGGGCTATGGGGTGATTGATATGCATAAGTGTGGTCTCGTACCTACAAATACTCAACCTGGTCTCGCCGACACTACTCAACGCTCATCAAATGGACCTACTCATCTGTCGACATAGCAAAGGCCACGCTCAATGGTCTCGACATGTTCCACCCTAGGAAGACAAGACTACATGACTAGCTAGTAAATCTCGCTCCCGTATCTCTCTTGGACATCTCGTCTCATCCTTCAGCCACCCTGGCAAGATGAGACTACACTTTGACCCAGCTTTGTAGTTGTTTAGAGGTAAGGTCCTTTATATCGGTCTCTGCCAAGCCAAGACCACCAAGAATGATATCAACATCACGTATGGCACACATGATTCATGCATGGTTAGTCCATATGGGCATGTGGTTATAACAGATCTTCACAGCATGTGATGAAATATTTCATCATCATTGATTGATCATGTGTTAAATAGTTGTTGGACTCCTATTGGGCTACTTACATCACACACTCGTGTTGTATGCTATACACTTCATCTTCTTCATTGTAAGGGATCAATTACTAAAAAACCTTAGCTGAACTCTGTCCAGATTACAGTAGAGAGATAAATCTTGAGAGTTGTAATCCTAAGGTCAATAGAGCCTCATTAATAGTGAAAACTTTATCATTATTGAACAGTGGAGTAGGCTATCAAGCTTAACCACTTATATCTTATGTAATATATCTTCCTCTCATCTCATTCTCTTGCATTTATTTTACTGCACCTTTATCTCCATTGTTGTTGGTATCTCGCTTAAACTCTACATATTTAAGCGGTGATATTCTCGGTATCATCAGCACAAAATCCAATGATCAATAAATGATAAAGGGTTCACTCCAAGTGCTGAATACAAGAACTTAAAACGGACAAGATTCTCGCGTACAATTTGTAGGACAAAATCATGTTCTTATATCATTATCCTTACTATTTTAGGACTAAAAACATGTGTAGTATGCGACATGGTATTGATTCACATCAAATTGATCCAATTTGTTACATTTAGTGTCATATGACATAATATATTTGTTCAAAAAATAATCACAGTGTAGCAAATAGACCCCTATTTTTTGGGGTACAAAGTATGATTTTATTCACGTGTTCGAAATTATTTTTCCATTTTCCCATTTGAAGTGATAATCATTGAATGAATTAAACACATTCATATATTATCACACACACACACAAAGAAGAGAACTTACCAAGAAATGAGAAAAGGGTTCATCCAAACTATTGAGAACATTGACAATCAAGTTGTCATTAGGCACTGGAAACGGGCCATTTATCAATATTCCCAGGATAATATATCATACTATGTCACACACACACACACACGTGCGTGTATATATATATATATATATATATATATATATAGAGAGAGAGAGAGAGAGAGAGAAATTAATCATTTATCATCTCAGTGCTATTCTTGAGTTTAAAATATCAATGAATACCAAAAAGGCCAACAGAAACCAACTATAGTGAATAAAAATAAGTATTTATTGTTTAGCACTAAGAGGGTAAATATCACCATAAGTCACGTTCACGTATAGAACATATATGTATCTTCACCATTGATTTACTCTACTAGAAATACACAATGTTTTATAGTATTACCCGAATTTACCACAAAGATTTATTCAGCGTGCGATTTCCAAAAAATCAAGACATTTCTATACGCCTACTGCACTCCAAGTTTCTAAAAAATAATAAAATATGAGAAATTAATAACCAATGGACCCAAATATCACTTAAGATAACCAGGTTAAGATACTTCGCCAACAAAATTATTATTCTCAATGTTTTATTCTTGATGAAGATATACACCGAAAGAACAATTAATAATATCAATAGTCATGTGTATTGAAGGTTTCTAAACTAGTTTCAGAACACAAACCAACATTTGGAAAAATGATACTTGTTATTATTTTGAATATTTTGAAGATAATGAGCCAATAGCATAAATATGAACTAACTTTTAGAGAAACCAAACCAATACTATGAGAACTCAAACTAAAACTAGAATCGGACATAACTTAAAGAAACACTAAGATACACTCTTATGTATTGTTTGAGGGATATTAAATGGGGATCATTTCTTAATATAAGATTTTGTCATATTATTATAATTTTCATTGACAAGAGCACTTAAAATTTTGTGTGATTCTAATTAGGGGTCTTCTAACCACCTAAATGGTTTCAACACATGCCAAATAATTCTAACCAGTGGAGCTGAAAAATAATTCTAATTACCCTAAATGGTTTCAAATTTGTATTAAATCCCTGTCGGGTGTTTTATCCCAAAGAATCCTTGAATGATATAGATTGCATAAACTTAATTAATATTCCCTCTGTCACGAATTAAGAATGAACTATTCGTTTTAATGAATGAATGCCATTTTATATATATATATATATATATATATATATATATATATATATATTTCAAGCTATGAGTAACAAACAAATAAATGCCGAGAATTTAATATAGTAGCTCAGAATGCAATATCCCTTTGTAACAAAACCAATGACTTAAAAAGGTACAATATAAGCAACAATAATGAAACTTGCATTACCAAAATTGTACACATCTCCAACCATTTCGAGAGTGCACTGAAGAAAGTCGTGTTGTCATTACTTCATATGTTTGAGCAGAATCAATCGCCAAAACTTTAAAAACATCAACCCCACAACATCGAACCCAAATCACACACCACAATAAACATTCATCGTCATTCTAATGAAAAAATCACAATCCACAAGAAAAATAGAATTTCATTTGCACCCCAAAAACATAAAAGCAAAAAAAATTATTAAAATAAAATACAAAATCTGAGAGGAAACAAATAGGAAATTGAAAAGAGTTCATAAAATTGATCTTACACACAAACAAAAACAAAAGGGTCTTCTGTCCATTCGATTAAAAAAAAGATATGACATTGATTCTCAAGCGTAGCTACAAACAGGTTGAAAAAAAATCAAAATAAAACCAATTTGCAAAGTTTGACTATGAACAACTCCATCTAAAAAAAAGGATTGATACTTTCCTTCGGAATGCCAAATTGGATCTCCATAACTATGTTAAACCTAAATTAAGAGGATTAATGCTTGGCTTGAGCTATCAACCTATAAAATAAACCAGAGAATGGTAAGTAATAAATATTACAATAGAAAATAACAGATAAAAGTCCACAAAATTCAAAATAGGAATTGGATAAAAAACTAATAGTTGGTATAAATAAATCTACATAAACTGAAGGAGGAGGTTGCCTGAGAGAGTAGACGGAGGGGAGGGGGAGGGGGAGAGGGAGAAGAGAAGGATACAAAAGAGAGAGAGAGGTACGAGAGATCAAGGGTGGGGAGGGGTAGGGGAGGGGGTCGCCAAAGGGGGTCATCGGAGGGTGGGGAAGGGAGGGAGAGGTACGAGAGAGAGAGAGAGAGAGAGAGAGAGAGAGAGAGAGAGAGAGAGAGAGAGTTAGGAAAGAAGGGGGAATTAAAAGAGTGGGAAAATGAAAGGGAAAAAAGAAAATCTAGTTGTGTTTTATCAAACGGAACGGTTTTACATCTATCCCTTTTATAATTTATCAAATGGGACGGATTTTTTGTGGTATAATCTACACCAGATGGGACGATTTTTAAAGTCTTTCCACTTTGTGATTTATCAAAGAAGACGGATTTATAAATTCATGGTATAATCTATACCAAATGGGGCAGTTTTTAAAGTACGTCCCTTATATTTGTCTAAAAAAAGCACTAAAAATTTCACTCACGTAAGGGATGGTAAATAAAAATCATCCCATATAAAAAAAATTATATGACGACTTAAAGGGTCGTCCGTTCCCGATGGAACTTTTAAGGGAGAAAATGGCACGGCTGTCGCAAATACTCGTGTCGCTAATAACCATTTTTCTTATAGTGTCACCATGGTTGCCAGCCTATTGGGATACTTTACATCTTCAATAAAATAATCCTTCTTCATCTTGTCCACTTCTTCTTGAATATGCATGTTCTTCTCCTCTAAGAATACTGGAAACTTTTACTTTACTATCTTTTCTTCGTTTGTTATGTTTAGCTCGTAACTAATAATGGATGGATAAATTCCAGGCATATCTTTGTGGCTCCAACAAAAACATTTTTTCTAGCTCGCGGGAAGTTAGCTAGTTTCTTCTTGAGTACAGGATCCAGAGACGAGTCGATCGGGGTTGTCCTTTCAGGATGCTCATCGCCCAGAATTATTGGCTCTATTTACTCAATTGTTTCCCTATTACCAACGTATCTTAATCCCGAGGATCTAATGTCTCGATATGATAAGTTTGAGATAACTTATTTCTTTCCTCTTCGTCGGTCGAAGTATAATAGCATTCACGTGCTTCCACCTGGCTTCCCATCACAACTCCCACACTGAAATTGTTGGGGTACTTCAAAAAGGACTAAGAATATCATCTTTTTTGTTCTACAAGTCGGCCATGTTCTAATAACAAACTCCACATCACTTTTTTCGAGTAGGTATACCTTGTCTCTTGAAAATTAGGTCAGTGGATGATGATAGGCTTGCAATTTTCTTTCAGATATCTTCAGCTTTGTGAAACAATCATGAAAAAGTACATTCGCCTAAATCCCTTTATCTACTAAGATTCTTTTCACACTCCTTTCATAAACCAACATGGTTGTTACTAGTGGGTCGTCACGAGGATACAATAACCTCGAGAAGTCATCTATAGAAAATATGATAACCATTCAATCCTTGGCGACTTATGAGGTTGAATGTATACTGTAGTTGACATATTGACTTCTTTGTTAGTCGTTCAATATTTTGCCTTTTTGAGGTATGCCCTTATCTCAGCTGGTCCATCACCACCACCAGTGTCACCTCCTACTATAAAACTCCACCTCAGAGGTATTCCCTATTAACACATTTTGATTACATGAAAATGTTTTTAAAAGGTTTTAGGATCTCACCCCACGTAAAATTATTTTCCAAAAACTTTTAGGTGTCCATCCATAGGGATGCCAAGGGTGATTACTATTTCCAGGAACACGTAGCTGCAGCTAATGTGGAAGCTTTCAGTTTGCTGAGTAGACGCTTTATTTATTGCATTCTACACAAGGTTCTCTATTTTAGTTATCAGTTGGGAATGTTGCCCTTTTGTTTAAGACTCAGTTTCTTTTACTTTATTCATTTCAGTTCAGATATCTGTATTGGATTTTGGTAACTGATGGTTTATTTGGTACTCAGCTTACTTAATTATGCATTTAGACTTCCTAAATTAGTGTGATTGTTTAGCTTTAACAATGTATTGGACTATGATTGAATGGTTTTACTTCGGCATGATAATTCAAGATTAAAATTTGGCACTGCTTGTTAAACTAATAAGTGGTTAATAATTAATTGAATTTCGACAGTGATGCTAAGAATAAGCCAAATGAGACTCATGTTTATTTTAGCAGAGAGATGTCCACCCATTATTTAATATACGGGTTGTTACAGAGTGGTACCCTACTGAGTATCCCAAAGGTACTTGTGTGTTTGGACAAATATGTGTAGTAATCATATTTATTTGACCTCACAGTTGAGGTTTTACCTAGTTGGTAGGAGGATCTTTCATATTCTGACCCACTTCTCTGAGTAAATCTTCTCATATTAGACCCCAAATATAGCCTGTTGGGGTTCTCTACCGCTTTACTGTGGTTCTCTTACCTCATATCCCTATATGGGGTAGGAGGGGGCATTTCTTTGCACTTATTTGAGTTTTCCTCCACATATGGGGTAATTGAAACTGGTTCTAGATGAACTGGTCGGTTCTGTGATGTCAGAACACTTTAAGTGAGTTTCCTCATACTTTATAGCATAGCCTCTTGGTACTTAACCAAGTGGTGCGAAAATATATCTTGATCTCCTATTCTAACTGAGGTTGAGGGTGGGCTCCTTCTTTTTCCTTACTACTTTCTGGATGTTCATCCATTTTCATAAGATTTGTAGAAAAATAGATTATAATGACAGGAAAACAAAGTATGGTTAAAAACTTACAAAATCGAAAGTAAATAAGTTATTTTAGGTTAAAAATGAGTCTATCTAGGTTCGAATTACATAGATTTATGGAATGGAATAGTTTATCAAGGGTTCAAATAAGGAAATCAAAAGAAGATACTAATTTAATCAACGAGATGCTCGCCAATGAAACGAGGTCTTTTATACAATTTCATCAATTTTCACATTTAAAAATTAGAAAACATATGAAAAATACTTTGTCTTAGTCATTTCCACAGACCACGCCATTCTGTTTTTATTTGAAATTAGTCTTGAGGTTAGTCTATCCAATCCGAGATAAAAAACAATAATAAGTAGTGAAATGCAGATATATAAAGATAGAGGTGAGAACAAGGGGAGTTACACCGGAGTAACGTGGTTCAGCCCTCAAGGAGGGGGACTACGTCCACATGGTAGCGTTTTTTACCTAGCTTCAGGTGACCATACGTCTAAGAATAATACAATTCCCTTAATCTCTCTTCAATCAGTTATTTGACAATATAAGTGTGTGAGTGTCTCTCTAACAGTCTAGATCCCAATGGGGGATCTCTCCTTTTATATTAAGTGAGCATGAGAGAATGTAAGTTAGGACAAAACCAAGTGGTTTACAAGTATCTTGCCCTTATAGGTTGGGTAAGAGCATCTTATTAGTGGATTACAACCAATATATATAATGGTTTAACGGTTAAACTATAATGGAATGTCCTTCCCATGTTTATTTCCAATGATGCTATTCACATGGTACTCATCAGCTTTTAACAACGTTATTAAAGTTATATTCCATCTGTTAGCCTTGATGGAAACGCTCTCATGCGTTCAGATGAAAAAAAGTTTGACCACATTTCCTACGGCCAACCTGTTATGCTAAGCCGATATCATCCCCTAGTAAGTCTGCTTGGCCTTGGACGAGCTCTTACTCTATTAAATGATTTTACCCAGTTCTTTTTGGGTCATGAGATGCTCCATAAATATAGTTCAACTAGGGGTGGAACCGGTACGGGTTTTTACCGTATCGTACTGTTTTGGTTCGAAAAATGGTTTTGGTTTAATATTTTCGAATACCAAAAATTGAATTTATCGAAACCGAAATTATAGCAAAAAGTTGGCTAGTTTTGGTTTTTAGAAATAAAAACTGACTTACCGAAATTGTCATACCGAATTTACCTAGTATACCGTAACAAAAAAACATACCTAAATTACCGCATATTATCGGACCATCTTACCGAGTTAAAAAAAAACTAGAAATACCAAATAAAAGTGTGTTTAAAAGAGTATGTATATATATATATATATATATATATACGCACACACAAAATTATCAAGACCCTTCATTTTAAACCAATCTCAACCGTTCATTTCTCTTAATATAAAAGCAAAACCCTAAACATCTCTTCATTTTTCTATTCTTCCATTCAGCAGCACACAAGAGGTAAACAAACACACAGAGGTACTCTCCTCCCTCTTTAATCTTCCACCACCAAACTTCTCTTCACTCTCAGATATTCTACCATACACACATGCATGCACACATCACACATATGCATACAAATCACATACGCAACAACACATGCATAGAGCACAAAAGAATATATACTATCCTCCCTATCTCGTATTTTTTTTCAAATTCAGATTGATTTTGATTTACTGATGAAAATCAAAATTTTAATTTTTAAATCCAGATTTATAGATTTGAAACTAAGATTAGATCTATATATTTGCAACTTATGATATGTTGGTGATGATCTTTACTATATATTATGTAGTTATAACTATGGTATGGTATAGATATACATGTGCATATTTTTTTACTCAAAACACTTCATGAGAAGTATAATACATTAATCAATTTGATTTAGGTTTTTCAACAGTTCAGCACACAACGACACTAACATTTCGATTATAGAAAATTTCAGTGATTTATTACTCAGAATTAGTGGATATAAATACAAGTTGATGGTAAGCTGTATGTATATATGTATGTATTAAAGGTGCTATGTTCTATGTATATGCATATGAGTTATTATTTAAATATAATTTTGTCATTTCTGGTGTGAATTTACAACATGATAATCATGTATACTAGAAAATATCATAAAAAAGAAGGTATAAAAAAACATATTGGTATGTTGTACATTGAAAGCTAAAAAAATAAAATATTAGTAAAATAATAATTTGGCCTATGTCCTGTGATTTTTTAATTCAGCTCACATGATAATGTATTCAAATGTTGATATGTCCAAGTCTTCAAATGTCGTTGTGTCCAAATGAGTTTAAAATGTTATACTGAAACTTGTACCAAATTTATTAGAATCATAATACCGAAACTTGTACCAGATTTACCGAATGTATAACACCGACATGTAATTTTGGTATTTACCGAGGAAAAAATTGAAGTGAAACCGAAATTACTGAAACCAAAAAAAAATAATCGGTTTTTTTGTGTTAATTTTTTATGTACCAGCTGGTAAATTTGGTACAAACGGTTCTACCATCCGGATTATGGTTTTGGTATTGATAAGGGGTCATTACCGAGCAAACTATATTGGTTCCACCCCTAGGTATAACACTAGGCAACCAACATACATCTAATTTGTACCACCTAATTATTAGTTAGGTGTTTGTCTCTTTTAGGCCTACCAACCAGACAGGTTGTACCATTGTTTTCAGGTGGGTTTGGACAATTAAAATAATGAAACACCATTTGATAAAGAAATTCTTTCATCAATCAATCAATCGTCTTATTTTGCATAAAAGAGATCAACATTTTAGACTCCTATCTAATGGTAATATTTCCAGAGCTTCATGGCATTCCATGACCTTAGGACTACTGTTCCATCTAACTCCTCCAGGTAATATGATATGCAACCATCTTTTGAAGCTATTATGTAAAGGATTTTCCAATTTGGAACTACCTTTCCATCTAAAGGTTTTTTTACTATCGGTAAAATCTTTCTCATAGCCAAGTCACCGACATGGAATTCTCTGACCTTAACCCTCTTATCACATTCCTTTCATAATGCTGGTAAGTTTCTAAATGTATAAAAGACTGCTCCCTTCGCTCTTTGATCATATCCAACTCGTTAGTGAATCGATCATCGTTATGTCCATCTTCAAAAGATTTTGATCTGAATGTTGGGAACTCGATCTTGAGAGGCATGATGACCTCTATACCTTAAGTTAGAGATTAGGGTGTTTCTTTAGTAGATCTTCATGGAGTAGTTTTGTACGCCTAATGGATGGACCGGAGTTCGTCCACTCGTCTTTCTTTAGCATTTTCCAATTGAAGCTTGATCCCTGACATTGGAGTCTTGTTAGTGATCTCAGTTTGGCCATTGAATTGAAGGAACACCACTGATTCATAGTGAATTATAATCCCATGCTCTGCACAAAGTTCCCTGAATTTGTCGTTGTCAAATTGTGTTCCATTGTCGGTGAACAGTGCTCTTGAGATCCTAAACCTTGTAATGATGTTCCTCCAAATAAATTGCTTGGCATATGCTTCTCTGATGTGGATGAGCAGATCTACCTCCACCCATTTAATGAATTAGTCAATTGTATTGATCAGGTACTTCATGTTTCCTGATGCTACTGGAAGTTGTCCCATGATATATATGCTCCATTGAGCAAAAGACCATGAACTCGTCAGTGGTTTCAGGTCTCCAATCAGTTGCTTGATGATCAGGGAGAAATATTTGCACTTGATGCACTTGCTGGTTTACTTCAAAGCTTCCTTTTACATGACGGGCCACCAATATCACTACAAGATAACCCGATAGAATAATGGCATGCCCCTTGCGTATACTCCACAACTACCTTCATGCCTCACACTGAGGATATATTTCACTTGATCTGGATGGATGCACTTCGGTAGAGGACTCGTGTATAATCGCCGATAAAGTTTGCCTATAGAGTGAAAATGCAAGGGATTTTATGGAATGATTCGTATATTAGTAAACCACATAAATTTCAATTTTACCAAATTTTATCTTTGATTTAATTTAGTGTGCATATCAAGATGTGGTTCAAATTTAAATTCAGGAAACCAAGCTTGCAAATACTCAAAAAAGTAAGAAAAATCCCTAAAAGGACAAAACCTTTTATTAGCACTATACAAGATTTGACAGCCACAATCTATTTACAAACTACTTAGCTCACTAAGTATAATGCATAGTTCTTTAAATATTTTAGTACAATGGAACAGTCCATGATCGCCCACATGAAGCAGTCTTCCCTTGGTATCCACCAATCAGCCTTCTTCTTCAGCAGTAGAGCATTTTCTCCATAAATCAGCAGTAGAAAAAAACTCTACAAGGTATTTAATCAATGAAAGTATTCTTCTTGATTTAATAAAGTGATCTCTAAATTTCCAAGGGGGTTTGGATGGTTTTAGGAGGAGTTTGATCACAAATGGAACTCTAAAAGGGTGAGGAAAAGCTTGCAAAAGAGTTCTTGAAGACTCTAATACTGCATCTCTATTTATAAGGAAGTTGGCTGTAAATGGATTAAAATTAAAGATTTTGATTAAATCTAATTAAAAAATACATTTTCTCATGCTAGTTCGAACGACTAGGTACCTCATTCAAATAACTTGGTACCTCGTTCAAACGACATACCCATTTTCGTTCGAACCAGCTTCCAACGACCTATCAAATGGCATTCCAGATAAGGATAAAAATTAAGTCATTCGATTGTGGTAACCTCATTCTAATGACCTCGTGTATCTCATTCGAACGACAATACATCTCGTTTGAACGAGTCGTCAAAAATTTTAAAAGTTTCTTTAAAAAATATTTTAAATCATTTTGAAATGCAGTCTTTTAAAAATATAAAATCCCCTGAGAAACTAAAGGCCTTTCTAAACAACCATAATTTCGTCTAAATGTTGTTGAGACAAACGATCCTCTGATCTTCCAAAAAGTCTTCAACTTTATCTTCAATTACATAGAAGTAGTCATGTAGGTGAAGTGTATATGTAACGGGATAAGCCAAAATAAAGTTACATTGAGCAATTATATAACTTGATCTTATAAATCTCTCCATTTGGCTATTCCGGTACAAAACACAAACCGAAGCCAAATTGACCCCTAAAGACTAATACAATAAATACCGTCACAACTTAAGAAACGAAAATGAATTCTGGTATACGTCTTCATATTGTGCGATCGATGAAATCATCATCAAGGTGAAATTGACCTACACACATGAAATAAAAGAAATACCATGACGCATACGAGACAAAGGAGTAAAAACTAAACACTAATAATAAGCATCACATGAAGAAGCAAGATATCATCACAAATATAATATATTGCATGTGTAATGATAATAAAAAAAAAGGTATGTGTTCTCCACCTACTATTTTTGAAAATTTTTAAAACTTTTAAGTATGAGAACACTAAAATATTCGAATCGTGAAAGCGAAATATAATTGTGTGAACATTTTTTATAGGCAAGTCAACATAAACATTCATAACATAGGTGCACGAATTCATGAGATACTTCTAAAGAAAGAACTCAATTTCTACCTTAGGTGTAAAAATGTTGAACTTAAATGAAATTGACTCGGCCTATGCAATATGCCATGAATTTTAATGATTTAGAAAATAACAACGCCAAATTATTTAATGCTTTTCAAGAAAGTTTGTTGTGCAAATCCATTGATCTTCTACTTTATAACTCCCTCAAAATCTCTCATATATAAGACTTCACTCTCAATTATTTTGATGAAACATAATGCTCATATGTAGCGAAGCATCAATGAATATAAAATAAATGGCCTTCGCACTTCTGTTTTTGTGTGCCATTAATGGTGGATTTTAAAGCAAAGAATATTTTTCTCTTTCATAGCTCCTTTTCATTGCGTAACATATATCAATATTTTTCGAGAAATAAAATTCGAAAAATGGTTCTTACATGCACAACTTATCCCTTTTCACATTTGGTTCGTTATTAAGCATAATTGAGATGAGAATATTGTATTTGACACATGACAAGTAAGTACAATGTTCAAAAAGTTCGTGCATGTGTACAATAAAGGCGATAAAGAGTCTAACATTTAGAGAGTAATCATCAATGATCAATGAAATGTTATCCACCTATTATTAAGCACATTATTTAAAGAATGCCATCTCTCAAAACAATATGAAAAGGCCGCGTGAATGTATGGAATGTAGGGGTTACCCGAATATCTTAAATGTTCATCCATGTATGGTGAAAAATCAAAAAATATTTTTGTCATTTTCAAAAACTTTATCAAAATAAAATATATTTTATTTTTTCTTAAAAATCGAAAATCTTTTTGATTTTTCAAAAAAATTTCATAAAAGCAAAACTCTTTTTGAATTTTGTTTAAAATATACCAAAAAGAAAAGCATATCAACACAACGACAATAAAATCTATCAATAGGAATATAAGATATGAATATGATAAATATCCTATACTAGATAAAGTACCCAAACTCAATCAGCGGAGCAAATATCTAAAGACTTCCTAAGATCCTAATAAATGTTTCATAAAAATATCGTCCAATTGGCGTTCGGTGGTCATAAAGCTCAACGACACGACCTTGTCCTCTACGAGATCACAAATGAAATGCTCGTGTATCCTAATGTACTTTGTGCGAGAGTGTTGGATCAGATTACCGGATATATGGATCGCACTCGTATTATCACAAGAAATAGTCATTGTGCCTTATGAAATCCCATAATTTTCCAACATTTTCTTCATCCATAAGAGTTGCGTGCAACAAATCCTGACATCAATATACTCAGCCTCTATTGTCAACAAAAATATGGAGTTTTTCTTCTTGCTCAACCAAGAGACAATATCACTCCCAAAGTAAAAACACCCACCAGAGGTGCTCCTACAACCATCAACATCCCCGACCCAATTGACATCTGAATAGGTAGATAAACATTCATCGGTATCAAAGTAATACCAAGTACCGTAGGAAAGAGTGACACTCGCATATTTGACGATAAGTGCTAGAAAGTGAGACTCTTTCGGGAAAGCCTGGTATCGCTCACAGACTCCAACGCTAAAGATAATTTCGAGACTATTAACAGTTAAAAAATGAAGACTACCTATCATGCTCCTATAAAGGGTTTGCTCTACGTCCTTACCTAAAGTGTCTTTACTAAGCTTAGTCGATGTACTCATAGGTGTTCGTGAGTGCTTAGCAGAGTCTAAAACAAACTTCTTCACTAAATCCTTAGCATATTTGGATTGTCATATAAATATTCCATCCTCTAACTGACGCACCTGAAGACCTAAGAAGAACATAATCTCACCAACCATGCTTATCTCAAACCCGCTCTTCATCTCCTCATAAAAAATATGAGTAAGAGGGAGCATGTGGATCCAAAAACTATGTTGTCAACATATACTTGGATAACCAAGAAAGTACCACTCTTTCTCCTCACAAACAACATCTTATACACTCCCTTCTCTTGAAGCCATGAGATAAGAGATATGAAGTGAGTCTCTTGTACCAAGAATGAGGTGTTTACTTTAAACCATATAGGGCCTTATTAAGATAAAAAACGTGTACCGGGTGCTTTGGTCTTCAAACCCCATTAGTTGTTCTATGTAAACTTCCTCCTATAGAATGTCATTTAGGAAGGCACTCTTGACATCCATCTGATATAACTTGAAGCACTGATGACATGCTATAGTGAGAAGTAAGAGGATGGACTCAAGCTTAGAAATAGGAGCGAATGTCTCATCAAAGTACACACATTAATCCGTGTGTAGCATCAAGCGCCCAACCTATCCTTATTATGGTCTATGGTACCATTCTCATCCATCTTATTCTAGTAAATTCACTTGGTACCTATCACATTTTTCTCACTAGGTCAAAAGAATAACTCCCAGTCATCGTTCTTGTAAAAATAAAGCAACTCATATTTCATAAAGGATATCCAATGCTCATTTTTGAGTGCTTCTTTCACATTATTAGGCTCGAATAAGGAGTTGTAGCAAAAGTGTCTAACTACCTTCTCAAGTTGAGCACGAGTCTTAACACTAATATAGGATCACCATGTATAGCGGTAGAATCATAATTCTTTCAAACCCAAGAGGGTGGATCTTCTAAATCAAGAGTAAGGTCCACCAGGTACTAGGAAGAAGGATGGTATAGTCACCATAGGGTGCATCATCCTCACACTTGGGGCTAGGGTCAATAGACATTGGCGGCTCGTCATCTGTAATCATGACATTTATTGACTCTATAACCTTAGATCTTGCAAGGTTAAACACCCTATAAGCCCTACTTGATGATGAGTAACTTTAAAATATCCCCTCGTCGCTCTGGGAGTCAAACTTTCCTATGTGCTCTCTATCTCGCAAGATATAGCAAGTACTCCCAAAGACATGGAAATACAATAGGTTTGGTTTCTTCCCTGTCTGCACCTCATAAGTCGTGCGTAGCATGTGTGGATGAAGATATATCCTATTCACTGTATGGCAGGCGGTACTCACTGCCTCTGCCCTAAAAATTCTAAGCACGTTTTTCTCAAGAAGCATGGATCTAGCCATCTCTTGTATCGTTTGATTCTTCCTTTCAACTATCCCATTTTATTGAGAAGTACGAATGGCCAAAAACTTGTGTTTGATACCCACTCCATCATAATAGCTATCCACATTGGCTTCCTTAAATTATGTATTATTGTCACTACGCATCCGATTAATAGTGACGCCATTTTGGTTTTGTAGGACACGATGCCTGGTTACTAGGAACTCAATCGCATCAAACTTTTTTCTGAAAAATCCGACGATAGAGTATCTAGAAAAGTCATCGACCATTACGAGAATGTATCTCTTAAAACTCTCCAAGCGAGTATGACCCATAAGATCCATGTGAATCAACACTAAAACACATGTGGTGGTAATGGTATTCAACATCCGACGGGGACTTCAAATTTGTTTTCCTTATTGGCAAAGTCCACAAACTTAGGAAGTTGGTTTTCCAAGTGACAATAAGCCAAGAATTAGGTCCTTTTTTACTAATCTCTCAAGATCTCTAAAATTCACATGACCTAGTCATTAATGACAAAGATCCATGGAGGAGATCGTGGAACTGTTGAACATAAAGTAGGACTTAGAAATGATCCCATAGAAATTATCTTCGGTCCTCACATCTTGTAGTAAAGGTTCATCGGATTGATCATATACGTTACATTCGAGGGGCTTAAACTTTATCACAAATTTGTGTCTCACAGTTGGCTTATGCTAATTAAGTTCTCTTTCAACCCTTTTACGTATGACACATTGTCTAGTTTAGGAAATTCGAGTAGCTCAACACATCCACTTCCTAAAATGCTAGACCTACTCCTATCTTTAAAAGTGACTTTTCCTTCCTTATAATCCTCAAGTTTGGTAAAAATGATAAGTCACTAGTCAAGTGCCTAAAGAACCCACTATCAAATTACCATTGGGAATTATTTTGAACTTTGAGAGCAACATGCGCAATAAGGGCTCTATGTTCTTGCTTAGGTACTCAGGTGGAGGTAACCTTTTATTTGCCCTTGTCGTTGTTGGCTCTAGTCGGAGCATTATAAGGGTTCTTAAACGGTATAGACATTCGTTGAGATACTTTCATTAAGCTTTACGAAGTGGCAACTAGGAACTCAATTTGTTCTTAAGACTAGCAAAGTCGCTATAGTTATGCATGGGAGTTTATATACGTCTATAACTACCTAATTTGTAGAAAAATCCTCTCTTCTTGCTATAGGTGAAAACATAGACTTGTTTGGGTCAACCTTGGTTCGCTTTTTTAGGTTGAACTCTCTTTTATGGTTTAGGTTGAGGCCCATAAGAATCTACCATAAATTTAGGAACCGGTTCTAGTGTTGTATGGGAAGTGGATGCACTGTCATAACCTATTCCTTATCTCTCCCTAAAACTTAAAGCGGGGTCGAGGAACATCTTTCTAAGATTCTTAGAAGTATCCTATATAGTAACCTTAACCTCCTGGGTATGTACGAGATCTTTCTCTAATTAGGATACAAGGGCTTCAAGTTTCTCATGAGTCTCTACGGATGCCTGAAGATCTCTCGTAAGACCAACCACTTTTTTGGTCAAGTCACCATTTTCCCTCTCCACTAAAATAACTCTCTCTCCTAAAGAGACTCTTACCGATGACTCAGTTTATCTCGCCTCTTTCAACTCCTTCTCTAAAGATGAAACTCGAAGCACTAACCTTTATTTTATTTCTATATCTTAAAGAACTTAGAGTAAAGCTCGGCGTAAGCATATTGAAAGTCACTCTCGCTCTCACTTAAAACATCATCAGACTCACTCTCTCCGAAATGACTAAACTCACTATCGAGGTCATCATGTTTATCAACTTCCTTACCATTGTGAGGTTCACTAGATGTATTAATATGACTAGCCATAAACGCCATGAAGTTACATCCATTAAGTGATTCATCCCCGAAATCCATCGACTCGACATCATTCTTACTAAGCATGGCATTAAAGGAAGCTTTGCCTTTGTCTTATCTTTTTAACCGTGCCAAAAACTCATGAGCTTTGTAACCCTTACCCTCGCACTCATAACACCTCTCTTCATCTTTCTTAGGATAATATTTTCTTTCTTTTTCAAAAATTTTCTTACCTGATTTTTTTTCTTTCTCAAAACTATTATTTTCTTTGAAAATATTTTTTTTTCTAAGTTTGAGATTTTTTTTTTGCAAAAAGGGTAAATAATCCAAATCAAAATCATACTCGGAGTCAGACGAAATTTCCTATTTATTTTTAGATTGAACTTTTAATGAAATTCCCTTTTACTTAGGTTTAACGATTTTGAGAAACATGTCGACCTCATAAGTATGAAGGTCTCCTACGAGTTCTCTCAACCTATGCGTATCTAATATATCCAAAAAATTAAGCACAGTAACCATAAGAATAAAATGGGCCAGAATTGATCTCAAAATCTTTTTAACTACATACGTCTCAGGAATTTTCTCACCTTAAATAAAAATTAGAGCTAACAACATTAGACAATCGTGCATAAAATTCATCAAACGACTCAGAATCTAGCATGATAGTCTCAAATTGAGTGGTGAGATTTTTTAGCTTAGAAGCTTTCACAACATTAGTACCCTCATGAGTGAGCTGGAGGGTATCCCAAGATTCTTTATACATGATGCACATTATAATACGGTGGAACTCGTCAGGAGTTACGGCTCCAGAAATAGCACTTAGGCCGCGAGATTTATAATTACTCCAATTAAATTCATCCTCTATCCAAGAAGTGACGGGTTTAAGACTTTCAACATTGTCATTGGTCACAGTGGGTGGTGTCCACCTTCTTTCACATACAAGCCATACCCTTTCTTAAACCATACCTTATCCTAACTTTCTAATATGCATAATTTGATCCATAAAAAATAGGAAGCTTGTTATAAAAATAATCCATAAGTAGCACCTGCATTTTTTAAGCCAAATGGCATCATATTATAATAGTAAGTTCCTCGGGGAGTAATGAAAGAAGTGCTCTCTCTGTCTTCAGCTTTCACTTTGATCTGATTATAACCAGAATAAGTATCCATCAAGCTTAACAATTCATGTCCAGAAGTGGCATCAACAAGCTTATCAATTCGAGGCAAAGATAAATGATCATTTGGGCATTCTTTATTCAAATTCGTGAAGTCTACACACACTCTCCACTTATTATTCTTATTATTGACCATAACTACATTATCTAACCAATCTGAGGACTTTACTTCATCAATGAAAGCGGCTTTTTGAATCTTTTCAACTTCCTCATGTATGGCTTGGTTCTTCTCGGGGCTGAACACTCTCCGCCTTTGCTTTACAGGCTTGACTTTTTTATTGACATTAAGCTCATGGATAATAAAGTTGGGATCAATCCGTGGCATATATTCAAGACTCCGTGAGAACACATGCTTTTTTTGTCTAAGGAAATTTACTAGTTCCTATTTCAGAATAGGATCCAGTGTTATTCATATTTGAGTGGTGCGTTCTGGCTTGTCATCGTCCAACACAATGCTTTATGTTGCCTCTACAATCTGGCCCTTCACCAATTCTATTTCCTCCCTTGGATCTAAGGTTTCAACGTTATATTCTTCATCAGGTTCAGAGGTGTCCACTTGGTAAGTGGTGCTTTTCTTCTTTATTTCTTCTAGATCTTCCTGCTCGACAGATGAGTAGTAACATTCTCGAACTACTTTTTGGTCGCCCTTTACAACGCCTATTCCAAAGTTGGTTGGTAACTTTAAACATTGATGGACTATAGATTGTGCGACTTCGAACTTCTTCAACCCTACTCTTCCAATAATCATGTTATAGGCTGAATGAACATTTTTGTCCATTGCAAATAAACATATCTTCTCTATTTGGCTGGCTGGCTGGTCATGTGTTGATCAACACCTCCACCTTAATTGCTCTCATAGGGAATACTTTCTCACCAAAAAAACCTATTAAAGGTCTATGGTAGGGCTCAAATTGGCTGAGCTTAAAATCCAGACTTTCAAAGCAAGGATATAACATAATATTTATGGAGCTGCCATTATCAACTAGTACTCTGAAAATAATGATATCCTGCTTTTTTACTTTGACTACTAGAGGATTATTATGGGGGTATAATACTCTTGAGAGGTCATTTTTAGATAAGTCGATCACCAGTTTATCTTTGTTGACTTTCCTCGACCGATATTTTTTAGCTAAATTGATTCTCTGTATATAGGAACAAGCTTGTGCCTCATTGAGGTAAGCCTCCCTTTCAGCAGTATGATATCCTCCACCCGCATCTCCACCTGTAATAATTTGATAATCAAAATAGCCAAATCTTAGCATGAATACGTCACGTTCTAGTTGCTTAGGTTTCTTGGGTAGGTCGGGATCATTATCCTGATTATCTTCACGGGTCTTCTTTTTCTCATCCCTGGGCTTGCAAGGCAATTTTAACCATTCCCGAGATCCTTCATTGTTCTTTCGATAAACAAACTGGTTTAATTTTCCTCTTCGAATGAGAGTTTCAATTTCGTTCTGTAGAGGAATACAACGATCTGTCGTGTGACCGTGGTCTCTATAAAATTCATATTATTTGAATTTATCCCTCTTGATAGGGTCCTTAACTTCTCAGGCCAACGTATATATTTGTTATGTTTAATTTCCTCCAAAATATGGTGAATACCCATTATTAGTGGAATGTAATTGTTGTACGTATTGAGCTGATCTATAATTCCTTTTTTCTTCGATTCCCTGTGCTCCTTGGAATCTTTGTGCTCCTTTTTATTAGTTTTGCTTTCACATTTTGTCCTCGAGCTTCGCTTAGCTGCCATTGCCTCCTCTGCATTCATGATCTTGGCCGCCTTTTCCATTAACTCTGTCATTACCTCCTCTTCTGCATTCAGATTTGACCAGGACCAGTAATTTTTTTGGAGAATGCTTTGCACCTCTCATCGAGGATGGTATATATGTCAGTTGCTGCCTGATATTGCTCGATATTAAGGATAAGGTCAGTGTTCCCATCATATTTAGGTGTAACTACAGGGGCTTTAAACTTCGCATGAGTAGGGAAATCCATAATAGTTTTCACAAAAGGATACCCTTTGACAAAGCTTGTTTGTAAAGGATTCTTGGCCTTAACCATTTCTCCCATTCTATCTTCTAATCGTTGGATAGAACCTTTCTAGGCATTATTGCTAGCGTCAAACCTATATTTTACTTCTTGGTTGTTCGCTGAACTTTCTTCCTGGGATTGTTGCTCGGCTCAAGCGGTTCGTCGAGCATCTAATTTAGACTGGGCGGAGCCTTCCCTTTGATCGGCTGGTCATCGAGTATTTCTCGACAATACTTTGGGAACATTTTTGTTCCCCCTGGGTCCCAAACGATTGAAAGGATAAGTTCAGCTTAGCCTCTCTAAGGCACTCAATCTCTCAGGATAGTAGGACTATTCATTAAAGGACTCTTATGCCCTAAGCAACGAATTTGACCCTGGACGATAGGAAGTATCTCTACTGGTCCTTAATTGACTGTGCCTGCTGCCTCTTAGTGGTGGCAGTGGCATGTTTCCACAAGCAGATATGGCAGTGCTCCTACTTTAAGAGTTTGTGAGAGTTCCCTAATGGTGTCCTGTATACCCTCTTGGCCTCTAGCGAGACTGACCAGGATTCCAGTTAATTCATTTGCTGCTGGTGGAGCAGAAGGAATAGGTGATATGCCATCATTTCTGAGGCTTGATTCAGGAATATCATCCATTTGAATGAATGAGCGAATGAAAACGGTTAGAAACACATTCCCACAGATGACGTCAATCTGTTGATGCAAAAAACTAGACTATATCTAATTATTTGATCACAGATAAATAAGTAAATAAGAGACACAAAAGATTTTTAAAGTGGTTCGACTAAAGGGAAAAACCTACGTCCACTATTGTATATTACCCTGTGTTTGTTCAGTTATCTTTTGTTTTGTGTCCTCTGGATGTAGGGATTACGATGTATTTATAGCCCCTGAGGGTGTACAAGAATCAAAATATTAAAGGATGGAATGCCTTTATAACGTAGGCATTTACATATGTACAATGTTCATAATGTATACAACTATTGGCATTTTATTGCCCCTATTGGTCGGTCTTCCTGGTATTGGTCGGGATTCTTTTGTATGCTGGCCGACATTATACACTGTTGGTCGGCATTCTTGGACTCATTCTGATAAATAGACCTTGTTGACTAGGACTAATGCCACGACAGACAACACATGACTATTTCTGATTGCTCTACGTAATATGATGATTTTTTGTATCAACATCAATATTAAGCAATGCATTTGCAACACATCGATGTGTCAAAAAATTTTGAGACTAGACGTACTCATGTTAAACACCTTAATACTTGTTATAACATCTATTGCACCCAAATTCACTATTGTTGTACCATTTACTTGTCATGAAACCTAAAATACATAATTGACAATGAGTCAGAAGTGTTGCATTTATATTTCTATCTGACTATAAAATCTAGCAAATGTTTTGTTTTTATGTCAGAAAGAACCTTTGAATTAATGTATTTATACTTATACTCTTCAGTGTTTAGTAACTACTTTTTAACCATTCATAATCAAATATAAGTCATTGGCCTCGTAATTTTAAAAAAACACTATTATTTACCCTTCGATTCTCAACACTTAAAAGAGGAAAAAAAACCACCCCATAGCAATGTTATGTGATATACAAATGAAACAACATATATATTTTAACATTAACAAAAGGTGGTTTACCTGAGGAATGAGTCCAGTTTTGATGTATATAGGGAGATAGGTTAATCTATTTTGGCCATCAGTACAAAGGTCTTGAGCAATTCCATCATGTATGAAATGCTTTCTCCTAACAGATAGCCCTACCATTCCTACAAATGGATGAGAATCATATCTAATCTACACACCAATTGTTAACTGAAAACTTTAAAGGAAATAAATATATACAATCTAATCAAATCGGGAACACTCAAATGGGCATATTTACAAACAACTTATGAGCATAGCTAAAAATAAGAGACATTTTAAATGAGAGATATAAAAACCCTAAGCATATTGAGAAACATAAGTGCCAATGCACATAACCCTCAATTTAGACATATAGTATAATAAAATATGACCCATAAATTGTAAAAAATTGCATTTACTCCTTACTATCCAATTTAATGGATAATAAATATCTACTTACTTCAGTTCACCAAAACATGGATGAGAACGTGAGAGAAAAGAATAACCTTAAGTTTTGTTAGAATGTTACCTCACAGAGTCGCAATGAATAACAAAACCCTAATCGCCCCTTGAGACGCCAGGGATGGGTAGGCCCGTGTTTCAGTTGGATCGGATCGAAAAATGCCTCTTCGAAAAAAAATTCAATTTTTTCGGAAATAGAATAATTATTCCGAATTTCGATTTGATTTTTTTGAAAAATTAAACAAATTTTTGAATTCAGAAAAATCGAGAAATCGACAAAAAGTGAAAAAATAGGAAATTAACAAAATATAGGAAAAATCTAGAAATTTCAGAAATTCCAAAATTTCAAAAAAATAAATTTTCGATTTTCGATTACTTGAAATTCTCATATTAAATTTACAAATAAAATGGTTTAACCCAACATTTAAATACATGAGGATTTGACCCATTTTTTCATTTGTGTAGAAGTTAGGGGGATACTCTCCTTTTATAGATAACATTTTGGATCCTTCCCAACCGACGTGGGATATGGGAAGCTTTCAAAAAATCGAAAAAATAATCGAAAAAAATTAAAAATTAGAAAATAATTTCAAAAAAATTGAAAAATTCGTATCGGCATAATTTCGGAAAAATCGGATCGGAAAATCGAAAATTCAAAATTATTTTCAATTTTCGATCCGATTTTTTTTTGGAAAAATCGAAAATCGGCAAACTAAAATATCATTCCAAATTAGGAAAAAATTGGATCGAAAATCGAAAAAATCGAAAGTTCGAAAAAAAAACACAACCCTAGGGAGGGAGAATAACATGCTAATTTTATGAATAGTTCTGAATGTAATAGCGCCAATTTTTTTTACACTTGTTAGAATTGAGTTACAGTTTTAGATTGGGGAAATAATAAAACCACAAATTTAGCCACAGTTCTGAACACTTACAAATTTTGTCAGTGTAAAAAATCATTGCTAATTTTGTATGTGTTATAAACACTTACAAATTAAATATTATATTAGTTGCAAAATAGCCATTATGGTATAGTGTGGTCCTTTCCTCACAGGAGCGAACTGATTTCCTCCTATAGAGGTTTTCTTATTGTTGTTCCTTGACTGTTTAAAATCTTGATCAGCTAGAGGCTCTATATCGATGAGTTCATCCTCAACGTTAGCGTATTTCTTAAATAAGCGCCATGATACATTCATAGTCGATAATGGCCTTTTCATCAATGATTGGTATAGATCATCCGAGAAAGGAGAAAATTGAAAGATGAGATGGCGAGTTGTTTGCTGTAGTCATTTATCTCTTTGAACAACTCTTAGTACTATTGTGTGTACTTCCTGAGAGTTTCTCCCTTCTTCCTTTTGAGAGAGATCAGTAAGTCCACCTCTTTAACCGCTTTACTAATGGTGATGAAGTGGGTTGTGAATTCCTTAGAAATATCCCTGAATGAGGATATCGATCTACGAAACAACTTCTCGAACTATTTGAGGTCGATCTCTCCCAAAGTTGAAGGAAATACCCGACACATGAGGGTGTCGTGATGGATCCAGAGAGACATCATCTGACGATACTGCTTGATCTAATGGGAGGGATCTGCCTTCCCATTGTAAGTTATAATATTTAGAATCGAGAACTTTTTTGGCGACTCTGTAAGTTCTATCTTAAGAATGAAATGAGAGGTAGCGCTATGCCCCAACGCCTTCCTTATAATGTCTTTTGGAGTTTGAGCTAAATTGGTCTTCAGTCGACCCTTTAATTATTCATTGATAAGATTCTGGAGTTCGTCGCTCCCGATTTTGTTCGGTTGTGCTTTTGGTTAAGACGATCAATTGCTCAACGCGAGCTCGGGTAGCCAAACTTATTGATAGTTACAGCTAACGGAATTATCACCCACGAATGATAAACACACTATAAGTTAGAATGAACCGAACGACAGATTCTGGATCTAGAGGCCCTTCAAGTATAGATGGACCTGTTATTTCTTGGAGAACATATTCTCCTCCTTTTGTGATATTCTAAAGTATGAGAATTTTAATTACGCTCTACTGATATTTGAGTCGGTTGCCTCATCAGATGGAAAATATACTGATCTCGTTGATCTAGCCTCTCTTTATATATACTGTCTAGCCACGATGGTGCACTCCCGACAGGCCGTTCAACAGTGGGAGAATGGTGTTAGCGATTAGGGCCAAAATCTTCTAGATGAGAGTCCCCTTTACCTAGATTGTTGTAACACCCCGACTAATTAAATATCAGGTAGCTACTCCTTTATAAAATTAATGCATAATATCAAGTTGGTTCAGTCTTCGCATCACTGTCGAAAATAATTAGTTAATTACTAGCCACCTAATATTTAAAAAGAGAGATGACAAATTTTATTAATTAAGTTAATATAATCCAAGTAATTAAGTCAACAACCATAATCGCATAAACAATCTCAAATGAATAATCAACGACTAATTAAAGTAATTCTCGAGTAAACACTCTAATAATAATACCAGAGTAAAATAAAGTCCCGATACAAGAGTCTGAATAAATAAACCAACGAGTCTGAATAAATAAACCAACATCTGAAATAAAACTAAAAGTCTGAGGATACTATATCTAAATGGAAATGGGTGACATTCCCTAACAGATGAGTAGTCATAAGTAGAGTCAAGTACAGAATATGAAGGTGTCTAATACCGAGATCCTGTAACTTCTACAACAGCTACAAAACGTCAATGTAATGGAACTCCTATGCTTGGCATCCCTGTGACTGGGCACCTAATATGTTTTTACAAAATAAAATAGATTTGGAAGAAAATGGGTCAGAGCCCGAGGTGAAAACAGTTTAAAAGTTTAGCAAGTGTTTAAATTATAATTAAACAACACATATTATAAACATGTTAGTTGCGTACTCTCACATGAGTTTCTCACCTCTCAACTAATGTGCACGCCTAACGTATTCCCTTAACCCCTCCTAGTTATACCGCTAACAAACTAGTCTATACCATTCCTTCTTTCGCACTCTAACAAAGGGTATCTACTCGTAACACCCAACTAAGTTATATGCATAACCTATATTCACATTCATTAAATTACTTATCTCGAGTGTAATTACATTCTCACATTCTTAGTCCATTACAAAATCTTAGTTATTCACATCTACTAAGCAACAGTGAACCAGTCACAAGTATAATATATAAATCAATCATAGTACAAATATATACATATATGGCACCCCTAGGGTAACCTGTGGTGCACGCATACTCTGCTATCAAATCCATGTACATCACGTATGTAAGGATCACGTGTTTCGAATCACTAGGGAACCGTCAGAATACAAATCACACATATTGGAGGCGAACATAGTTCACATACCCATGGGTCAGCTAACTTATCAACTCACAAATAAGTCATTCACAGTCCTATGTCCTTAAGGTACCAGTCTAAAGCCCCCCGAAGGCACACAAAGATAACAGGGTCCTTTTCCAAGAAAAACTAACCTCCCATGATAGCAAGTATGGTAGGTATGTCATATACATAAGAAATCCATTCACTAGGCATTCACACAAACTTAGTAATAATATTTCAATATAGATATTCACATTCTATCTAGTAAGTCTCGTACGTAGTAAGATTATCCCGAACATCCTACATAATTATATATTTAACTTGATAACTTTCTCTCATCGTACCAATTTGAGTACCTAAACCTACCCCAAAAGGTTACTAGGCCTCCTATTAGTTTCTAATGTTATCTCAGTAACTTAAAGCCCCTCCACAACTGTTCTTATCCTTACCTCAGCGTTTATTCTCATTATAGTTTCAATTTGAACGATTTCTAACCGTACCTCACTCGGGAGTTCCTCGTAAGCAATAGTATTCAAATCCCTAAGGTAACCCATTTTTCTGGGCTTCAACTAAGACCCTACTGACATTAATTAAGTCCCCCAATATCATATTAATCACCCTAAAAATCATTATCGGCTTTGTAATTTTCCTTAAACCTTAAAGGGAAATAATTACCAAAAATCAGAAGAGGTCGATTGATCGAAGAAAAGGGGTCGATGGATCGATCAGTCGATCGATCGACATTCTTGAGTCGATCGATCGATCAAACAGGTATTTGCCCACAATTTCTTTAACAGTTTCGAGTTTCCTCTTTTTACACCTCTAATTTTTCATTAGAACGTCCCAAACTCCCAACCAAGTATACTAATAATCATACCAACATGTTTGCATAATTTCCAAAGTTTTATAATCATCAAATTACAATGGGACATCAAATTCTTGGATCAATTCACATAAATTTCATATAAAACCCTAGTTCTCCTATTTTTTCAAGAACTCCATATAATTCATTACAATTTCATAATTCTCTACACATAGATCATGATTTCGTGGCTGCTAAAAATCAAGATGTTAATCTACCTACAAAACCTACCCAGATTACGATTTCAATTCTTCAAATCCATTCAATTAACATTATTCAAGGTTATTCTCCAATTCTAACCTAACATGGACGATATATGCACTAAATTATTGCAAGTTAAATCACTTGCTTGGTAATGAATATTCTGATCCTTTGAAGTAGATGGTACGGGAATGATCCTCTCTTTTCGATCTATCCGGTGGTGGTGACGGTGGTGCAAAAGCCTCTAAGGGTGGTTTCTCCTCTAGAAACTTTCCTCTCTTCCTCTCTAACTGCCGTTGTGGTTTTTGGTTGTGATAACCCTAAAAGTTCTTGTGTTGGCTGATAATTTAAGTCTAAATTCGTGGGTCATATTTCCTCAAAAAGTCAAAATAACTAAAATACCCTCCCGGGCTGCCGGTTAGGCCTAAAATACCCCGGGACCCAAATTAAACCCCCGCCTAGTGTTTTCTGACTATATCGACCCTTCCGGACACATTAGCGTACTCAAAATGATCATACAGATGACATAAAAATAATTTATTTTTAAATCCATTAAATCGGGTCCTGACACGACTGACACGCGCGTTCCAACATAATTTCTGAAATTGCCGTACTTTCAACTCACGATAATTTTAATAAATTCAATAATCATATATTACCCTAATCACTCAGTAATATTCAACATTATCATCATATTTAAATACTAACTCTCGTCTCGCTAGTTATTTAATCCGAATTAATTTCTAATTAATTATCCCAAATTAATTTAATTAATCCCATAATTAAAAACAATTTCATTTAATTAACCTCATAATTAAAAGCCATAAAAATACGGGGGTATTATATACTTCCCCCCTAATAACAGAATTTCGTCCCGAAATTCGGAAAAGTAGGCATACCCGAAAAAATTTGGTATCCTCTAGTACTCGAAACAAAATAAAAAGAAATGCTCAATCACTACAGCCCTCGCTTCACAACAAGCTTGTTGAACACTCTTGACACTATCTCAATTATAGGTTTACACCTCAATAAATGCACCTCACATTGTGCTCTTACTAAAGAACATTCAAATATGAATAGCCTACACATCATTGGCCGTATTATCTCAATATTATTGGGAGATCGTACCTCACTTCGTGTCAACTCCCGAGTTTATTTAAACACAAAACTCTCCTCCTGGGAGCAACCATAAAACATCAGATTACTCTTATCCATTCTTTGAATCTCTCTTTCAGGCGTTGTGACTTTTACACAAGGGAAAGCCACTTCAGACGGTTAGTTTAACCCATTTTAGTCAGCGGACTTTAACTTTCGACTGATCGAAAACTCTAATAATCCGCTTACCTTTAAGCCTCCAGAGGGAGGATAGTATGGTTCATTTACACCAAACATCTGTAAGTACCTTGTTCACTATAAATATGTATGGGTGCCTTCGCATAACTCTACTATTAGTTAACATCCTCTCCCTATCACCATATTATACTTCACTTACTTGCGATATCTATAGTGGCAAATAAATCGTCTTAATGAGTCCGAAATTACTTTCATACGGTTTCACGAGTCGTCAATCACCTTGCGCCTATTCCTGGGCTATCGGTGATACGACTTTTTCAAACGAAACTTTTCCCACTACTTCCTTATACCCCATATTGAAGGTGGATCTCATCCTAGCTCAGAATAATACTAGATAGGACCACATACCGACGCGGTCACTATCTAATAGTGTAAATCACCCACGAATATAACAGTTTCTTTCCTTCTTGACAATCCATTCCACACATTCAAAGGAACTCGTTACTTATCTTTATGAATGCAACCCATCGAAGAAATTTACCATCTTGACTCTTTCGCTACTAGAATCGTCGACTTGACACCAAGTTTCTAGTTAGTACCCTTACTTCAACCGATTTCTATCTTTAAGTGGTGCACGTGGGGCTACTAATTATGTCCCACTCAACACCGACTTCACTTATAACTCCTCCCATTATGTGGTACTTAAAACCCTCTCTTCCTTCGGCGTATACCCAAAAGTTCTGGCCCGTGCACCATTTACCACGTTGTACAAATTTGGACTCCTTATACCTTATTGACATCCTCACTCTATTTACGCGAAAGCCACCCTCAACCTTCGATTAGGTGGAACTCCACTTCAAATCGCCCATAATAGTTAAATATTTGTCTTCTTAAGGGATACACCTTTTTAAATGGCTTCCCGCTGCCCTTCAACCAATTTTGGACGTGTTACTCTGATTGCACATGAATCTATATATTGTCGTCCTTATCACGATGCTTAATCCACTCCAACACTACCATTTCGTTATGTTAGTACCACAAGTAAAAATTTAACCTATCTATGTCTCTTCTTTCGAAAATTTTTACACTAGCAAACCAAGATGTCCATACACTCTATACATCGTGCAAACGGGTTTAGGCATCACATACGCTTCATAAGTACTCCAAACTCTTTATTGCCCATGCATTTGCAACGCAGCTATAACACTTGGGCGTTCTCAATCACCCTCGAATTTGAAATTCCAAATCCTCCTAAACATCATTTCATCCGTCAACCCGCCAAAATAAAATAAAAATTATCAGTACTTCCTCACCACACAACTGGCTTTACTGGCCTCATATCGTAATATCTTCTTTAACTTCCAGTTATAACTATATACTTCCCTAACGATCGAGGTACCTAAATCATGGACGAATGGCTAAACATCTCCCTACTACCAACCTTACGCTAAGTTTCATGCGTGGGATGTCTCGCAAAGCGAAATCCAAATAAGGAACCCTCCCGATACACTACTTCCTAGCATTGTCAGCATTCGGAATCCGTTAGGCCCTCTGTCCATAACCTGTACCCCTATATTCCCTTCTCTTGACAACCAAGTTACATCTCCTTTCCCAAAATTCTTAAACAAGGAACTTCTTTCGAAAGACACTGTCTCTTAACATTGATGGTAATCACATTCCATAAACATCATACAAATATAATCGGGCTCTCAAAAACCCATCCCCAGACGTACAACTATGAGTATTAACTCCCTCATCTCTAAAGGGTGATATAACAATGCACTCTTCTTATTACCATATCCTGAGCGTTAATTATAATAACCAGCTAAATCTTTCCGCTGAACAGTAAACCAAATACACTTCGAATCATATCAATAAAGTCCCTACACATACTGGGAACCAATATCCGAGACCATTATACTTTTCGACGTGTCATAATATTTTATACCTATATTCAAATATATAAGCATGAGTCCGTCCCTCTCGCAGATGGGGCCTCACCATAACAAAAACATTCAACACCAAGGTAGTAGCCCCGATGGACTAGTAATAACCGCACACAATCGGTTTAATCATTATCATAAAACCATAATTAGGATAATATCATACTCGTATAACACAACACTAAAATGAGAAATTTCAATAAAGTATATACCACTATCGATGCACCCATTCATCCTCTGCGGATAACACTAAAGGTAACCCCACTATACCAGGAAAAAATATTCACATAAATAATAACATTGTCGAGATACTCACTAGACTCGTCTCTCTTGCCAATATAGCAATAATAAAAATAATATGCAGTAACTCGTTCCTGACATATACAACACGGATTATCATCTGAGGATATAGCTCATACTTCTACCTTGACAATCGTTCTGGCTACTCAAATGGTTCCTGGACTTTATAGACCTGTTCATACCAAATCAAAAATTTCAATACCTATTGCCTTTGCTAAGCATCTTACCCTTAATCCTCAACTTGCTTCGGGGAACATTTTAACGCACGGGTTTTACTCCTCACAAAATACCTCTACACATAATTCACTTATTTTTTATCACACTAACCATGTTAAGGTTGTCCTTGTCTCGGATGTTGGTAGTCTCGACTCTGATGACTACCTCATTTGTTCCCTTAGCTTTGACGGCCCCAAGGAACATGCTACTGGCTTCAGCCACTCTTACTGAAATCACCATCCCTTGGTAACAATTCAGTTATCCAAATCATTTAAATGGGTCTCCCGATGGGTCTCCCCCTTGTGGTGCTTCACCAACACCATTTCCCCCAGTCTTACTCTATCTAAAATTTCCGATTCTTATAGCTCCCTACACAAGGAAGCGTTTACCTCCATATTAACAAAACGCGACATTGTTACCAAATGCATTGACTATCCAAGCAGAATTCCCCAAATTTGCTAGTAATTCTTCTTATAAGTTAATTTTTCCCTTTAATGTCCTCTTCTCCATTACAACTACATCATCTGGTGTAAGGTTCGCTAATTAATTAAATTCTTTTCACAAAGTGACTTCTGTCTGATCCTCTTGTGTGAGTTCAGAGTAACTTTCGCATCTTATCCTGAACATCTGATGAAGGAACTTATGGTCAGACCATACGTATGCGCCTTCTTTTGACAAAACATTCCACTTCTAAGTGTGGTGATTGCCTCTCACCTTTCTAACTCCGCTCTTACGAGCCAAGAAAAATTTTACCCTAAATTTCCACTCCCGATTTTCCATACTCCAACATATGCCCAAGCATTTGTATGTTTTACCAGCGTTGACTAACACACGCCATTTCCGCATTTCTAGTATCTCCACTGATGGTTCTCTTCAATGTGTTGTTTGACTCTCTCCCATTCCAACCTTGCTAGGTGAGTCTACTTTAACCCCACTTTTTACTATAGTGGTTCCTGGAAGTCATATGTTGTGCCTTGACCATCTTTTACCGTCCTGGCCTTCCGTGCCATAATAGGGGTGACCTCAACTACGGTCATCATTATTGAATATAATTTATAACCTCAAATGAGTTTTGCCTCCTGCTATATGCCCAACTCACACGACATACTGCATTGTTCGACACATGAACACACCGAATGATAAGATTCACTATCATATATATTATAGCAGGAGAACGAAACCTCACCAAAGAAATCAACAATCTTAAATATAGGGCTCTATATCAAAGAAAGCTACGCTGGAAGCATAATAAGTCGCACAAATCCTCAAGGACACTAGAACCTAATGCTCTGATACCACCTGTAACACCCCGACCAATTAAATACCGGGTATCTACTCCTTTATAAAATTAATACAAAATATCAAGTTGGTTCAATCTTAGCATCACTGTCGAAAACAATCAGTTAATTACTAGCCACCAAATATTTAAAAAGAGAGATGCCAAATTTTATTAATTAAGTTAATATAATCCAAGTAATTAAGTCAACAACCATAATCGCATAAACAATCTCAAATGAATATTCAACGACTAATTAAAATGAGTCTAGAGTAAACACTTTAATAATAATACCAGAGTAAAATAAAGTCCCCATACAAGAGTCTGAATAAATAAACCAACATCTGAAATAAAACAAAAAGTCTAAGGATACTATCTATAAATGGAAATGGGCGTCATGCCCTAACAGATGAGTAGTCCTAAGTAGAGTCAAGTAAAGAATATGAAGGCATCTAATACCGAGATCCTGTAACTTCCACAGTAGCTACAGTACGTCAATGTAATGGAACTCCTATGATTGGCATCCCTATGGCTGGGCACCTAAAAAGTTTTTACAAAATAAAATAGATTTGGAAGAAAATGGGTCAGAGCCCGAGGTGAAAACAGTTTAAAAGTTTAGCAGGTGTTTAAATTACAATTAAACAACATATATTATAAACATGTTAGTTGCGTACTCTCACATGAGTTTCTCACCTCTCAACTAATGTGTACGCCTAACGTATTCCCTTAACCCCTCCTAGCTATGCTGCTAACAAACTAGTATATACCACTCCTGCTTTCGCACTCTAACAAAGGGTATCTACTCGTAACACCCAACTAAGTTATATGCATAACCTATATTCACATTCATTAAATTACTTATCTCGAGTGTTAATTACATTCTCACATTCTTAGTCCATTACAAAATCTTAGTTATTCACATCTACTAAGCAACAGTGAACCAGGCACAAGTATATATATAAATCACTCACAGTACATACATATACATATATGGCACCCCTAGGCTAAGCTGCGGTGCATGCATAATCCGCTATCAAATCCATGTACATCATGTACGTAAGGATCACATGTTTCGAATCACTCAGGAACCGTCAGAATACAAATCACACATATTGGAGGCGAATATAGTTCACATACCCATGGGTCACGCACATACCTCCGCTCCCGTGGTCAGCTAACTTATCAACTCACAAATAAGTCATTCACAGTCCAATGTCCTTAAGGTACCAGTCTAAATCCCCCGAAGGCACACAAGGATAAGAGGGTCCTTTTAAAAAAAAAACTAACCTCCCGTGATAGAAAGTATAGTAGGTATGTCATACACATAAGAAATCCATTCACTAGGCATTCACACAACCTTAGTAATAATATTTCAATATAGATATTCACATTCTATCTAGTAAGTCTCGTACGTAGTAAGAATATCCCGAACATCCTATGTAATTATATATTTAACTTGATAATTTTCTCTCGTCGTGTCAATTTGAGTACCTAAACCTATCCCAAAAGGTTACTAGGCCTCCTATTAGTTTCTAATGTTATCTCAGTAACTTAAAGACCCTCCATTAATGTTCTTATCCTTACCTCAACATTTATTCTCATTATAGTTTCAATTTGAACGATTTCTAACCGTACCTCACTCGGGAGTCCCTCGTAAGCAATAGTATTCAAATCCCTAAGGTAACCCATTTTTTCGGGCTTTAACTAAGACCCTACTGACATTAATTAAGTCCCCCAATATCATATTAATCACCCTAAAAATCATTATCGGCTTTGTAATTTTCCTTAAACCTTAAAGGGAAATAATTACCAAAAATCAGAAGAGGTCGATCGATCGAAGAAAAGGGGTCGATGGATCGATCAGTCGATCGATCGACATTCTTGAGTCAATCGATCGATCAAATAGGTATTTGCCCATAATTTCTTTAACAGCTACAGGGTTCCTCTTTTTACACCTCTAATTTTTCATTATAACGTCCCAAACTCCCAACCAAGTATACTAATAATCATACCAACATGTTTGCATAATTTTCAACATTTTATAATCATCAAATTACAATGGGACATCAAATTCTTTGATCAATTCACATAAATTTCATATAAAACCCTAGTTCTCCTATTTCTTCAAGAACTCCATATAATTCATTACAATTTCATAATTCTCTACACATAGATCATGATTTCGTGGCTACTAAACACTACACCAAATCTGCTGAATTGTCACGGTCATTGACCTTGACAGGTTCAACTTGTCAAGGTCAATGACCGTGACAATTTGTGGCGAGATAACTTTTTTTATCACGGACTTGTCACGGTCAATGACCGTGACAAGTTTGTTAGAATTGTCACGGTCCCTGACGGTGACAAGTTTAGTCACGGTTAATAACCGTGACAAAGCCGTGACCCTTTTTAAAAACCTTATCACGGTCAATGACCGTGATAGTTCTGGGCAAAATTTTTTTTTTTTCTGCTGGGCAGTATGGCCAATGCCACTGCCCAGTAGTAATTTGTACCTGTTATAGCAATGTTATACCTGTTCAAACATCATATATCCAAATAAACTATAGATAATGTAAATATACATTCAAAATATAAATAATATACATGACGATATAATCTAAATATAATTCAAATGTACCAACTTAAAAATAATGTCACTACATGTCTGGGGTAAACGTGAGGAGGTGAGTATGCCACACGATATACGAATTGACACACCCACTAATATACATCATGCCGCATTGTTCGCGCAACCACAATAGGGAGTTCTCCTTCCTGGGTATCACATGCGTGACGAGCACCTTAGATTCGATCTCTTGAAGCTCACGTCCATGAACTATTCCACCCTGGACGATATTCGGGTCCCTCAACCCCCGCCCTATCCGCTGGCCATCAAATACGTCCAATATGAACACGCTCGGCCAACCAAGTGTCGACATCGGTCTGTTGAAGGGAGCCAAATAAGGAAGTGGATCATCGAAGTACGCACGTGTCGGTGATGAAGCAGCGAGGTCCACATCCTCGTCATCCTGCACCTCGTCCTCCCGCACCTCCTCCTCCACCGCCTTCTCCTTCCCTTTCCCCTTATGGTCTCCGCCCAACGTACGCTTCATGAATGAGTATATATCTTGGACCGTCGCCTCCAAACGGGACAGCTTCGCATCATGTGAATCCACCATTCGAGTCAACCCGGTGTCGCTCGTCTCTAATCCGATGATCCTAGATTTGGCCACCCACGAGCTCACCTCCTTGTCCTCCCCTTGCGATCAGAGCCAAGCACTTGGCTGAGTGCGTCTGTGGACAAAGATGCCTTGTCGGCATCAGACTGCGACTCATGCACTTCCTTAAGCTTTGCCTGAAATGAAAAAAAGCACATGATTAGTAAAATAAGTAAACTAAAAAATTATAACGTAATTAACAAAAAGTAAACTGTCGGATTACTTACAATCGTGGGCGCGACGCTTGGGGACACCTCCTTGTCCTTCCCCTTCTTCGTCCGAAGAGCCACATAAGTATCGAGCCTATGTGTCTTACCCCTAGAGCCACTCCCTATCCCCTAAAATAAAATAAAGTAAAATTAATATCGGCCCCGCAAAGCAAAATAATGCAGAATAATATGTTTCTGTAGTTATAGACAAATTAAATCTTACCATCATCCTATGCTCCACCTCGGCGTAAGACGTCTGGCCGGAGTAGTTCACGTCCATCTTTTTTGCCCGATTTTCCCTCCTCGATTGGCGAGATGCCAATTGTCGCTCTCCCCGATCTCATTGTCAATGAACTTTTGCCATTGTGCCAATGAGATCGGCTCTTTCGGTGGGACAGATTCACGTCTTTGGATAATGGACTCTCGTGTTTTCCCAAAGTACCGTGTCCGTATATTTTTCTTCCACGTCTTGTGTTGCCCCTCAACTGCTCCAAGAAGGAATCGCGTAGCTTTGGATCCAAGTTGAATTGTTCCTGTCCAACAATACAATGTTAGTTGCGAATAAATATAAATATAAATAATAAAATGAAAATGAAATCGAAATTGAAATTGAAATATTCATACTCATATAAATATATTACCTGTAGTGTCGCCCAAACAGCTAACTTGAGCTCATATGGCACCTCCTTCCAACTCATATACCCCGGATCGATTACCGTCTTTACCAGCTCGAGGGATCTCGCTAATAGCTCCGACTTGTTCTCGATGGTAGTCCCAAATTTTTCATATTTGGGGAGCCTAGGGGCCGAGGAACCCTCGTCGCCTCCGCTACCAACGAGCCCAGACGACATCATCATAACCAGCATCATCATCCTCGCCTTAATACCTGAAGGAGACATTTGTTGTAAAAAAATGTTATTAGTAGATAAAAAAAATTAGAAGAAGATATGCAAATATGTACAATTACTACAAATAAAAATGAGTACTAATTATTAATTTACTTTCATACACCCCCTCCCCCACCACACACGCACACGTACACTCACACATACCACCCCCTGCCCCCACCACACACACAATAATTATTTTCATCAATTAAACTAACAATTAAAGTATACAATTATTAATTTACTAATTTACAATGAGGAGCAATCATACTTTCATAATTAATCATATATTAATTTACTAATTTACAATAAGGGAAAATCATATATTAATTTACTAAAAAAATTAATAATCAATCAATTCTTTTACAAGGGACACTATGCACATACACACACATAGACACACGCGCATCCCCCCACCCCTACCCCTACCTCACCCCACCCCCATCCCTGCCCCTCCCCCCACCTTGCCCACCCTTCCCCCCACCCTTCCCCCACCCCCACCCCCTCCCCCACCACACACACGCACACGTACACGCACACACACCACCCCCTGCCTCCCACCACACAAAAAATAATTATTAATAATATAGCCATTTTCAGCCACACCAAAAGATCCCTACTTATCTTTATTAATAATATCTAGAATTAACCACTAAAGAATACCCACCAGATACACCTAAAAACCCACATTGGCCAACCCCCATATGGACAATAATCCAATAATTATTAATAATTATATATTGTTCGATAGATAAAGTAATTTAAAAAAAAAAGTTAAAAAATTCCACCCCCATATGGACAATAATCCAGTGGCAATGCCACTTTTACTATTAACCAACCCAACATCGATCCATTATAATCCAACAGCAATGTCAACAACAAATGTGTATCCCGTACTCCTTCTAATTCATCTACTCAATTAATTCATTTCATTAATTAAACTAACAATTAAAGTATACAATTATTAATTTACTAATTTACAATGAGGGGCAATACTACTTTCATATGAAATGGGTACTAATTATTAATTTACTTTCATCTAAAACTATACAATTAAAGCTATACAATTTATTAATTAAAGCTATACAATTGTTAAGATTGCCCCACCACACCCCTCCCCCCATCCCCTCGCCACACACACCTGCACACACACACACACACACACACACACACACCACACCACACCCTGCCCCTCCCCCACCCCACCTGCACACACAGACACACACACACACACACACGTACACACACAGCCCACCCCACCCCCACCACCCCTTGCCCCCCTCCCCCACCACACCCCACTACACACATATATACACACACATACACACACATATACACACACATATACACATAAATATTCACGCATATATACACACACATATAGAAAATGAAAGAGAAAGAGAGGAAAAAACATACCTTAGAGAGAGAGAGAGAGAGAGAGAGAGAGACCTCGAAATCGCTTAGAGAGAGAAAGAGAGGGAAAAATCGAAATCGGTGGGAAAAAAGAAAGGGTAGGCCTTTTTTGCTGTGTAAATTGTCAGGGACGTGTCACGGTCCTTGACCGTGACAATTATTTTAAGTATTGTCACGGTCATTGACCATGACAAGACCATTTGTCACGGACTTGTCACGATCAATGACCGTGACAATACTTTGTCACGGGCGTGTCACGGTCAATGGCCGTGACACAAAACGCGTGTTTGTTATCACGGTCAATGACCGTGACAAGGGTGGCCGGCTGAAAGGTGATAATTTGGACATTTTGGTGTAGTGAAAATCCCAGAAGTTAATCTACATGCAAAACCTACCCAGATTACGATTTCAATTCTTCAAATCCATTCAATTAACATTATTCAAGGTTATTCTCCAATTCTAACCTAACATGGATGATATATGCACTAAATTATTGCAAGTTAAATCACTTGCCTGGTAATGAAGATTTTGATCCTTTGAAGTAGATGGTACGGAAATGATCCTCTCTTTCCGATCTATCCGTGGTGGTGACGGTAGTGCAAAAGCCTCTAAGGGTGGTTTCTCCTATGTAAACTTTCCTCTCTAACTGACGTTGGTAGTTTTTGGTTGCGATAACCCTAAGAGTTCTTGTGTTGGCTGATAATTTAAGTCTAAAATTCGAGGGTCATATTTTCTCAAAAAGTCAAAATGACTAAAATACCCATCGGGCTGCCGGTTAGGCCTAAAATGCTCCGGGACCCAAACTAAACCCTCGACTAGTGTTTTATGACTATCTTGACCCTTCCGGATATGTTGGTGCACTCAAAATGATCATATGGATGACATAAAAATAATTTACTTTTAAATTCGTTAAATCAGGTCCTGACACGACTAACACACGCGTCCCAACTTAATTTTCGAAACTGCCGTACTTTCAACTCACGACAATTTTAATAAATTCAATAATCACATATTACCCTAATCACTCAGCAATATTCAACATTATCATCATATTTAAATACTTATTCTCGTCTCGGTAGTTATTTAAATCTGAATTAATTTCTAATTAATTATCCCAAATTAATTTAATTAATTCCATAATTAAAAATAATTTCATTTAATTAACCTCATAATTAAAAGACATAAAAATACGTGATATTACAATTATTTGGGAAGAGAAGGGAGTCTAACATGAGTTATCTCCCTCCCGACAACCTGTATCTCTTACTCGATACGACTTCTCATGTGCGGATAGTGAGACTGATTAACACTCATACTTGCTACAACATTGACGATTCCTTAGTGATGAGAATTCAGAATTTTTTAAGCCAAATTGTAGGGGATATGAAATCCACAGTAAAATCAAACTTATTGTTTAGCCCCAGAAAGTAATATGGATTCAATAAACACAATGAACACAAGATGTACGTGGTTCAATAGACCATCTCACCTACGTTCACATGGAAGGGATATAAAGTAACATATTACCTAAAATAACAAAGACGATTGGAGTGCCAGGGTTGCTAATTGAAAGTTCAAGCCGTCGTGCGCCAAATACAAAATCAATACCTCAAACGGGGCAAGGTCGCCCTTATTTAAAAGTATAAGAGTCATATCTTTCAATGTCTCTTTAGGTTAATCCGATGTATAAGTTATACAAGCCGTAGAATCCTGTTAGGACTAGTTGTTCACATCGTCTACCTGATCTTCTTACTATTCTACTTATCTCCCCAAATGTTTGGCCGATAAGGCTTGTTATCCCTAACTGCCGCATGTCTGCCATGTGGCACATATTAAGCCATATTCCCTTCAACTATTATAAAAGTATTCAGTCATCCCGTTGTAACCACTGTGAAACTTTATTTTTGTCTTGTGGCCGCCAATAAATCACGTTTCTGTTATTATAGTAGCATGGATGAAATTAAAGAGTTAAGAGCATCTCCAACAGAAGCATAAAAGTGAGTTTAATGTAAAATTTGCACACTGTGTAAATATTTCATGCTACAATAGTAGTGTAAAAGTACTTGACAACTCAACAAAGTGTAAAATGCACTCTGATTATACACCACGAGATAATCTTTCTCTCTCATCCTAAACTTTAAAATGCCATATATTTTATTTTATAATTTCGATTATTAAAAAATTTATATTTTTGAAAAGATCTCGTTAAGATCTATAAAAAATGATCCATATTTAATTTTTAATTAATTCTTTTAAAAAGACATTACTTTTTGCTCATTTAACACGTGTCAATGTTTTGTTCGTCTTTTCAATCGCAAATTGAATTAAAAAAATTGGAGTCTCAAAAAAGATAATGCATAATTTTAGTGCAAAACTTAGTTTATACATATGATTTGCACTAAAATTATATACCACTGTTGGAGATGCTCTAATATCATTTTCTACATTTCGCTAAGAAACTTTTGACTTAAAATTTTGAATTAGCAATGTTTAGTTAATCTCTCATTTGTTTGATATCTCACCTTATATTTTCTCAATTAAAACTGTAGTCCAATTCTCTTTTGAAAAATTGAGAACTTATAAAATAAATAATATCCTTTAAATTCAAGATGTAATGTTCCAAGGTAATAATGCTTAAGCACTCACATGGGCTTTTTGAAAAGATGCCGTTAAGATCTATCAAATAAGATCCATATTTAATATTTAATTCATAAAAAATATTATTTTTTTATTCATTTAACATGTATGAGTGCTTTATTAGTCTTTTCAATTTTTAAACTACAAGTTGAAAGAAAATCACCGGAGTGTCAAATAAGATAGTATATAATTTTAGTGTAAAACTTACTTTACGCATATGATTTATCCTAAAATTATACACCATTGTTGGAGATAATTTAACAACATTTTCTACATATCTTTGTAAAACTCTTGGCTTAAATTTCTGAATTTGCAATGTTTAGTTAATCTCTCATTTGTTTGATATTTCACCTTATATTTTCGCAATTAATTTAAATTTCTAATACTACTTTGTAGATTGTAGTCCAATTCTCTTTTTGAAAATTGAGAACTTATAAAATACATGATAATTTACAATTAGGGCCCGTTTGGCAACCCAATTCCAAGCCTTGGAATTGGAATTGAAAGGCCAATTTGAATTCCACGGAATTGAAATTGGCCTTCCAATTCCAATTCCAAGCGTTGGAATTGGATTGCCAAACGGGCCCTTAGATTCCTCGTTGATAATTTTTGAATATGAAAGGACAATTTGTGAATCTAAATGTTTAAAATTTATTAAAATTCATTTAATATTTAAAATTTATTTGTGAAAAAGGTGAAATTACTTTTCTCTAAAATAAACAGTATCCTTTAAATTCAAAATATAATTTTCGAAGGTAATAATGCTTTAAGCACTCGGAGGAGCATTAGTGGTGAGGGCAAAAATGAGCTGGCCCTGGTTACCAGTAAGTGGTGTGTATATTTAAAAGGGTGTCCATATAAGTGCATTTTCACACTTCCCTTGATAACTACTTTGACCTAGCAAATTCATCGAATAACTAATCAACACCATCCTATTCCTATATTTATGATGCATATTTTCGGAATACCATCCAATTATAAAGGAAATTAAAGAGGTTAGGTTTCAGGATAATTAATGTTATGAAATTAAAACACAATCCACTTTTTTTTCTAATTCTTTATTTGATACCATCCAAATTTAAATCCATTCAAATTAATACGTCCGTGTAGCTTGGCGTATCCCAAAAAGATCGCAGCTTAGAAAATGGTCGCCCTTTTTCCTGCTGAAAGCCCTAATCTCTCTCCTCTCATCTTTTTTTTACAGTTTCTTTTCACCGAGAAGTGAGAAAAAGTCACCATCTGGTCTTGTCATTTAGCCCACCACTCTTGAGACTTGAGAGAGAGAGAGAGAGAGAGCAAAGCCAAAACCATACATAAAGAACCAGCTGGTTAGGGTTTTAAGGCTCTGGGGATATGGGCTATTAGTAAAACCATTAAACAACAAAACTATTTTACAATTTGTTGTTAGCTTTGAAAGTTTTTTGGTCACAAAATTTACCATAGAGCATGGGACGATGGGACTTTGTAGTTGTAGTAGTGTAGTAGTACTACACAACACACATCACCTCCCCTACTTTAAATGAGGCATAGCCTCTCACCACTCCTGTTCTTTCATTGGTAACAGTATCACTATAGTCTCAGTTTGCAGGCGCCGTTCTCTCCCTCTCTTGATGGCTACTCTACCACTCCTCTTTTAATAACCCATACCTTCTCTCTTCCTCAATTCATCAAAATTCAAACCCACAACATGGTCACTCTCTTTTTTTTTTTTTTCTCTCTCTCTCATTTGACAAATAATGTTATTTATTTTAGTTTTGATGAATGTTTTTTTTTCTTGTTCAGTTGGATTATTATCCACATCTTCCTAGGTGGCTTAAAACTCTCTTGGGAGAGAAATTCTTCAATGCTTGCATAATTCATGAGGATGCAAAGAAGAATGAAAAAAACATCTTTTGTTTGGACTGCTGTGACAGTATTTGCCCTCACTGTTTATCCCCTCACCGCTCCCACCGCCTCTTACAGGTTTTCTTTCTTTATAATTTACATATAAATTCTTAAACAAAATAAAAGATATCCCCTCTTGTTATTTAACTTACTAGCGTATATGTGTTTTGGTTGCAGATAAGAAGGTATGTTTACCATGATGTAATAAGACTCGGTGATGCTGAAAAGTTAATGGATTGTGCCTTTGTTCAAGTAAGTGTAAAAAGTTTTTCATTTTTTTTAGTGTTTGAATAATTTGAATAATTAATTTTCTGTCTGCAGGCTTACACCACAAACAGTGCAAAAGTGGTATTTTTAAATCAAAGACCGCAAACCAGACCATTCAGAGGCTCAGGCAACATCTGCATCACATGTGACAGAGGCCTACAAGACCCATACATCTTCTGTTCTCTCTCCTGCAAGGTAATATAATCTCAAATTTTTAATTTTTTTTTTCCAATTCTGTCACATACCCATTTCACAACTTTGAATTTTCTCAACTGGGTCTGTTTTCTTTTTTCCATAGGTTGGACATATTTTGAGAAGTGAAGGTGGGCTTTCAAAGTATTTGTACGAGTGCAAATACCTTACATTACCTGAACCGGGTTTAGATGATGGACAAATGACACCTGACTCGGTCCTTGAACGGGCCGGTTCACTGTCCGGTTCGAGTAGTGGTGAGGGTTACAGGAATATTGCTTGTACTGCTACAACTGAGGTTGTCAGGAAAAAACGTAGCAGCGTTTCGGCGTTTCGACCGGCGTTTCGGCCAATTTATAATAACAATTTTCAAGTGTCAGAAACGGCTTTGATGAACCGCCGGAAGGGTATGCCTCACCGTTCTCCATTTTATTAAATTTGTGTACGGAATATTGTGGTTGAGGACAGAAAGACTAATTTAAAGGGGGGGTTTCATGTTTGGGATATAATTGGCATTTTGTTATTTGTTTGGGACTTTTTGGGGTGACAAGTATAAAGGAGACCTCCCAATTTTGTAGTCCAAGGTTTAGTGTACAAGTGTGTGTAACAGTGACAATGGGGCCCTGTTTTATTGCTTCTATTTTGCTTTATTTAGGGTAACCTCTTTAACCTAAATTTACAATTATATACCATCATGAATGTTTCATTTAATGACTTCTGTAATTTGTGATTTCAAAATTATATTTGTGTATTCAATAATGTTTTTTCAGTGATAAGAAATAGCCAACATGTTTAGAATTTAAACAATCAAATTAGTAATTGTCAAAATTATTGGGCGTGAGACTCTATGCTTTAGAGTCTAAAGGATATATTATTTATTTATTTAGAGAATTAAGGTTAAGGTGCTGGTCTTTCTTATATTTGAATTTATAGGATAGTGATTTTTAGGGTTATAAATTTAGCCCTCGTGGTATAATAACATTTATTTGTGTGGTTCATTTAGAGTTGTGAGTATACAAAATAAGTAATTTTATTTGTTTTAGTTAAAGAAGTATTTATATTTATACCTTTACTCATATTCATTTAAAAATCATTCTAAAAATAAATATATAACCCTACCTCCACACCATCGGAATCCTCGTCGGAGACTGACGAATTGTTTATCTCGTCATTTCTCTTTCTTCGTTTATTTCTTTCATATGTTTTGGTCCGTGCCAGTGGTACTATTGCTAGTGCTGGAGAATAATGTTTTTCACTGGAAAAAATAGTGTTCGTCGAAAAAAATAAAGTTTTCGCTGGAAAAAATGAAGGTTTTAATGAAATAGTAAGTTTGTCAGTTTCAATTTTTTTGTCAAAAAATATCAAATATGGGTGTTGTTGAATATATCTCGACGAGTAGATTTCAAATATGGGTGTTGTTAAATTATTGTTCAAAATTCTCTTGAGAAATATAGGAGTGTCAAAGAATAGCAAATTAATATGTAGAAAATTTCAAATAAGAAACATGTAGTTGATGAAAGGGAATTATAATAACTTTCAAATACTTTGAAAAATAATTAGCAAATTAGAGTAATGCAGTGTGGAACCAACTGCTATACTTTGCTAACCCCCTTCAATCCATCGGGTGGGTGTCAAGACCCTAATAAAGTCCTCACCGACTTGGGCGTAACCTAAGAGATCCTACACAAAGATAAGAAAATCTTCGATAGACTTCTCGTCACTGTACAATGAAAAAGTAAATGATTGGTCTTCTCCTTCGTCTCCTTACATAACCAGTATGAGTTAACAATTAACTATTTCCTTTTTAGCAAGCTTGCAATCGTCATAATCGTCTGCTACTTTCGAGGCTACCTTAGCCTTCCAAATCTGTTTGCATGAGAATTCAATACTAGGATTGTCGTAGCCTCGTAAAATGGAACAGTACACACCCACTTGAAAAGACTCCTTTCCCACCTCACTCATCCTCTCCTTGTTGGGTGGGTGTTGTCTCCATCCAGTGGCGGATGCAGGATTTTTGTTCAATCGGGGCGAAAGTTTCGAGTGGTGTTGGGGTTATTTAAACTTTTATACAAATTATAATGTTCAAACAACTACAAATTATAGCAGACCTTATTTTTATATTTATTATTTTCATGCTCAAATAACTACAACTACAAGTTATAGCATTATAATAGCCAAGGGCCTGTTTGGTTTGCAACTATAATTCTATTTTCTGTGTTTAAATACAATTCTGATAAAAATCTTCGTTTGACAACCTGTTTTTAAACACAAAATTATAATATTCCTGTGTTATAATCAAGTTTTTCAGAAAACAGATTTTGGGTGTTTTATAACATTTGTTTTTTTTATTTTTCAACTCAGAATTATTCATTCTTAATATTTTAAAGCAATTATACCTTAATATATAATATACATACATAATACATTAATGTGTGTAATTCTTATAAATAAAAAATATATATGTACATATACACAAAATTACGTATGGAATAATATAAAGTTAAATAATATTATCAATAGATACATGATACTTATATATAGTTTTATACATATATTATTAATGTATGGAATAATATAAAATATAAATATAGTACATATGTATTAAAAAATATTATCAATTCATGTATGTATATAATTTTATAGTGAATTATATATGCGACATCATTATATATATATATATATATATATATATATATATATATATATATATATATATATATATATATATATATATATATATATATATATATATATATATATAGAGAGAGAGAGAGAGAGAGAGAGAGAGAGAGAGAGAGAGTTAAACTCCCTAACATACCTCATTAAATATACCTAAAAATACATGATATTAAATGTACGTGTATATAATTTATGATGTATGTATATGTATACATTCATGTATCATGTATGTATGAAATTTATATATATATATAAACTCCACAACATACCTCATTAAATATACCTAAAAATACATGTTATTAAATGTACATGTATATAATTTATGATGTATGTATGTATGTATACATTCATGTATCATGTATGTATGAAAGTTTTATGTATGTTTATATGTACATACATATATATATATATATATATATATATATATATATATATATATATACACACACACACACACGCATATGTATGATATAAATATACATATTTGTCAATTTTGTCAAATTTTCAAAAAACTGTATTTAAAAACAACTTTACCAAACGCACACCAATAATTATAAACACAAAAAACTGAATTTTAAAACTGTATTTAAAAACAGTGTTTAAATCGAATTTTCTGAATAGAGAACCAAACAGGCCACAATTACAACTACAACGAGATAGCAGATGTTTTTATGTTTATTATTTTAATTAATTACAATATTTTTTACACTCAATTTTGTAAATAAATAGGGTATACCTTGAAGTTTTACCTAAAAACCTTATATTTTTTTAAAAATTGACCCCCCACCCCTTCCGTCCCTACGTCCATCCGCCCCTGCCCCCATCCATTGTAATTATAATATGACCAACATCTAGAAAACTAACTGATGAGAGTGACTACCAATGCATTTTTAAAAATATGACTAAGTATCTAAGATCCCTTGATTCAATGAAATGCTCGTAATCCACATCACGTAGTAGGTCAAAATTAGACCTGTCAATGGGTCGTGTCGAGTCGTGTTCGTGTCGTTTTTTATTGTGTTCGGGTCTTATTGAGTTTGTGCCTAAACGAGACGATTTTTTTTGGGGCTATTTCAACTTTTATACAAATTATATCTTTATAATGTTCAAACAACTACAAATTATAGCCGACCTTATTTTTATATTTATTATTTTCATGCTCAAATAACTACAACTACAAGTTATAGCATTATAATATCCAAACAACTACAACTACAAAGAGATATCAGATGTTTTTATGTTTATTATTTTAATTAATTACAATTTTTTTTACACTCTCAATTTTGTAAATAAATAGGGTATATACCTTGAAGTTTTACCTAAAAACCTTATATTTTTTTAAAAATTGACCCCCCCCCTTCCGTCCCTATGTCCATCCGCCCCTGCCCCCATCCATTGTTATAATAATATGACCACCATCTAGAAAACTAACTCATGAGAGTGACTACCAATGCATTTTTAAAAATAGGACTAAGTATCTAAGATCCCTTGATTCAATGAAATGCTCGTAATCCACATCACGCGGTAGGTCAAAATTAGATCTGTCAATGGGTCGTGTCGAGTCGTGTTCGTGTCGTTTTTTATTGTGTTTGAGTCTTACTGGGTTTGTGCCTAAACGGATGACTTTGTTATGGTGTGAAAAAATCATATCCAACTCGACCCGTTATGTTATCGTGTCTTGTCGTGTTCACTCGTTAATACCCATTAAGATAATGACTTATTTTGAATTGTATACAAGTCGATATGTTATCTCATTTTTTTTAACCAAAATAGATCCATTAATTCATTGACATTATTAAATTTCTCATTTAGTAAAATTAATTGTGATTAAATTAACATTATACTACATAAATTATTTTATAAGTTTTAAAAGTATATCTTATTTACTTAAATTAATAGGGCATAACGGGTTTTATCGGGTATTAACAGGTGAAGGGGCCAACCCTAACCCGACTCATTAACTATCGTATCTTATCGGGTTGACACTGATATGACCCGAACCCATTAAGGGTCCATCCATTAACTTATAACTTCGTGTCAGTTCGTGTCGTATTATTGTGTCGTGCCTCATTTTACCAGGGCTAGTCAAGATTATCTTTAGAGTGGTGCTATGGGTACTAAATAATTCCCCCAAATCTCCCCCAAATAGCATTGATGAGTTGTGCCCTGGCGGGACCCATACCATAAGGTATAACACTTAAAGCTATTTGGGGGATGATTTTGGGGAGTTGTTTGGGACACATAACATTTTCCTTATCCTTATTATCCTTAATTGTGTATAACCTATTCCATGCCAAAGAATCATAAATCCATCACCAAAATTTAACCAATTACAAAACCCCAAAACATGGATACACCATGATTAAAATAAAAACCCTTTTAGCAGTCCATTTTTGGATTAAGTGAATGATAATTTGTCATATATATATATATATATATATATATAGAGAGAGAGAGAGAGCCAGACTATAGTATATCATGCTCTATACATCATTTAAGCATCACGCCTAATTATAGGTCATAATTTTTTTTTTCAAATTTTATATTTTTCCCTTTAAATTAACATTCCAATCAACCTATATGCAAAAAATTAGGTCAAAATACATTTTGTAGCTATTTTTAAAAAATTCACAAAAATCTGTTAAAAATACCTTATTTATAAGGGTTTGCGTCAGCAGTTTTTTGTGGATTTTTTAAAAATAGGTACAAAATGTATTTTGACTTAATTTTTTGTATATGAGTTGATTGGAAGGTTAATTTCAAGGCAAAAATATAAAATTTGAAAAAAAAGTTTTCTAGGCCTAGAATTAGGTGTGATGTACGGTGCATGATGTAGGTGAGCCTTCCTCTCTCTCTCTCTCTCTCTCTATATATATATATATATATATATATATATATATATATATATATATATATATATATATTAAATTGATATATGCGACTCACGATTAAACTTGTATGAAAATTTGGATAATATCCTGATAGATTAAAGAAAAATGAGAAACGTTTAAACTAGAGGGGTCCATATGCCATCTATAAAAGTAAAAATGACAACTTGTTAATTGAAATAGTTAATGTAGTTTATCTTAACCAAGGGTGACAAGTCGTGTTAAATATTTTAACATGACCTATTTAATAAATCGTTACTTATTGATCGTGTCGTGTTTGGATTGATTAGTATAACTCATAAATCAAAACCTAAAGCTGTTCTCATTTTCTCTCTTAACTAATCACGGCTAATAGGCACATCATAAACTTAATTAATTCACACCTATACTATTGACAGACAAGTAAAACAAAACATTTTTTTATAAGAATTTAATAGTTGCGCATCAAAATATTAAAAATAATGGTTAAAAGGTTTATTTGTGTCATTTTTTTTATTATTAGTGTTTGACATTGACGCAACTCGTTCGTTGTTTGTGTTGGCAAGTCGTGTCATTTTTAGATTTATGTTAATAAATTATCAACCGTAACTCAGTAATTGCATGTCAGGATTTGGGTCGTGTTATAATGTCGTGACATAAATTCTCATCCCTAAGACGCACTTTTAGTAAGTAAATCTTGGTTAGAAAGAGGAGGTGAGCATTTAATGAGACAAAAATAGAAAAAGGAGAAATAGGTTATCATCTATGAAAATTTATGAAATAAGGGTTGTTTGGCTCCTTATATATTTAGAATTACAAGATTTAATAATGACAAGATATTTAATAATATATTATCGTCTCAAAGTAGTAAATTTTAAACATAATATTTAAATATTGACTTGAGTAAAAAATTCACTGTAATCACAAGGAACAAAATTGTTGTAAATTTATAGTGTTTAAATTAGAGTTATAGAAAATTGATAGTCTGTAACTTCAAAATACATGTTTTGAGCTCATAATAAGAATAATATTAAATAAACGAAGATCATTTGTTAGGGGTTGTATAAATTGGATTAATTCACTAAAGAAAAAGTTAAAAAAAAAATAATGTTCAATAAAAGTAGCTCAAAACACTAAAACCATCTTCAAGGTACTTAGGACATTTTGACTTCAACGTTAATTTGCCCTACCAAAAACATGTTATAACTCAAGAGACTTATGCATTGAAGGGTATTCTTGCGAGATTTGGATAGCCAACGAGGGAATTTCCCATGGATGTCGAGTTGCCGCGGGACCAACTCGCATTTTCAACATCTTTTTTAGCAATAAACATTTTCTAAAATATTATATGAATACCATTTAGTTTGAACATTTTCACCAACTATTTAATCTCAAAATTAACTTTTGTTTGCAAATTTTCTCACAAGCTCGGCCTCTCTCATAAGCTCAATCCAACGAAATTTGAGTCAGAAACTCAAGAAAATGGAACAAAAAACTCAAAAGTGTAAAAGGGTGCGGATAGTCATTGGAAGAAAAATTTCTCCCAAAATGTGGGCACGCTGGTTTGCTCTTCGTGGGTGAATAATTCGAAGGATCGATCTAAAACACAAATCAAAGGAGGCTGAGAATATGAAAAAAAATTGTGAAGAATTTTAATAGCGAGACCTAATGCGACGAGTTACAATTGACAACTTCGCTCACAATTCCATAAGCAATATTATTAAGGCCTTTAACAAATTTTGTGTCATTGTAGGAAGAGTCACTAGGGGTTAAACAAAAACCACACCGATAAGGATTCGAGCTGCTACACATTTTTTTAGGGCACGTAAAATTAGAATTCGAGCTCCTAATGTTGTGTAAGCTAGGTTATGACTGAATCAACATCTTTGGTGATGATTCAATCGAGTTTGAGCGCAACCTATCCTCTATGTCCAGTGAGGAGGTTTATGTGCCTTTTATAATTTGGGTGTCATTGAATGAGGACACAAACCTCGATTTAACCGGTCGAAGATTGAGCGTGCAATTAGAAAAATACTGTGAAATAAAAGAGTAAAATGGGTAGTAGCTCCTCCACCACCAATTATGTCTGACTTTGTGGAGAATGTGAATGTTTACATGAATTCACTAGATGAATTCCATGTCAGGGATTTCAAATGAAACAATCCTTGTTGAATGTAAAATTAAGAATTGCCTTTCAATAAGAATAGGCATTTGTAACAAACGCCGTGACCATAATAAGAAAGAAAAAGAAAAGATAGTGAGCTGCATTTATTTAAAATGGATGAGAGTACAAGTGCATACCGCGAGCACAAAAAAATAGTCTACTCCTGCAAAACGGGAGGTAGAGCGGGAAGCTCATAACGCAAGACGCACACAATGCCAACACGATAGTGACTTTGATTTTCAGTTGTTTTATAAAGTTTGTTAGGTTATTTTAATGTTGATGAGAAATATAATATAACTTTTAATCTTATACTTCATTGTACATTATTAGTATCATTATTATTATTTGAGACAATTAATGTTTAGTCCCTAGGAGTTAAGTACATTTTACATCTAATCCACCTTATTTTTTTATGTTCCAAAAAGTTCATTGTGTACTCTTTTGACAAATATTTCTTAGGATTTAGGAGAAGAGAAAATAATTTTTGTGAATGAATTTTTCAAACAAAATGAAAATAATTTGACTAAGCGTTAATTAAAAAATTGTCAAGGATTTTTTTTCAAATGACCATTTTTTTTCTCAATTTGTACTGTTGGTAATGGAATTATTATTACTATTGATTATTAAAAATAGACAAAAGAATTTAAACGTCAAGAATAATTTGCACCGCAACAAATTAAACATCAGAAGAAAACAATCTAATTTACCTTTTTGCTGCTAATCATACTGTGAGTAGAGCACCACGTGACAATTTAGTTGTCGTAGGGAATCCTCGTGCCACAATTTGTAAAAAAAAAATATTCTTCACACTCAATTTATCAATTTTGCGTACAAACACTATATTTTCCACAATTTTATCAAAATATTAATTTACACAAAATCATTCTAGGTATACAAAAAAAAAAGTAATTGCAAAAATGTCTTTAAACATGGTCTTGAAGGGTTGCCTTCTCATTTGTTTCTTTGTTCCTCTCTTTTCTTCTTCCCAAGAACGAAACAAATGATCACTTAATAAATCAATGTTTTTCCAATTACCAACTGTATTCCTTCCCCAGTGTGTCTTCATTTTTTGGGAAAAGAAACTATTGACTTCTTTACTTATTAGTTTATGTTTGTTGGGAACTTGTTAATAATTGAATATGGTTATGTATACAGAGGATAAGTTTACGTGTTATATATGCATTATAATATAGTGAACCGATGGAGGTCGATGCCCCATCTTATAAATCTATAATCATAATCCTCCTTTGACTTACAGTTGTTAAATTGGTATTCTCATTTTGCTTTTGGGGGCCAATTCTGTTTTCATAGATCACGGGTAACTCTCATGATTTTTAGGAGGAGTAGTTCTAGAGAGTCCGAATTTTTAATTTAATTTTGACCGATATATTGACGTGTCGATTTGCTATTGGGTACGCTCAAATAGGTTCAAAATGAATGCTGGAAAATGATTGGGCATCTCAAATACCGTGCAGTTAGGGCTAAAATATTTTTTGAGGTGAAAATTATACATCATTCAACTTGTTCAAATTACAAAAGAATTTACTCAAAAATAAGTGTTAAATCACTTACCAAATTAGTTTTGATAAGAAAAAAAAGAGTAAAAATAGCATTCATTTGGGGGTCATTAGCTCTTCATTATTCAAGGTCGGGGTTCATGGTTTTCATATTGACACGAGGGGTATTTTTAAATGAAAAATTAAGTCGATTTGCTAGATGATGAATCCAATAACGACTTTTACTTTGCTTTACATTATAAATATCAAAATTACCCTTTCTCTTCTTCATCACTTAATTCTACATAGTTTCTAATTAATAAGATAGAAACAATTACTAAATTAAATAGTGATTACAAAATGTTACTTAAACAAAATTTATTAAGTTTCTATTTAGTCAATTCAAGATTTTTCTTAATTTTTCCTATCACTTAAGGGTAACAAGCATCATACATTTTGAACATTTACTATTCATCATATTTTTTTATCCTTTGCAATTTGAAATAAGTATTGAACGCGATCTAGTCTCTTGTTAACATAAGAAATCTTTATATTTATATACTATAAAATGTTATATAAGAGAGTTAATGACTCCACTTTTCTAAAAGTGTCCACGTGTACAATATTACCTTTTTTTTATTTTCTCTCTCCATGTGCATTCATTTCGTCCCATTTCTATACTAATCTTTATGACAACATAAAACGTGGCTCTTTTCATCTCTACTTTCATTTACAACTTCACTTTTTATCTTCTCATAACCATTCCTTTTCAAATCCATAAGGCCTCTCTCTCTTCTTCTCCATCGTTTCATCTCCCTCACTCCTTTATTAAACATATGTCCCCCTCTCTCTCTCTCTCTCTCTCTCTCTCTCTCTCTCCAATCCGTCCATTACCCATTATTTCATAAACCATAAGTTAGGTGTATTGGGTTGTTGTAGATGATATTCTTCATGTTACAAAATCTTCGCCCCATTTGGTGGACACAACGGGGAAGGATTTGGTGGGAAATATATTGATTTTTGTTCATAGCAGCTGACGAGTCCGCGGTGCCGACCAAATATTTGTTGTTATTCCCCTTAGAGGTTAATAGACTTTTTTAATTACACCTTTCTTTTGTGTTTCTGCAAAATTTAGTTTGAATGGGTTTGGTTGATATGATATTCTGCTGCAAAATTTATTTTATTTTGTGTTGCAAAATTTAGTCTTTTTTTGTGTGTGTTTTTCTTGAGTCTTGGTCATAAGATAACAATGGAAAGAAAGTAAAGGGTTGTGTTTCTTGAGTCTTGGTCATAAGATAGCAATTGAAGAAAGTAATGGGATAGCAACTGCATACTTTCATTTTAAAGGCATGTATGGTTACCCAACACTTCTAACAACAACACGCATCAAATATGAAAGGCCTCAAAATTGGAAGGCATCAAATCTACAAGGCTGGTAACCGCTCATGGCTAATGTAATGATAAATAATTAAAAAGACTCTTATATTTAGTTTATAACTAAACTTTATTTCGAAGCTCAGTACACTTATTATGTGATGCTTACATTTGGTTTATGCAATATAGTTTACAAGTAATTATTTTCTTATTTTGTGTGCATTTAATTTTCAGTAAGAAGGGGGTATTAAATGAAATAGGTGAACCCTAATATTTCAATTAATTGTCAGATTTAAGAAATTATTTTTATTTATTTTCTATTTCAAGTTTGTGGAGATGTCACAAAACAATGAAAATATATGTTTATAACTTAAAAAATAAAAGAAAATAATATTTCCTATGATTTTGTTTTTGTATAGGTATTATTTTTAGTAGTGTTTGGTGCTACGATACAATCACAACACATAATTTTTATTGTTTAACAAGAAAACGGTAGATAAAGTAGGACACGATTAACTCGATTAATAAATTTTTACTGCAAATTAAATATGATAATGGAAAAAACCTTACTACAAATACAAATAATAGGACACAATAACACTTGTCATAATCTTGACACACACACACGATATGACACAATTTTATATAAAAAATTTCCACTCGAACGCAACACGATTAATACATATTTTCTTAATTTCGAATATATTTCGCACATTACATCTCGCCTGCACATCGCGCGGGTTTACACCTAGTTAGAAGAGTATTGTTATGCATACTAAATTTGTGTCATAAATGCAATAAAGTGTTTTTACGTACAAGCCAAAGCTTCCTAATTATAAGGGGCCTTTTCAATACATGGACATTTGGACTCACCCGTGGTATCAAATATCCACTGGTTTTTTCGATCACACAACATAATGTACCTGAGGGACTAGCGGAGGGCAGTAAGTCTCAAACCCATGCAATGAAAACTTGGTATGAATAAACTTATTGAAAATAGAAATCATCTATGACTTTCACAAAAAGTAATTGTAATGCATTAGAGTATCGAAACAAAGTTTTAATAGCCATACCCTTGATAATATATATATATATATATATATATATATATATATATATATATATATATATATATATATATATATATATATATATATATATATACGGTCAATTATTAAATAGTCCCTACTATAAATATATATTTTTTAAAAAGGACACATATTTTTAGTTTAACCCATTTAGTTCCTCAAGCACTCAATATCCTCTTATTTTTAGAGGTCCGCGCCAGCGGCACTCCCTCTCCAAAATATGTGGCAAAGGACTTTTTGAGGCAAAATAAAAAAGTTTGGACTAAATGGGTATTAAAAAATGTCCGAGGGACTATTTGGTATATGTCCCATATATATATATATATATATAATGAAAAAATAAGTAATTTTGATCTTAATCAATTGTGAGAGAAATAATCTTCCACACTTAGGAGAAGGGCACGACGTGCTTTACTAACCTGGTCTATCACACCAACTGAGCAAATATGTATTGTTGATGGTAGAGATAACTACCACAGTGATTAAGGTACCAAGGACTCAATCACCTCTTCATATAAATGTAAACCTAGCCCCCATAGAAATGGGGAATGAAATCACAAAAATTGAAACTTAGTCAATAACAAATTAGAACCTCTCATGGATATGGGTACATTGTCGAATCATGTACACCTTGTTCTTGTGTATATGTGTTTGATTTCTTCATTATGTACGACTGTTCTGTATTGACTCTTGAGTAGTGGGATTTTACCACCTAAAATTGACGTCGTTTGTCGGAAATGAATTTCCTTCCCTAAACTTACCAGCTAACAATGATCATATCTCACTCACACTCTTGTGGCGATCATCAGGAAGATCGCGATGAACATAACCCTCCCCAAATCAAATTTGTGATCAAAACCCACTAGAATCGAAGTACCCCGTAACTCTTGCCACTATACATGTGAGGATCAAACAATAGAAATTAATGAGCCACCACGATCTAGTTAGATATCACAACTTATAGACGCTTATGAGCATTCTCTACGCGAGCAGGAGGCAACCACACACCACGAATTGTAAGAGAATGCACGCCTTCAACATGGATGGTATAAAGAAGGACAAATACATACCCCCAAAAATCACTTGCATCCCTAGTCCCCAGGCGAGTAAGACTCGCAGTCAAGGAAGTAGTTAACGGCGTGACCCAGATAAATCCCACCAAAGGAGATCACCAGAAAGAATAGATTGGCCCTATTTGGGTTTTGTTCTTAAAACCTTGTATGAAGTTTATTTTTTTTAATAAAGTTGTGTCAGGTTCATTTTGAAATAAGAATCATATTTGTGGAATTGCCTTATATTTGTCTTAACTATATTGTATATATATGCCAGTCAATTGAACTCAGTAGAAATTTTGTTGAGTTGGTTTCAACCTGATCGTTGGATATTATAATTCCAGTTATGGTTCAATTGGACAGTTCACATCCTAGATAGGGAGCTGATATCTCGTCAGCAAAGATGTGAGTATGATCTTTATCGTTATCTTGACTATGGGAGCATGTCTGATGGTTTAGAAACTTTTTTGATAGTTAAAAGATGATCGTACTAATATATCAGGAATGTATTAAACGAGATAAAGGTGAGATTCAAGTTTAGGTACTGAATAAATTAAACTTGAATAATCTCACAACATTTGCAAAAGGTCTATAGATTCCAAATCCCGAGGATTATGAGGATTAAAATGTCCACTCGATTATTGCTTTGAGTATTATGGGTGAGATTCAATTCATTGAGTATTAATCTCCACAAGTTGGCAATCACTGTGTGGATATGTTTGAGATTATATTTCGTAGGAATCGATGTCTGGGAGATATCTTGGATTGTGATACCCCCTCGATAATCTTATAAATTTTGATTCTGTAAGAGGAGAGTCCTCTTGATGCTGGGGTGCTTGAATATAAATGGAGGCGTAACCTCTATTAAAATGATAATAAGTTACTAAACAAGATGCTACTAATTATGACGAGATGAACTCGGGTGAAATAGAACCAAAATCTTTGATATAAGCTCACAAACCACCCGTGTATAACTCAATGATCAACGATAAATGAACTTTTAAAAAAACTAGCTAGAGGGAGACAAAAGAAACTACACTTAGATACACCACAGGCAGGCAACTCAAACACTAAGGTCTGGGGAAACATATGTCACATCTTAATAAATGATTTGTTCTTAGTGGACGTGCTTAAAAGTAGTGTGTTGATGGTGGGTGATAAATGCTATGGTTTTTACAATAACTCTCTCTCTCTGATAATCTGATGATAATAACAATAGTGAATCTCCCTCTCATGGAGTGGTTATGGGTATCTATATAGTCAGTCCCCACTCGAGTGATCCTAGGCTCAATCAGTGCAAAAGGCAAACCCTCGCACCTTTATATCACTAGTATTTAATGAAAGGTGTGACAACATGTTCCCACATCATTGGCATTAAATGCCAACAAGATAACTTTTGTGATCAGTTATGTGTTACGTGTCAGGTGACTGTCATAACAGTTGTAATCTACCAAACTAATTGACAACCCCTAAACCACAATGGTCTACTAAGGTTTAGATTGGTCATTGGGTATGTTATACACGATGTCAATTAAGACAAATGTTACTTTTGGTAAAGTATTATTTGGACCTAAACCCAATAGGTGATGGGACTCATGGTTGCTCTACTTATGCTCTCTCGGGTTATGCTCCTAGGTGGTTTACCTGGTATGTCTAGAGTGGTTAAGTTATGTCTTAACGTTGCCTTGCTTCTTAATCTTCCAAACTAGTTCCCTCGTAGGTTCCCATAGTGAGGTTGTTCGATAGATCATGAAATTTCTCACAAGTCCTGCCAGACTTGATCCCTCATGAATACCGATTAATCTCACCCACATATTACAATACATCTCATAAAATTATAATACGTCTCACAAATACATAACTTAAATAAGTACAAACGAAAATACAAAGCTCTCACGAATAATTACTTTGGGTAGCTTCCTCGTTTCCCCTTTGAACTTATTAAAATAACTTGCTTGTTTTCTTTATCCATTGTTCGAGCTAGATCATGAGCTTTCTCACTTGAATTTGTACCTTCCTCTAATTGTGGGGGATTATCTATTATTATAACTTTATCTTTAAGACCCTCCTACATTTTCCCCTTCGTACAGAGTTTTATTGCATGCACAAGTAATGTTTACACGGAACATCTCAAACCAATAGACCTCCATTCCGTCAAACCTTCTCCTATGTGTCCACGCATAGATATGGATCGAGTAAGCTTCTAACGAGGGAACTTAGTGAATTTTGAATTTCAAACACCCAGTTCCTTCAAAAAAATCATAATTTTTTTTGTCATGAAGATTTCCTCATTTTTTCCTTTGCGCGTACCCTCAATTAATGCTAGAATCCAATCATCTCACCTTCTGTCGCCGAAGTGCTATGTGGCAAGTTAGGGTCAATTGTGTTAGATTTATTTCTCCAAATGTCATGATGACTTTTAAAATTCGCATGTTTGGGAAATCTAAAGGCCCATATTGTCTTTTCAAATGACTATATCCCTTTATATTTAAACGTTTCTCATTTACTTTCTCTTTCACTCCTTCATTTTTTTGCCATTGACGAGAGAGAAAGAAACCTTATTTCTGTCCTCTAAACCCTCTTTTCACCACCATGAAAGACCATCTCGGCCTCCTCTCCCTATTTTCCTTTCCTTTATGTGATTATTTTTTCTTTGTTATCCTCTATCAACATTTCTCAAACTCACTCATGGCCTCCTCCAGTAATCAACCAAAGACTGTCGACCTTGTTTCCTGCCAAGCCCTAACTGCTGGGATGGCGGTGCATTAGGCACAACTCCATTCGTACCATCGTGATCCTTATTTTGGGGAGGGAGATCATTTCCAGGGTGAATGCAAGGCTTATTTTGGCCAACTGAAGTCTAAGGGTGATGCCCTCACTTTGGGTGATGAAGCTGAAAATAAGAAAGCTTGGGGCTACTTATCCCCATAAGGAATTTTGCATTTTGGCTTGGATCGTGGGGACTTCTCCTATTCATATATTTACTTTGAGGGGCATGAAGGTTGCCCAGATGGATTTATTGCTTGGTCCAACTACATCCAATCCACCTACCCCACCATCCTCAAGAAGGTAGGTCTTGATCATAGTTTCTGGTTTAGAGATTTCACCTTATCTAAACACAATGTTGCGCTCCAACTACTTATTTCTCATTGGAACACAATGTCACATACCTTTGTTTTCGTTTTGGGTGAATTCATAATCACCCTAGAAGATGTCGGTGAATTGCGGGGTCTTGAGCCCATTGGGGCATTCACTTTGAATAATGATGTTCTGGATGTTGATGAAATTGTTTCTCAAGCCACATTGGATAAGATTTCTCGTGACTGTGTTGGGGACTCAAAAAAGTCCACTTTCGCCTAGTTTATCAATCATTACTTCTATGTTACACCCAAGCATACCCCAGATGAGAAACACTAAAGCATTACTCCAGAGGTCACTTATGGTGAAGGCAAAGGTTCCCCTTCAGAGTTAGTTGCTTACATTCTTTACATGCTTTCTTATTTTTTACTTTTGAGTAAGCCCAATGATCAGTCACGAAAGGACCTGATCAATATCTCTGTGAGGCTTACTCGTGGAGTTAGTCTTCCTCTTGTTGCCATTACATTAGGGTCTCTCTACACTTGGTTGAAAACGATCCACCTTGACATGGGACATTCTCTGTGAAGGTATAACGTTTCAAACTTTGCAAACACAATCTTTTAACTGGTTTCCTTTTTACAAGATTCCTCGACATTGCCCCTTCGAATGTTTCTCTTGTTTCCTATGCTATAAGGACCCATCGATTGCTTCGTTGGAACAAAAAACAAAGTAGGAAATATTTTATCCCTTTTCTTAATAGATACTTATCTTTTGTCTCAAGGCCTTATAATGGGGAAATAAAAGCTCACACCTGGTCATTCTTCACTGAGGCCAATCGATCTGTTGGAACGATCATTGAAGAGCTAATAATAGAGAAACCTGGTCTAGCAGTTGTGCTTCTTCTAACACTTGGTCATATTCCCTTAATTCACTGACTGGGGAGATTCCACTGAGATGTACAACCCCAATCGTTATGCCCTCAAATTTTGGTATAACCAAAGTACTCCTTCCCCTATTTACCAAAGCAATAATTCCCCAAGAATATTTTCTCAAGCCTACTCAGACTTTACAATGGAATCTACCATAGTAATTTATGAGGAGCTTAATGGTAGACTCATCATTCCTATCCAAAGAAGAAACAGGGATGTTTTTTTCAACTGGCTTACTAAGTTTTAGCCGTTTCAGCTCATAGAGTCTAGTGATTGGCTCAAGACCCCACTAGTCTACCCCCTAGTAAACAAGTTTACTGCCAATGAACAGGGGCTTAAAAAAAACTTTGTTCTTTCCTCTAAGTATTACATCTAAGAGTCCCCCCAAAAGAGTTACCTCCCCTTTCCCTAATGAGTGATGTGCCTCAGAAGGGAAAGAAGAAAGTTCTTGTCCCCAATTCTACGAAGAGGATTATTGCTCTTGTAGTTGGCTCGTACAGTGAGGGAGTTTCTACCCCAACCCCAAAGAAATTTAAACCAACAAAATCCAAGACTGTAAAATCCAAGTCCTATTCTGGGATTACTCCAGAGATCGTTCAACTTGTGGACCCTGTATTGGTAAAAAATGTCGTTTAAAGGCTAAAAGGGTATTGCGAGCCTTCATTCAACCTTTGACTAATACTCCTGTACTACCCCCACTTCTTTCTGTTTCTACTTCACAATCTCTATAGGGGGAAAGCTCACACACTGGTCCTCACAAGGAGGGGCCTTCCTTTGGTGCCCCCTCTCAACAAAAAAAGCATTTAGGCACTAAGAATTTGAGGAAGCACATCGCCAAATAACGTGTTATGATTCTGCAAAGTCCAAGTGAATCTTCCCCACCCCCAGATTCTTCTGAGATCATAGTTATAGTTGAAAGCCCTTTGAAAGAAGATGCAACTATAGTTCTAATGCAAGCTGTTCCCATGCCACCAATTTCTCTAGTCTAAGAGGTAATTCTTTCAGTGATCTACATAAGTATTGTTCATTCCTTTGGATCTTTCTCACACTTAATATATTTTTGTTCTTTTCTCTTTAGGGAATTCACTCTCCTGGTTACTCACCCTATTCCCAAGGAACTCTCTAAGCATAATTATAGAATAACCAATTCGCCAATCGGCTCCAGTTCCTCGCTCTTCAATAATTGAGCATACCTACTCTCGGTGTCCTTCCTATAGTCGTGTGAGTGAGGTAGCTTGCAGGCTTTCCTTGGGAGAAGATAGTGTTGGTCCCATGGATATTATTGATGGAGATTCAACGGTGCCGAAGGAAGTTCTCCCTCCTATTTTTTACTCCTCAGCACTGAGGCTGTGGTTCCTCCTCCCAATCCACTAGAGGTGACTTACTTCTTTCCAAGGCTTACATATGTTTTCCTCAAGTTATTTTATTGAGAGATAATTATTGCATATATGTTCCTTTCTGGCGGATGTTGTAATCATTGTTAGAACTCTCACCGAGTCTCTTCCCTCTCTCCCCCTTATGAGTCCAATTGTGGATTGGATTCCATGAGAGACCTTTGAAGAAGTAAAATCTTTAATTTGCCAAATTTTCTTTCTTGTATTAGTCCATGTTGACACTTAGCTAAATTATTCTTATTGTTATAGTTCTCTCAGGGTGGTCCCAGCACTTCTGGACCCGAGGTTCCTCTGCCATTAGGGGAAGATGGCCCTTCACATTTCGATGTTGGTGCTTCATTGATGGAGCCTGTGTCTATCTTTGCTATCATGTCCATGGAAGATGAAAATTCCATGTCATCCCAAGAAGCAACTCCTTCGAGGTAAGGTCTCACCGTTGAAGCTAGGGATGCTAGCACTCCTCTAGCCTCAACTAACCATTATCAAGCCATTAAGGTATATTTCATCTTCCTCTAAGATGTTTGAAAATATATATGTACAAAGAAAAAAATAAATCTCACACCTTCTTGGTGACTTAGCAAAATATATGCTAAGATTTTAACTCAAATCTCACACATGCTTGGTGACAATCTCACACTTTCTTGGTGACTTAGCAAAATATTTTCTAAGATTTTTAACTCAAATCATTAAATTTAATTTTTGTTATTATCTATTTGCACACTCTTAGAGAACCCATTACAACACTTGGGTTACCTCAATATGCTCCCTCCCAAGCCGCTATGCCATTTCCACAACCTCCTACTCAAGTTGAGTCCTCCAATGACAATAAACGTGGTTTCGTGACTAATGCCTCTATTGCTAGTGAATCCAGTTGTGAGGTTCCTCTCTCTAAAAGTGCTTTAGTCATCCCCTTTAATCCAAGGTTGCCACAACATAATTATAGAAAAACTAATTCACCACCCATACACTTTTGTGGTGGAATGCCTAAGATCAAATCGTGTCATAATAAAAGTGTGGAAACAATCATAGAAAAATCTTGAACACTCCCACGAGTAGCCTTGATAAGATACAATCAACCAACATATACGTAATTTGAGAGAGCTATCTAAGGATGGGTTTAATTTCAATTGGCTCATCAACCATTTAATACTCTTAAATGATGCTCGTCTGAAGGCCCAACGGGAGATTTATCATAAGAGGATGGAGGCTCAGTGTGCTGAGGAGGCAAGGCCGAAGGAGCTTGATCCTTTGATCGGGAAACTTAACAACAAAGTCAAGGAAACTGAAGAAGCATTGGCTAAAGCTTTGAGTGACTATGAGGTAGTACTGGGGCAAAAGTCTCAAGTTCAAACTAGGCTATAAGCTTCCGTGGAGGCTCAACAAGCTTGCATTCGAGATACCTTTATGCTACTTGGCGATTACTTTACCTCACCAGACTTATGGTTCCTCATATTTTAGGCCTTATTTAATTTTCTTATAATTTTGGCAGTAGTCCCATACACAACGTAATTTTATTAAACTTGAAATATGAAAGTAGTGATATTTTTGGCATTCTCAATTGCGCATACTCTTTACTTGCTTATATTCTTTATATATTTACATTTCAATACAACTGTGGAATTGCTTAGTACATGATGGTTCATTTATAACCTAATTTTTTTTCTAGATTTTCTATCTGAGCCCAAAGGAAAAATATAGTTGAAACTCAAAATAGGATAATCAACCCGAAACATGATAAATATTTAACCATTTATTATTAATTTTGAAAGACTGATTTTCTTCTATCTTAGAGATTGAGCAATAACCTGAGTCATGTGCTTCATTGACTATAAGTGGTCCCTCCAAATTGGTTGCAAACTTGGGCAAGGGGAGTCTTATAATGTGTCTAACAGCTTCTTTGAGTACCGAGAGTACGCATGAACTAATGGATCAATTTATATAATTAAATTCCCTAACACACAAATCCAAATTTTAATCTTTAATTAATTATGGTGTGTATGTGAATTCTGTTCAAATATAGATTTATAATTTTAAAGCCACACATGCAAAACACAATCAAGATGAAGAAAATCCTTTTGCAGGGTAGAACTTTTATTCAGCACTATTGGAAGTTTATGAATACAAATGACTTACAAAATACTTAGCTAAATTAAGTTAGACACGTAGAACTCCAAAAACTCCAGCAGATACGACCAAACTACAGAGTCATCCACATGTAACGGCATATCCTCATTATCCACCAATTCAACCTTCTTCCTTCTTCAGCAGTGAAACCTTATTTCACAAAGTCATCCATAGAGAAAAGTTTATACAAGAGTGTATCATAGGAAACCTTCTAGATTTTGGTAAAAGTGATCTTAAATATATCCCGGTGGTGAGGAATATGATATAAGGTTTTTGACCACAAAAAGAGAACTCAAAAGGTATTTTTCTTTTTGAAAAATAGTTCTTTGATTATCTAATCCAGTTCAACCTTTTTATAAGAAGGGAAGATAAAAAGGATAAACAAAATAAAATAAAATTTAGGTTTGTCGTTTGAACGAAGGGGTAGGTTGTTCGAATGACACTGCATCTCGTTCGAACAACACTTCGAATGAATGCTTTTAACGAGATTACATCAAAACCATAAAATGATCTCCTTTGAAACTTTGTCAAACTCGTTCAAACACTGACTTCTAACGACATGTAAGCATGACCCAAAAGGAATCTTCACTACTGCTCTTGTGAAGAAGGAGTTTTCATTGCTTCTCTTGTGATTCTTATGAGAATTATTACTGACGATTGTGGTCTTTATGGGTTCTTGCGAGAATTCGTTACTGAAGGAAGATTTTTATCTTTGTAGTTCTCATGGGGACCATTGCTGTAGACGTAGATCACCTGTGGGAGATTCGTCGCGCTGTATTTCTTTATTGTATTTATAATTTGCGAATTACAAACTATAGTGAAATAAAAGTTTTTGTCGTTTGTTTTTTCCCCCTAAAATTGTGATTTTTTTTCATGCAATCACATAGTTTCATATACTCCAGGGTTAATAAAAATAAAAATTCTTTTGTGGGATTGACATCTAGTTAAATAGTTTTAAGCCATTGGAGAATTGCGCACTCTCAAATTTATATCAGAGCTGGTTTCACCAAATTATCGTGAAATCATTTTTCCACAAAATTTATCAGAGATATCAATTGTTTTTAAAATTTATTTTGAAAAATAGCAAATTTTCTGGTGGAGAACTCATATAATAAGTGCCAATTTTCAATGGATCGAATTATGCCTATTGGAAAGCTCGTATGATATTCACTACAAAGTCAATTGATGAAAGAGTCTGTTTTGTTTATGAAAGAGGGTGGAATCCTCCCACTATCACGGTTAGGAATGACATTAATCCCAAACCTGTTTCTGATTGCACTGATGATGAATTTAAGTGGAGTGCCTATAACTCTCGTGGACTTACTGCTGTTTCTGGAGCCATCACCCATGAGGAGTTCTGTCACGTCATGACATGTACTACATCTAAGGAAGCATATGAGATATCCTCTAGTTGGCATGTGAGGGTACCAACGCTGCCAAGGCATCTAAGCTTCAAAATTTGACCACTCAGTTTGAGACCATCAATATGTTAGAGTCCGAGTCATTCGTTGAATTTTATTCTAGGTCATAGGACGTTACTAACATTATTTTTAATTTGGGTGAGAAAACTAAGGAGTCAAGAGTCGTGAAAAATATTTTGAGTTCACTCCCTTCTCGATTTATTCCTACGGTCACTGTGCTTAACTCTTTAGGGGTCTTAGACTCTCTTAGGTTAGAAGAACTAATAGGAGACCTTCAAACTTATGAGATTGACATGTTTCCCCAAACCATTAAGCCTAAGGATAAAAGGGATAGCTTTAAAGACCTAAATTAAGAAAAAGAAAAAAGAGAAAATTCGTGAGTCTGAATCTGAGGGTGAGGTTGATTTGGCCTTATTTGCAAAAAAATTTAAAAAGTTTCTCAAAATTTCCAAAAACAATTCTTCCAATAAAAATATTTTTGAGAAAAAAGAAAGAAAGATGAGGTCAAGGATAATGGTGAGAAAGAGGAATAGATAAGATGTTTTGAGTGCGAGGGCAAAGGGTATAAGGCATTTGAATATCTCACTATGCTAAAGAGAAATGGCAAAGAGACTGCTAATAAGGTCACTCTTAACGATAGTGAACTCGAGCCAGTTGATTTTGGTGGAAAATCACCACATGAAAAGTGCGTTGCTTTCATGGATAGTCACGTGAGTACTTCTAGTTTATCCCACGATGACGAGGACACATGTAAACATGATAGCCTCGATGATGTTTTGATCCATTCGAGTGATTGTGAGGATGAGATTGCAAGTGAGGGAGAAGGGGATCTCTAAAAAGCCTTTAGTGATTTATACATCGAGATGTTGAAAACCAAAAATTTAAATAAAGATTTAAGTCTTAAGGTGTTAGATTTGGAGAGAGAGGTGAAAGTTTTGAGTGTGTGTGAGGCGTCGGCAAGTCAAATCGAGAAGGTGAGTGTGACAACACGTATATGATTATGATAAATTATATTTAAATCATACTTATCCTATGTGATGTGAATAATGTGTTATTATTATATCTAATGTTAATTTATTATGGTTAGTATAATTCTACTTTCATAAATCATGAATTGTCGAATTATTTACGAACACAAGATTTGGTTATTTTCGATAGAAATGTTCCTGTTTAAGACTAGTTTTGAACCTTGTAACATTACAATTGACTTGAGATGAAAACTACATAGTTGTAGATATGTGAGTTAGGGTTTTAACACAACAAACGGTGCATCAAACGTATGTTGTTGAAATTACGAGAAAGGACGAATCTGTCAATTCCCTTAAGTGATAAATTGTCTTTTATTAAACCAAATGTTTTAATTTGATTGGATGGATTGGGATGCAGCCTTGGCCGACTTAAAACTCTCCCTTAACCTTATTTATTCAGCAAATAAGTCCCTAGGTTCAGTTTGAGGTGTTATTAGCTTGAGGAAAGAGAGGTAGAAGTTAAGGAAGAAAGGGTTACAAGGAAAATCTAGGAAAACAATTCCAAGAAAATCCTTAAGGTGTTTCTAAGGTAATATTATGTGTTAATATTGTTTTAATCCTATATTATACTTATTTCAAAGTATATAAATCTTGAAGTATTGATCCAAATTCCATCCTCTTTTGTGATAATATGTATTGGTTCATATGTGAGATAAGTGGTGTTATAGGTCATATTGCTTTGTATTGAAACCCTTTGTATTCAAACTTGCATATATCTTTGTGTGCTTACTGGAATTCAGAAATTCCAATTGGATATGAAAATAGACTTATATATTCATATCATATCCGAAAATAAGAATTTAACTCCTTATGGTTAGGTCTTAGTGATGGTTGCAAGTTGGTATATAGTTGTTGTTTGAATATTTCATTTCGGTATGCCCTGAGTTTGGTCAAGCTTTTGAGATAGCAAATGGAGTCCAAATATTATGAAACTTTAATTATGTACTATTAAGTATGTCTACTGAAAGTGTGTTGAAAATCATGGAAATTTATGCTGTATAAAAATTATGAAAATTCTTGGAAGTCGAAGGAACAATAAAGGAGTTTGTAGGGAAGATTTCTTGTGTTGTAAAGAAATGGCCATAACTTGCCCTAGGAAGCTTGAAAAATTACACCGTCACTTGTAACGGAAAGTATATTCAGATTTGTTTTCAGATTGATAAGCTGGAACACCTATATGTGTACTATTTATGAATATGGGATGGTTAAGTATGGAGGACAATGATTTGACGCCATATTGGATACCCCATGAAAGAATGTTTGTATCTACTCCTTCCCAAGGGTATTTTGAGTACATGTTTCATGTGTATATATATTCAGAAGTATACTTTTCTGTTTACTTGAGTTTAGTTATAAATTCCTTACGAGGTAGTTTCTAGGGTTGAATGTTCATGACCTTATCAACATATATACCATCGTTTCGTCTTTACATATGTTTCATGGAATATGACTTGAGTAGAATCATATTGTGGTTGTGTAATTATTTAAAGTTACATAATTATGTTAATATAATACTTATGATTGAGTTTCAATACTGATTTAGTTGGATTAACAGGTGTAAGGTCAAATCAACCAAGTTCAGCTCCACTTGAGGGAAACGTGAATACACAGTTGACAACACAAGGTGAGTGTACTTACTGAGTTGATTTTGGATATGACATATATGTATCATATGTTGAGATTATATGGATTATTTAAAATTCATGAGATGTTGATATGTTATGGCTTATTTAAAATTCAAGAGATGTTGAGATGTTATGGCTTATTTAAAAGCCAAGATATGTTGAGATGTTATGGCTTTATAAAAGTCAGGAGATGTTAGGTTTTTAAAACCTATGGATATGATTATTGCCTACGGGCAGGAGATGTGGGGTTTATTAACTCCGGATATGTATATGGCCTAATTTGGCACATAGATGTATATATTAATATGTTGAGATGTTAATATAGTGCTTTTACTATATAGAGATGTAGTAGATTCACTGAGTTTTTAAACTCATGGTTTTATATGTTTACATTTTCAGGTTTTCCAGCTGCCACTGCCAGGTCTAGGAGGTTGAGTACATAGAAGTAGGGTCTTGTTAGTTTGTTTTATAAATTTCACTAGTTGTAATTAAGTTAAATGATATATGAGTTATGTTGAAATTGTCTCCTTAAAACAATTGGATTTTTTTTATATTTTGCATTTTAACCTTGAAGTTGTTTCAATATGTATTGCCTAAATAATAAATAAATTATAATTGTGGTTTGTAAACTATTTAGTTAATTATATCCTAATGGGGTTAGGGTCTGACAGTGAGAGTTTCTTTATGTGAGCAGTTGATCGTCTTAAGTTCGAAAAGAGTGAATTGACCAACACTGTAGCTAGTCTTATGGGAGATATTCAATATTCATTAGAGACTCATGAGAAACCTAAATCCCGTGTATCCTAATTCGAGAGATATCTCAAATGTGCTTAGGAGGTCAAGGTTACTTTAGAGGACACATCTAAGAAGGTTGGAAAGATGCTCCTCGGTCCTGCCTTTGGTAATGTTGAGAGACTAGGAATAGGTTATGATGGTGCATCCACTTCCCATGTTGCACCCAAGCCTATTCCCGAGTTTATGATAGATCCTTATGGTTCTTGACCTAACACACCTTGGTGTTCGAATCCCCGTAGGAGAGTGTGTCTCAGACATTTTGAGAGAGTGTTCCTATGACCTTGTATGTTTGTTCCCATTGCAAGCAAAGTGGACACCTTAGGGAATTTTGTTTTAAGTTGGGTAGTGTGTCTCATAGGTATCTTCCAAGATATGCTACCACGCCTGTTTCCACATGCACTCCTATAAATGTTACTCCGCATACTCCCACGCATCACATGAGAAATTTTGAGCATTTTTGAGAGTAAGTCGAGTTTTTGGTCAAAACTTCACATGATTTTATGGATGTTTTTCATAGGATGTCACATCCTTTGGATAACACCTAGAAACCTAATGATTGAGGTTTAGACTTGTTTGCTAGTTTAGGATGCTTTTATATTTATATCTTCACGCCTATTACTAGTGTGTACTACCATTGTATTTATATTTTTTATTTTGATATATTTTTAAAAAATCTAAAAAGAGTTTTATTTTTCTTGAAATTTTTTGGAAAAATACAAAAACATTTTCGGTTTCTTTTTAGAAAAAGTGAAAAAGAAAAAAATATTTTATTTTAATATATTTTTAAAAAAAAAACACAAATTTTTTTTGTATTTATTTTTACACCTTGTATGGATGGATATTTAGGATTGCCAAGTCACAACATCATTCCATTATCCACGTGAATTTTTAATAGTGTTTTGAGACACAACATCATTTCATCTATGTGCTTTATATTGTGTTGGAGTTATTGAGATGTGATTAGTGATTACTTTTTACATGTTTGACTCATTGTCACCTTTAATGCACACTTGCACGAATTTATTTGAGCATTGTACTTGTCTGTCACATGTTGGTCAAAATATTTTCATCTCAATTCTTCCTTTAAAACAAACCAAACACAATAAAACGAGATAATGAAAGTAGTGTTTGTAAGAACCATTGCCCGAATTGAAAAAATTGAAAATTATATCTTCGATAAATGTGTTAATTAGGAGCAATGGAACCGGTTTGTGAAAGTAAAAAGATCTTTACGTGAATAGTCACCATTTGCAAAAGAAAAGAGCCTAAAATATTAATGGCACATAAAAGAAAAAATATAAAGTTCCAGGCCAAAATTCAAAGAACATCGATGCTTTGCTACATATAAGCATTAATTTCTTCAAAATAAAGGAGTTGAGATAAATATTCTATATGTGAGTTTTGAGGGAGTTTAGTCGAAGATCAATGGGTTTGCACGTCCGGAAAAAGTCTTGTAAAAGCATTACATAGTTTTGGGTGTTATTGGTGTGAAAATCATTTTAGACTTTGATTTGTTGATTAGATTGAGTCGATATTGTATGAATTCAATATTTTTACACCTAAGAACGACTTTGAAGTTAATTCATTAGGAGTATCCAAAATTCACCGTGCACATATATTATGATTGTTTGAGTTGATTTTCCTATCGAATTTGTTCACTCTCATTCATTACGCGTTCATGACTTGGTTATCTTAGTGTTAGTTCATGGTGTGTAATTTTTGTAAAAATTTATTTTGGCTTAAAAATTTTGAAAAATAAAAAATGGTATGTTTTGATTTGTTTATCATTACTTGATTCTTATTGCATTATATTTGTATTGATATTCTATGATTGTTGTGACACACTCCAGTTTATTATTTTTGATTCTTTTCCTTTTCTATTTCGGACAAATAAAAAGGGGGAGAACGAATCATGGGGGAGTGAGAGTTTGAGTTATGGGTGGGAATTGATTTGATTTATGAGTTTTATTGTATTTCAAATTCGATATCTCATAAGGTATATTTTTTTATCTATTGTGTGTAGGTACACTTTTATGGGCATTTGAAAAGTTCCAAAAAGGAAGATCAAGAAAAAGAAAGAAAGTTGAAGATTTTGAAAACTTGTACATGTTTAGTATCCTTCCATTTATAAATACTTGTTCAGTACACATTTGACAAAGCTCACAAAATGAGATCAGCTTTTCGTTCGAATGAGGTTGCGTCACCTCGATTTTTATGTCCGCCTATAAATACCTGTTTTCGATAGTTTTTCTCTGAAGACTTTTGATTTACGAAAACTACAAACCTGCTACAAAAAGTCTTCACTTTTAAAAGGGAAAAACTTGTTTTGATTCACACACGTCCGCCGGGGAGAGAGAACGGAGCGTCACTATCGATAAAATAAATCTAAATCCACAATACAGAAGGTATAGAGCATCTAAATAAACCCACAAGAATATAAATCCACTAATTTCAATTCTTCAAATACAACAAGTCTCTCGAATTAAAATTACAACTATCTAACTCGAAAAATAAATACAAATCTTCAATGCTCTATACATCAAAATAATACAATTCTTTCCCAAACAATCCTTGCCAAAATCAATCTCCATAGCGCCCCAAAATCTGCGTTAACCTGCCACTAAAAGAAAATATGGGAAAGAACACAATACGACAAGAAATATGCTCAACAAATATATGTTAACGATGAATAAAACGTAACAACACGAGTATGAATATTCAAATCAAAATGCAAATCTCAATAGCATTTCATCATTAGAATTTTTCAACAACACATCAATGGGTCACCAGGCCTCACCACATCCGTATATGCTTTATCAAGCCATAGCCCGGGAAACCGGAATTTTGGCGGGTGCCCAACATCCGTGCCATATTAAAATCTCATGACAACGTGCTCATCAACAATATAATGATACCAAATGAATCAAAATAATTTCAATAATTATTTTTCAGATTTCAATGAATTTATCAATTCAAATATGAGTTCAATTAACAAGAATTCAAAGAGAATGACACTCGCGAGATTTAAGGAGCATATTGTGTAAAACCCCATACCTCAAACCATGATGAGAAACCAATGATCACATCCTCAAGATCAACACAAAAGATCTACAAAAGCTCCTCCAAGAACCTCCAACAAAATAGCCCCAAGAACACCTCTAATCTAAGGTTGAAAATCACAAATCTCAAGGGCCAATGTGTATATAAAAAGAAGAGGAATATAAAATATATTTGCTGCCAAAATTTGTGCCAAAAGTATGTTAAAAAGGTTGTCCACGACTTCCTTTTATAATGCAAAGAAATGAAGAGTTGGAAGCCAAAAGACTCCTTTAAATAAGGTAAAGAAATGAAGAGGTGGAAGTCAAAACAACTCCAAGAGTTAAAAACATTTTAAAATCATTTTAAAATTCGTTTTAACTCCGATTTCAAAACCATTTGAAATTCTCACCTTTAAAAATAATAACCAACATATTTGCGCAATAAAAATAATTTTATCAAAAACTTTATTTTTCATCTTTATTTTGAAAATACCCCAAAAATTACGCGGGTTATTACACTTCCCCACTAACAATGGAATTTCGCCCTCGAAATTCGGTGAATGCCTAACTCTCAAAATCAGGCCACTACACTAACTCCAAAATAAATCACGTCTCCCAAAAATAAATTCCTCACATCTAATTCCGAAACTTATCACGAATATCACCTAAAATTTTCTATCTCCAAAAATTGCTAACCACGCAATGAACCCAAAACCCAAGCCCCGAGGGTTGACGTATACCTAAGCTCTGATGCCATTTGTAACACCCCGTCCGCCCGGGGAGAGCGAACGGAGCGTCACTATCGATAAAATAAATCTAAATCCACAATACAGAAGGTATAGAGCATCTAAATAAACCCACAATAATATAAATCCACTAATTTCAATTCTTCAAATACAACAAGTCTCTCGAATTAAAATTAAAACTATCTAACTCGAAAAATAAATACAAATCTTCAATGCTCTATACATCAAAATAATACAATTCTTTCCCAAACAATCCTCGCTAAAATCAATCTCCATAGCGCCCCAAAATCCGCGCTAACCTGCCACTAAAAGAAAATATGGGGAAGTACACAATACGACAAGAAAGATGCTCAACAAATATATGTTAACGATGAATAAAACGTAACAACACGAGTACGAATATTCAAATCAAAATGCAAATCTCAATAGAATTTCATCATTATAATTTTTCAACAACTCATCAATGGGTCACCAGGCCTCACCACATCCGTATATGCTTTATCAAGCAATAGCCCGGCAAATAGGAATTTTGGCGGGTGCCCAACATCCCTGCCATATTAAAATCTCATGACAACATGCTCATCAACAATATAATGATACCACATGAATGAAAATAATTTCAATAATTATTTTCCAGATTTCAATGAATTTATCAATTCAAATATGAGTTCAATTAACAAACTTTGGACTTTACCTAATCTTCCCTATATCGTCCTTGTGACAAACTTTGGGAAAAATGAGCCTCACATATAAAACAAATAAATCCTGAAGTCCCCAACTACTTACCTTTTTACAATAATGAAAACTACTACAATCCAATCATCCAGGGCACCCATACACCCTCTCGTACCGCTTTCAATATTAACATTTTCGCAACGGTTATAAACTCATATCCCAAAGACCTAACTTATTTAGACTCCCAACGATTATTAGGTTCATGCGTGGGGTGTCTCGCAAGCGAAATCCAAACAAGGAACCACCCCGATACGCTACTTCCTAAAGTAGTCGGTCATCGAAACTCCTAACGTCCTTATTTAATAGTATATAAAAATTTAGTTTATCGAAAAAAAATATCAGGTTTATCGATTAAATAATTTTTTTTAGGTTTTATTGATTTCAAATAGAGTCTACTCATCTACTCTTCTCTAGAAGACAAGATGCTGGTTAATAGTAGTACATATGCTCTCGTATACCTCAAGTCAATGCATGCCGATAGTCACATCACGCTCGGACATGCCCAAGGTAAGTAATCCCATGATAAAAATTAAACCCACGTGATAACATGTAATACATAGGTGTCCCACACCCCTTGGTGAGTCTACGTAAATAACAGTGCTATAGGCTAAGTTTAGCAATCCGTTTTGCCCACACAATATTAATCGCTACAAAAATCAATATACGCCTCATAATTCCTTAGATAGAAAACATACCCTCATTCGCGGGTGGTGGTTTTTGACTCCCACTAATAAAACTTTGCTCCGATAAGTCAAGAAAAAATTTTACCCCAAATTTTCAGTTCTAGTTAACCACACTCCACTATATGCCCAAGCCTTTGAATATATTGCCTTCGCTAGGTAACACACAAAATTCCCACATTTCAAGAACTTCTACTGATGACTCTCTTCAATTTTTCCATAATAGGGGTGACCTCGACTATGGTCATTATACTCGAACATACTTCATAAACTCCTAAGTACGATCTCTGCTATCCATCCAATGACCCTCATCTGCCATACTTCTCGTATGAACCCGTTCGAACGCAAATAATATTCACTAATATATACGGAATCTTACCAAAGAAATCAACAATACTAAACATAGGGCTCTACATCAAAGAACGCAAAGCTGAAAACACAGTAAGCCGTACAGACCCTAAAGGACACTAGAACCTGATGCTCTGATACCACCTGTAACACCCCGCCTAATTAAATATCGAGTGGCTAGTCCCATACCAAATTAAAACAGAATATACAGTTGTCTCATTCTTAGCATCACTGTCGAAAACATTTACAACTCACCCAATACTCAATTAAGCCGGTGTTAAAAACTTTCCAAATTTAAATTTCAACAAAACCATTTTTAGTTTAAGAATAACACTACACATTTTATTCTACAACACTGATAACCAAATAGATAACACAAAAGAATTTAAATGAAATTGGAATAAACATTCCCAAATAATATAAATCCATTACAATAATCCCAACAATATCAAATGTATTAAAAAGACACGAATACAATAGTATCTGACTCCGATAGAAAATGATAACTGAAATCCTTTGGGAGACATGCCCTAACTAAGAATACTGTGAATCAAATGATGATAGGCGTCTAAGCAAAACTCCATAAATCCATAGCCTATCATAATCCGCTAAGGTTGGCATCCCTGTTGCTGGACACCTGATATAGAGATACAATAGAAAAGAAAATATGCAAGGAAACGTGTCAGAGCCCGATTGTGTAAATGATTTTTAAAACAGTAAGTATTTAACAAGTGCAATAAATCTTTTATTATGTACATGTTAGACCCAACTCTCACTTGCCATTCTCACCTCTCAACTAGAGTGCACACTTAAAGTTTCCTATTAACCTCCTAGTTAATGATTCCTCCTCACTAGTTCCATAATATAATTCCATTCCCATATCATAATCCCCGTATGTCCCATAACATACGTCACATTATTATTCATTAACATTTCTCATTTATATGATTAGTTTATCATTAACATGAATCATTTCTCATTAATATGAGTTAAGCTTTTCAATTATTTAAGAATAAACATTCATTAACTTAATTCCATTATCTTTCTCTATTCACCATTATCTACAATTATCACACAGTAGATGATTTAACCACAATAAATCCAATCATTCATTTAATCCATTATATATATATATATTCATATATAATACGGCACCCCGAGTCACAACTGCGGTGCAATGCATTACTTTGCTATCATGTCCCAATATCGCTTGTCGCCGAATAAGGGACTAAAGGTTCGTTAAGATTCCTCGAACCACAAACAACAACACAATCATTGGAGGCGAACATAGTTCTCATACCCATGGGTCACGCACATACCTACGTACCCATAGTCAGCGGACTTATCAACTCCCCGATAAGTCTTTCATAGACCTATGTTCTCGAGCGACAAATCAAAGTTCCCATGGATTCATCAGGATATGACTGCCCTCACGCGCAAACCTCCCACCGATAGCAAGTAAGCTAGGTATGTCATACACATAATCATTAATCAATCAAATAGGCATTATCATACCTATAATATAATAACAACAAGGTACTCACATTAACCTTAGATTATTCCCTTACGTAGCATTATATCTCTTTAAATCCCACGTATTAAAATGTCATATCTTTACTTCATAATTTAATTATCCTCGCATCCTATAACATCTCTCCACTCCCGACGCCGTTAAGGTTCATGCGCGGAGCGTCTCGCAAAGCGAAATCCAAATAAGGAACCCCTCCAATACACTACTACTTAACTTTGTCGATCAAGGAGGTCCATCAACTTCAACTATGCGATCGGGATAACCTCATACCTTCTTTTAACCAATTGTGTTCTAAACTCCCATCTCTATCCAGGAGTCATACTGCTAAGCTCTTGTACTAAACTCAGTCCTTCATATTCAAATTGAAATCCTAAGGCTACACAGGTGTTACATTCAATCACCACTACTGGACCTATCCTTAATCCTCAAGCAAACCAATTATAATCCAACAAATGAATCTAGCAACCGAAATTTCTTTAATTTAATTATCATCATTCTAATCAATTTAAATCCCAATCAAATTAATTCAAATCTTATCAAGGGTTTACTGATATTTTCTAAGTCCTATAATATCCAATTAATAATCACCAAAGATCCACAAAAGTTTTGGGATAAGAACCGACATTAAAAAGAAACAACATCATGAATTATCATATTTTAAATACTCAGAAAAATCAGATCCAAAAATTATTCAAATCATCAATCCGACTTCAGATTTGAATTCTACACGAAAAATTGAGTCAGGTATGTGTTTTGAGTTTTTCTTAAATCTCATCCAAATGCACTCAAAAAGGAGATCTAAACATTCCAAATTGGCTCTTCTCATTCCACTCGTTTTTGCCACTTTTTCCAGAAAATTATCAACATATTATCTTCAAGAACACTAAATTATTTTCAGAATTTCTTCCACAGATTGATGAATATTTATTGTATTATTATCATCCTACAACATGAGTTTACTTCCTATATCATTTCAGTTTCTAGAAATCCATAAAACAACTCCATTATGTCTTCCAAACATGAAAAACCATCTCTTTTCATAGTTATTCTAACATGGACAATATACGAACTCAAATTGCAAATATCAAACACTTGCCTCTAATGAAGATCTGATCCTTTGGAGTTGAATAACACATGTGGTGATGGTGGTGGTGACCTTTGACCTTTGGTTCTCCTCCTTCCCAAGCAAACTTCTTTTTTCTTTCCAAGCAACCTTCCACTCTCCGTAAGAAGATGACCTTTCAATTTTGTGTAGAAGAGATGAATGAACCCACATTCAACTAATCTCCAAATACTTATAATAAGACAAAATCCAAAATCACTATTCATCCCCCTTGTAAAAATAACCAAAATGCCCTTTTGGGTTGTCTTTTCATTTCCAAATGACCCGAGACTGAAAATTAACATCCAAATAGACTTTTCTGACCATTCCGAACCTTCCGAACGCAACGACGCAGTCAAATGACTATAAGGTTGATAGAAAATAAATTTCCTTTTTAATTCAATAAATTAGTCCCGACACGTCCCATACCGCGTCTGACTGAAAATTCAAATTACTGAATTTATATCATACCGTCATATCAATGACATCACATTCATATATTACCTGAATATCTTTAAGTAATATTCAGAATCATCCATTTTAATATCCACAATTCGGATAAAACCCAAATGAATTAATTAATAATAAAATCCAATTAATCCATTAATTTAAAATATAACCCATTTTAATAGTCATTAAAATCACGGGGTATTACATACTTCCCCCCTTATAATAGAATTTCGTCCCGAAATTCAGGAATATAAATCAAACCTGTAAGGTCAACTCCGAGTATAAATCTCACATCGCAAGAAATCTAAGTAGTACAGCCCATACAGTACATTAACGAAAATCCCCATCGATGTTACACTAAGTCTCACCATACCGGGGAGAGCGAACGAAGCGCTAATGCGATAAAATAAATCCTAATACACAAGTGACAAGGTATAGAACATCTAAATAAACCCACAATAATATAAATCCACTAATCTCAATCTCTTCAATTACAACAAGTCTCTCGAATTAAAATTACAACTATCTAACTCGAATAAAAATACAAATCTCCAAAGCTCTATACATCAAAATAATACAAATCTTCCAACTTGTATTAAAAATTCTTCTCAAATAATCCACGCTAAAAATATCCCAATTGGTCCATAGCGTCCCAATCCATGCAAACCTGCCACTAAAAGAAAATATGGGGAAGTACACAATACGACAAGAAAGATGCTCAACAAATATATGTTAACGATGAATAAAACGTAACAACACGAGTACGAATATTCAAATCAAAATGCAAATCTCAATAGCATTTAATCATTATAATTTTTCAACAACACATCAATGGGTCACCAGGCCTCACCACATCCGTATATGCTTTATCAAGCCATAGCCCGGAAAACAGGAATTTTAGTGGGTGCCCAACATCCGTGCCATATTAAAATCTCATGACAACGTGCTCATCAACAATATAATGATACCACATGAATCAAAATAATTTCAATAATTATTTTCCAGATTTTAATGAATTTATCAATTCAAATATGAGTTCAATTAACAAGAATTCAAAGAGAATGACACTCGCGAGATTTAAGGAGCATATTGTGTAAAATCCCATACCTCAAACCATGATGAGAAACCAATTATCACATCCTCAAGATCAACACAAAAGATATACAAAATCTCCTCCAAGAACCTCCAACAAAATAGCCCCAAGAACACCTCTAATCTAAGGTTGGAACTCACAAATCTCAAGGGCCAATGTGTATATAAAAAGAAGAGGAATATAAATATATTTGCTGCCAAAATTTGTGCCAAAAGTATGTTAAAAAGGTTGCCCACGACTTCCTTTTATAATGCAAAGAAATGAAGAGTTGGAAGCCAAAAGACTCCTTTAAATAAGGTAAAGAAATGAAGAGGTGGAAGTCAAAACAACTCCAAGAGTTAAAAATATTTTAAAATCATTTTAAAATTCGTTTTAACTCCGATTTCAAAACTGTTTGAAATTCTCGCCTTTAAAAATAATAACCAACATATTTGCGCAATAAAAATAATTTTATCAAAAACTTTATTTTTCATCTTTATTTTGAAAATACCCCAAAAATTACGCGGGTTTTTACACTTCCCCACTAACAATGGAATTTCGCCCTCGAAATTCGCTGAATGCCTAACTCTCAAAATCAGGCCACTACACTAACTCCAAAAATAAATCACGCCTCCCAAAAATAAATTCCTCACATCTAATTCCGAAACTTATCACGAATATCTCCTAAAATTTTCTATCTCCAAAAATTGCTAACCACGCAATGAACCCAAAACCCAAGCCCCGAGGGTTGACGTATACCTAAGCTCTGATACCATTTGTAACACCCCGTCCGCCCGGGGAGAGCGAACGGAGCGTCACTATCGATAAAATAAATCTAAATCCACAATACAGAAGGTATAGAGCATCTAAATAAACCCACAATAATATAAATCCACTAATTTCAATTCGTCAAATACAACAAGTCTCTCGAATTAAAATTATAACTATCTAACTCGAAAAATAAATACAAATCTTCAATGCTCTATACATCAAAATAATACAATTCTTTCCCAAACAATCCTCGCAAAAATCAATCTCCATAGCGCCCCAAAATCCGCACTAGCCTGCCACTAAAAGAAAATATGGGGAAGTACACAATACGACAAGAAAGATGCTCAACAAATATATGTTAACGATGAATAAAACGTAACAACACGAGTACGAATATTCAAATCAAAATGAAAATCTCAATAGAATTTCATCATTATAATTTTTCAACAACACATCAATGGGTCACCAGGCCTCACCACATCCGAATATGCTTTATCAAGCAATAGCCCGGGAAATAGGAATTTTGGCGGGTGCCCAACATCCGTGCCATATTAAAATCTCATGACAACATGCTCATCAACAATATAATGATACCACATGAATGAAAATAATTTCAATAATTATTTTCCAGATTTCAATGAATTTATCAATTCAAATATGAGTTCAATTAACAAGAATTCAAAGAGAATGACACTCGCGAGATTTAAGGAGCATATTGTGTAAAATCCCATACCTCAAACCATGCTGAGAAACCAATGATCACATCCTCAAGATCAACACAAAAGATCTACAAAAGCTCCTCCAGGAACCTCCAACAAAATAGCCCCAAGAACACCTCTAATCTAAGGTTGAAACTCACAAATCTCAAGGGCCAATGTGTATATAAAAAGAAGAGGAATATAAAATATATTTGCTGCCAAAATTTGTGCCAAAAGTATGTTAAAAAGGTTGCCCACGACTTCCTTTTATAATGCAAATAAATGAAGAGTTGGAAGCTAAAAGACTCCTTTAAATAAGGTAAATAAATGAAGAGGTGGAAGTCAAAACAACTCCAAGAGTTAAAAATATTTTAAAATCATTTTAAAATTCGTTTTAACTCCGATTTCAAAACCGTTTGAAATTCTCGCCTTTAAAAATAATAACCAACATATTTGCGCAATAAAAATAATTTTATCAAAAACTTTATTTTTCATCTTTATTTTGAAAATACCCCAAAAATTACGCGGGTTATTACACTTCCCCACTAACAATGGAATTTCTCCCTCGAAATTCGCTGAATGCCTAACTCTCAAAATCAGGCCACTACACTAACTCCAAAAATAAATCACGTCTCCCAAAAATAAATTCCTCACATCTAATTCCGAAACTTATCACGAATATCTCCTAAAATTTTTTATCTCCAAAAATTGCTAACCACGCAATGAACCCAAAACCCAAGCCCCGAGGGTTGACGTATACCTAAGCTCTGATACCATTTGTAACACCCCGTCCGCCCGGGGAGAGCGAACGGAGCGTCACTATCGATAAAATAAATCTAAATCCACAATACAGAAGGTATAGAGCATATAAATAAACCCACAATAATATAAATCCACTAATTTCAATTCGTCAAATACAACAAGTCTCTCGAATTAAAATTATAACTATCTAACTCAAAAAATAAATACAAATCTTCAATGCTCTATACATCAAAATAATACAATTCTTTCCCAAACAATCCTCGCTAAAATCAATCTCCATAGCGCCCCAAAATCCGCGCTAGACTGCCACTAAAAGAAAATATGGGGAAGTACACAATACGACAAGAAAGCTGCTCAACAAATATATGTTAACGATGAATAAAACGTAACAACACGAGTACGAATATTCAAATCAAAATGTAAATCTCAATAGAATTTCATCATTATAATTTTTCAACAACACATCAATGGGTCACCAGGCCTCACCACATCCGTATATGCTTTATCAAGCAATAGCCCGGGAAATAGGAATTTTGGCGGGTGCCCAACATCCGTGCCATATTAAAATCTCATGACAACATGTTCATCAACAATATAATGATACCACATGAATGAAAATAATTTCAATAATTATTTTCCAGATTTCAATGAATTTATCAATTCAAATATGAGTTCAATTAACAAGAATTCAAAGAGAATGACACTCGCGAGATTTAAGGAGCATATTGTGTAAAATCCCATACCTCAAACCATGATGAGAAACCAATGATCACATCCTCAAGATCAACACAAAAGATCTACAAAAGCTCCTCCAAGAACCTCCAACAAAATAGCCCCAAGAACACCTCTAATCTAAGGTTGGAACTCACAAATCTCAAGGGCCAATGTGTATATAAAAAGAAGAGGAATATAAAATATATTTGCTGCCAAAATTTGTGCCAAAAGTATGTTAAAAAGGTTGCCCACGACTTCCTTTTATAATGCAAAGAAATGAAGAGTTGGAAGCTAAAAGACTCCTTTAAATAAGGTAAATAAATGAAGAGGTGGAAGTCAAAACAACTCCAAGAGTTAAAAATATTTTAAAATCATTTTAAAATTCGTTTTAACTCCGATTTCAAAACCGTTTAAAATTCCCGCCTTTAAAAATAATAACCAACATATTTGCGCAATAAAAATAATTTTATCAAAAACTTTATTTTTCATCTTTATTTTGAAAATACCCCAAAAATTACGCGGGTTATTACACTTCCCCACTAACAATGGAATTTCGCCCTCGAAATTCGCTGAATGCCTAACTCTCAAAATCAGGCCACTACACTAACTCCAAAAATAAATCACGTCTCCCAAAAATAAATTCCTCACATCTAATTCCGAAACTTATCACGAATATCTCCTAAAATTTTCTATCTCCAAAAATTGCTAACCACGCAATGAACCCAAAACCCAAGCCCCGAGGGTTGACGTATACCTAAGCTCTGATACCATTTGTAACACCCCGTCCGCCCGGGGAGAGCGAACGGAGCGTCACTATCGATAAAATAAATCTAAATCCACAATACAGAAGGTATAGAGCATATAAATAAACCCACAATAATATAAATCCACTAATTTCAATTCGTCAAATACAACAAGTCTCTCGAATTAAAATTATAACTATCTAACTCAAAAAATAAATACAAATCTTCAATGCTCTATACATCAAAATAATACAATTCTTTCCCAAAAAATCCTCACTAAAATCTATTTACATAGCGCCCCAAAATCCGCGCTAGCCTGCCACTAAAAGAAAATATGGGGAAGTACACAATACGACAAGAAAGATGCTCAACAAATATATGTTAACGATGAATAAAACGTAACAACACGAGTACGAATATTCAAATCAAAATGCAAATCTCAATAGCATTTCATCATTATAATTTTTCAACAACACATCAATGGGTCACCAGGCCTCACCACATCCGTATTTGCTTTATCAAGCAATAGCCCGGGAACTAGGAATTTTGGCGGGTGCCCAACATCCGTGCCATATTAAAATCTCATGACAACATGCTCATCAACAATATAATGATACCACATGAATGAAAATAATTTCAATAATTATTTTCCAGATTTCAATGAATTTATCAATTCAAATATGAGTTCAATTAACAAGAATTCAAAGAGAATGACACTCGCGAGATTTAAGGAGCATATTGTGTAAAATCCCATACCTCAAACCATGATGAGAAACCAATGATCACATCCTCAAGATCAACACAAAAGATCTACAAAAGCTCCTCCAAGAACCTCCAACAAAATAGCCCCAAGAACACCTCTAATCTAAGGTTGGAACTCACAAATCTCAAGGGCCAATGTGTATATAAAAAGAAGAGGAATATAAAATATATTTGCTGCCAAAATTTGTGCCAAAAGTATGTTAAAAAGGTTGCCCACGACTTCCTTTTATAATGCAAAGAAATGAAGAGTTGGAAGCTAAAAGACTCCTTTAAATAAGGTAAAGAAATGAAGAGGTGGAAGTCAAAACAACTCCAAGAGTTAAAAATATTTTAAAATCATTTTAAAATTCGTTTTAACTCCGATTTCAAAACCGTTTGAAATTCTCGCCTTTAAAAATAATAACCAACATATTTGCGCAATAAAAATAATTTTATCAAAAACTTTATTTTTCATCTTTATTTTGAAAATACCCCAAAAATTACGCGGGTTATTACACTTCCCCACTAACAATGGAATTTCTCCCTCGAAATTCGCTGAATGCCTAACTCTCAAAATCAGGTCACTACACTAACTCCAAAAATAAATCACGTCTCCCAAAAATAAATTCCTCACATCTAATTCCGAAACTTATCACGAATATCTCCTAAAATTTTTTATCTCCAAAAATTGCTAACCACGCAATGAAACCAAAACTCAAGCCCCGAGGGTTGACGTATACCTAAGCTCTGATACCATTTGTAACACCCCGTCCGCCCGGGGAGAGCGAACGGAGCGTCACTATCGATAAAATAAATCTAAATCCACAATACAGAAGGTATAGAGCATATAAATAAACCCACAATAATATAAATCCACTATTTCAATTCGTCAAATACAACAAGTCTCTCGAATTAAAATTATAACTATCTAACTCAAAAAATAAATACAAATCTTCAATGCTCTATACATCAAAATAATACAATTCTTTCCCAAAAAATCCTCGCTAAAATCAATCTCCATAGCGCCCCAAAATCCGCGCTAGCCTGCCACTAAAAGAAAATATGGGGAAGTACACAATACGACAAGAAAGATGCTCAACAAATATATGTTAACGATGAATAAAACGTAACAACACGAGTACGAATATTCAAATCAAAATGCAAATCTCAATAGAATTTCATCATTATAATTTTTCAACAACTCATCAATGGGTCACCAGGCCTCACCACATCCGTATATGCTTTATCAAGCAATAGCCCGGCAAATAGGAATTTTGGCGGGTGCCCAACATCCCTGCCATATTAAAATCTCATGACAACATGCTCATCAACAATATAATGATACCACATGAATGAAAATAATTTCAATAATTATTTTCCAGATTTCAATGAATTTATCAATTCAAATATGAGTTCAATTAACAAGAATTCAAAGAGAATGACACTCGCGAGATTTAAGGAGCATATTGTGTAAAATCCCATACCTCAAACCATGATGAGAAACCAATGATCACATCCTCAAGATCAACACAAAAGATCTACAAAAGCTCCTCCAAGAACCTCCAACAAAATAGCCCCAAGAACACCTCTAATCTAAGGTTGGAACTCACAAATCTCAAGGGCCAATGTGTATATAAAAAGAAGAGGAATATAAAATATATTTGTTGCCAAAATTTGTGCCAAAAGTATGTTAAAAAGGTTGCCCACGACTTCCTTTTATAATGCAAAGAAATGAAGAGTTGGAAGCTAAAAGACTCCTTTAAATAAGGTAAAGAAATGAAGAGGTGGAAGTCAAAACAACTCCAAGAGTTAAAAATATTTTAAAATCATTTTAAAATTCGTTTTAACTCCGATTTCAAAACCGTTTGAAATTCTCGCCTTTAAAAATAATAACCAACATATTTGCGCAATAAAAATAATTTTATCAAAAACTTTATTTTTCATCTTTATTTTGAAAATACCCCAAAAATTACGCGGGTTATTACACTTCCCCACTAACAATGGAATTTCTCCCTCGAAATTCGCTGAATGCCTAACTCTCAAAATCAGGTCACTACACTAACTCCAAAAATAAATCACGTCTCCCAAAAATAAATTCCTCACATCTAATTCCGAAACTTATCACGAATATCTCCTAAAATTTTTTATCTCCAAAAATTGCTAACCACGCAATGAAACCAAAACTCAAGCCCCGAGGGTTGACGTATACCTAAGCTCTGATACCATTTGTAACACCCCGTCCGCCCGGGGAGAGCGAACGGAGCGTCACTATCGATAAAATAAATCTAAATCCACAATACAGAAGGTATAGAGCATATAAATAAACCCACAATAATATAAATCCACTATTTCAATTCGTCAAATACAACAAGTCTCTCGAATTAAAATTATAACTATCTAACTCAAAAAATAAATACAAATCTTCAATGCTCTATACATCAAAATAATACAATTCTTTCCCAAAAAATCCTCGCTAAAATCAATCTCCATAGCGCCCCAAAATCCGCGCTAGCCTGCCACTAAAAGAAAATATGGGGAAGTACACAATACGACAAGAAAGATGCTCAACAAATATATGTTAACGATGAATAAAACGTAACAACACGAGTACGAATATTCAAATCAAAATGCAAATCTCAATAGAATTTCATCATTATAATTTTTCAACAACTCATCAATGGGTCACCAGGCCTCACCACATCCGTATATGCTTTATCAAGCAATAGCCCGGCAAATAGGAATTTTGGCGGGTGCCCAACATCCCTGCCATATTAAAATCTCATGACAACATGCTCATCAACAATATAATGATACCACATGAATGAAAATAATTTCAATAATTATTTTCCAGATTTCAATGAATTTATCAATTCAAATATGAGTTCAATTAACAAGAATTCAAAGAGAATGACACTCGCGAGATTTAAGGAGCATATTGTGTAAAATCCCATACCTCAAACCATGATGAGAAACCAATGATCACATCCTCAAGATCAACACAAAAGATCTACAAAAGCTCCTCCAAGAACCTCCAACAAAATAGCCCCAAGAACACCTCTAATCTAAGGTTGGAACTCACAAATCTCAAGGGCCAATGTGTATATAAAAAGAAGAGGAATATAAAATATATTTGCTGCCAAAATTTGTGCCAAAAGTATGTTAAAAAGGTTGCCCACGACTTCCTTTTATAATGCAAAGAAATGAAGAGTTGGAAGCTAAAAGACTCCTTTAAATAAGGTAAATAAATGAAGAGGTGGAAGTCAAAACAACTCCAAGAGTTAAAAATATTTTAAAATCATTTTAAAATTCGTTTTAACTCCGATTTCAAAACCGTTTAAAATTCTCGCCTTTAAAAATAATAACCAACATATTTGCGCAATAAAAATAATTTTATCAAAAACTTTATTTTTCATCTTTATTTTGAAAATACCCCAAAAATTACGCGGGTTATTACACTTCCCCACTAACAATGGAATTTCGCCCTCGAAATTCGCTGAATGCCTAACTCTCAAAATCAGGCCACTACACTAACTCCAAAAATAAATCACGTCTCCCAAAAATAAATTCCTCACATCTAATTCCGAAACTTATCACGAATATCTCCTAAAATTTTCTATCTCCAAAAATTGCTAACCACGCAATGAACCCAAAACCCAAGCCCCGAGGGTTGACGTATACCTAAGCTCTGATACCATTTGTAACACCCCGTCCGCCCGGGGAGAGCGAACGGAGCGTCACTATCAATAAAATAAATCTAAATCCACAATACAGAAGGTATAGAGCATATAAATAAACCCACAATAATATAAATCCACTAATTTCAATTCGTCAAATACAACAAGTCTCTCGAATTAAAATTATAACTATCTAACTCAAAAAATAAATACAAATCTTCAATGCTCTATACATCAAAATAATACAATTCTTTCCCAAAAAATCCTCGCTAAAATCTATCTCCATAGCGCCCCAAAATCCGCGCTAGCCTGCCACTAAAAGAAAATATGGGGAAGTACACAATACGACAAGAAAGATGCTCAACAAATATATGTTAACGATGAATAAAACGTAACAACACGAGTACGAATATTCAAATCAAAATGCAAATCTCAATAGCATTTCATCATTATAATTTTTCTACAACACATCAATGGATCACCAGGCCTCACCACATCCGTATATGCTTTATCAAGCAATAGCCCGGGAAATAGGAATTTTGGCGGGTGCCCAACATCCGTGCCATATTAAAATCTCATGACAACATGCTCATCAACAATATAATGATACCACATGAATGAAAATAATTTCAATAATTATTTTCCAGATTTCAATGAATTTATCAATTCAAATATGAGTTCAATTAACAAGAATTCAAAGAGAATGACACTCGCGAGATTTAAGGAGCATATTGTGTAAAATCCCATACCTCAAACCATGATGAGAAACCAATGATCACATCCTCAAGATCAACACAAAAGATCTACAAAAGCTCCTCCAAGAACCTCCAACAAAATAGCCCCAAGAACACCTCTAATCTAAGGTTGGAACTCACAAATCTCAAGGGCCAATGTGTATATAAAAAGAAGAGGAATATAAAATATATTTGCTGCCAAAATTTGTGCCAAAAGTATGTTAAAAAGGTTGCCCACGACTTCCTTTTATAATGCAAAGAAATGAAGAGTTGGAAGCCAAAAGACTCCTTTAAATAAGGTAAAGTAATGAAGAGGTGGAAGTCAAAACAACTCCAAGAGTTAAAAACATTTTAAAATAATTTTAAAATTCGTTTTAACTCCGATTTCAAAACCGTTTAAAATTCTCGCCTTTAAAAATAATATCCAACATATTTGCGCAATAAAAATAATTTTATCAAAAACTTTATTTTTCATCTTTATTTTGAAAATACCCCAAAAATTACGCGGGTTATTATAATCACCTCCTTTATACTTTTGTGAATCATATTTGAAACCCAAATCACTTCTATATTGAAGTTACTCTTGCAAAGAAGGAGTCTTCACTACTACTCTTGTGATTCTTACGGGAATCATTGCTGACGATTGTGGTCTTTGTGGATTCATGCAGGAATTCATTGCTGAAGGAAGATTACGATCTTTGTGATTCTTGTGCGGACAATTGCTTAAGTAGATGTAGATCACCTACAACAGATTTGTCGGGCTTTATTTCTCTATTGTATTTATAAGTTTCGATTTTAAAACTATAGTGAAATAAAAGGTTTTCCCTTTGGGGTTTTTTCATAAATTGTGATTTTTTTAGATGCCTGATTTGAATCACATAGTGGCATGTTCTAGGGTTAATAAAAATTTTAATTCGTTTATGGGGATTGCGCACTCTCAGATAAATAATTGAAATATGAAGAGTCTATCTAGTTCAAGGTGGGGTGATTTAAGCTCCCAATGAGAAATCTCACTACACAAGGGAACTGGGATGATCAATGAGATTAATTATAATTGATTATAGATGGATGGTGAATTAGAATTAAATCAAAGGATAATTCTTGCATATGTTGTAAGAGTATTCATATACTCATTCGTGCCCTCAAAAGTAGTTGTCTTATTCCGTTTTTCCAAAACACTTTGGATTATGAATTTACCTCTCCAAAAAGCGTCATCAATGTTTAAGATTTTGAAGTCGGTTTCATCATCCTCATATCTAATACATCATTTTTTTAGATGAAAGGTATGTTGAAGATTCCATACACTCACGTCACGTGATTTTAAAAATATTTTTAGAACATCTTCGTGAAAACTTATGCATGTGTAAAACTTGTGGTTTTGCCGTCTTGATCTTGCTTATGAACAAACCTTTAAAATATCAAAAGATAAACGAAATTGAGAGAATACTAAAATATTCTCTGGAGTGAAGTTATGCCTTCCCTGAAGCGAAAATGGGAGTGTTATTTTGGTAAAATCTCTAAAATTTGGAATAAGTAACATTATCGTTGAATCATCATCGCAATGAAGACTCTCGATGCCGAGATCCCTTTTCCCTAGTCTCCAAGTTCTTTTTAAGGTTTCGTTAAAGATATCTAGGCATTCTTGCAACTTGGATTATCGCAGGAAGTTTGCTCTAGTGACATATACATGTCACAAAAGATATTTGTGGATCAACTAGATTTGTGTGCCCCCCAATAACTCTCTCATACATGCCTTGTGTAAAAGATGTGACCTTTTAGCTTACATTGGTATTAGTATAATCCATTTGTATGGTTTTATTTACTTAAGCCATCAATTCTCTTCATTTCAATATATCTCTCAAGCATTTCACGAAAAAAAATACCTAGAGAGTTTTGTGTGTATTTTTATCGTTTTCTTTTCTAAGAAGATAAGAACACACTTGTGAAAAGACGGAATCCATTTTTTATTTAGTTCATCTTTTTCGTCTTCTCTTCTTTGCATTAAACCATCTATCTTTCTTGAGGTTGATTAATACCAAAGAAGACGGAATTTTACCAAGAACTCAATTTCAAAAATCAAGTTTTTTATACACTCTGGGTATTTATCGCAATAAGAGTGTTGTGATATTTGATTTACTTTTTTGGGTTCAAATCATTTGCGAACTCCAAAGTTTATAGACGGAGGCTTATGCAACATTGTTGGCGTGTGTCAAGACCTAAGAGATGTTGGGAGCTTTTATCAACGTATATGGATCTCCGAATTGCTACGAGTTAGTGGAAAAACTACGAGGTGTGAGTTAGAGTGTAAGAAATGTTGGTTATTAGTACTCTCTTTAAGTATTTATCAAGTATTTAGATATATTGTTGCATTGGCTTGAGGTTATTTCCGTCAGTGAGTTTTTATCCTCATACATCCAGTGTTGTGCTCTTATTTGTAATTTTTGCATATTTTGTCATCCACATGCTTTAACATTATTAAAACTTGATTTGTTTCATATAACTTTGGTGAATATTTGAACATAGAATTTTGTGTGGAATAAATTAATTTTTGGCTGGTCTCCATTTCGGTATGCATTATGCATTCTCAATTGGTATTAGATCTTGGTCCTCTTTTGTTAAGGTAAAAAAATCTAGAGGTGGATCATGAGTTTTTTTTGTTAATACAGAGATTTATGTCATGTTTAGAGGAATGGAAACTTTTGAGGACATGGTTAAACCTTCCTATAATTTTGTCTCTTTTGATGGTGTTTCATCAAGTGATAAAGTTAGGTCAATCTTCGTCTATTAGTGATAAATTTTCTTTTAAGATTAATACTTTGTCTTCTTCCAGTTATTCTATTGATGATTCTATTAGTGAAGAAAATAGATACCTTCAACATGCTTATGTTAAACTCTATAATGAAAATCCTAGAGTTATGAAAATCTTGCTAAAAACTTACATCTAACTCAAAAAATATAAAAAAGAAAATGCTTCTTCAAAAATTTAATGGTCCCTTTTGAGCAATGTTGAAGCTCAATGGTCATCTCTTAGTGTGAGTATCCTTTTGATGAATAATGAGAATAATGATTCCCAAGAAAGGTTAAAATCATTACAATGTGAGCTAGAAGAATGTAAAAGTTCCAATGACTCTTTTAATGAGAAAATAACCTCTTGAAAATGAGTTAATCTCAACTAAGGGTGTATAGGTTATAATTGAAGATAGATCCATGAAAATCAAAAAATTTCTTTTGTCCCATACTACATCTTATTTTTATAAACCTCATATTGGTTTTGAAAAAGCTTGTGTTCAATCTAAATATGGGGACAAAACCACTTTTTTGATATCTTTTCAAAAGATTCAAGAACCTGTAGATTCTTCATTGTCTCATGAGAAGAAATTTATTTTAAATCCTTTGAAGAAACTCGATCATCGCGTATATCACTGAACATTTTTCAATCGTGAAGGTCAAGTAAAAGATTTTTTTTATAGTATTAAGAAAAATTCCAAGGCGATAAAGAAACCTCACTTGGATGAAGTTTCTACCTTGATCCCTAATTTTAATAAACCTTTTGAAAAATCTAAAACTATATTTTCAAAAATTTCAAAATTTCAAAATCTAAAAATATTAATAATAGTTCAAAGGATTTAAGGAAGAATATCGAGACTAAAGTGGTTTGAAATAAGAAAGAAAAATGTCTTGTTATTCACATTACCTTTTTTTCCCAAATGATTCAGAATGGTATTTTTATAGTTGGTTCTCTAGGAATATGACCAAAAATAAAGCATTATTTTCCAAAAATATTAAAAAGGAATCCAATTCGGTCACTTTTGGAGATGGGAACGGATCTAACATCACATGAAAGGGTTACATAGAGATTTATGATTTTCCTAGACTGGATAATGTTTTTTTGGTTGATGGCTTGAAGGCTAACTTGCTTAGCATAAGTTAAATTTGTGATGATTGTCACAATGTGCTTTTCAACCAATAAATAATGCCAAGTCCTTGATTCTTATGATAAATCCATTTTAAAAGGTAATAGAATCGTGGATAATTATTACATAATAAATATCTCTCCTAGTGTGGTTTACAATAGTGCTAAGAATGATGTGGAGGATCTTTGGCATAAGATTTTAGGTAATGTAAACTATAGAGATCTTATTAGAAAGAACTTGTTTGTGATTTACCTCATTTGGAGTCAACTTATTCTCGTGTGTGTGGTATGTGCCAAATGGAAAAACGTATTAGCAATCCACATAAGAAGTTGAATGTTATTTATACCTCGCATGCGCTAGAACTTTTACATATAGACTTTATGGGTCGAGTGCGTATGAAGAGCATAAGTAGTAGATGTTATGTCCCTGTGATTGCAGATGACTTCTTTATATTCACTTTGTATAATTTTTTCATAGTAAGTCCGACACTAAGGATATTTTTATTCTCAAGTGAAAACAACTTTAAAATGAAAAGTCATGCTCTATTGTTAGAATCATAGTTATCACAAAAAAGAATTTAAAGGAACAAGTATATCATAGTGGTATAGTGAAGTTGGAATACACCACGAATTTTTGGCTCCCAAACTGCCTAAACAAAATGGAATAGTTGAAAGGAAGAATCGAACTATCTAAGATATGCGTAGGTCCATGTTGATTGGTAAGAATGTGCTTAAAATTTTTTGGGTTGAAGCTTTTTATACACACCATCAACCGAGTCTATAGGAGGTATGATACAAACCAAACCCCTTAGGAGATTTGTAAAGGAGAGATATTCACACTTAATCACTTTAGAGTCTTTGGAAGTAAGTTTTACATACTCAAGGATGAATAATTCTTAATTAAGTTTGACTCTCGAAGTGATGTAAGAATTTTCTTGACTATTCTACAAATAGTCATGCCTATCATGTTTATAATTGCATTTCTCAAAAAATTATGGAATCCATTAATATTGTCGTAGATTATAATGCTTCCTTTGACTTTCATGAGAACGATTGTGAAAATACAACTTTCATATTTCCGCATGTAGAAGAAGAGGGGGGATAAAAAGTGAATGAGTGTGAAGAGGTGGTCGCACCACCTCATGAGGTTGTGAATGTGGGAGACACAACTCCTTGGGTTAAGAAAGACCATGATGTTACCAAAATCATTGATAGTCATAATGTTGGAGTGAAGACTATATCTTAACTCTAAAGAGAAGTTGATTTTATTTGTTACACTTCCACAATTGAATCCAAGAATATGAAGGATTCCTTGTTAGACAAATATTGTGTCAATGCTATGCAAGAAGAGTTATACTATTTTTCCAAACAAGAAGTTTTGAATCTTGTTATGACACCTCGCCTATTCTAATACCGGATGATAAATTATTTATTAAAATAAAATAAAAATCTAGTGTGATTTAATTCTTAACATCACCGTCACAACAAGTAATATAATTATATTACCAATAAAACCATACATTAAAAGAAATTTCGGGATAACAAATAAGCATAAAAATAAATAATGTAAAACGAATAGACCACCGGTTACCAAAAATAATAGTCCATCGTAAATAAATACTGATAAGGAATGAATATCTGACAGGATATCAAATGTCCAATCCAACTACGGGCAAGATGCCCAAAAGAAAATACTGAAACTAAAACCGAATGCTATTTATATAGAAATTAATTGAGGTGTCTACAATCGATCTCACAGCATCCATAGCTACTGCTTGCAACAACATGAAGAACTAACCCTATTTTCCTTGCTGCTGCACACTTAGGGTTTTGAAAATAATGACATATTTGTCAGCGGATCAAAGCTCAAAAAACATTTGAAAATATTTTCTAATTATTTAAATGCTTTAAATAAAAACATGCAGTGTATTACCTTTATAATTAAGTTACGGTTGTAATCAATTGAGACTTATCTTCACCTATTTTTTATAGTTTGGACCTAACACATTCATTTTATTATCCGAATCATACTACCCAGTCTAACTAGGAAAATAATCACTATTATAGCCCATCCCATTAATAGTCACCATTAGCTAATATATACTACATTCACTAGGTATACTATCGTAAATAACAACCTAGCTACACACATACTATAAATAGATATACATATTTTTTAAAGAAGAGGGGCAGTAACCCCATAAGTATTATTATTAAAGAGAAAAAGTATCTCTAGTGGAATGTACAAGCTCTAAAGATAATTTCCTAAAATTGAAAGTTAATTATTGAGCCTAATAAGTTAACTTTAGAGTGACAAAAATTGGGAATTTATAAATATACCCATTACAATGAAAAAGAACATAAAATAAATAAATTTGGGGCTTTATATTAGCCCCATTGCATAGAGAATGAAAAGTTTGATCTCGTGTAGTGACATCCCTATTTGTCCATCTTGTAAGGACCTTTAAACATCTTAGGAAGATCTATGAGACTTTGGTAGATATGATAAGAAGGAAGGTTTATACCACGATTGACGAGAGTATCTGTTACCATATTTGATTCCTTGAAACAACGAGTCGATGAAAAATTTAGATTGTTTAAGTTGGACTTGATTTCTTCAGCACATTTCCTTAAGCACCAGGGAGGGTTCCAACATTTTTTTAATCTGATTAACCACGAACATTGAGTCTGATTCATTCATCACATCCTTTATATTGAATTCAATGCATAATTGAATTCCCATTCTCAAACCTCTAAGATCCTCATAAAAATTGGATGAAATTATCTCTGAATTTGCAAATGCAAACACCATCTCCCCTATATCATTTCTTAATATCCCACCATAGCCACTATTGTTTGGATTACCTTTGAGTCACCATCTACATTTAATTTAAGGTAGTTGTTGATAGGCAAATTCCATTCGATAGCTTTAGTTAAATAAAAATTGCTATAGCATTTTATATCAAAGGCTTCTTGAATTCCTTTATCAAAAGAATTTATTCCACATTTAAACCTTATCCCCTTATGGATACTTGTGATCAAGGTTGAAGAATGGAGAATAATTTATTTAAAGTTGAAAATGGAGTTTTAAAAATAGCTTTGATCTCTGCCTTTCCATATCTCCCAACATACTAAAATGGGAATACATTTACCAAGGACTTTGGAATAGTCTTGAGGCCCTGTTTTGATCCACCAACTTTGGAGCATAGTAAGAATGTTGAAAGTACTAATTTCAATTACCGTGATATTAAAGTAGAACTTCCACACATGTATGATAATTGGGCAGGTTAAAAACAAGTGATCTATGGTTTCTGAATTCTTATGTCAGGAATGACATTTGGAGCAAAGCCTTATCACAACTGATTGGATATATTCATCAATAGGCAAGCACTAATTAAGGATTTCCACATGTTTATGGAACATTTCTTGGGAATATGTTGATCCTAAATATTCACAAAACTCTAGAAATATGGAAGTGACTTTTAACATAGTTATATGAAGAAGAGGGTATGAATTCACCTGATACCTATGGAAGCCAAGTCCACTGATCATCGATATAGTCCATTTGGGAAATGCATTGGTCTTTAACTTCCATCATTATTTTCCAAGTGTGAGATCCTCCATATGAAGATTGATTCCAGTTCTTATATCTATTGCACATAAAATTATCCCATATGGATTTATTGATGGATAATTTCCAATATAACTTCATAAAATAAGTTTTAGAGAATGAAGTAAAATCCATAAGGCCAATCCTTCCTTGATCTATACTTCTGCTAAGAAATTCATAGCTTTTCCATTAGTATTTCTCCCTTGGATATCACTGCCTCCCCAAAAGAATTTATTGAGCATTCTTGGAATTTTATTGATGATTAACTTAGGAGGAAAGATTGAAGCTAGTAGGTATCAGGGAATGGAAGATAGGATATGTTTTAAGATAAAAGCTTTCCACCATTAGATAAAAGCTTTGATTGCCACCCTGTAATTCTTGATCTGATAGATTGAATCAGATTCTTATAGTATTTTACCATGTTTATTCCATTAAACAAAAGGAATCCAAGATAATTAAGAGGAAAATCTTTGTATTTTAATCCAGTGCAATTAACAATATTGATCCTTGATTGAAAACTGCAGCTTCTTGACACTGTGAAACTACTCTTGACAGTGTTAATTTTCTAACCTGAGATTCTGCTATATTCCATTAGGAAATCCATGGTTCTTTTAAGACTTTTCTTATATCCTTTACAAAAGATTATCACATTATTAGTAAAAGAAAGGTGGGAGATCAAGGGGCTTCCACTTGGCAAGTAAAATGGATTTATACTATCTTTGGACATTAAATCATTCAAACCTTTACTCAAGTAATCTGCAGCTAGAATGAACAAACTAGGGGATAAATGATCCCGTTATCTTAGATGTCTTGAGGATTTGAAGAAACCACAGTTTTGGCCATTAATGATGATTGACAACCAATTATTTAAAATGCACCTCCAAAAGTCCATCTCTCCCCAAAACCAAATCCTCTGAGAACTTGAATAAAACCCCCCTAGTGAAGTCTATCATAAGCCTTCTCCATGTCTAGATTTAAAACTACATTCCCTTCGTGAGATTTCTTGGACAAGTTATGAACCATTTCTTTTGCAAGAAGAACATTAGATAGCCCTTACTTTAAAGAATCCACTTTTATTAGAGGAAATAATTGTGGGAAAAACTTTAGATAATCTATTGTTCAAGATGTTCGAAATAATCTTAAAAGAAAAGTTGCACAAACTGATTATCCTTAAATCACCACATGTTTTTGGGACTTTAATCTTAGGAATTTGACTAATTGTAGTGCTTGTCCATCTCCGAGGAAGCTCAATCCCTGTAAAAACCTGTTTATAGCATTAACTAAGTCATCCTTGATTATATTCCAACACTTCTTGTAAAAAGAACCTCCAAAATTATCAGGCCCAGGTGCTCAATCTTCATTAAGATTATTAATTTCTTCTAGCACCTCATCCTCTGATGTAAAATCCTTTAAAATATCATTTGTCTCAAAGTAGATGCTTTTTAGGATTATGGCTTCGACTTCCACCATTGGAATCAACTGATCTACAAATAATTAGTCCTGAAAGAATTGGACAATGTGGTTTTTGATATCCTGCTTTTTCTCTAATAACCTCCCATTGTTGTGTTTAATTGAGTGAATCATCAACTTATGTTAATTGGACTTTACATAAGCATGAAAATATCCATTGATTTCAACCGTTAGATAGAAGATTTTAGTCAATAAAAATCCTCTTCTTTATTATAAGCAGCCATCAACTTAGCTTTACATCCGTTCATATTTGCTCTATTGAGATCACTGTTATCCAGTTTATACATCACCTCTAGTTAGATATTTTCATCCTCCAAGTATTTAACTGATTGAAATTCATCTTTGAAAGTCTCTTTGTCCCATCTTTTCAATGCCCCTTTCAATATTTGGAGTTTCATTGCAAATTTCTGCAAGCTATGACCAATTGATTCTTCATTCCAAGAGTTCTACACAAGATCTTGAAATTGAGTATGATTACACCATATTTTCTGGAATTTAAAAGGTCTTGGGGAGTCATCAAAATTAGTAATAATATAGAGCAAAAAAGGGTAGCGATCAAAGTATAATTTGTTAAGGTGTTTGATCCTTGAATGAGGGTACTAAGATATGCATTGTTGATATTACAAGCACCTGTCAAACTTTACCATAATTAAATCTTCCTTTTTTTATTGTTCTACTAAGTGAAACTTATACATGAGTAACCTAAATTATAGAGCCCACATTCTTCAATGGCTTGATTGAAATATTCAAAAGAATTGGGGTCAGTATCATTGCCACCTAATTTTTCAGATTGGGCACTAATAACATTAAAGTCCCCAATAATGGCATGGGAAGAGTTCTCAGAATCCCCATTTAAGGTCACCATTTGATCCCAAAGATTTTTTCTATATTCTCTAGAGTATTAGGCATAGACAATTGTCAAAAGAAAACTTGATTTCTTGGCAAAGTGGCTAATTTTCATTGTTATGTATTGGGCACGATCAACAATACATTGGATTTCCATATTGATTCTCCAAAAAAATTGAATTTTACCACTAAAATGATTGTTACAACCTTCAAAACCCCATTTTCTCTTAAAATTTGAAATTTGAGAGAATCCTCCTTTGATTCTAAATGACTAGGGAATGATTCTTGTGGATCTTGCACAAAAATTTTTAGTTTTCTACTGGAGGATTTTTTTGTAGCCCCTCTTATGTTCCAAAAAATTAAATTAATCATTTAGAATTAGAGGTTAGTGGTTTAATGTTACCTTTAGTTGAGGATCTGGTCATCCTTTTAAACAATGGAACTTGCAGCTTTATTTGATTTTATTGAAACGTGGGACATTTTTCTTAGCCTTTATTCACTTTATCTTTTGTTGATTTCTTTTTGAAACCTCTAAGATTATTATCAATTATTCATGAAAATAATTGAAGTTCCTCTATGAAAGGAATGTGGAGGTTTTCTTCATCATCTACATTAGTAACATATAGAGGTAGTGATGCTTTGTTCATGTCATAATCTGGGATATTTGTTGCTCAGGGAGACAAAGAACAATTGTCTATAATTAAAACTTAATCATTGCTCAATTATTGGTTCTGAATGTTGTGGATATGATCTAAAATATTCTTGTACTTTGTCTTTCTTTCCTTCTCAATGTTTTTTGTGAATTTATCCCTCTGGGGACTTTCTTCCTTCTGTGACATCCCGACTATTCTAATCCTTGGTGATCAGTCCATTATAAAATTAAAAAGGAATCATTAATGGTGTCATTCTTAGCATCATTGCCAAAATTCAATTTATTTAACTAATACCCTAAAGTCCCGGTGTCAAATTTTAATCTTTATTATTAACATAAAATTTAATATAGATTGAATAAATCACATTCACCATTCCAAGCAAAAAATAATGGATGATAAGATAATGGAACAAATAAATAATTGAGTCTGGAATAACACTCCAGATAAAATCCCAATAGAGTCATCCATAAGTAAAGTCCAAATCAAATACTGGAAATAACTGAAAGTACAATGTCTCTATAAATAATTACCAACTAGAGATGGGAGACATGCCCGACTGAGATAGATAAGGATAAATAAGATCTGAATAAATGTGGGGGCATCTAATAGTAAGGTCCTGCAACTTTCATAGCATCTGTAACACGTCAAATGTAGGAACTCCTATGCCTTGCGTTCCTGTGGCTGGGCACCTAAAATTATTTTTACAAAAATGATTTGAAATAGGTCAGAGCCCAAGTAAAGAAGTTTGAAAAAGTTTATCAAGTATTTAAAACACATCAAGATAAGATATTATATACATGTTAGTACCGCGTGATCTCACTTGACATCCTCACCTCTCAACTATTGTGCACGCCTAACGTACTACTATAACCCACCTAGGTATGCTACCCTCCTAACTAGTCTGACTCACATCTTTTCATGTCTAATAATATATAGTGCCCACCCATATTGTCCATACAATACTAAATCGAATTTCAGTTTCTTTTTATTTATTAGGAATCACCAGTTTATGAATAATTTTTCACACACTTAGAGTAATTTAAATATTACTATTCATATTATCTACTAATATAACTGTAGTAGAATCAATCACTGAAATATATATATGTACATCACTATTGTAATACATACGTATACGACAACCCTAGGTGGAGACCTGCGATGCGAGCATACTCTGCTATCACGTCCTGGTACATCACGTATTAAATAAGGACATTCGTTCGGATATCACCCTCGAACCATAAAAAAAATCACATATATTGGAGGCGAACATAGTCCTATGCCTTTGGGCTAAGCACACACCTAACTCACCAAATGACCGGTCGAACCCTTATTCACACAAGTGGTGCTCAATCCCTAAGTTCTATGTTCCGAGGTACATGACAATATCCCCCCTAATGGGATCATCAGGATAAGACTGTTCACGATGTGGAACCTCACGTGATAGCAAGTAGCTTATGTATGTTTACACATAATAAATCAACCAATAGGTAATCACACAATCTATCTATCTATCTATCTATCTATCTATCTATCTATCTATCTATCTATCTATCTATCTATCTATCTATCTATCTATCTATCTATCTATTATATTTATATATATATATATATATATATATATATATATATATATATATATATATATATATATATATATATATATAGCATAAGTATAGATATACACTCAACCTATAATATATGTCTCATACATAATATATATAACTCCCGAATATTCTACGTATTATTAAGTTACGATTTTAGTTCTTATCGTAAGTTACCGAGTATCCCCCACTGCCCTAGGGGTGCTATTTAGTCTTTAACGTATTTTAGTAAGTAACTCACCCTCGAAGGGTCCTAATTACCCCATTAGATTATTTTATTAGTTATAATATCCTCCTCCTACTGGTCCGGTCTTAAGTTCACCCACACTCCTTGTGACCCATACTAATTCACGTGATAACCTTTAATATCAAACTAAGCCCCGTAGTTCACTCATATTCATCATAATTTTTGTGAAATCAACTGTAAAATATACCACATAATTTTCTAACAATAATTATCTTCAATTGGAAATAAATATCAACTTTAACCTATCAAAAATTGAAGTCAACTGAGACCCAAAAGTACCAGGTCCCTTGAACCGGTTTGGGGGAACATGAGAACCAGTTCGAGGGTACAATCGAACCGGTTTTGGGGGACAGGCAAATCGGTTCGTTGTACCTGGCATTTCTTCTTCTTCTTCTTCGCTGTTAAGAATTTTCACCATACCCTCAAAACCTCTATGATTTAATCCCAAACTCCTATAAATCGATACATAACATTATACTAACATATATACATGATTTTTAACATAAATAAGTCTCCAAATCATCAAGAAAATCCATGAAATAGAATTTATTTAACACTAAATTTTCGGAAAACACTAAATTATTATCCTTATTCAAGTACATCATCAAAACCTGATTTCTTCAATTATCAATCACATATATAATCTGATTTCATGTTCTAACTATATAAGCGTTCTGTCTACATGCGGCTCCTAGCCAAATTCATCATCAAATTCTCAAATTCTAAGCCAAATTTATATTTCCATGATTAGAATATAATCCTACTCTAACATGGATAATACATATAATTAAAATTCAGTAAAATAAATACTTGTCTTTTTATTTAGTTCTGAATCTCTGCAGAAAAATGATAGGTATGGGTTCCCCTCCTCCCGATCTACGTGACAGTGGTGGTGGTGCAAAAAGGCGGTTCTTGGCCTTGGAGCACCTCTCATTCTTCCTCATGTGGCCTCTCTTGTTTTGGTACCTGAGAACCCAAAACTCCCTTAAGTATCCGATAATATAACTAACCAATTTTCGTATGTCTCTATTTCCCAAAATTTCAAATGATCGAAATACCCATTCGAGGTGCTGTTTTTGACTAAAAGTGCCCCGGGACCAAAACTAAACCACCATGTAGACTTTTCTAATGATTTTAATCCTTTCGGACACGCTGGAGCACTAAAAAACGACCATTTGAAATATAAAAGTGAAATTACATTTTGTTTCCCAAATTATTTCTCGACACGACTGACACGCGCATCCCGATTAAATTTATCGTAACTGTCGTATTTATCACTCACGATAATCATAATAATTTCTTATCACTATTATTACTCATTCACTAAGTAATATTCAATATAAATAAATATTAACCCTTATCTCACTAATTAATATTGTAAGGATATATTTTGTATAGTCCGTATTTTCTTTAGTATGTCATATACCGCTACAACCGTCGAAGAATTATTCAATATCAATCAAGCGTCAAGACAAATACGAATATCAAAGTTCATCAACATTCAAGCCTCCGCGAGATTAATTTTTGTAAGGTTGTGTTTAAAGTACCTTAACATTTCAATTAGAGCGTTGGGATACTTTTTACAAAATATTTTCTAAGTGTTGGAGCGGAGTTTTTCGTCAAAATTTTTTTTGCTAAGTATTGAGGAGGATTATTTTCTGACGAAACAAAAAAACAATTATTTTTTAATTTTCATTCGCGCAACATACCTGCTCGTTTGAGCGACATCCAGTCTCGCACGAAGCTCGTTTGAACGAGATTGTTTTTTCGTTCGAGCGACGTGTCGCCTTAAATTTTCTATAAATTGGTTTTTTCGACTTCGGTTTTTTCATAAGACCTGATATTACCGATTTACAAAAACTGCTATTGCAGAAACTTTTATCTTCCCTTTTTGGTCTTCAACCTTTTTTTGTTTTCAATTCACAAATCATCCCAATAGTTTATGTGAGTTGTTTTGGAACCCACGAACACATATTTGTGTCAAGTTTCTCTTATCGAGAAGATCTCTACTGCTGATTTAGGTTCTCTTAAGGAGAGTAGTGTGCTAAAGATAACTGTGTGTCAATATGGAGTGCTCGTGGGTATTCATGGGCTGAATTGGAGATGCGGTTCTTGCTAACTCTAGGCTCCGGTCTATGTGGGTTCTCTACGGTTAAGTCATTACGGATTTCATTATAATCATTGTAAGTATTATAGAGAAATAAAGGTTTTTCCTGAAAGGAATTTTTCCTGAATTCTGTGAGTTAGCAATTTTATTTATGATGGTTTAGCGCGCGTGTACACACACACACACACACACACACACACACGTAGTTGTATGTTTCAGGGGCTAAATTAATTTGATTTGCTAATTGTCACCGATTAAATAAGTCTAACATGGAAACTTACGAATTTATTGAAATCAATATCACACGGCATTTACAAATTGGTATTAGAGCCTGTTGTGCTAAGTTATTACGTTTGAGCCGTTTTTTGTAAAATTGTGTGATATTGATATTTCCAATGTAGCAGTTATGTAATCAGATGCCTCCCCTTGATGACACGAGTCAGAGTTTTGATGATTTAAGTAGTTTGAATTTGACGTTTGTAAAAAGAATTAATTTTTTGGAAAAAGAAAATTGTCGTTTTAAATTCGCTATGGATCTTTTGCAAACGGTTCAAAATCAAAGAGATTTTTATCATGAGAAATTTGTTTCTTTGGACCATGAATTTAATGCTTCAAAATTGTGCAAAAAGGAGTGTGCTGATAGAGTCGTATTTTTAGATAAAGAATTGGAGGACTTTAAAATTCTAGGATTTGTGTTTGTGCCAAAGTGGATAAAGATATTTTACTCGATAAGTTTATGGCAAGAGAGGAGACTCTTAGGGATAAGTGTGTGTATTTTAAGAAAGAACGTGATAACCTTATAGGAGTTATTGAAAATTTAGAGAAGGAGTCACTAAAATTGGAAGAGTCTAATTCTTTTCTTTAGTAAAAATTTTGGAGATAAAAAAGGATTTGACAGACTCAAGTAGTATTGGTAGAAATGGTAGTGGCTCGTCGTGTTATTTTCCGTTAATAAAGCCAAGACCATTAATTATTTTAGAGGGCCAATCAATCCCAAGGACGTTAGAAAAGGTCAACTTATAGGTGTCGTTCCACCCGTTTACACATGTTCACATTATTGTAGGAAAGGTCACCTTAGACATTTTTGTTCCTATCTTCGAAAATGTCCCAGGAAGTTGAAGTCTAGTGCTACCTTGATTCCCAAAACCCCTATGCATCGTTGCACACCTGTTTAAGGGTAGGAAATCACTTTTAGAGGCACTAAATGTTAGACTTGTTGATTCTCAGTTGCTTGCACATGATTTTTCTCTTGCTATATCATGTAAATGATTTTCTCCGCATGTTTGTCATACGTTAGTTGTGCTTCATGTTATATGTTTGCTAGTGTTACAACTTGTGTACTTTTTGTATTAGATTTTTGTTCTTGATAAAACTTTTGAAAAATACAAAAAGATTTTATTTTGATAAAATTTAAAAAAAAGACAAAATGAGTTTTGTATTTAGTTTTGTACCGTATATGAATGGACATTTAGGATGACCGAGTCACAATTTCATTCCATATCGATTTGATGATTTGATAGTGTTTTGATATGCGTCATCATTTCATTCATGTGATTAATACCCCGTATTTTTATGCTATATTAATTTGGGGATTTATTAAATTTATTATGAGTTAATTATTTAATAAAAATCCAAAAATTAAATATGTTATAATTATTAACGTGACGAGAGTTAGTAATTATGGGAAATTTTTTGAATATTACTAATGAGCAAAGTAATATGTAATATTGGTTATATTGAATGTCACGAGTGAATAAAATGACAACTTTGAAAATTTGGGTCGGGACGCGCCCGTGTCGCGTCGGGACTAAATATTGATAATTAAAAGTGAATATTTTATAAGTTGTTCGTATAGTCATTTTGAGTGAGCCAACGCGTCCGAAAGGGTCGAGATAGTTAGAAAAGTGTACCCGGAGGTTTAGTTTGGGTCTCGGGGCGTTTTTAGGCCTAATTAGTAACCCAGGAGGGCATTTTGGTCATTTTTCATTTTTGGGTAAATAAACCCACGAAAATTAGAGGGGCTATATCTGATATTGAGGTTGTCACCTAGGGTTAGAATTCCCAAAACCTAGAACGGCCATTGGAGAAGAGAGGAGAGATCTCTCAAGCAAATTCAAGGCCCAAAACTCAACGGTTTGCACCGCCGCCGCCACCAACGCGTAGATCGCGAGACGGGGAACGCAATCACACCGAATTCGGCACCAAACCAGACCTATGAAAATCCCAGGCAAGTGTTTATCTTAGTTATTTCATTGATGCATCTTTCATATTAGTTTAGGAGTAATTAAGATGAGTTTTAATGGAAGAAAACCCGATTTATGATAGGAAAATCCATGTAGTATTGGTCTAATTGATAATTCTGGAAACCCTTCCCATGTAGAGGAATTTAAACCACGAAATTATGATGTGTATAAGAAGAGAATTCTGGAAATAATTTTTAGAACCATGTTTAAGAGAATTTTAGGGTTCTTGAGATTTTGTATGAAATTGGGGCTGTTAATTCATGATTAAATCACATAAATTCACATGCTTTACGTTGAAAATACCTAATATGATGATATAAGGTTAGTAGCATCAATTCTGGGACGATTGGGATTAGAAAATATGGAAATTTTTGGTGTTTGGAGATGAAACTCGTAACTGCAGAATTTCAGTTTTCGCAGACCTGCTTGATCGATCGATCGAGCCCAGAGCTTCGATCGATCGAAGGTTTGATCGATCGAGCACCAGACCTCGATCGATCGACCCCTCCTGGCAGACTCCTATTTCCCTTCTTAAATTAGTTAAATTTAATTTATCGTGAAATAATTCTTGGGCATCCTTAATAAAATATTTTGGGAGTTATGGAAGACCATTAGGACATATGAATAATTTTGGGACCTCTAATATATGACGAGAATTGTATTTTTGAGGATAATTATTTAAGGGTCGATGAATTTATGTATTAAAGGAAAGATACATAAGAGGGTTACGTTGGAACATAAAAAGGACACCTACTGAATTTTATACTTGGGAAGAGAGAGTCCATGTGAGTTAGGTAATAAGATGGAAGAATACTTCGAATTAAGGTTAGAGACAAACCCTTATACGCGATACTAATAATGTGAAAATAAGGATAAATGTCGTAACTATGGGATTTGAGATATACCTAATATTGTTATGGTAATATTAGTATAAGTTATATGATTGTGTATGCATATACTATTTATGTGTGAAAATCATGCCCACGCTACTTGCTATCCCTGAGGTTAGCGCGCTGGGACAGTCTTATCTCGATGGGACCTTTATGGGGGATATTGACTTGTACCCTAGAAGATAGATATCCTTGGTACAGGCTATCCATGTGATAGTTCAGACGGTCCTAAGAGATGCAGGCATGTGCCATCCTCTTAGAGACTTGGAATCTATGCTTCGCCTCAATATTGTTATGTATGTCTGTTAATACAATTCGAGAGTGATTCCAAATGTATTCCCCTTAATATGAGTGATATGGGGCTTTGGATAGTAGAGTATGCCCCCACCATAGTTTATTTGGGGTGCTGTTATATATATATATATATTATACGAGTAGTTAATATATATATGAAATTATGGAATTTGGAACTGCCTACTGTGATTTGGTAAGTAGGATATGGTTAGTGACTCAAATTATAAATACTTGTTTTGAGAAAGTATAATACGACACTGGAAAACTTTATTGATAAAGTTAAAATGAGAACTTTGGTTACAAATTGAAATCTTACGTTTTAAATAATCATGTTGTTCAGTTTTAAATCTTACGAATAACCTAAGATAAGTTAAATCATTAGGGAGAGATAGGGTGTTATATGATGAGATAATCTGCTGGGAAGGTTAGTACGATAGGCGTGCACATTAGAAGAGAGGTGAGAATTTCTCAAGAGAGTGTCGAACTAATATGTTGTTGCATTGGCCTGTATCAATTTAAATACTTGCTAAACGAATTTTAAATCATACACACTATCGGGCTCTGACCCGTTTCTTTTTTTCTCTCTCTCTCTCTCGTATATATATGTATATATTACAGGTGCCCAGCCACAGGGGCATCTTGCTTAGGATTCCTTGAAAGGAACGTGCTGCAGCTTAGGTGGGAGTTGCAAGCCACTTGCATAGCCGACTTTGTTTACTTGATTCCACATCTATCATTCTCATTTATTGGGCATGTGTCGCCCTTTCCACTATTGTTACATTTTATTTGGGACATTTGTATTTCAGTTATTTCTAGTACTATTACTATGGGATTTATTTCAGCATGGATGTTTTACTTTAATTTTTGCATAATGGGATTCGATTGACGAATGGTTTCAATTAATTGGATTATGTTCCAGGATAATTGTGGTATGATTCTTATTTATTGATAACGTTGTTAATAAATAAATAAATAAATGATTTTTCTTTAAAACTAAAATTTGGAAAGTATTGTTAAAAATGGTTTTGACACTTAGCTTAATTAATTAGGGTGTTTAAATTGGAAATTTATTTTTACGACAGTGATGCTAAGAATGAACCAACTGTTCACCTTGATTTTAATTTAATAAAGGAGTGATCGCCCGGTATTTAATTAGGCGGGGTGTCACAGGTGGTATCAAAGCATCAGGTTCTAGTGTCCTTAGGATCTGTACGGCTTATTATGCTTTCAGCGTTGCTTTCTTTGATATAGAGCCCTAATACTAGGAATGTTGTGTTCATCTCTATACATTGGAAATTCGTGCTTCTGCGATTTGTTTATTTGAATGATGAACTCATCCAAATTTACTTAAATTTTTAGATGGATCGTCAAGAAGAACTAGCTAAAACGGTTAGGGGAGTCAACGAGCAAGATCGACTCACACCTCAGGTATCCCCAGAGAGAATATCAACCGCCGAGTTAGCAGGTATCGTGGCAGAAGCAGTCACAACTGCAGTTTTACAATATCAAGAACGCAACATACAACTTAAAGGAGGAAAAAGACCTAGAGAGGTTAACCAAATGCATGTGACTAAAGCTGACAAATGTGCGAAGACACCGAATCTGCGACAACAAAATAATCAAGATTGAGTCAGTCCCAGAAGTAACGAGATTTATGTACAGGGGCAAAAGTGTCAGGGACAACGAAGTCAGGTTCAGAATGAAACCACAAAGAGGTGTTTCAGTTGTGGAATGGACGATCACAAACGTAAATCTTGTCCGAATCAGACTGGAGATAAACTACAATCCGACCAGCGAAATTTTTCGAAACTCTGCTATAAATGTGTACAACCAGGTCACAAGTGGATGGATTGTCCTTACCCTGACATAGTTTTTCCGCAAATTTCCCTCAAGGCCAGCAAGACCAAGGAAAAAGGGAATCTAGTCAACAACGCGGTAAAGTGAAGCAGTTTCGAAAGAGGAATAAAGTCCCAAGTCAGTAAGGCCAACACCGACAACAGCAGGGTCGGAGGGGCAGTAACTTCGGAGGCCGATGTTTTGAGTGTGGCAAGCATGGCCATAGGCGCCAGGATTGTCCGGAGGGAGATAGGGCCCCACAGCAGCAGGGTACCCGAAATAAGCCACAGAGACCACTTTTTCTGACTGCCCTCCCAACACCAGCTCAGGTACCAGCCCTACCAACCTTTCCAGTAGCTCCAGTGCAGCAGGGGAAGTTATAGTACATACATATCTATAATGTCCACCAGGCAGCAGACCCACAGGCACCAACCGCGATTTGGGGTATGTTTTCCTATCCATGGAACTTTGGGTCGAATTTTATATGTTACTGGGGCAACGCATTATTTTATAGCTACATATTATGCGAAGACCTTAGGGTTATTAACCACAGTAGAGAGCACTGTAACGTATGTAGACTCACCACTGGGGAATGGTTCACTTTTATTTATATGACGGGGAGTGGGGGTAGAGATTGGTAGCTTGGTATTACCTGTAGACATGTTAGTCTTAGATATGCATGAGCATGATGTTATTATTGGTATGTATTGGCTCGCAGCTTATAGAGCCATGATTGATTGCTTCAGTGGAAGCATTGTTTTTGCTATTCCGGGGCAAGAGATGTTTGTAGTGGCGATGCCTCGCCCAGAGGGAGGTTCAACCGCTCATTTGTAGTATATAGAGGAGGATACCTCTAAGGAGATTGTGATTCCTTTAGACTCAATCCCAGTTGTTCGTGAGTATTCCGATGTGTTTCAGGAAATACCAGGCCTACCCCCCAGTCGAGAGATAGACTTTGTCATAGACTTATTACCGAGGACTAGACCTATAGCACGCACTCCATACCGTAAGGCTCCGGCGGATATGCGAGAGTTACGAGATCAGATAGAGCAACTATTAGGTCAGGGCTTCATTCGCAGGAGTACCTCACCTTGGGGTGCTCCAGTTCTGTTTGTGAAGAAGAGAGATGGTTCACTGAGGTTATGTGTGGACTACCGGGAGTTGAACAAGGTCACGATACGGAATAAGTATCCGTTGCCTCGAATCGATGATCTGTTCGACCAGCTGAGGGGAGCAACTTTGTTTTCGAAGATAGATCTGAGGTCGGGGTACCATCAACTACGTATTAGAGAGCAGGACATTTCAAAGACTGTATTCTTGACGAGATATGGTCTTACGAGTTCAGAGTGATGCCATTTGGTCTCACAAATGCTCCGGTCGTATTCATGGACTTAATGAACCGAGTATTCAGAGAGTTCTTGGATCAGTTTGTCATCGTCTTTATAGATGACATTTTGATATATTCACACTCCGAGGAGGAGCATGCCGATCACTTGAGGCAGGTTCTTCAGACTTTACGAGAACATCAGTTGTATGCTAAGTACGAGAAGTGTGGATTCTGGTTGTGAGAGGTACAGTTCTTGGGGCATGTTGTTTTTGAACAGGGGATAGCAGTTGACATGAGTAAAGTGTCAGCGGTGAGGGAATGGGGATAACCCACGACACCGATGGAAGTGCGTAGTTTCTTGGGGTTAGCCCGATACTACAGGAGATTCATTCAGGGATTCTCCAAAATAGCGGGTCCATTGACGAACCTGACTCGCAAAGGGGTACCATATGTTTGGGATGATGCTTATTAATTGGCTTTTGACGAGCTGAAAGACAAGCTTACTTCAGCACCAGTCCTTGCTTTACCGAAGCCGGGAGTGGAGTACCTGGTTTGCACCGATGCCTCTTTACGGGGACTTGGGGGAGTACTTCAGTAGGAAGAGAAGGCTATATCTTTTGCCTCCCGCAAGCTTAAGCCGCATGAGAAGAATTACCCCACCCATGACCTGGAGTTAGCAGCGGTCGTCTTTGCATTGAGGATATGGAGACACTATTTATTGGGGGAGAAGTTCCGTTCGTTCACAGACCACAAATCACTGCAGTACCTGTTCACTCAGCGAGAGCTTAATATGCGTCAGCGCAGATGGTTAGAGTTTGTGAAGGACTACCAGTTCGACATACAGTATCATCCGAGGAAAACTAACGTAGTTGCTGATGCGTTGAGTCATAGACCGGTAAATGAGGTAGCGGATGTCTGGAAAGCGAAGTGGAAGGAGTTGGGTAACCAGGACGCAGTAGCCCGTTCCTTTATATCTGTTATGACAGTCACACTCGAGATTGTTACGAGGGTAATACAGGCACAGACCACAGACCCGTTTTGCCAGGAGCAGATTGTACGACTTTTAGCCGAGGGTGATGAGTCCTATTCTGTTAGTTCTGATGGGGGTTTGAGGTTTAATGAGAGGTTAGTGGTTCCAGAAGGGGTAGAATTTCGTCATGCAGTGATGACCCAATCTCACGGGTCCCGATTCGCAGTGCATCCTGGAGGAGATAAGATGTACCAGGATATGAGGAGACAATACTGGTGGAGTGGGATGAAGAAGGACATTACTGAGTTTGTGTCCAAGTGCTCTACCTTCCAGCTGGTGAAGGTGGATCATTAGAAACCGTCAGGGTTGCTTCAGCCATTGGAAGTACCTGCGTGGAAGTGGGAGAGTATTTCCATGGATTTTATTACAGGGTTGCCTACATCACAGCGGGGACACGACTCCATCTGGGTGATTGTAGACCGTTTGACCAAGGTGGCTCATTTTCTGCCGGTGCGAACAGATTATACCACGGGTCAGTATGCTCAGTTGTTCATTTCTAAGATTGTCAGATTACATGGGGTGCCCCTGAATATTGTGTCAGATAGAGACAAGATTTTTGTGTCACGTTTTTGGGAAAGCTTTCAGGAGGCTATGGGTACTGAGTTGAGGTTGAGTTCAGCTTATCATCCACAGACAGATGGACAGACAGAGCATACTAATCAAATGTTAGAGGATATGCTACGCATGTGTGTTCTAGATTTTGGAGGAGGTTGGGAGTCACACCTCCCACTGGTAGAGTTTGCTTATAATAACTCTTATCAGTTCGCGATTGGCATGGCTCCATTTGAGGCTTTGTATGGCAGGCCTTGTCGTTCTCATATTTGTTGGCTCGAGGTGGGGGATAACAAGTTGCTAGGACCAGAGGTGATTCAGGAGACCTCCGCGAGGATTGAAATGATCAGGAGTCACATTCGGGTAGCCCAGGACCGGCAGAAGAGCTACGCCGATGCAAAACTGTTTTTCCGGGAGTTTAATGTGGTGGACCAAGTGTTACTGCGTGCATCTCCTATGAAAGGAGTGATGAGGTTCGGGAAGAAAGGGAAATTGGCTCCGAGGTACGTGGGACCATTTCCCATTATCGAGAGGATTGGGCCGATAGCATACATTTTTGGGACTACCAGAGCATTTACATCGCATTCACGATGTATTCCACATCTCGTCATTGAGACGGTATCTTCGGGGTGATATGGCCCATACTCACATTGCGATAGATGAGATAGACTTACAGCCCGACAGCTCTTACGAGGAGAGACCAGTGGCTATCCTAGACTATAGTGAGAGGAGATTAAGGTCAAAGATATTTCCACTTGTACGGGTCCAGTGGGAGCACCACAATGTGGAGGAATCCACTTGGGAGCGCGAGGCCGATATGCGCGAGAGATATCCAGTATTGTTCTTACCAGGTATGCCTTATTTTCTGAATTTCGGGATGAAATTCCGTTATTAGGGGGGAAGTATGTAATACCCCGTATTTTTATGCTATATTAATTTGGAGATTTATTAAATTTAATGTGAGTTAATTATTTAATAAAAATCCAGAAATTAATTATGTTATAATTATTAACGTGTCGAGAGTTAGTAATTATGGGAAATTTGTTGAATATTACTAATAAGCAAATTAATATGTAATATTAGTTATATTGAATGTCACGAGTGAATAAAATGACAACTTTGGAAATTTGGGTCGGGACGCGCCCGTGTCGCGTCGGGACTAAATATTGATAATTAAAAGTGAATATTTTATAAGTTGTTCGTATAGTCGTTTTGAGTGCGCCAACGCGTCCGGAAGGGTTGAGATAGTCATAAAAGTGTACCCGGGGGTTTAGTTTGGGTCTCGGGGCATTTTTAGGCCTAATTAGTAACCCGGGAGGGCATTTTGGTCATTTTTCATTTTTGGGTAATTAAACCAACGAAAATTAGAGGGGCTATATCTGATATTGAGGTTGTCACCTATGGTTATAATTCCCAAAACCTAGAACGGCCATTGGAGAAGAGAGGAGAGAGCTCTCAAGCAAATTCAAGGCCCAAAACTCAACGGTTTGCACCGCCGCCGCCACTAACGCGTAGATCGCGAGACGGGGAACACAACCACACCGAATTCGGCACCAAACCAGACCTCTGAAAATCCCAAGCAAGTGTTTATCTTGGTTATTTCATTGATGCATCTTTCAAATTAGTTTAGGAGTAATTAAGATGAGTTTTAATGGAAGAAAACCCGATTTATGATAGGAAAATCCATGTAGTATTGGTCTAATTGATAATTCTGGAAACCCTTGCCATGTAGAGGAATTTAAACCACGAAATTATGATGTGTATAAGAAGAGAATTCTGGAAATAATTGTTAGAACCATGTTTAAGAGAATTTTAGGGTTCTTGAGATTTTGTATGAAATTGGGGCTGTTAATTCATGATTAAATCACAGAAATTCACATGCTTTACGTTGAAAATACCTAATAAGATGATATAAGGTTAGTAGCATCAATTCTGGGACGATTGGGATTAGAAAATATTAAAATTATTGGTGTTTGGAGATGAAACCCGTAACTGCAGAATTTCAGTTTTCGCAGACCTGCTTGATCGATCGATCAAGCCCAGAGCTTTGATCGATCGAAGGTTCGATCAATCGAGCACCAGACCTCGATCGATCGACCCCTCCTGACAGACTCCCATTTCTCTTCTTAAATTAGATAAATTCGATTTCTCGTGAAATAATTCTTGGGCATCCTTAATCAAATGTTTTGGGAGTTATGGAAGACCAGTAGGACATATGAATAATTTTGGGACCTCTAATATATGAAGAGAATTGTATTTTTCAGGATAATTACTTAAGGGTCGATGAATTTATGTATTAAAGGGAAATATACATAAGAGGGTTACGTTGAAACATAAAAAGGACACCTACTGAATTTTATACTTGGGAAGAGAGAGTTCATGTGAGTTACGTAATAAGATGGAAGAATACTTCGAATTAAGGTTAGAGACGAACCCTTATACGCGATACTAATAATGTGAAAATAAGGATAAATGTCGTAACTATGGGATTTGAGATATACCTAATATTGTTATGGTAATATTAGTATAAGTTATATGATTGTGTATGCATATACTATTTATGTGTGAAAATCATGCCCACGCTACTTGCTATCCCCGAGGTTACCGCGCTGGGACAGTCTTATCTCGATGGGACCTTTATGGGGGATATTGACTTGTACCCTAGAAGATAGATATCCTTGGTACAGGCTATCGATGTGATAGTTCATACGGTCCTAAGAGACGCAGGCATGTGCCATCCTCTTAAAGACTTGGAGTCTATGCTTCGCTTTAATATTGTTGTGTATGTCTGTTAATACAATTCGAGAGTGATTCTGAATGTATTCCCCTTAATATGAGTGATATGGGGCTTTGGATAGTAGAGTATGCCCGCACCATAGTTTATTTGGGGTGCTGTTATATATATATATTATATGAGTAGTTAATATATATATGAAATTTTGGAATTTGGAACTGCCTACTGTGATTTGGTAAGTAGGATATGGTTAGTGACTCAAATTATAAATACTTGTTTTGAGAAAGTATAATATGACGCTGGAAAACTTTATTGATAAAGTTAAAATGAGAACTTTGGTTACAAATTGAAATCTTACGTTTTAAATAATCATGTTGTTCAGTTTTAAATCTTACGAATAACCTAAGATAAGTTAAATCATTGGGGAGAGATAGGGTGTTATATGACGAGATAATCCGCTGGGAAGGTTAGTACGATAGGCGTGCACATTAGAAGAGAGGTGAGAATTTCTCAAGAGAGTGTCGAACTAATATGTTGTTGCATTGGCCTGTATCAATTTAAATACTTGCTAAACGAATTTTAAATCATACACACTATCGGGCTCTGACCCGTTTCTTTTTATCTCTCTCTCTTGTATATATATGTATATATTACAGGTTCCCAGCCAGATGGGCTTAGGATTCCTTGAAAGGAATGTGCTGCAGCTTAGGTGGGAGTTGCAGGCCACTTGCATAGACGACTTCATTTACTTGATTCCACATCTATCATTCTCATTTATTGGGCATGTGTCACCCTTTCCACTATTGTTACGTTTTATTTGGGACATTTGTATTTCAGTTATTTCTAGTACTATTACTATGGGATTTATTTCAGCATGGATGTTTTACTTTAATTTTTGCATAATGGGATTCGATTGACGAATGGTTTCAATTAATTGGATTATGTTCCAGGATAATTGTGGTATGATTCTTATTTATTGATAACGTTGTTAATAAATAAATAAATGATTTTTCTTTAAAACTAAAATTCGGAAAGTATTGTTAAAAATGGTTTTGACACTTAGCTTAATTAATTAGGGTGTTTAAATTGGAAATTTATTTTTACGACAGTGATGCTAAGAATGAACCAACTGTTCACCTTGATTTTAATTTAATAAAGGAGTGATCGCTCGGTATTTAATTAGGCGGGGTGTCACAGGAAGTAGTGCATGTAAAAATCGTTTACCATGAGGAATTTAATTGCAACAAAATATGATGCGTGAATCACGGGAAAGGGATGCGAGAGTACAAAATTAACTGATCATGAAAGCCCCTGTTTAAAAGAGCTCGAAAAAAATTATAGGTAACAAAAAGATAAATGTACCAAAAAGGAGGCCACCTCAAAAGAAATATAAATGCATTATTATTTATGAGGGAGTTTGGATGGAAAGAATTGAAAAATTAGTTTTCACGTCCTGATAGCATCATGAAAAAGCAATTTCATAGTTTTAGACGTTATTGGTGTGGGAATCATTCTTGACTTTGATATGTTGATGGATTGAGTCGATGTCATTTAAATTCAATATTTTTTGACACTTAAGGATGATTTTGAGATTCATTTGTTAGGATTAACATATTCATTGTGGACATATGTTATGTTTGATTGCTTTGATTTTCCTATCGAATATGTTCACACCCATTCATTCCGTTTCCACGATTTGGTTTTCTTAGTGTAAATTCACGGTGTGTGATTTTTGTAAAATTATTTTTGCATTTTTGTATGAAAAAATTAAAAAATCAAAAATAGTTTGTGGAAGCATTTGAGTTACTCTTTACAAGAGCATATTTTGATTCATATTTTCTATGCATATTTTTCGTGACAACTCCATGTTCATTTTGTTTATTCGTTTCCTTGTCTATTTAGGTGAAATAAAAGGGGGAGAGCGAATTATGGGGGAGTTTTTGCATTGTGGGATTATGGGGGAGAGTTGATTATTTATTGATTTATTCTTTTATCATTTCAAACTCGATGCATCAAGAAGGTATTTACTTTGTCTCATGTGTATAGGTACAAAGGTTGAACTTATGTTGCACACCCTGATGAGAAAAGTTTAAAGGTTTGAAGATTTTTGTGTTGAAGATTTTTGAATTTTTTTTAGACCTACATGTTTTGTACCTTTTCAGTTTTGGGTTCATGGGAGGGTATTAGATTTGTGTAGACATTTTGATTTGATAATTTGGATATTTTTATTTTGTACCAGCATAGACATAGGGGGATATTATTAAGGACATATTTTATATAGTCCGTACTTTGTTGAGTATGTCGTATACTGCTACAACCATCGAAGAAGTATTCAAGATCAATCAAGCGTCAATTCAAATTCGAATATTTAAGTTATTCAACATTCAAGTCTCCATGAGATTAATGTTGGTAAGGTTGTGTTTAAAGTACCTTAGCATTTCTCTTAGAGTGTTGGGATATTTTTTACAAAATATTTTCTAAGTGGCGGAGAAAAGTGTTTCGTCAAAGAATTTTTTATAAGTATTGAGGCAGACTATTTTCTGACGAAAAAAAAAATATTTATTTTTTAATTTTTCGTTCGAGCGACATACCTGCTCGTTCAAGCAACATCCCGTCTCGTGCGAAGCTCATTCGAGCGACGTGTGTTCTCGTTCGAGCTAGATTGCTTTTTCGTTGAAGAGACGTGTCGCCTTAGATTTTCTATAAATTAGTTTTTCCAACTTCGTTTTTGTTTAGAAGACCTAATATTACCGTTTTACGAAAATTTCTACTGCAGAAACGTTTGTCTTCTCTTTTTGGTATTCAATGTTTTTTGTTATCAATTCACAAATCATCGTAATAGTTTATGTGAGTTGTTTTGGAACCGAAGAACACAACTTTGTGTCAAGTTTCTCTTGTAGAGAAGATCTCTATTACTGATCTAGGTGAACTTGAGAAGAGTACTGGGCTGAAGGCGACTGCGTGTCAATATGGAGTGCTCTTGGATATTGGAGCTACGGTTCTTGTTGACTCCGGGGTGCGATCTATGCGGGTTCTCTGTGGTTAACTCATTGCGGATTTCATTGTAATCATTTTAAGTATTATAGTGAAATAAAGGTTTTGTCCGAAAGAGATTTTTCCTGAATTCTGTGAGTTAGAAATTTTATTTGTGATGGTTTGACACACACACACACACACACACACACACACACACACACACACACACACACATAATTGCATGTTTTTGGGGCTGAATTAATTTAGTTTGCTAATTGTCACCGATTAAATAAGTCTAACTTGGCAACTTGCGAATTTATTTAAATCGATATCACAGGGTATTTACAAATTTGTATCAGAGCCTGTTGAGCTAAGTTATTGTGTTTGATCCATTTTTTACAAAATTGTGTGATATTGATTTTTTTTGATAAATCTGTTTTGTGAAATTTTTTAATTTTTTCGATGGAGAACTTATGTAATTAGATGCCTCCCCTTGATGACATGAGTCAGAGTTTTGATGATTTAAATAGTCTGACCTTGACGTTTGTGAAAATAATTGATTTTTTAGAAGAAGAAAATTATCGTTTTAAATCCGCTATGGATATTTTGCAAACAGTTCAAAATCGAAGAGATTTTTATCATGAGAATTTTTTCTTTGGACCATGAATTTAATGCTTTAAAATTGTCCAAAAAGGAGAGTGATGATAGAGTCCTATTTTTAGAAAAAGAATTGGAGGACTTTAAAAATTTTAAGATTTGTGTATGTGCCAAAGTGGATAAAAATATTTTACTTGATGAGTTTCTGGCACGAGTGGAGACTCTTAGGGATAAGTGTGCGCATTTTAAGAATGAACGCGATGACCTTCTACGAGTTATTGAAAATTTAGGGAAGGATTACCTAAAATTGGAAAGTATAATTCTTTGAGTAAAAAATTTTGGAGATAAAAAATGATTTGACAGACTCGAGTAGTGTTGGTTGCAATGGTAGTGGCTCGTCGTGTTCTAATGTATCCATTAATAAAGTCAAGACCATTATTTGTTTTAGAGGGTCAATCAATCCCAAGGATGTTAGAAAATATCAACCCATAGGTGTCGTTCCACCCATTTACACATGTTCACATTGTGGTAGGAAAGGTCACCTTAGACGTACTTGTTTCGATCTTCGAAAAAGTCCTAGGAAGTTGAAGTTTAGTGTTCCCTTGGTTCCCAAAACCCCTATGCATAGTTGCACACCTATTTGGGGGTAGAAAATCACTTTTAGAGGCACTCGATGTTAGACTTGTTGATTCTCGGTTGCTTGCACATGATTCTTCTCTTGTTATATCATATAGATGATTGTCTTCTCATGTTTGTCATACGCTAGTTGTACTTCATGTTACATGTTTTCTAGCATTATGAATGTGTACTTTTTGTATTAGATTTTCGTTTTTGATACAACTTTTGAAAATTACAAAAAGATTTTATTTTGATAAATTTTTTAAAAAATACAAAAACAGTTTTGTATTTTGTTTTGCACTGTATATGAATGGAAATTTAGGATGGCTGAGTCACAATTTCATTCCATATCCATGTGACGATTTGATAGTGTTTTGATATGTGTCATCATTTCATTCATGTGCTTTACAATGTTTGGAGTCATTTAGATGTGATTAGTTGTTACTTCCTACATGTTTGACTCATAAATTTCTTTAATGTACACTTGCAAGGATTTGTTTGATTATTGTAATTGGATATCACATATTAGTCGGAGTGTTGTCATCTCAATTCTGTCTTTAAAATGAACCATATGCGATAAAACTTGACAATGGAAGTAGTGCATGTAAAAATCATTTACCGTAAGGAATTTAGGTGCCCCCAAATATGATGAGTGAATCACGGGAAAAGGGCTGTGAGAGTACAAAATTAACTCATCGTAAAAGCCAACATTTAAAAGGGCTCGAAAAAAAAGGCAATAAAAAGATAAATATGCCAAAAAGGGGGCCACGTCAAAAGAAAAATAAATGCATTGTTATTTATGAGGGAGCTTGGATGGAAAGAAATAAAAAATGGATTTGCACATCCTGACAGCGTCATGAAAAATTATTTTCATAGTTTTAGAAGTTATATGTGTGGGAATCATTCTTTACTTTGATATGTTGATGGATTGAGTCGATGTCATTGAAATTCAACTTTTTTTGACACCTAAGACGATTTTGAGATTCATTCGTTAGAAGTACACATATTCATCATGCACATATGTTATGTTTGATAACTTTGATTTTCCTATCGAAGATGTTCACATCCATTCATTCCATTTTCATGATTTGGTTGTCTTAGTGTAAATTCATGGTGTGTGATTTTTGTAAAATTATTTTTGCATTTTTGAATGAAAAAAATTAAAAAATAAAAAATAGTTTGTGGAAGCTTTTGAGTTACTCTTTACATGAGTGTAGTTTGATTCACATTTTCTATGCATATTTGTCGTCACAACACCATGGTTATTTTGTTTATTCGTTTCCTAGTCTATTTCGGTCAAATAAAAATGGGGAGAAAGAATTATGGGGGAGTTTTCGCATTATGGGATTATGGGGGAGTTTTTGCATTATGGGGGAGATTTGATTACTGATTGATTTATTATTATATCATTTCAAACTCGATGCATCATGAAGGAAGTTTCTTTTTCTCATGTGTTTAGGTACAAAGGTTGAAATCATGTTTCACACCTTGATGAGAAAAGCTTAAAGGTTTGAAAATTTCGATGTTGAAGAGTTTTGAAGAAAAGTTTTAGAACCTTTTAAGTTTTGGGTTTATGGGAGGGTATTAGATTTGTATAGGCATTTTGATTTAATAGTTCAGATGTTTTTATTTTTTATCGGCATAGAGTGAGAGATTTGCAAGGACATATTTTATATAGTCTGTACTTTTGTGAGTATGTCGTATACCTCTACAACCGTCGAAGAATTATTCAAGATCAATCAAGCATAAAGACAAATCCGAATATCAAAGTTTTTCAACATTAAAAGCTTCCACGAGATTAATTTTGGTAAGGTTATGTTTTAAGTACCTTAGCATTTCACTTAGAGTGTTGGGATATATTTTACAAAATATTTTCTAAGTGACGGAGCGGAGTTTTTCGTCAAAGAATTTTTTCTAAGTATTGAGGCGGACTATTTTCTGACGAAACAAAAAATATTTATTTTTTAATTTTTCGTTCGAGAGTCATACCTACTCGTTCGAGCGATATCCTGTCTCGCGTGAAGCTCGTTCGAGCGACACGTCTCCTCGTTCGAGCGGGATTTCTTTTTCGTTCGAGCAACACGTCACCTTTGATTTTATATAAGTTAGGTTTTCCATATTTGTTTTTGTTCAGAAGACCTAATATTAATGTTTTTTGAAAATTGCTATTGCAGAAACAGTTGTCTTCTCTTCTCTGGCTTTAATCTTTTTTTGTTTTCAATTCACAAATCATCCCAATTAGTTTATGTGAGTTGTTTTGGAACCCGAGAACACATTTTTTTATCAAGTTTCTCTTGTAGAGAAGATCTCCACTGCAGATCTAGGTGCTCTTGAGGGGAGTAATGGGCTGAAGACGACTGCGTGTCAATAGGGAGTGTTCGTGGGTATTCCTGGGCTTAATTGGAGCTGCGGTTATTGCTGTCTCTAGGTTGCGATCTATGTTAGTTCTTCACGGTTAACTCATTGAGGATTTAATTATAATCATTGTAAGTATTATAGTGAAATAAAGGTCTTGCGTGAAATGGATTTTTCTTGAATTCTGTGAGTTAGCAATTTTATTTGTGATGGTTTGACACACGCACATGTAGTTTAATGTTTTAGGGGCTGAATTAATGTGGTTTTCTATTTGTCATCGATTAAATAAGTCTAACTTGGAAACTTGTTAATTTATTTAAATCGATATCAAACGGCATTTACAAGTATTTGTTTTACCATATTAGTTTTCTAAATATAATTTAATTAATCCCAATTCATTCTCAAAAATAAAATCAATAAAATTACTGGGTGTTACATACTTCATCTCCAATAGCAGAATTTTGTCCCGAAATTAAAAAAAAGAAATACTTGGTATGAATAACTCTGGATATTTTTTGCGCATCTCATCCTGACGCTCCCAAGTAGAATTATCGGCACTATGGTGCCCCATATCACCACCTCATATTCTTGCAGACAACTGCATCAGAATGTATCCAAAATTTACTCGCAATATTCTTTTGTTATTTTCACTAGGCATACACCAATGGTACCGTTTTGATTAGAGGACTATTTACTACACCTACGATTTGCGACAAGTGCATTCAAACACTAACATACCGATGTATTACCATATGCTTAAGGTCTCACTCATATAATGACACGCAAAACTATCATGATTTCGATAACACTCTCTTAAAAGACGAGTCTATATCCATTTGCTTTATCATCTCTATGTTAGAAAAGACCTCACTTCTACAGGTTCTAATTTCACTTATTTCCGTACCAATCCATCTCTTCTCATGGTAGATACCCTCAGCAACCGCTGATTACTCATGTCAGATCGTAAAACTTTGGTTCACATCTATGTACTCTCATTACGTTCTGAACTATACGAAAATAATGAGGATTAACTCAATCTTTGTTGACGGAACATGAATCAGTTCAGGTCCAAGAAATTTGTTACTTCCCCTATCTCTACTATCCTAAGGCTGGGCAAAAAAATTCTTCCAATGAAGCTTCAGAAGTCACTTCGCAATTAATATTCTGCTATGAGTCATCACATGTAGTTATACCAGTTGGAGTTAATATTCTTAATTACTCCAAAAGTCCAAAACATGCATTCTCGCATTCTGCCACATTCTATGTTATCCCTCCCGACTATTCATTGTCCTACGGTTGACACATCTAGCTCAAGACGCTACTCCATCCCCATCGCCTCCTGACACTCCTTATTGAAGGTGGAACTCAAGGGTCTCATACTGATTTTCTACAGTATTGGGCAACACCTTGTGTCGGTTCATTTATTCTCTTTAATAACCTACTGGGCACACTAACTGGTAATATAACACACCCCAAACTATTAATGATTATTTTTTTCATGGACAATTCACTTCATATCCCAAAGAAAATCCTGACTACTTCGCAATTTTGATAATCCAATAATCAACTTTATCAATCTGCGTATTTATTCCGTCCCTGGAATCATCATTGTATCATAGCATTCGTGTCGGTAGGATCGAACCAACATTTTCTTTTTACGAGTGGTGCACTTGGAGACAACTTCACTATGTCTCAATTAATTAGAAATCAACACACTCAACATCTCACGTCTTGTGGAACATCTGACTCCCTTTATTATGAGATATACAAAAGTTATGGGTCATGTGCTTGTTTAAAAACTGCACACTTCCTAGGACGTTTTCCATCTATTAGAATTTTATCTACCTATATATGTGCAAACCACCCTACGCATTCAACTGGGTGAGACTCCATTTGTTCCCAATGTATTTTGACTCACCTTTCAACTCACCTCGGGTGTGGGAGTTTTCTCGTGACATACACACACGAAGTTCAACCTCTCCTACATTTCCACTTACTTTTCTGACTGTCCCACAGGCACATTTACAACATCGTTCTAGGCCTCCTTATCACAGACGATACAGAAAGTGAAATTAACCAGGGCGCCCATATACCCTATATCCCGTGCATAACTTCTCAATCATCTCTAACGTTCCACACGTAAAATACTTATCTCAAGTACGATCCCACATTTTCAGTGTGGCTATACCTTATGGCTAACCTCATTTACCCTAATAAAATGATTTGGTTATCCTCGAGACCGCCCCACCCATTAACTAGTAGTGAATTTTTTTTCCAGTACAGCACTACTCGACTCTACAGGTCTTATATTATATAATAGCTCTCAACTCATGCTTTAATCAACATACACGTGTGTGGTAAATTATGCCCTAGTGACCAACACATATCTCAACTCTCGACATTCGCTGGAATTCATGCATGGAATGTCTCGCAAGCGAAATCCAAACAAGGAAACCTCTCGATACACTACTACCTATAATTGTCGGTCCCCGAGATCCGTAGGTCCTACACACATGATCAGAATATTTAAAATCCTATCCCCATATGTACAAGTCTAACCGTCCACTCCCACATCACTAAAGGAGTTATACAACACGACTCTCTCACTATCACTAGTTTTCTAGTGCTAAGTTGATAACGAGCTAAATTTATCCGCTTGACAATAAACTTAATATACCCTGAGTCATATTAGTACAATCCCTACACACTGGGATTATATATAACGAGATGACTATAATCTCTGGAGTCTCCTCCACGGTGTAATGTAAATTCGAGCTCACCCTCTTCCTGGTGACACATCGATAAACAACATATCCTTCCCTGGAATACCAAACACGATATCCTTGCTATAATAGCCCACCATCGCTCAACCCATCGTTAACCAAACTATACCCAATATAATGTTATACTCCAATATCATCTCTCAAAATGAGTTGACCCACTAAAATATATTCTCTAAGTGTCCCCACCCACTCCCCTGCAGATGGAACCAATAAAAACCCCGCAACACAATGGTAAATCTGTACACACAATAGTAACACTAATGATACACCCATTAAACTCGTCTCATGCGCGAATCTAGTGCTACCGAAATACTGTGACTCACCCGTGTAACACAAAACATACCCCATTTACCCTAGGATAAAACTCACACTTTAAATTTCCAATAACACCGGCGGTATAAATGCTTCCTGGACATAACACTCTCGTACAAATTGATCCATTTTTTTTACGACTATTTTCCCTACTGGGCATCCTGATCCTATCCCCTGACTCATTGCGGATAAGGTCGATTCATATGGCCCTAATCTCCTGATATAGGACACCTTTTTGTGTTATTCCTCTAGTCTGGGCCCACTATCCATAACTGGGTGTCCTTCTCTCAGACCTAGTAGTCTTGATCCCGATTTCTACCCCCGTTGTTCCTCTGACTTTGCTGGCCCTATAGAACACACTGTTGTCCCTGACATCCCTAATTGAATCCATCGTCACTCGGTAGGAATTTCCATCGATCTACATGATTTAATTGGGTCCCCTCCTGGGTATCCCTATGTGGTGCATCACTATCACCAATTACCTTCAGTTTTACCCTTCTTTAGCTATTCTCTCCAACTCTCTTGGATCCCTTCTCATGGAAGCATTGATATAAACCTTAAAAGTATGTTATTGACGCCATGTGCATAAGTATTCCAAGACTGATTTCCCATAAATACTGGTGACTCCTATGCGTAAGTCCATAATTTCACTTAAAAACCTTCCTCTCCACTACCTACCATCCCAGGTATGAAGTTCACTTAAGAAAATAGATTCTTACTCACAATCAGCCTCTATTCATCCCTCCTGTGAAAAGTCCAGAAACTTCCTTCGGATCTCTGTATGCACAGTAGATGAAAGAACTTATGGTTAAACCATACCCAAAATTTATCGATTAATTTCTAATCTACTTCCTTATATGTGGTGACTATCTCCCACCATGGCAACCCTGCTCCTTCGAGAAAAAATTGAACCAAAATTTAAACCTTGAGTGCCACTGCACCTCACCATACGCAACTACCTTTGGATTATCTCCTTCCATTGTCCCTTCGCATTTCCTCTCTTCCCTGAACCCTTATATATGGCTCTTCGAAAGGGTCCGTTCGACTTCCCCCTTTACAAACTACGCTGGGTGAGTCTGAATTTGTATCACCATTATTAATGCTAGCGCTTAGGGAAATTAATGTAACATAGTGATTATTCTATCATCATCTTCCTAAACAATAATCATGGTGACTTCTATCGCGATAACCATTCCCAAAATACTCTATGGCTTCTTCCGAGCCTCTCCTTCTGCAACCCTTCTAACGGGCCTCACTGGTCATCCTATATTGTTCGGTGTATGAAGCCCAACTGAAATCTTATATGGATCGCATCAACGTTAGTTAGTAGCAGGAGGACGTAAACGTGTATACAAAGAGGAATTCAACAATCCTATCAAATGACTCTATATCAAAGAATGCTACGCTGAAATGCAAAAAGATGTACAAATCCTAAGGACACTAGAACCTGATGCTCTGATACCATTTGTGACACCCCACTTATTCTAATCTTGGGTGACGAGTCCATTGTTAAATTAAACACGAATCATTAATAGTGTCATTCTTAGCATCACTATCGAAATTCAATTTATTTTAATTATACCCTAATGGTCTGATGTCAAAATTTAATCTTTATTATTAACATGAAATTTGATATAGATTAAATAAATCACATTCACCATTCTAAGCACAAAATAATGGATGATAAGATAATAGAATAAATAAATAGTTGAGTCCAGAACAACACTCTAGATAAAATCCTAGTACAGTCAGCCATAAGTAAAGTCTAAATCAAATACTGGAAATAACTGGAAATACAATGCCTTTATAAATAATAACCAACTAGATATGGGTGACATGCCCGACTGAGATAGATAAGTATATAGGCAACCCTAGGTGGAGACCTAAAATGAAAGAATACTTTGCTATCAAGTCCTATTACATCACGTACTAAATATGGGCATCGGTTCGGATATCACCCTTGAACCAAAAAACAAATCACACATATTGCAGGCGAACATAGTCCTAATCCTTTGGACTACGAACACACCTAACTCACCCAAATAACCGATCACACCATTATTCACACAAGTGGTGCTCAATCCCTAAGTTTTATGAATATCCCCCCAATGGGCTCATTAGGATCCACGACGCGGAACCTCCTGTGATAGCAATTAGCATAGGTATGTTTACGCATAATAAATTAACCAACAAGTAATAACACAACCTATGTATATATATATATATATATTGTGGGTACCTCGATTTGTCACTTCGGCCCAGACGAGTAGCCCAGTAGAGCCCAACCCAAAGTCTGGAGGCCTCACACCTTAACTAATTAAGTTACAACCCAGTCAAATTCCTAAAATCTCTTAAGGAGATATTCTAGGGGTTATGGACTGATGTGAGGGAGTCCAACACCCCCACTCCCCTAAAATAAGCATGCATATAACAAAACCTTAGCCCCGGGCAAAGGGAATGTGTTTTTTTTTTCATGTAAAGCACTCCCCGGAGTATAGAGAAATAATATTGAGAGCACCACCGTGGACATAGGCATTTTTTCTGAACCACGTAAATTTTGTGTTGTGTGATTGTCATTCCTTACATTCTTTATTTGTTCTGGTTATTGATTTTTCTTGTTAATTTGTGTTGAACTTAATTGTCACCACAATTGGCGCCGTCTGTGGGAAACATTTGTCTTCCTTTAACAAAGCTCTCACCAACAAAAAATTTGGAATGTATGGTCACAGTAGCAATGCCCCTCAAGCAGGGGATATCCAAGAGCAGCCTGCCCCTCGCAGGATCAGATCTGAAGTTCGATATTCAGATCAGAGGGCTCGCCCAGAACAGCAATCCTCAAAAGAAAGTCAGGGACCAACCAGGTCAACACCAATCTCCAGGTTGATCGATGCCTATGAGGCAAGGCTCCAAGAGCAAGGAGTGGTCGCTCGCTAGAAAGAAGCTGAGAATACTCTCCTCAAAAGGAGATTGGAAAGGATGGAGAAAGAACTCCATCGTATCACCAAGCGACCTCAGTATAGCATTCCTAGCCCTCAGACAAGCAAGTCTCGCAGCTGAGGAAGGAGACCTACATGTGGATCTCAAAGATTCGAGGAACATGAATCGAATAATAACTCGCTCGAGCAACAATGACCAGCTCACCAATGAAGAAGTCCAGCTCGAGGAAATGATGACATACAAAATTTGGTCCGGAGAGAGATGGACCAACACTCAGCACCTCGGGGTGCCAGATTGACTAGAGAGCTGGCCCGACGAGCTCTCAGAACCCATATGAAATCCCCTTTCTCAAGGGAGATAGAAGAATAAGAAGCCCCCAAGAAGTTTGCAATTCCTAGATTCAAGATCTACAACGGAAAGACTGACCCTATCGATCACGTTAGGCAGTACAGGCAGGCCATGAATCTCTGGCGCCATTGGGATGAACTAATGTGTTGGATCTTCCCCTTGAGCTTGAATGATGTGGACCAGAAGTGGTTTGAGAGACTCCCTCAAAGATCCATCAGGAGATTTAAGTCCCTAGTAGAGCTCTTCACGGCTCTCTTCATTACCAGCAGCTCCCATTCGAAGAGGATGGATGCCTTGCTAACGATGAAGAAGACGCCCCAGGAGAGCCTTCGAGACTACGCGGGAAGGTATTGAGAGTTGTTCAACGAGATCAAAGACTGCTCAGAGATGGTAGCGATAGCCTCTTTTAAGATTGGCCTACCCAGCTCTTGCCTCTTGCACCAATCCCTCACTAAGAAGGAGGCCACAACCATTGATGACTTAATGGCTTGCATCGAGAAGTACGCCAAAGTTGAGGATGTGACCCTCCTTAGCGCAGGGGAGGATGGTCGAGCTAAGCTCGCTGCCAAGGGAAACGACAAGGATAAGAGCCAGAAAAAAGGGAGCAAGAATGGGGGAAAGGGTAGCTCCAAGAGTGGGAATAAAAATAATGCTTCAAAAGAATTTCAGGCAGTAAACACTGTCTTTAAAGAACTAATTTATAAGATCTTAACGAAGATCAAGGATGATCCATTCGTCAAATGGCCCAGAAATATGGGAGGAGATCTCTTAAAGAGAAACAACGCATTGAGATGCGCTTTTCACAAGGAAGGAGGGCACAAAACTGAGCACTATAAAGCTCTCAAATATCACCTTGAAGAGTTGGCCCAGAGTGGGCACCTGAATGAGTTTGTAGAGAAGAAGTCAGAGAAGGTCGTTGCCAACGGAGATACAAGGCCCGACAACGAGCTCGTGGAGGATACTGGCCATGAGCTCGCAGTGATTCATGGGGCATCTGATCTGAAGCAGATTCAAGGAAATTCAGCTCGAATGGAAGTAAAAAAGCTTACGGCAGTAATTCAAGCTTTTTAAATCGATCCAGTAAAAACACAGCCTGGAAAGCGTCAGCAAGCAAATGACGTCGTCTATAACAAACACATTATATTAAAAAATGAAGTAGTGGGAGTAAGAACCCCACATCATGATACCTTGATCATTACACTCAGGATAGCAAATTATGATGTCGACAAATTGCTCGTCGACCAAGGAAGCTCATCCGAAGTAATATATCTCGTCCTATTCAGGAAATTAAAGTTAAGCGTTACCAACTTGACGGAAGCCACTGTCCCTCTAGTTGGTTTCACTGGTAAAGTAACTATCCCTTTAGGAAAGATCGTACTGCCAGTAAGGGCAAGAAGTGTCTCCAAGATGATCGAGTTTCTGGTAGTCGACATTGACTCACCCTATCGGGCTATCCTCGGCAGAGGATGGCTACATGCGATGAAGGCCGTTCCCTCGACCTACCATCAGAAACTCATATACATGACTGAGTGATGAGTGATGTAGATCCATGGGGATAAAGCGATGGCAAGAAGGTGCTTCATAGAAGCCATCCACCCAAAACCAGAGAAGAAGGTCAAGAAGGCTAAAGAGAAGGTTGAGGAGAAAGAAGGTTTGATACCTTCAAAATAGCAGCTAAAGTATGGAAGACCTGGAGTGGAGGAGACCAGGCTCCTCCCCTCTGAGCGGGTCATTAAAAACCTGGAAGAGATCACAACCGGTGGTAGTAATAAAGACAGGATGTTCTTGATTGGGGCCTCTCTTACAGATCGAGAGAAGAAAGAATTGATGCTACTATTGAGGAAAAATCTGGATGTTTTCACATGGGAACCTTACGAGCTGCCTGCAATTGGCCCCAGTGTGGTTTGTCATCGATTTCATGTCGACCTGACTTTTAGGCCTATCACACAGAAGGCCCGACAAACTGAGTCCGAGAAGGCCAAGGTCGTAGAGAAAGAAGTAGAGAAGCTACTGGATGCATGATCCACACGGGAAGTTTAATTCCTTAAATGGATGTCCAACCTAGTAGTGGTTCCAAAACGCAATGGGAAATGGAGAGTTTGTATTGACTTCACTGACCTTAACAGGGCGTACCCTAAGGATAGTTTTCCTCTCCCAAAGATCGACCAGTTGGTGGACGCCACAATAACTCATGAAAGAATGAGTTTCCTGGATACATACTCGGGGTACCACCAGATCCCTCTGTACGCACCATACCAATACAAGATAGTGTTCATCATCACCATCGGATTATATTGTTACAAAGTTATGCCCTTTGGGCTGGAAAATGCAGGAGCAACCTACCAGCGGCTGGTCACCAAGATGTTTAAAGACTAAATGGGAGATACCATGGAAGTCTACATCAACGATATTCTCATCAAGAGTAGAGACCTATCAAGAACCTTTAAAATCCTCAGGAAATACCGAATGAAACTCAACACGAGAAAGTGTTCCTTCGGTGTCCAGTCAGGAAAATTTCTCAGGTACTTAGTTAGCGAGAGAGACATTGAATCCAACCCAGACCAGATCGATGGAATAAAAAAGGTACAGCCTCCCCACACGATAAGAGACGTATAGAAGCTCACAGGCATGCTTGCCGCATTGAATCGATTTAACTTGAAGTCATCCAAAAAGTGCCAACCATTCTTCCAGCTATTGAAGAAAAGCAAAACACTGGAGTGAAATCAAGATTGATCGAAAGCATTGGAGGAGCTCAAAGCTTATCTCAACACACCACCCTTGCTCGTAATACCTCAAGAGAACGATTCCCTGTACTTATACTTTGCAGTTTCCAGCCACACTATCAGTTCTGCACTCGTATACGAAAGAACTGGAATCCAGTACCCAGTCTACTACGCGAGCAAGACCCTCTTGGACGCCGAACAATGATACCTACCATTGGAAAAGCTCTCCTTTGCACTAGTGATAACCTCTAGGAAATTGAAGCACTACTTCAAAGCTCACTCTATTATCGTCCTTACGTCATACCCCCTTAAAGTAGCCCTATGGAAAGCAGATCTATCCGTCAGACTATCGAAGTAGTCGGCCGAACTTGGAAGATTTGACATCCAGTTTTAACCAAGGGGTAGGTCCTCGCTGACTTCATAATGGAATTTATAGGTGAAAAACCTCGCGACCAACTTCAACAAGTGGGTCAAAATAAAGATCACTCGACACAAGGCATTTGGCGACTGTTTGTTGACGGAGCCTCCAACTCCAATGGGGTAGGAGTAGGCATTATGTTCATTACCCCAGAAGATACAATTCTCGAGAAAGGAATCGGGCTTAGATTTAAAGCCTTCAATAATGAAGCAGAATATGAAGCATTAACAGCAGGCCTACAGAAGGCACAAACATTGGGTGCAAAATAGCTACAGGTGTTCGGCGACTCACAACTAGTCTCTAATCAGATAAGTGGAGACTTCAATGAGAGGGATGAGAGAATAGCAGCCTACCTTTCTTTAGAAAAGAAATTAATGTCTAACTTCGAGCAAGTCAGTGTCCAGCAGTTTCCCAGAGGACATAACCGTCATGCTGATGCCCTTGAGCTCAGCAATCGAAGAACGATTCTTATCGACTTCCTCACACAGTCGAGCATCAACCCGAGCAACGAGATGCCAGACATGGGACATATTTTCCAAATTGAACCAGTGCCCAGTTGGATGGACCCCATAAGTGACTATTTGAAAGATGGTGCCCTACCAGATGATAAGAAATCCACTCATTAGATAATAGTCAAAATGTTCACTTTCACTTATCTCCTGAGGGAAAATTGTACAAAAAATCTTTCACCGACCCTTACCTCCAATGTGTTCACCCAAAGGACGTTGAGGAAGTACTGCACGAGCCTCATGAAGGAATCTATGAGAGCCATATTGGGGGAAGATCACTAGCTTTATGAGAAATGAAGGAAGGCTACTGGTGGCCGTATATGTAGAAAGATTCTGGGGTATATACTCGCAGGTGAGAGAAATGTCAACTACATACTCCTATGGTTCACCAACCTGCCAGTGACCTAAAATCACTTACCAGCCCCTAGCCCTTCGCCCGGTGGGGTATGGACATCGTTGGCCCTCTTCCTACTGCTGCTAGTAATCGTAAGTATCTGTTGGCCGTGACATACTACTTCACCAAATATATTGAGGCAGAGCCCTTGGATAAAATCAGAGATGCAGATATGATGAGATTCATATGGAAGAACATAATTACCCATTTTGGGATCCCTAGAACGATCATCACTGACAACGAAACCCAATTCAAAAGTGGTCTATTCCACGGTTTCTGTAATGACCACGAGATCAGGCACCATTTTAGCTCTGTAGCATACCCTTAGAGCAACGGAAAGGCTGAAGCTTCCAATAAAATAGTGATTGATGGACTGAGGGAGCGATTAGATCAAGATAAAGGGGCATGGGTGAGCAAGCTGCCAATATTCTATGGGCTTATCGCACTACCCCACGGCGAGAAACTGGGAAACCCTATTCGCACTAACATATGGAATGGAGGCAATCATCCCTTTAGAAGCTGGCCTACCAACCATGATGTCCACCTTGGTAGACCAAGGCCAGAATGACGAAGCATTACTCGCTGAACTTGACATAGCTGACGAGCGTAGAGAATTAGCTCTAGTGAAACTAGGGAGATATCAGTAACATCTAATAAAGCACTATAACAAAAAGGTTAATTCAAGAAAATTCCAGGTTGGGGACTATATCCTAAGGAAATTTCTTGGCAGAACAGTAAAACCATCTGATGGCAAGATGAATCCAAACTGGGAGGTACCATTCAAGGTAACAAGAGACAACCTAAAGGGAGCCTATCACCTGGAAACGCTGGAGGGGAGAGAGATACCCCGAGCTTGGAACGCAACCAACCTAAAGAAATTCTATTTCTAGTTTTCATATTGGTCTTTTATTACATTGTTGAAGTTGGCAACTCATTTTTCATTGTTTGTGATTAATAAAAGACTATTTAACAGTAGCATTATATGAAGTGTTAATTTTTGGTTATGACCTTTATAACTTGCACATCTTTTCCAAGCAACAGTACAAAAGCAGGGTGTTACCCTCTTCAGGTTTTCATCATAAAACACGAACAACCTCTCTGCATTGCCACCGGTAATATATAAAGCCCTACAGGGGATCCTTAGACAGCTAGGCTAAATCAAATTGGTCGCCAAACGATATTAGGCTCAAAAACCTTCTTGGATAGAACATCCAACACTAGGTGTGTCCTCGCCATTGCCACACTTAGGCCTAAGGGAGTGTGATGACACGAACTAAAAGGTAAAGTAGGGCAGAATATTATCTCATAAACATACTGGACGGGGAGGACACTCACCCGATGAAACAACTCTAGTCGGCTAATAAGAGCCCAAGATAGTTAAATAAGAAATCAATGAAGTAGAAAAATACAAAACACTTGTTTACACGGCGAATCACCCAAAACATAAATATTTCATTATTTCATTACATTTACAAAGAGTTACATCGAATTAAATAAATCCTAATGTGGATTAGGCCTCCGAACAAGGTAATCAGCTACTTACGCTCTCCGGCCATCGTCTGGATGAGGAGTTAACTCCAACTCAACTTCATTTGCATTTGGCTCCAGTAGCTGCATAGGGATAGCATCTATGGGGATCCACTGGTTGTCCCTCCTGAAAGGGTTATGCATCAGAGTCGAATGAGAGATCTCATGACGATACCAAAGAACTGAGTTCCCGGGGACCTTCAGCTCCTTGAAAGCATTCAACCATCCCCTAACATTGGATATCTCTTCGACCTCTACCAACCTTATCGGGGCATCTGTCCAGCCCTGATTATAACCATCAACCCGCACTCACCGAGGACCTTTCTTGAATAGATGCCTCAGCAGCATAACATCTCTTTGGAGCCCAGTAGCTATCACGTATGCTCGATGAACATCTCCTCAAATCTTTTTAACCTCCTTGGCTCCACCCCTATCATCTGTACTAGCTCGTGGACCAACCGATGGAGAGGAACCCCTTAAAACTTAAGGTGCAATGCTCTTTGAGTTGCGACACTTCCCTCCTTAGAGCCTCATTCTCCCATTGAAGAACTTCTTCGACTTGATTAATCTCAGAGGCATCCAGAAATTTATCTCTCAGAGCATTAACTTTTTCTTGAACAAAAGTGCCAACCTCTTCCATCTCTTGAAGACTATCCTTCAGTTTGGCAACGATCTCGGACTGGTCTTTAAAGCTCTTGTTCCTTGACCTAAGGGACTTGCAAATCCTTACAAAGGCTTGGCGAACCTGATTACTGGCATTAGGGCCAAGAATGCATCATAATTGAGAGGTAGCAGGTATATACTCATCAACATCAATTAACTACAGACCATATAAGCAGTAAAGGAAGAAATCAGTACGAAGAAGGGAAGAAAATTTCATTTCATTAATAAAAGATTTCGAGTATATCAGTAAAAAGAAAAAAAAAAGGAAAGAATAAGAAAAATAAAAATACAAAGGGATCCCTAAAGTAGGCTATCTGGCAACCTCAGTTTGCTCCGAGGTCACTGGTTGTTTTCCTTTGTCTGTAGAAGAAGGAACACCTCTACCAGATGGGGCTATCACTGTCCCTTGGTTAGAAGGAGCATCAGTAGGGACGGTCTGGGCAGCAGGAACACCTTCGTTAGAGGAAGGAGTAGGTTCCTCATCCACCACTGGCTTAGGTCCAGGATCATGCTCATCGAACATTGGGGAGTTGATATCCACCTCGGAAGCCAAGAGAGACTTGTTCCAACCCTTCTTGAAGTTCAGGCAGCTGATATAGCCAATCTGAACATCAACATCCTCATATGCAGCAACCCATTTGGCATTGTATGAGCTTTCCTTAAGGGTGGCTGCCTCAGATTCCACCTTCTTCACCTTTTCCACCAGAACCTTATTCTCCTCCTCTATAATAAATTTGCTCGAGCAAACCAGGTCATAGGACTACCTCAACTCCACAAGCTCCTTGATCACCGACTCCTTTGTTCGATTGGCTTCAGACAGAGTGAGATCGAAGGACTTCTAGATAGCATTGGCGGTCTTCCAGCTGGCCTCCAGCTCGGCATTCTTCTTCTAAAGATCAGCATTCCTCTTTACCAGCTTGTCGCGACTGCGATAGAGGACGTCGAAGTCGGTAACAAACTGCAAAGAAGATAAATATTAGTAAGGGAAGCATAGAGCAAAGTATTACGAGAATAGAGAAGTGAGAGTAAACTTACCAAGGCTAGCCTCTAACTCGCCTTCAGAGCTAACTGGTCGGTCCCCATTTCTATTTGATGATCAGATGGCAGAGCTGCTCTTTCGAGCAATGCAGGAGCCAACTGAGGAGAAAGGGTCACAAAGGCCCCTTCGAGTAAGGCATACACAAGCACCCAAGCCTGCCCTACCTTCGTCCTAACCTCCTTTTTTTCCTCTTACCTCTCCTTCTCATCTTTCCTTCTTTCCTCCACCTTCTTTTTTTACTCCACCTTCTTCCTCTCTTCCTCCTTTCTCGCCCTCTCTCTCAACTACATTTCTTCCCTCCCTCCCTCTTCTTCTTCTTCTTCTTCTTCTTCTTCTTCTTCTTCTTCTTCTTCTTCTTCTTCTTCTTCTCATGAGTAGTAGACTGAGAACCAGTTATAACCTCTTCGCTGCCAGATTTCTTCTTCTTCGACCTGCGAGAAAGGAGCACATTATCATTATAATCATCATTATCATCATCATCACCATGAATCAAATTCTTCCTGGGAGGAACCATATCTTCCTCACTGGAACTACTCGATTCACTCGAAGACTCTTGATCCTATGAAACTTCTTCCGAACGGGAAGATCCTTCACCACCGGTGCTCTTTTCACTGGAACCACCTTCAGCACTGACCTTGTTAGCACCTTCTCTCACCTCACCATAGATGCTCTCTTCCTCTCCTAATTGGATGTGATATACGGCAATCTCTTCGATGATGTCTAGCTCAGGAATGCTATCCATAGGACGCGCAATAAAGTTGGACCCAATGTTCTTATATTCTAGAAGGTAGACCGCTGATTGACAGTGGTCACCGTCAGTCAAGAGCTCCCTAATTTTCTAGGCTTTAACCAACTCAGCAGCTCAAACTTCGCTGAGAGCAGGTTCCAATTTCTTTGCCTTCGCTGAAAAGAAAGAGAGAAAAATATGAGAAGAATTATACACAAATAGAGGGTCGATGAGCAGAACAAAGACTAAGCCTACCTATGTACTCCTCCCCATAAAAGGGAACCACAAATCTGCCAGACCTTGACCCCTCAGTATGAGGAGGGAACTGCCAATTTCTTGCAATAAAACCCTCATGCTAGTAATCCTTATGGGAATCAGGTAGATTTACTACCAACACCCTATCACGACTCATGGCCTTGAGGTACAGAAGACTAGAGCTTGTTCGCGAAAAATAATAACAGAAGCATATTTCAACCAGCCCCAAATTGGTGCCATAGAGCTAATTTATTCTATGTACACCGTTAACGATTTTCCAAACATTGGGTGAGCACTGTGCAGGGACGATATTGAAATAACCAAAAAATTGCAAAAACAAATTGCTTGGGGGAAAAGTAAGACCCCCTTGGGAAAATAAGAGAACATGAATCCAATGACCATCCTCAACCTCTCTAACATTATGAGGGACAGGGGCACACTCGATGTCTACCCAACTTAGAATGTTATAAAACTTCCTAAATTCAGATATCGATCTATTGCTTATTTTCGTCAGATGCAAAGAAATCTCAACAGAAAAAACACAAAGAATGAGTAAGAAGAACTTACGAAGTAAATATTTATCTTGGGACGACGCAAAGTCACAAGCAAGGACGATGAGAGGATTGAAATTGGAAGAGGAGACCTAGGAATGAAAGAGCAACAATGAAAGCTTGGAGAAAATTAAAGATATGGAGAAATTTGAAATGACAATAGGAAATGACTTCTCCAGAGATGTTTTAAACCTTTCTAATCATAGCGCACAGGTAACGAGGCAGTCTGCCGCCTAAATCAGTTCAGAAGAGGCGCTTCGATCTTGAAGAGTGTTGCATAATTAATAAAAATGCCATTATGACAAATAATTTAAAATTATTGAGCCAAATTGTGGCCCAACAACTTTAGGGGCCATTATGGGTACCTCGATTTGTCACTTGGGCCCAGACGAGTAGCCCAGTAGAGCCCGACCCGAAGTCCGGAGGCCTCACGCCTTAACTAATTAAGCTACAACCCAGTCAAATTCCTAAAATCTCGTAAGGAGATATTCTAGGGGTTATGGACTGACGTGAGGGAGTCCAACACCCCCTCCCCCCGAAAACAAGCATGTATATAACAAACCATCAGCCCGGGGCAAAGGGCATGTATTATTTTTCTTGTAAGGCACTCCTCGGAGTATAGAGAAATAATATCGAGAGCACCACCGTGGATGTAGGTATTTTTGCTGAACCACGTAAATTTTGTGTTGTGTGATTATTATTCCTTACATTCTTTATTTGATCCGGTGACTGCTTTTTCTTGTTAATTTTTGTTGAACTTAATCGTCACCACACACACACACGCACACACACTATATATATATATATATAGGAGAAGGCTCACCTACATCATGCTCTATACATCATCCATGCATCACGCTTAATTACAGGCCCTAAAAACTTTTTTTTTTCAAATTTTATATTTTTCCCTTGAAATTAACCTTCTAATCAACCCATATGCAAAAAATTAGGTCAAAATACATTTTGTAACTATTTTTAAAAAATCCACAAAAAACTGCTAAAAATACCTTATTTATAAGGGTCTGCGCCAGCAGTTTTTTGTGAATTTTTTAAAAATAGCGACAAAATGTATTTTGACCTAATTTTTTTCATATATGTTTATTGGAAGGTTAATTTCAAGTTAAAAATATAAAATTTGAAAAAAAGGTTTTCTAGGGCTTAGAATTAGGTGTGATGTATGGTGTGATGTATGGTGCATGATGTAGGTGAGCCTTCCTCTCTCTCTCTCTCTCTCTCTCTCTCTACATATATATATATATATATATATATATATATATATATATATATATATATATATATGTATGTATCATTTGTATAGGTATACACTCAACCTATAATATATGTCTCGTACATAGTATATATAACTCCCGAATACTCTACGTATTATTAAGTTACGATTTTAATTCTCATCATATGTTACCGAGTATCCCCCACTACCCGAGGGGTGCTATTTAGTCTTTAACTTATTTCAGTAAGTAATTCACCCTCGAAGGGTACTAAACACCCCATTAGATAATTTCAGTAGTTGTAATATCATCCTCCTACTGGTCTAGTCTTAGGTTCACTCGTTCTGCCCATCACCTATACTAATTTATGTGAGATCCTTGAATATCAATCTACGCCATGTGGTTCACTCGTATTCATCATAATTTTTTTGAAATCAACTGTAAAATATACCACATACTTTGCTAACCATAATTCTCTTCAATTGGAAATAAATCTCAACTCCAACCTATCAACAATTAAAGTCAACCGAGACCCAAAAGTTCCAGGTCCCCCGAACCAATTTTGGGGAACATGCGAACTGGTTCGAGGGTACAACAGAATCGGTTTGGAGGGAGAGGTTATTCGGTTTGCTGTACAAAGCATTTCTTCTTCTTCTCTGTTATGAATTTCCACCATTTTTATCCCCCCAAACCTCTAAGATTTGATACCAAACTCCCAAAAATTGATACCCAACATTATACAAACACATAGACATGATTTCTAACGTAAATAAGTCTCCAAATCATCAAGAAAATCCCTGAAACATAATTTATTCAACACTAAATTTTCAAAAACCCCTAAATTATTAACCTTATTCAAGAGCATCATCAAAACCCATATTTCTTCAATTATCAATCACATATATAATTTAATTTCATGTTCTAACTATATAAGGGTTCTATTTATATGCGACTCATACCCAAATTCATCATCAAATTCTCAAATGCAAAGCCAAATTAATATTTTCATGATTAGAATTTAATCCTACTCCAACATGGATAATACATCTAATCAAAATTCAACGAGATAAATACTTGCCTCTATATGTATGTACGAATCTCTGTAGAAAAATGATAAGGCTGGGTTCCTCTCCTCCCGATCTATGCGACGGTGGTGGTGGTGGTGCAAAAATGGTGGTTCTTGGCCTTAGAGCACCTCTCCTTCTTCCTCATATGGCCTATCTTTGTTTTGGTAACTGATAACCCTAAACTCCCTTATGTATCTGATACTATAACTCTCCAATTTTCATAGGTCTCTATTTTCCAAAATTTTAAAAGATCAAAATACTCACGAACTAAACCCCCAAGTAGACTTTTCTAACTATTTAGACCCTTCCGGACATACCGGCGCACTTGAAATGACCATTTGAAATATCAAAAGTGAAATTATATTTTATTTTCCAAATTAAGTCCCGACATGACTGAGACGCGCGTCCTGACTAAATTTACTGCAACTGTCGTATTTCTCACTCACGATAATCATAATATTTTCTTTAACTATTTTTACTCATTCACTAAGTAATATCCAATATAAATAAATATTAACCCTTATATCGCTAATTAACATTTATTTTATCGGATTAATTTTGTAAATATAATTTAATAAATCCCGATTAATTCCCAGTAATAAAATCAATAAAATTACGGGGTGTTACACCTTCTCAATTTCTTCAACTAGTTGTTCAGTGTTTTCTTCTGTATCTTTTGTATTGTTCCCCCCATAATTATCTGGTTATCTTGATTAAATGTATTGACAAACTTCCCTTTATTGGTATTGTCTTCTTGGATGGCTGCAACCCATGTCTTCATATTTCTTTGTTGAATTATTTTAGGAACAAATTTAAGTTTCCTCTTTGACTTATTAATATCGTTTGATATTAAAATAATATAGGTTTCTTCATCATGTCCTTTTTTGAGCAGTTGTTGTAATATTTATGTTTTTTTTCCACCAAAACCTCTTGCCAAAATCCCTTATTACCACACCCCATCCAAATCCTATTGGTGATGCTCTTGGTTAAATAAACTTCAACACAAACTCTAGAAGTGTTTGGACTATTCATCTCCAATGTTGAGGCATTAAGGATCAATGGGTTTTCAAGAAGTTGTGAAGTAAAATATAGGGAAGATTTCAAGAAGAAGTGTATTAGAAGTTGAAGAAAAGAAATCCAAGTGGGAGATATACTGCTCTCCTTGTTAGGTCTCAACTGAGGTGGCCATGTGAAAATTTTCATAAGAAATTTTGCAGTATACCATGTGTCTCTCATCCATAATTGAGAGTAATCTTCCTCTTAATTCAGGCGTATTAAAATGTGTCTGTGATCAATAAGGCCAACAATGAAAGAAGTCTTATGAGAGAATGTTTGGAATACCTCCCTTATGACTTCCATAGAGGGTCTGCTGGGTTAAAACGTCCTTACCAATGAGTGTTTGAATAGTTTTTATAGGATCTCAATATCTTCATTGGAAAACATGATTGTAGACTCTCCTTTGAATGTTGATGGGGATTTAGTTCAAGATCATTATGGTTTGACGATTCGTCTAAAACAACTGATGCAAAAGATATGCTCCATGCATTTTGGAGATCACGTGGTTTAGGTTCCATGTGAAGGTGATGTTAGGTTGCCATGCAAGCCCTAATTAGGGTTTATGGTTGAGAGAGAGATAGATAGATAGAAAGATAGAGAGAGAGAAGGTTATTAAATAGCTATACACATAATATCTCATATACATATACATATATACACATATATGGACACATATACACACACACACACACACACACACACACACACACACACACACACACACACACCCATATATATATATATCACTCACTATATAAGTATATATCACATCCCCAAAATGTAGACCTCGCGGCTGCATCCCTCATGTGCTATTGGGCAATCAATCGAATACCTTCTGGTCAACGCGAGGGTGGACTACCTATAGACACACACACACACACACACACACACACACACACACATAGAGGTATGTTGTACTGACTACGGACGTAAATCCCACAACATACTAGTCTGCAAATCCCGAAGTCCGAGCTGACTTCCCGATTTACCATTTAAGTGTTCACTCACTTGTACCTTGATTCAACTCACTCAAACCCATCTAACCATTGGCCTAAAACACGTACTAACCCTTGAGAATGTTCTCCATTCATACCAATCTACCCTGAAAGCCCATACACCCATTAACCAAACACTCATGGGTCAAAACAACGCATTCCAAAGATTAGGACATGCCAACAAACCAAACAATTTCACTTAGCAGACCAAACCAGTTTGGTCACCGAACTGATTAGCTACCCCATCGAATCAGTTTGGTTTGCTGGGCTGCCCTTCGTATTCAACCTCATATTTTCACATCTTAAGCCCTTTAATGGAGGTCCCAAGCCTCCTAAAATCATAAATTAACATCCAACGCCAATCTATAATCAACCCAAAAGTATTCTAACACTGAATTAATCTCGAATCCAATATCAAAACATAATAATTCCTAATCATTCATTTAATTTATTCAAGTCAGATTTAATAAATTTTTGAAATTTAATGATTGAACACCGTATCAAAGTTTTTCCTGTTCAAGTTCATAATCCCATAATTATATCACGAATTTTCCACTTATTTATTATCAATTTTAATCATAGGTTAAACAAAACCTATTCCTTTCACTTATTTCCCAAAGATATCATCTTTTAATTCTCAGATTAATTACTACTCAATCATGAATATAATTAACTACTATAAATTGAAAATCTAAATTAAATAAACTCTTACTTTGTTAGATTAAAATCCATTGTCTCGTCTTGTAGAGATGATTTGAATTTCAGAGATATTCTTCCTCTAAGAGTTGTTCTCTATTTTCTTCCCTTTTCTCTTCTTCTTGTTCTCTCCTTTAATCTCTAATATACAAAGGAAAGAATGAGGCTTTCATCCATATCCTTTAACCTTAAATATTTATTAATTAATTCATAATATCATGTTTAGGTTAAACCCTATGGGTAAAAAGATAACTATACCCCCATACAGGCCCTACTACGTCTAAAAAGCTCCTGAACCCCAACTATAACCCCCGAGTAATTATTTTGGACTATTTAGACCCATTACAGATCACTACTGCAGTAAAAAAGAACATCCGAGTCACACAACTAAAATTTACCATCATAGCGTTAATTTGTCCTGACACATGCGTACAATACATGTTACCCATAACTATTTAAATTCGTCGACTTAGCTCTCTATCGGTATAATATAATAATCCGTTAATTTTTTCTCATAAAATGATATATAACAATTCGCATCTCTATTTTCTTCTTACACACAAGTAAATAATGATAATGGTAAATATTAATCGTAAACTTGCTAATTAATATTTCTCGAAACCAATTTAATTTGTTCAATTAAATTAATAAGTAAATGCTCACAAGGAAATAAATTACTCATAAAAGTACGGGGTATTACATTTGGTATCAGAGCATTCGGTTCTAGTGTCCTTTAGGATCTACACAAACTAGCTACACTTAGCATTGCATTTCTTAGTATAGAGCCCTATGCTTATGACTCTTCTCTTATATTGCGCATTTTCCTTCTTATGATGCTCTTATATGTTTAAGTGGAATCTCAAATAATTTCGGTTTGGTTTTAGATGACAAACACCAAGAGAGCTAGACTAGTTCATGTAGCGAGGAGGTCTGTAGAGAGGGAGGCTTAGTCTAACCTACAGGTCACTCAGGGGACTATGATCATAACAGAGGTCGCATCCATAATAACACTGACAGTTAACAATGCCATGACAACCATGATGCAACACTTTCTTCAGGCACAATCATAGGAACAAGTCTGTGAGGCCTTTTAAAAGGGCTATCCATCGGAGTTTCAAAGGAGTGCATATGTAGTTACAACTAGCCAATGGAAGAAGAATATCTATAGACATCTTTATATGATTGAGTGAAACGACACTCAAAATAAGGTACTCGTTACTTTTAAGCTAGCTGGGGTAGTTCGGGAGTGTTGGGAGTCAATTACCACACCCGAGGAGAGAGATTTGATGATGATACAGGAGTTTTGAGTGCGGTTTGATTGTAAGTTCCTTTCATTAGCTGTGTAGATAAATATGATGCTGAGATTTTTGGATCTCATGCATGAGGGTCGAATAGTGTCCGAGTGTGAGGAGGATTTCATATGCCTGAAAAACTTTATGTTAGATTAGGTAAACACTGATGAAAAGAGGACTCTCAAGCTTATGAATGGGCTCACCAGGAGGATCCATCAATATCTGTTGGGTAATCTAGTGTTGAGGACCTATAATGATGCTGTAAAGACACATTTCTATACTTCTAGGATCATCGCTTCCATCTGAGGGGACCAAAGAGGATAGGAGATTCAAGCCAGTGGGGCAAGGCAGGGGGAAACGGTGCCAGTGGGAAGCAGGGTAGCCAATAAGAGTGGGGTTTCCAACAAAGGGACTCAATTAATAGGTTCAAGTTGGGTGATGATAGTTTTAGACAGGGCCATTAGGACCAATAACATTCTCCTCAAGGATAGTAGGGCTAGTGGAACTAGGTTGGATGCCATCAGGGCTGTGGTTATTAGGGCCAGTAGGGCTAGGGATAAGGGCAGCTTTGCGAGAGTGAGAAGGGCCAGAGGCCGATAGATTTTATGGACATTTGTTTCATATATAGGGAGCAAGGACACATGCGACGTGAATGCTCAAATATGGATAGGGATCAGTAGTAGGATAACTAGTAGGGGAAATAGCTGCTGCAGCTTCTAGCACCACCCATAGTTCCAGCCTTGCAACCTCTGCATGGGAAATTACAATTTGGGCATGTTTATAGTGTTCGTGGGGCAATTTTTCCACCACCACTACCAGCAATTGAGGGTATGTTTCCTATCAATGGGCATATGGGGCGGGTATTATTTAACACTGAGGTGCCACACTCTTTTTTTATCACTAGATTTGCACGAGAGATAAGTTTAGAGGATACAACATCTGGTATTACTATGATTATAAATTCACCATTGGGTAGTGGGGCTCTCATTCGTTCCATATGAAAGGGAATGGGTGTGGACATTGGGAGGTTATTCTTAGTAACAAATTTGATCATTTTAGATATGTATGCATATGATGTTATTCCGGGTATGGATTGTCTAGTGATGCATAGAGAGATAGTGGACTATTATATTAGGACTATCGTGTTTTCTATTCTAGGGAAGGAAATGTTTCTTATGGCAATGCCTTTTTTCCCGAGGGAGGGTCCAGTAAGAATTTATATTATATCAAGGAGAAGATTTTAGAGGGTATTATTGTCTCCCTGGATTTGACCCCATTGGTTAGGGAATTCACTGATGTATTTTAGGAGATTCCGGGACTATTGCTGAGTTACGAGATTGATTTATGATCGACTTAGCACCGTGGACTAGGCCGATAGTGTGTGCGCTGTATTGTGTGGCTCCTTTAGAGATGTGGTAGTTGAGAGATCAGATTAAACATCTTTTAGGGAAAGGTTTTGTCCATAGGATTACCTCACCTTGGGGTGCCCCATTACTGTTTATGAAGAAGAATGACGGGTTGTTGAGATTGTGTATCGACTATCAAGAATTGAACAAGGTCACAATCCAAAACAAGTATCCCTTGCAACGTATTGATGAATTGTTCGATCAGTTGAGAGGAGAAACCTACTTTTATAAGATTGATTTGAGATCAAGGTACCATCAGTTATGTATCAGGGAGAAGAATGTTCGTATGACTGCAGTTTTGACAAGATACAGGTCTTACGATTTTAGGATTATGCCGTTTGGGCTAACCAACGCACCAAAAATTTTAATGGATCTCATAAACTGAGTTTTCAAGGATTTATTAGATCAATTTATTATTGTCTTCATTGATGACATCTTGGTTTATTACCGAATACGGGGTGAGAACGCAGAGAATTTGCATATGGTTCTTCAGATTTTGCAGGACCATCAGTTGTATGCCAAGTTTGAGAACTGTGGATTCTTATTATGGGATGTGCAATTATTAGGTCATATAGTCTTCGAGAGGGGAATTTCAATGGATCCGAGTAAGGCGTCAATGGTGAGGGAGTGGGGATAACCCACAACAGTGACGGAGGCTCGTAGTTTTTTGGGTTTAGCAGGTAAATATTGCTAGTTTATTAGCTGATTTTCGAAGAATGTGGGTCCCTTGATGAATTTAACTCGTAAGGGAGTACCTTTTATTTGGGATGACCACTGTCAGTTATCTTTTAAAAAGCTAGAGGACAAGTTAACTTCAACACTAGTGCTCGTATTTCCCGTGTGAGGATTGGAGTACATTATCTTTTTAGTGATGTGTCCTTATAGATACTTTGTTTTTACTAATGCGTACTTATAGGCACTTAAGGTAGTTCTACAATAAAAGGATCTGGCTGTAGCTTTTACATCTCACAATTTTAAGCCTCATGGAAGAACTATCTCAATCACGATTTAAAGTTAGGATAATTGTTTTTGGCTTAAAGAGTTGGAGGCATTACTTATTGGGGGAGAAGTTTCGATTGTTCACGAACCATAGGTCATTATAGTATCTTTTCATGTAGAAGGAGATAAATATGAGGAAACACAAATGGATTGAGTTTGTAAAGGATTACTAGTTTGATATTTATTATTATCTGAGAAAGGATAATGTGGTGGAAGATGCATTAAGCTGTATGCCTCCAGGGCAGTTGGCAGAAGTTTGAAAGGTAAAACAGGATGATTTTTGTCAAGAGGAGGTATTTCGGGCTTACATGGCAGTGATGACCAACACACTCGAGATCATTTTGAAGGTAGTGAAAGAATAGGCAGGGGATTATTCTTGTCTGGATAATATATAATAGTTGTTAACAGGCAAAGCAGTCCTACTCAGTCAATTATGAGGGTGTATTGAACTTAAATGGGAGGTTGATTATCCCATATAATAAGGATCTATGATGATCAGTTATGGTGGAGTCTCATGGGTCATGGTACTCGGTGCTTCAAGGAGGGTATAAGATGTACCTGGATATAAGGAGGTAGTATTAATGGGCTAGTATGAAGAGGAACATAGAGAGTTTGTCTCTAGGTGCACCACTTGTCAGATGGTTTAGGTTGATCATTAGAGACGAGCTAGGGTTTTACATTCGTTGGAGATTCTGGTATGGAAATAGGACAGCATATCGATGGACATCATCATAAGGTTACCGACATCACAGAGGGGACATGGTTCCATCTGGGTTATTTTGGACAAGTTGACTAAGGTAACACATTTTTTACCAGTTTCGATGGATTATACGATAGGGTAGTATGCCTAAATTTTCATTACAGAGATTGTGAGACAACACGAAATGAAACTCAATATTGTTTTGGATTGGGATAAGATCTTTGTGCCCCACTTCTACTGGAGTTTTTAGGAAATAATGGGGACAAAGTTGCGTTTGAGCACGATGTATCCCCCTCAAACCAATTGATAAATTGATAGGGTGAATTAGGTGTTAGAGGATATGCCGAGGATGTGCATTATGGATTTTAAGGGTAGTTAGGTGCAGTACTTAACGTGGTTAGAGTTTGCCTATAATAACTCATACTAGTTTAGTACTGGAATGGCACCATTCAAGGATTCATATGGGAGACCTTGTTATTTTCCCTAATGTTGGTTATAGGTTGGGGACAATAACATTCTCGGGCCCAACATGATTCCGAATACGCCAACAAAGATTGAGTTGACCAGGAGTCATATTCGGGTAGCTCAGGATCATTAAAAGAGTTGCACCGATGTGAACCAAAGACACTTGGACTTTGGTGTGGGTGATTAGGTGCTATTGCGTGTATCTCCCATGAAGTGAGTGATGTAGTTAGGAAAGAAGAAGAATTTAATGTCTAGGTATGTGGTACCTTTTCCCATCATTGAGAGGGTAGGTATAGTTGCATATAGTCTCATGTTATCAGAGTATTTGCAGCGATTTTCACGATGTGTTCCATGTGTCGTCATTGATGAGGTATCTCAAGGATGACTTGGCTTATCGGCGTATAGCATTGGAGGAGATAGACTTACATTCGGACATTACTTATAAGGAGAGACATATTTCCATTTTGGGTCGTAACTAGCAAAAGCTTCGGTCAAAGGTGGTACGATTAGTACATGTGCAGTGGGGGCATCACAATGCCGCCGAGTCGATCTAGGAGAATGAGGATGACATGCGGAAAAAGTATCCAGAGATCTTTGTGGAAGGTACGTTTGAATTTTGGGGCAAAAATTCTGTTATTAGGGGTTACAATGTAACGCCCCATACTTTTATGAGTAATTTATTTCCACGTGTGCATTTAATTATTAATTTAATTAGAGAAATTAAATTGGTTTTGGTATATATTAATTAGGAAGTTTAGGAATAATATTTATCGTTATTATTATTATTTACTTGCATGTAAGAAGTAAATAGAGATGTGAATTATTATAGGTCGTTTTATGAGTGAAAAGTGACGAATTATTATATTAAGTTGATAAAGAGTTAAATCGGTGGATTTAAATAGTTATGGGTGACATGTAACGTATGTATGTGTCAAGCCCATTTGAGGTTATGATGGTCTTTTTGAGTTCACCAATGATCTGGAACGGGTCAAAATAGTCCAGAATAGGTACTTGGGGTTATAGTTGGATTCTGGGGGCTTTTTAGACCTAGTAAGGCCCGTATGGGGGTATAGTTGTCTTTTTTATCCTTTGGGTTTAAGCTAAAAATGATATTTGGGATTAATTTATAAGTATTTAAAGTTAAGGAAGGTGGATGACAACCTCATTCTTGCCTTTGTATATTGGATATTAAAGGAGAGAACAGAGAGAAGAGAAAAGGGAAGAAAAGAGAGAACAAGGCTTGAAGAAGAGAGGATGAACATCTCCATAATTCAAATCATCTCTACTAGTCAAGACTACGGATTTTAATCCAAAAAGGGAAGTGTTTAATTTATTTAGATCTGTAATTTATAGCGTTAATTATGTTCATGATTGAGTAGTAATTAATATGAGAATTAAAAGATGAGATCGTTGGGAATTAAGTGATTGGAATTTGTTTGTGTTTAAATTATGATTAAAATTTATAATGACTAAGTGGGAAATTCGTGATATAATTTTGGGATTATGTACATGAACATGAAGATATTTGATAGGGAATCATCAAATTTCTAAAATTTCTTAATTCTGAGTTGAATAAATGAAATGAATCATTATGAATCCTTGAGTTTTGATGTTGAATTGGGGAGTAATTCGGTGCTAGAATACTTTTGGCTTGATCATATATTGATGTCGGATGTTAATTTATGATTTTGGGAGGCTTGGGACCTCCATTAAAGGGTTTAAGAGGTGAAAACTCGAGGTTGAAGATGAAGGGCAACCCAACAAATTAATCCGTTTCGCTGATGGAGCGAATCAACTCGATAATTGAATCGGTTTAATCTGCGATGTGAATTGGTTTAGTTTGATGGCCTATCCCAATTTTTTATGCATTGTTTTAACCCACTTGTGTTTGATAAATGGGTGTATAGGTATCCAGTGTAGATTGGGATTACCGGAGAACATTCTCAGGGATTGGTACATGTTTTAGGCTAACGATTAGATGGATTTTAGTGAGACAAATCAAGATACAAGTGAGTGAAAACTTAAATCGTAAAGTGGTAAGTCAGTTCTGACTTCGGGTTGGTAGACTAGTACATCGGGAGATTTACGTATGTAGTTAGTACTTTATACACAGACACACACACACGTATTGTCGGTTACTTATATATACATGTGATTGTTTGTGTGTCTCTTTGAACATACCTACTTGGTAGTGCTATTGTCATGATGTTGCGCATAGTGGACAGTCCATCATGGCGTTGATCAACAGGTGTTGGATTGATTCCCTAAGTCATAATACTGTTGTATGGCCACTATTCATGTGTGAGGATAGGTGTTGGTTTGGAGACTGATTGGATACGACGTGGTATGATTGACCACATACATATGTTTATGACCACCTTTGTTGGTTTGTGTTTATATTTGGGTTTTGTGGTGAGATTCCGACTCGATGGATTAGTTGTGGTATATGGTATACCTGGAGCCCAATAGAACATGAGGTATTCTTTCACGAGATCTATGATCCGGGGATGCGGAGATATGTATGTTGTGAGTGATGTATATTTATGTGTATATGAGATATTGTGTGTATATCTATTTATACACGTGTGTAGTTACATTATTATTTATGATAGGATACCTAGTGAATGTAGTATATATTAGCTAATGGTGACAATTAGCGGGATGGTCGATGATAGTGTTTATTGTCCTAGTTAGACTGGGTAGTATGATTAGGATAATAAAATGATTGCGTTAGTTGCACATTGTAGATTAGAGGGGAGGATAAGTCTCATGTGAGTGCAACCAGTAAGTTAATTATAAAGGTAATACAATGCATATTTTTATTTAAATTATTTAAATACTTAAAAAATATTTTCAAATGTTTTTCGGGCTTTGACATAATGGAAAATATATATATATATATTTAAAACCCCAGGTGTGCAGCTACAGGGATAGTAAGGTCAGTTATTTCATTCCATTGCAAGCAATAGTTAAGGATGTTGCGGGATTGATTATAGCCACCTAAATTCATTTTTATCAAGATAGGATTCAGTTTCAATTTGAGTATTTTCTTTTGGGCATGTTTCTCATAGTTAGATAGGACATTTGATTTCCTGTCAGATATTCATTCCTTATCAGTATTTATTTATGATGGATTATTATTTGTGGCAACTGATGGTTTATTTCGTTTACGTTATTTATATTTATGCTTATCTGTTATCCCGACATTTCTTTTCATTTATGGTTTTAATGGTTTTATATTATATAACTTGTTACGACAGTGATGTCAAGAATGAAATCATATCGGATTCCTGTTTTATTTTAATAAAGGTTTGGTCACCCGATATTAATATAGCTAAGGTTCCACACTTGTCCCTTTGACAAAAGAATTAATATCATCGGTATTAAGCAGGTCTTCAAAAACAAGTGTGGTGAAGAATGTACCGTTTTTGAGAAACAAGGCAGTACTAGCGGCTCAAGGTTACACACAAGTTGAAGTTGTAGACTTTGATGAGTCTTTTCCCCCTCGTTTCTAGGCTAGAGTTGGTTCATTTATTATATATGACACGTGCCTTAGATTTGAAGATGCATAAAATGGATGTGAAGAGTTCTTTTCTCTAACACCCCGCCCAATTAAATACCGGGTGATCAGACCTTCATTTAATTAAAACAGGATTCTCATTTGGTTTACTCTTAGCATCACCGTCGAAAATAATTTAAACTTTTTACTAACCACCTTGTATTCAAAAATTCGTTGCCAAATTTTATCTTTTTGTTTAAACAACATCAAAAATGAAACATTATTACCACAATTAACATCCCATGCAATAGTAATACAAATCCATCCACAATATAAATGACTGAGATAAAATAATACTGCATAAACCATCGATTCCAAAACCCAATATAAAGTCCAACATGAAAAAAATCTTTGAGTACAAAGTCTGACTGATATAAATGAAATAGTTGAGGGAAATAAGCCCACGCGAAATATTGAACTGCACCTTACACTAGGAATGAAGTAACTGAAGCGACTAAGTCCAAATCCTACAAGCATCCACAAGTTCTGTTGCTACGTATCCTTAGAATAAATAATCCTAATTGGCGTCCCTGTGCCTGGACACCTAAAAGATTTTGGAAAAAGTTTTGCAAGTACGGGTCAAAGCCTAAGTAAAAATCATTTGAAAATATTTAGAAAGCATTTAAATTTAAATTTAAATTAACAGTTATTAGATGCACATCTTAAGATGCGAACACTCCCTTGAGTTCCTCACCTCTCATCTATCGTGCACACCTAACATTTCCTACTCAACCTGCCTAGTCATTCTACCCAATACAATTAGGTTACCAGTGTCTAATAAACCTCAAATCAGTCTAGCTCACCCATACCGCCCATATAGTACGCTAATACCTTGAATAATTAACATCCCTCTTATGTTATTATTAAACCAAAATTACCATATCACGCATGTTATTGTTCAAGCCTTACCATTTAAGTTTCTCAACTTGAACTTAGTTTAGATATTCACTATCTATCTTCTTACTATTCACACATTAGTAGATTCATCATTATTTAGATGTACGCTGTCTAATCTCCCTACCATTTACTCTTTAGTAGATTAATCTTTCTTTAGATACATAATATCTCGTCTCACTACTATCATACATGAGTAGTACAAAACATTCATATATATACACACACAGTTTTGCTCTTGTGCGAACTAGTCCGCATTTTAAGAATACAGAGTGTACGCATGTCACCTGGCGATGAGGCCAAAAAAGAGAGAGAGCATGCCTATAATTTATGCGATAATTTCTATGTGCATCATTAGGTGATACATGTCTAGTCCGCACAAGAGCATATATGTGTATATATATATATATATATATATATATATATATATATATATATATATATATATATATATATATATATATATATATATCACACATTGTATATATATATATAATATAGCATCCATCGGACTAACCACCATGATGCATACTCATGTACTCTACTATCAATCCAAGTACCTCTCGTACTAAATCAAGGACTATCGGTTCAGTAATATCTCCTCGAAACATTAATCAAAACAACTGATATTGGAGATGAATATAGTGCTAAGTCTTTGGGGCTGTGTACATACCTAATGTACCTAAATGACCTGCCGGTTTCACTATTCATCTCACATAGTTATCCACTAAAAATTATATATTCTAGGGCACAAATCTAAACCTCACTGGAATCGTCAAGGTGATATAGCCCACTACGCGGGACCTCCACGATAGCAAGTAGCATAGGTACGTTAACATATACACAAGTACATACTAGGCATACACACAACCTATCCATATGTATATTCCGTATAGGTACACACATGACCTATAATAATAAATTTATATAGGTGTACACCCAACCAATAATAGTCATCCGTAGTAGTATTTATCTCTCGAATACTCATCATACAATATATTTACGATTATTCTTGGTATCGTATTTAATGGAGTATGATCCTCTACTCTAAGGGCCCTAGTTACTCTTGGTTCATTTTAATAGGTAAGCCTTCCTTATTCTACTGGTCTGTATCATAAGCCCACTCATGCTTTCCCGTAATTAGATTCTCATTCTCGCAAATTAATTACATTATCGTTTAATCCCATTTAATCAATGTCTTAATTCTCTCAATAATATTGAATCCCCATAGCCTTATCATAGCCTAATTCAATATAATAGACCCCTCATTACCTTATAACAATGTCCTAAAATTTTTCCTGACAACAATTTAGAAAAAGGGAATTTTTATATTTTTCTGGGCATTAGACCGGTTCGCCCCTGAATCGGATCGGTTCACCTATCTGCTATTTGTCTTCTCCAATATGCAAGTGAGTTTTTCACCATTAACAACCACATAACTTACATATTTCTCCACCAAATTTGAAACCAATTGTCCCTAACCATTTCTACATGCATTAGGATGATTTCTAACGTAAATATAGCATCAAAACCTTACAATTTTCATTCAAGAAGGGATTTAAACATCAAATCCTGAAAAGCCTAGGTTTTATGTTTTTTCACCTTTTGTACACCAAAAACCTAGATTTAATTCGTTCTAATCACCCCAAATCCTCTGATTTCGTGTCGTAAATATAAAGGAATATCTCTACACGCATTCTTATCTCGATTCATGAATTAAACCCACCCAAAACCATATTAATTCTTCTCAAAACATGAAATCAAACCGTATTTACATGGGTATTATAACATGCTTAAAATAAATTTCCATATAAATACTTTCCTCTCAATAGCAGGTATGAAATTCGGTGGGATGATGGGGTGGTTGTTCTCCCCTCAATCCGATCTCGATTCCGTTGCGTTCGGGGCGAAAAACGGTGTAGGAAGCTTGGTCTCCCCTCCTCTTCCTCTTCTATGGACTATATTCCTTTAGCTTTGTGTTAACCCTAGTTCACTTTCTCTAATGGAAGATATAGACTTAATATTTTCGGAGTTCTCTATACCTCAAAGTCCTGAATGACCGAAATGCCCTTAAACGGTGCCAAGTTTGTGCAAATTCACCTCGGGACCCAAACTATACACCCGGATACATTTTTTTGACTATTTCAACCCTTTTGGGACCAATCGTGACATCAAAATCACCATCCGTGTCTCTTTATAAAAGCATCTTATTTCCACCTCAAAATACGGCATGCGTGAAATTAAACTTAAAACGAATTAATTTAAATCAAAATTACCGGATTAAATAATTTCTCCCAATTAAAAAAATTCCTAAATAACCAATTTTATAAATTTCCATATTCTCCAAAATACGGCGTGTTACATACTTCCCCCTTATAAAAAAATTTCGTCCTCAAAATTCGGATTAGTCTAGTACTCCAAGGTTTTTACGCTACCTAAACCATCCCGTTATAAGAACATTACATACTTTTCTATTAACCCCGAAACACAGATAATATTAACATAATTCACTAACCATGGCACCCATACACACTATACCTATGCATAACTGCACAAACATTACGTGGGTCCACTAGACTAAAATATAACATAGTTATTATCCCTCAGATATAACTGTATAAATGAACAATTTCGAAAGTACTAAACCCATGTCCTAATGGCCAAGCATCTCCCCAGTTCCAACATTGTGCAATGTTTCATGCATAGGATGTCTTGCAAACTGAAATCCAAACGAGGAACCCCCCAATACACTACTACCAAACATTACCGGTCGTCGAGATCCCTTAAGCCCTCAGTCCATAGTACGTACCCTCAAATATCCATTTTTGACATTAAAGTATACTTGTCCACTCTCATGATACACAAGATAACATATATCACGACGCTCTTACTATCACTTGTTTCTTAGCTCTAAAAAGTCACGAGTTATATCTCTCCGCTCGACAATAAGCCAGTCTACCCTGCATCACATCAGCAACCGTCCCTATGCACCGAGATCAATTATAACTAGACAATATACACACAGAAGTCTACTACACAATATATTATAACATATATATAGGCTCAACCCTCGTTCAGGTAATACCTAGAAAAAATAAATCATACCCTAGGATAATGAACACAAGATCTCACTATCACAATCTACGATCACTCAACCCATCGCTAACCAGTCAAATCTCAAGAAGTAGTCTACTATATTCTCATAACTCTCAAACGCAGTAAACTAACAAGAAATATAAATGTCCTCTTAGTGCACACATTTTCCCTCTCTCATAGGCGACAAAGAGCCCTGCTACCTCATGATAATTTTATATAAATACATAATAAGGCTATTGCGACCAATGCCCCCATTAAATCTGACTCACACATGAATTTTGGTATTAACAATCATATATAGTGACACACCCATGTCACCCGAACAAATCCCATACTCATAAGGATAAAAATAAAATTTTATCTCTATATTCTAGCTATTTTCCTGGTCCCTGGATTCCTGAGCGGCCTCCTCATGCCAGAACTGACACATGAACTGCTAAAGTGGGTGTATATCTAGAACCTCATCTTGTGATTGGCCCTGCCTCTCTCGGGGGTAATATATCTTCTCGTGTCCCACCTCTCCACAATAAAAACATTTCCTAGGAAATCCCCCTTGCCATTCCCTTGGCCCTGGCGGACCAGAGGGACAAAATGCTGCTGAGGGCCCTTCTCAACCTTCTTGAATACACCTCTCTCAGATTGACAACCTTCGAACCTAAACCTCTTGGCTTGGTTCCCTTGCTAGAGATCCCGCTCCTATTGCTGTTGTGCCCCACTGGCACCGCTCCTATCATACCTTCCAGTATCACTAGACTCATTTGCTCTTTTTCTAATCCTTATGTTCATGCGCTAATTCTGACAATGAAGTAGCGTTGCATTAACCATCTCAGCCTACGCCTTTAATGCCGGATTACCCAACAAGTGCTATTGGAGCTTTCAGGTAAGTCCACCCATAAGTTACGCACCCACTTCTCTTTAGTATTCACCACATCTATCATAAAATTTCTAGTAGAGTGAATTCTTCTTCTTATTCTTCCACGGTCCTATCTCCCTGACATACATTGAGAAATTTTTGCCTCATCTCTGTCTCAATAGAAGATGGAAAGAATTTGCGTTCAAACTGCACCCATAACTCTCCAATAGTCATCACATATCTCTCCTCTACTGTGGTTACAGACTCCCACCACTGCAAAGCTTCACCCACCAACTTGAATGTAGCTAAGATTTTTTTTTATTGTCACTGAACTTAATCATGTGCAGGTGGTTCTGCATGTTCTTCTTCCATTGACTGGTCACTACTGGATCCGATTTACACTAAAACTCTGGTGGGTGACCTTTTTAAAATGCCTCCCTTTCTCTCTGCCAATATGATGGCCCTGGGTGATCCTAAACATCAGGTTCCATGACCGGCTATGGTTGATTCCTCAAAAAATAGATGAACATGGTAGTAAAGGATACATTGACTGCCTGGGCCACAATCTCTGCCATCTGTGCAGTCGATATCATCCCCGGCGGTGGCTGTGGCGGAGGTACCTGTGGATCTTATTGAGCCTCCCTCACGTCCTCACTGGTCACTGCCCTTTCCGCTTGCTCTCTCCTAGGTGGCATCTGAAAAGAGATCAAGATATGTATATGTTCACTTTAAATATAAAATCATTGGCAGAAGAACTTAAATGCTTGTACGTAAAAGAAGACAACCACCCTATCATAAGTCTATACTTAAAAGAATGTTAAGCTGAAACGTGAAAAGGCACACAGATCCTAAGAACTTTAGAACCTGATCCTCTGATACCATATGTGACACCCCTAATTAAATACCGGGTGATCAGGCCTTTGTTAAATTATAACAGATTTCCCATTTGGTTCATTCTTAGTATCACTATTGAAAATAATTTAAACTTTTTACTAACCACCTAGCATTCAAAAAGTCAGTGCCAAATTTTATCTTTTTGTTTAAACAATAACAACAATGGAACATTATTACCATAATTAACATCCGATGCAATTGTAATTTAAATCCATCCATAATATAAGTGACTGAGATAAAATAATGACGAATAAACCATCGGTTCCAAAACCCAATATAAAGTCCAACATGAATAAAAATCTCTGAGTACAAAGTCTAACTGATATAAATGAAATAGCTGAGGGAAACAAGCTTTCATGAAATACTGAACTTCACCTTACACTAGGAATGAAGTAACTGAAGCAACTAAGTCCAAATTCTGGAAGCATCCACAAGTGCTGCAACTACGCATCCCTGGAATAGATCATCCTACTTGGCATCCCTATGGATGGACAACTAAAAGGTTTTGGAAAACGTTTTGCAAGTACGGATGAGAACCCAAGTAAAAATCATTTGAAAATATTTATCAAGCCTTTAAATTTAAATTTAAATGAATAGTTATTCGGTACATATGTTAGCATGCGAACACTTCCTTGGGTTCCTCACCTCTCATCTATAGTGCACACCTAACATTTCCTACTCAACCCCGTCTAGTCATTATACCCAGTACAACTAGTTTAGTAGTATCTAATAAACCTCAAATTAGTCTAGCGAACAGGTACCGCCCATACATTACACTAATACCCTTAATGATTAACATCCTTCTTACGTTATTATTAAACCCAAGTTACCATATCATGCATTTTATTGTTCAAGCCTTACGATTTAAGTTTCTCAACTATAACTTATTTTAGATATTCACTATCTATCTTCCTACTATTAACACATTAATAGATTGATCATTATTTAGATGTACATTATCTAATCTCCCAACTATTTACTCTTTAGTAGATTAATCTTTCTTTAGATACATACTATCTCGTCTCACTACTATCATACATGAGTAGTACAAAACCTATATATATATATATATATATATATATATATATATATATATATATATAGCATCCATCGGACTAACCACCATGATGCACATTTATGTACTCTACTATCAGTCCAAGTACCTCTCGTACTAAATCACGGACTATCGATTCGGTAATATCTCCTCAAACAATTAATCAAAATGACACATATTAGAGACAATCATAGTGTTAAGTCTTTGGGGTTGCACACATGCCTAACATACCCAAACGACCTACCAATTTCACTACTCATCTCACATAGCTATCCACTAATAGCACTATATATTGGGGCACAAATCCAGACCTCAGTGTAATCATCAAGGTGGGATCCCCCACTACGCGGGACCTCCTTGATAGAAAGTACCGTAGGTATGTTAACATACACACAAGCACATACTAGGCATATACATAACCTATCCATATGTCTATTCTGTATAGGTACACACACGACCTATAATAATAAATTTATATAGGTATACACCCAACTTAAAATAATCATCCATACATAGTATTTATCTCTCGAATACTCACCATGCAATATATTTATGATTATTCTTGCTATTATATTTATTGGAGTATAATCCTCTACTCTAAGGGCCCTAGTTACTCTTTGGTTCATTTCAGTAGGTAAGCATTCCTTACTCTACTGGTCCGTATCATAAACTCACTAACGCTTTCCCATAATTAAATTCTCACTCTCATAAATTAATTACATTATAATTTAATCCCATTTAATCATCATCTTAATTCTCTCAGTAAGACTTAATCCCTATAACCCTATCATAGCCTACTGCAATATAATAGACCCCTCATTTCCTTTTAACAATGTCCTAAAAGTTTTCCTGACAACAATTTAGGAGTTCTAGGCTAAAAAGGGAATTTTTATATTTTTCTGGGCAGCAGGCCGGTTCGCCCCTGCACCGGATCGGTTCTCTTATCTGCTATTCGTCTTCTCCAATACTCAAGTGCATTTTTCATCATTAACACCCACATAACTTACATATTTCTCCACCAAATTTGAAACCAACTGTCCCTAACCATTTCTACATGCATTTGAGTTATTTCTAACATTAATATAACCTCAAAATCTTGCAATTTTCATTCTAGAAGTGATTTAAACATCAAATCCTCAAAATCCTAGATTTTATTATCTTCCACCTTTTGTACACCAAAAACCCAAATTTTATTCATTCTAATCACCCCAAATCCTCCCGATTTCGTGTTATAAACATAAAGGAATATCTCTACATGCATTCTTATCTCAATTTATAAATTAAAGCCACCCAAACCATATTTAGTCTTCCAAAAATATGAAATCAAACCCTATTCTAAATGGGTATTTTAACATGCTTAAAATAAAATTCCATTTAAATACTTGCCTCTCAATATCAGGTCTGAAATTCATTGGGATGATGGTGTGGTGGTTCTCCCCTCACTCCGATCTCGATTTCGTCGCATTTGGGGTAAAAAATGGTGTAGGAAGTTTGGTTCTCCCCTCATCTTCCTCTCATATGGCCTATATTCCTTTAACTTTGTGTTAACCCTAGTTCCCTTTCTCTAAGGGAAAATATAAACTTAATATTTTTGATCTCTATACCTCAAACTCCCGAATGACTGAAATGCCCTTAAACAGTTTCGGGTTGGTCCAAAATCACCCTGGGACCCAAACTATACACCCAGATACACTTTTTTGAGCCTTTCGGGACCATCCATGACCTTGAAATCACCATCCGTGTCACTTTTTAAAGCCATCTTATTTCCAACTCAAAATACGACACACGTGAAATTAAACTTAAATCGAATTAATTTAAATCTAAATTACCAAATTAAATAATTTCTCCCAATTAAATGAATTCCTAAATCACCAATTTTATAAATTTCCATATTCTCCAAAATACACGGTGTTACATTTTCTTAATGAAAATCTTCAAGAGGAAGTATATCTGTCAGGGCCTAAGGTATTTGAGGATCTTTAATTCCCAATACATGTTTATTGCCTCAAAAAGGCGTTGTATGGCCTTAGAAAATAACCTAGAGACTGCTGTGAAAGTCTTACCTCATATCTTGTGGGGAAAGGATTCCAAAGAGGAAATGTGGATAGGACCTTGTGGAAAAGACATTATGGTTTCCTAAGTGTATGTCAATGGCATTGTTTTTGGCTCCCCAAATGAACAACATGCTCAAGACTTTGGCTTGATTGTGAAAAAAGAACTTGAGATGAGTGTGGTTAGGGAACCCATTTTATTTTTTGGTCTACAAGTGTGACAAATGGATGGTCGAATTTTATTTCATAATCTCAATATGCCAAAGGCCTTGTAAAGTAATTTAATCTCGACTCTTATAAGCATAAACAAACCCCATGGGTGTTTTCGTTAGTCTTGGAAAGGATGTTAATGAAATTCTTTATCATAGCATGATAGGTTATTTTTTGTACCTTAGGGATTGTTGTCCCGACATATTTTTTAGTGTAGGAGGTTGTGTTGACTACAAATCTTGTCCAAAGTAGTCCCACTTGAGATTCGTTTAGTTCATTATCAAATATGTTTGTGGGACTATGGGCTTTGTTATCTAGTATTTTAGGAATACCAGTACATCTTTGTTGACGTATTGGGATGACGATTGTGCAGGTGATGATGACGGGAGGAGGAGTATATTTGGAGGGTGATTTTATCTTGGAAGTTCTTTGGTCTCTTGGAATGCTAAGAAAAAACTTGTGTTTCACTTTCCACAACCTAAATGGAGTATATTACAATAAAACATTATTATGCGCAACTCTTATGGATGACACAAATGTTGGAGAATTATCGTATTGGTCAATATTTCATTATTATATATTTTGACAGTACTAGTGCTATTTACATATCCAAAAATCCCATTCAACATTCTAATACTAAGCATATAGACATACACCATAATTTCGATATAGAACTTGTTGAAGAAAAAGTTATGTCTTTAAGCTACGTTTCTACAGATTTTCAATTAGCGTATATTTTAACTAAACCTATTGATTGTACTAGATTTGAGTGTCTTATGTCATCATTAGGTTTTTTCATTGTTGATTGAATGGTTTGATAACATGTCTAGGATTTGTGCTCCTTTGATTTGTTATATTTTTTTAATCCTATGCCGAGTTGATTTTTTATAAGAGTTGGTTGTATTATTTATTATTAAAATATTTATTGAACACAATCATTTATATGTCATTTAGATGATTTACTCATTTCCATATTTTTATATAGAAAATTGTTATTTTTGAATAATTTTTCTCTTTGTTTGGATAAACGTGGTTTTTGTATCGTAAGGCAAGTTTATATTTTACTTTAAAGTGTTATAAAAACTTCTTATTGGGAACCCATGCTCACATCTTATTACACTTCACACCGCACTACACATTGTATAGATACAACTTTACGAGAAGTGAAAAGGTTGTACACTCATTTACAAATGGTTTAAAGATTTGAACATTTGTAAGAAAGATTTCATTATCCTCAAATGTATATGTGTGAATTATTCATGATTTGAAGGAGTTGAAAAACCTAGATGCTATATAAAAAATCATGATAGATAATGTGGTTAGTGCTACAACTTTGATGAAATGATGCTACCCTTGAAAATTGGAAATAGTCTCCCATCTTAGTAATGAATAAGTAAAAGATGCCACACAATTTTTTTTATTGAACAAAGCGATGTTTCAAACATATCTACTCATCCAAAATTGAGTAACATCAAGGATGTCAATCTAAGGATTTTAACCAGATTTCTCATTAAGGAAGAAAAAAGTGTTAATTGAATATATCTTAAAAGGTGTTAGAAATTTTCACTACCATTGAAGCTTTGAGTCATTTGTTCTCGAATTCTTATTCATAAATTGATCTTGAGCTTTATTTTATGCTTTCAGTGTTGTTTTTTGTTTTTCCTTTTCACGTATGAGATATGATATCATTCTCTTGGTTGATGAAATTTATCATGTCATTATCCACTGAGATACTCTTTTCTTAGTTATAAACACCTTTCATATATCTCACAACATATGGAAAGTAATATGTCTTTATCTATACTTTTCTTAACCAAATCAAGGTTTTGGAGTTTTGTTCACTATGTATTGCTTATCTATTTCTGAATGACAAAATATTCCTATACAATATGATACCTTGACTCTACTTTATTGACTTCATGTGATCCTCATTCCTACATGATTTTATTTTCTTCTTACTTTTCTTTGTCCACGTCCTTGACAACAAGGGAAAGAAGTTATGGTGAGAAAATCTTGTAAAGAAGTGGAGTTTTTATATTTAGGGGAAGACTTGAAAGTTGATTCATATGATAGTTAGGATAGAATTTATATCTATATCTCTTTTTACTAAATTTTTCATATTGTGTATTTTATTCACACATTGGTATTTTGATAAATCTTGCTAGTGTGCTTCAGGAAATCGTTCTCTAAGTATTTGATGTAGTATCTTGTAGTTTTTTTTAGGGTTATAAGCATTTGTAATTTCTATATTTTTGTGCCTTTGTCCAGTCCTTGTGTCATAGGTGATATGAGTTTCATTTTGTTGCTTGTAATATTTGGTTATTGTTCTTTGCTAACAGAATAGATAAAAGGGGAGTGTATTCATATTCTCATTTGTGACCTCAAAATTAGTTGTCTTATCTCGATTTCACAAAACACTTTGGCTTCCTGATTTACCTAACCAGTAAGATTCATCAACGTTCTAGATTTTAAATCCGATTTCATCATCCTCATATCTCATAGATTACTTTTTTAATGATAGGTACATTGGAGATTACTTACACTCACATCACGTGTTTATATAAATCATATTAAAACATCATGGTAAAAACTTTTGTGGCTGTAAAAATTATGGATCTGCTATCTTGATCTTGCTTATGAACAAACCTTTGAAAAATCAAAAGATAAAAAAATTAACCGAATACCAGTAGATTTGCTGCAACGAAGCACTGCCTTCGCTGAAGCGAAAATGGAAGTGTTTTTTGTTGGAAAAATCTCTAGAATTTAGTTCAAGTAACATTGCCGCTGAATCATCAGTGCAACAAAGACTCTCACTGCAATGATCTTTTCTTAGTTGATCGCCAATTTCGTTTGAAGGTTCCGTATAAAAACTCTGGGGCATTATTACAACCTGTATTTTCACTTCAAGTTCCTTCCAGCAAGGATTTCCTTCACTGTAATGACAACTCCAGCGACACGTATAGGTCTGTAAACTTGTTTTTTTTTGTTAATTTCAAGATTTATGTGGGAAAAGTCACTTTTTGGGTGTTGATTGGACATGGTTGGCCCCAATTACTCTCTCACACATGCTTTAATATTAGGGTAACCTTTTAGCTTGCATTGGTGTTGGGATAACCCACTTGGATGGTCTTCTCTACTCAAGCCTTCAATGCTCTTCATTTTAATATATCTCTCAAACATTTCAAGAGCAAAATGCCTAAAGAACTTTAAGTGTATTTTTATCTTCCTGTTTTCTAAGAAGATAAGAATACCCTTTTGTAAAAGGGGGGACCCATTTTCTAAATTCAGTTCGTCATTTTGTTCTTCCAATCTTTGTATTTAATAACCTCTCTTTCTCAAGGTTGATTAATATAAAAGAAGATGAAGATTTTCCCAAGAACTCATTTTCAAAAATCATGTTTTTTATACATTTTGGGTGTTTCTACCAATAAGAGTATTTTGATATTTGAGGTTCTTTTCTAGGTTCAAATTATTTATGAGCTATAGAGTTTGAAGAAGAAGGTGTGTCGAACACTGTTGGTGTGTGTCAAGAAGTGAAAGATGTTGAGAACTTCTATCAACGTAAAAGGATATCCGACTTGCTACGAATTGGTGAAAAAAGTGTGAGGTGCGAGTTAGCATAGCTGGATGGTTTTGTCTCAGGTTTTTCCCATTTGAGGGGTTTTGTCCTCGTACATGTGGTGTTGTTCTCTTATTTACCTTTCCACATCTTTTATCATCCACATGCTTAAACAAGAATAAAAATTTATTTGGTTGAGAAAATTTTGGTGAATATTTAAACATACATATTTAGGTGTGCTAACATAATTTTTGGCGGGCCTGCATTTTGATACGCAATAGGCACTCTTATATGTAATTGGAAATTAAGTTTTTCAATGATGACTCTATGATTTAGAAACTAAATTAAACTTTCGCTTATTATTTTTATCTTAAAGTATTTTTTTTAATTTGAAATTTTTTCAAGGAATTTAAATGTAATTGCACAGTGATAGAACTACGAAGAATAATAAACTTATTTAACCCATGAATCCCATCAATATTTTAAAATTACGATGTGATTGATTCCTCGCGCGAGCTTTATTTTTCATACCCAACGGAGATAATTGATCACGGTATCAAAGTATTTCAAAATTTATTAAAATTCTTTTTAATTAAGTGTTATGTATGTTCGATCCCCCAGTAGAGATGTTCTATATGTACATATTTAATCTTAAAGGCTGTACATATTGTAATTTCTAGACACTAATGCTAGCTATTGATTCTTAAGTAAGATTTATGTTCACAAATGATTTCCATCATTGGTTGTACAAATGATTTTTTGGACTATATATAGACGGGGAAACCCGAATCCATTTCATAATCCTTCACTAAGCATCATCAAAGACAAGACATGGTGTTTGTTATTAAGAATAGCTCGACCTTTCCGGAAAGGGGGGCTAAATGAGAAGGCTATGTCTACAATACAATGGTATGGCGTTAATAAAGTTCACGATTCTTATATTAAGTGAAATATTCAAAAGGCATGTGTTTTCATCCCCAAGTAATTTGAACATTGGTAACATCATGTCCGTTTTCCTAACACTATGGTTTGGTTTATAGAAACCCGGTGGGTTGGCTCGTGCATCATAAATCAAGTTCATAACTCTCTACATAGGCCCCTGGTAACCATTTAATTACTTAGAAAGATAGACGTTCCTAATAATGCGCCATAAGAATTAGGCAATAATATTAGCAATATGGTATGTTATACCATATTTATAGAGGATCTAATGATCTATATAGAACTGAGTAAAACCATTCAATAGTAAGTAAGAGCTTATCCTCGTCCGACAAGAATCACCAAGGGATGACCTTAACTCAGCATAACATATTGGCCATCGACAATGTGGTCAACCTCTTTTCCATCTGAACAGACAAGATATTTACTAGTAAGGCTAGCGAATGGAATAAAACTTTGATAATGCTATTAAAAGATGATGAGTACCATGTGAGGGAAACCATCATCAGAAAGCATGTGAGGAAACTTTCCTTCATAGGTAAACCATTAAGCACTTCTATATCCTGGATAAAATCCATTAAAAATAAGTTCATTACCAACCTAGAATGTTAGGGCACATGTAAACCACTTGGTTTTTCCCTAATATACATTCTCTCATACTCATTCACTATAAAGGGAGAGATCCCCCATTAGGATCTTGACCGATAGAGAGAGATGCATACAGTTAGACTGTCAAATCACTGAGTGAGTAAAGATTGAGTGAATTATATTATTATTAAACCTCTGGTCATCTAAACTATAGTATAAAATGGTACCCCGTGGATATATGCTCCTCTTTGAGGGATGAACTATGTAACTCTTATTGTAATTCTTCATATTTGCATTTTACTACTTATTTATCATCCAAGATTGGACCTTAACTTACTAAGATTAACCTTGAAACTAATTTTAGATGATATCAAAATGATTATGTTTGTGGGAAAGACTAATCTAAGTTATTTCTCACTTGTTTTCTAAGTTATAGTTGCATAAATTCTATAAAATACACTCCAATTTTTTTGACGACCATCTCGCTAATCAGATCAGCAAATTTATTTGATTTGCCACTTTAAACTATTGATTTATTGTTCCATTGCACAACCGCATGTAATCCGAACTTAAATACTTTGTTTTCTAGCCTAAAAAATCCTCTCCGCTTTCAATTTTGAAAGTCTTCAATCATATCATGTTTTTCTGTTATTGTACTGTACTTTTCTTTAAATCATATTAAAAAATGGTTGAACAACCTAAAAGTAGTAAGGATAAAGAAGAAACACCGCACTCAAACCCTATTAGAATAGGAGATCTAGAAGGATTTATGCAAATTTTGGATAACATCCAAGAAGCTTTGTAAGAAAACATGAGGCATCTCACTAAAAGTGTTATGTCCTCACATAGTTGTCTAGTTCATCCAGAACTAGTTACAGTGACTCTAGTTGTGGATAAAAACCCACATAAGTGTAAGGGAATGCCCCCTCCTACCCCATACATGGATCAGAGATAAGAGAATTGTGGTTAAGTGGTAGTGGACACTAGGAGGCTAAATTTGGGGTATGATATTAGCATATCTACTCGAAGAAGTGGGTCAAAATATGAAGGATTCTCCAACCAACTAGGTAAAACATCAACCATGTGGTCAACTGGATATATTGAATACCATTCATATTTGGCCAAACACAAAAGCCTAACCATGGAAGAGATCAATCAAATGAATAGAGGATCATCTAGGGGACCTCATCAAGACAAAAACCCACTACAAAGAGGTTTTGTGCATGGATGGCCATTTTCGTCCTCCGTGATTAACTATCCCACTCCTGTAAAATTCAATGCACCTGTAATCACTCCCAAGTATTGTAATACCCCGTATTTCCACGGTTATTTATGAAGTGAGAATAAATAAATAAATGGGACAGATTATTACTTTTGTCGCTTCGTAATAATGATTTGGCATAATTTAGATGATAATTAAATATTGCATATAGTGTGATTTTGGGTAACATGGGCTTGTAATAATTAATTAATGATATTAATTATATGACTATGAGCTATGTATACGCATGGATGATTAAGTGTGTCATTTTATTGATGCCATGAGATGTTACCGTGGGTTAAGGGTAATATAATTTAGACTAGTCTTCGGGGTGACACAGGTGTTCGTTTATGTGTTTTTATCACTTTAAATTGATCTCAGGAGGTAGGTATACACTTAGGGGAGTTTTTGGGCCATTCCGGGTAGAATTTTGGACTCATATGGGGTTATGAAATTAGGCATGTTGGGGAGATATGAGATTTAGGAAGTTATTTATAATTTAAACAGTCCTAATTAGGTTTACCCATCTAGTTTGATTGAACATAGCCTCTGTAAACATTATGGGAAAGGTTAAGAAACTTAGAGAGGAGAAAAGTAGGATAATCTAAAAGGAAGATTATTCATTCATCATCAAAGGCAATAATTTTCTTGCAATATCATTAATAACGCGTTTCTTAATTTATAAGCATGCTTTCTCATACGATTTCAGAGTTTTTATTATGTTGGAGATTGATTTACATGATGATTCATGACTGGGACTGATTATGATTACTAGTAATTAATCTTACTTTGAAAGTTAAGACTTTGGAGATAAAACTCGAAATCGACAATGTATAACTCTTGGGAATTATGAGAGAATTTATGTTTAGGTTTATAGTGCCCTTTTAATCGAATCCTTATTCAATGAATCTTGAATTAATAGATAGTAGGGATATATAGATTTTTCTTGAGAAATTTTGGGTTAATTTGATTATTTATTAAAATCATGCTTAAAACCCTTGTTTATTATTAGAAATCATTAGGATCTTTTTCCCTAGATGTTAGTTTAAGATCTGGTATGATGGGAATTTGATTGTTGACATTGGTCTGGCTTCGATGGATGTTTTGGTGAGTTTTATGACTAATTTTCATAGTTGGGGATGAAGTACAATGTCTTTCTCATTGGAACGTCGTTAGAACATCATTCAAATGGAGTGCCTTTCTCGTTCTACCTACTTTGAGAATTTTCCTAAGTTGTACAAAATCGAAATACGGAGGCGTGGGCATTGATTCCTTATTTTTCAATTTTTTTAACTTGATATGATTTTTTTATGAAACGGTACGTGAGACCAAAAAATGTATTTGGTGATTTGTAGTTGAGGCTTTACTTTAGGATTACTACACCAAATTTAGTGATGGATCAGACTTTGTTAATATTGAGGATAATTATATAGGTTAGAGATGACCCTTGTACAATTGTACTCATATCCAGTATTAGTATTTTGTTATAATGGATAAACACGCGACTGAGCGGTATCCAATGGTCGTATGTATATATCGAGCTTAGAGAGTAATGAGCTAAAGTGTTTGGGAGATTTAATTAAGGTCTTGAGAGGATATAAACTGTGAGATTAATTTAGTAATTTAATGAGGATTTACTTGTATACATTACAAGAGAGTGTGTGTGTATATATATATATGTACTCATAGTTTAGAGATCTAATAAACTAGGAGGTGAATTTAATATGTTTAAGATTTGGCAAACCTAAGAAAGTAAAGTGTAATTAGGTTATTATGAATTTAAAGTGATCTGGGTTACGTTTGAGTGTTTGTGCTATATCCTACTTGTTTATATATGTTTAACCTACTTTTAGAGATTGTAAACCAAAATTTACCTAAGGATCCAATGATGTGGGGATCTAGATGGTTGGGTACGCTAGACTCTCTCTCTCTCTCTCTCTCTCTCTCTATATATATATATATATATATATATATATATATATATATATATATATATTGTGTGTGTGTGATTATGTGGAGATACCCGTATTCATGGGGAATATATTTCTTTAGGGTTGTGTTCGACATTGGGACTGGGTACCACTTGCTAGTTGAGATGTGCTTTATTGCAGTGTCGGTCATTATTTTAGATCACATGGTTAGTGGTCGCCACTTTATCATGAGAGAAGTAGGATGAGATGTTCTAGCTATTATGTCTCAGTATGAATAGAGTAGGTTGCCTTATGATCAACCCACTTATATGTATTTTGTTTTAGTCCATCAGGCAAGGGACTCATTAGGACTTGTTGATAGAAGCACGAGGTGGACACTAAGGGTAGATATATATACTATTACACATTTGGTACTTTATGTGGTTTACTTGTGTGTCCCTTATGAGTGATAGTGCAGAGCTAGGTATTTGGGTTTTATTTTTTCATGTGTGTCTAGTTACACTCCTTTGTCCATGGTACGTGGTTGCGACATATCCCTTATGATACTTGGATAATAAATCAATTAATTAAATGATATTTAAAGAGGACGAGCATTATGTTTATGAGGCAATGAATACGTTAATAAAATATTTTTGGGGACCTTTTGGTGAAATCATATTTAGGTTATTGGTAGTATTCCATGGTAGTTGCTTGTTACAGATAATGCTTAATTGTTTTGATATAGACACTTCTAGAAAATTGAGGACTTGGGTTGGGACAAGTGCGCAGTATTGCACTTAGGTGAGAGGTGAGATATCATTAGTTGTGAGAGATGATGGGTGGTATGTCTTGCGAATTAACTACATTATTATTTATTGGTATTGCAAGTTAATTCTTGCAACTTTAGTGTGCTGAACAAAGTTATAAAATGTTTTCCCTCTGGTATTATTATTGTACAAACAAGTTAAGAGGATGGAGCAGTCAGACTTGTGGTTATGGCGATCCAGCTTAGTATTCACAGAGTTGAGTTACTGGTTAATTACAGCTGTCAACATATTCAGAGTTATATGAAAGGGTTACCTTTGTACTCTATTTTTCTTTCAATTGGAATTTTCTAGTTAGAGGAAGTTCAGTTGTACTCTTTTATTCAGTTGAATAATTATAACAATAGGCTTTTATATAGTGGATTCAGTTTTCACAGTTTAGTATTTTTGTTCATCATATCCTATTGAATTCTAAATTGCGTTGTTTTGGATTTACCATGTTTTTTAGTTTATGTTGATGTTGAGAATGATATAAATTTTTTAGACATCCCTAGTTTTTCATGTTCGACCTGGTCAACCCGGCGTGGAAAAAATACGAGTTATCATAGTTGGTATCAGAGCATCATGGTTCTAGTGTCCTTACGATCTGTGCTGCATCCGTTTCATTTTCTACTGATCCTTCCTTGATATGTCTTGAAACTTTTATAGGATTTTCTACTCTGGTATTGCGGTGATGCGTGTCACATCATTCGTTGTCATTTAGCATTGGAATGACTTCAGAAGTATTTGATATTATAATATCATGAAAGTGAATACTGTTATAAGTTAATGGTCAAGTGTGGAACGAGTTATTGGACAGTGTGCCCACTATAGTTGTGAGGAATATTATTTAAAATTATCTTGTTTTAGGGTAAATTATGCAACCTAAAGGCTCTTATAGGCAAACGCTAGTGAATATATTTCTTGTTGAGTCCATTTTTGGAGATATTAAGGAATTTTGGTTAATGAAGAGCCTATTGGAGTTTAGGTTCTACGTATGGTAATATGAATTATGAGGAAAATTTAGGCTAGTAAAATGACCTTATGAAATTTCATTCATGTAAGAGAAAGGGAAATGGATTGCTGCGTTTTAGCAAAATATAAGGACTTTGATGATTAATTTACACGTGGATTAATTCTAATTAGAGATTTGAATTTGGTATTGCACTCAGATTTGAGCAAAGCTGATTTATGTGGTTAAACCATTTGTGATTAGTGTTATGGTTATGTTAGTGTCTAGACTTAGGAGTAGGTTCACTGTGTGGTTATGGAATATGAATTGGAGACTAGTTAGAAATAATTAGTAGTATGCCTGAGTGAAGGGGAAATTGGAGAAGACAATATTAATTTTTTTATTGGTTTGAGTTGATATGACTCAATTAGATATTTGTATGAGGATGGAGTTTCCTGTGCATTATATGCATGTATTTTATTGATGTATTAGTTATGAAAAATGTTTAGGAACAAGTAAGTTCCTAGGGAATTAAAGAAAGAGCGTGTTTCGATTAAGGGTTTTAATTAAGAAGGTAAGAATGAGAGTGCCCATATTTAGGACAATTGGAGGAGAATTGAAGAGAATGTGACGAAATAGGAAGTTGAGCCGAGAAGGAGAGATGTCCTAAGATGAATAATAATTTCAATTTTTATGATGTGTGGAGTATGGTCATGTAGTTAGTAGGTCACCAAATGTAGATTACGTGTATGGTAGTGTTGGAGTAAGGATTGTATAATTGAGGTTTTATGAACTCTAGATGGTGGGAATTTCTACGGGCATTGGGGTTATAGCCGCGGGTTTCGTATGATTTGGGAAATATCATCTTGTCGAGAATAGGTGCAATGATGTGAGGATTTTAGGTTTGCTACTGACACAGTTCTTGGATTAGGGATATAATGAAGTGTGATGTTCATAATATCTATACATTATATATTGATGTTCCTTGGTTGGGCATAATGGTTTTGATGAGAGTTGTCTTTTTATAGGTGGATTGAGTGTTGACCCAATCACGTGGATTATGGGTTGGTATTTACTTGGATTTGATGTTGTTGGTGGGAACCTCATTCCATATAAAAGTGACTATGTGATTTATTCTATATGTACATTCTTCTTTATATGTTGGATGGTAGTGGATATGCGAACGTCTTCATCGTTATCACTTATTTGTGATTTAGGAGAGGGTAATGGTTAATGATTTTTGTAAACACCTTGTGCATTCTAGTAGTTATTCTTGGGGAGTGGCGATGCCCTACTGTGGATTTCATAGTGAATAGGATAATGATATTGATTTTGGCTTAAGGCATTGGTATATTTATTGGAGGCTATTTTCGAGTTCAAAGTACTTATATGGATTATATGCTAGTGGAAGCATACTTTATGGGATGGCTATGTGGAATGGTTAGCCGACGATGGATTTATCCTAGTATTAAGGATACGAGTGATCATAAGAAATTATATTATACGCATTTCGGTGATTTTAAGAATTTTATGGCTAGTGATGACCTTGGTTACATGAAGATTTGCATGGTCACGTAGGCCTGTAAATGGGTCAGATTCGGACTAGATCAGGCCAATCCAAATTCGAATCCGTTTATGTTAAACGGATACGAGTCCGATCCGATTATCCGAAGGATTATCTATTAGGGTTCCGAATTCGAATCCGTTAAGAATTTGTTAATCCGATCCGTTTATCCGATCTGATCCGATTATAATATTATAAATAACTATTATAAATTTCAAAATACAGTATATATTATAAATAACTATTATAATATATTTCAAAAAATATATTTAAATAACTATTTAATATAAATTACTATTGTAAATAAATACAATATATATTAATATCGAACTATTATAAATACCTATTAAAATATATATATTTAAAATATTAATAAATTTCTAAATACAATATATATATATATATATATATATATATTAATCGAATCGGATTATTAACGGATCGGATCATATGAATCCAAATCCGCTCCATTTAATAAACGGGTAATCGGGTAATCGACGTGATCCAAATCCGTGTAAACGGATCGGATTTAAATTCGGATTCAGATAAAATCTGATCCGTTGCAGGCCTATGGTCACGTATGGTGTTAGCATAGTGACATTGTCAGGGCGACTAGTGATAGTAAAACCTTACTGGAATGGTTAGATTTTCAGAGGTTTATAAGTGCTTAAGCACTCTCTTAGATTTAAGGATGGGCAAAGAGTGTCTTATAGGATATTTGAGAAAATCACGATGTACTTAGCATTATTGGACTGACTAAATTAAAGGGTTTGGTATCACTTTTAGAAGGGGTGAACCTTTGCTATAATTGTCATAAGTTGAGAATTGCATCGTTATTGCATTGTTTAATGTTTGGTCTCAAGCCAACGAATCTTAATAGCCGACTAAGCTAGGCAATAGTGTATTGAGAGGGTTCCTTGTTAAGATTTCCCTTGCGAGACATCCCATGCATGAAGCTTAGTACGTGTCGAGAGTTGAAAGACATTAGGGATCTAAGACGTTTGGTGAAAAATGTTCGAAATTACTTGTGTATAGAAATAGCTCATCGAGCGGAGAGATATTATATGAATTAAGGCACACATGATGAAAGAATGCAATGTTAGACGCACCGAGGGATGTTCTCACCACTAGTTGAATGAGTGGGGTAATTTCAAGAAGAGTTTAGTCTTAGTTAATAAGGAATTAGAGTATTCCTTTACTTTATAGTTACGAATTATATACGTGGTTGAGTGTGGTGTGTATATATATGTGTTATATATGTGATATTTTTGCATGTGTGCATGTGGTATAGGGTGTATGGGAGCCCCAGTCGTGAAACACTATGGGAGGCGTATGCAAGCTTTTTTTGGTTATCTCACGGGATACGAGTATGGGTAATTGTGTATAATCCTATGATATTGTGACACCCCGCCTAATAAAATACCGGGCGATCACTCTTATATCAAATTAAAACATGAGTCGCATATGGATCATTCTTAGCATCACAATCGAAAACCAATTTAATTACTAATAACCTATTAGGCTAGCTTCAAAATTTTACTTAACTACTCTTTTTAAACCACAACAATTTAAAACATTCACACAGTTTATATAAATGAAACTAAAATGAAATAAAATATCGAACACTCGGTTCAAATATGATACAACTATATCGAATGCCGCGCTAAAAGGCGGTAAAAGAATAAATAAATGCAGTTGGCTTATTAACCCGAATGTTTATACAATACCTCCTATCTAGATTACAAGAATGGAAGCGTCTGTCGAGAACCTCCATGCATCCACAGCTGCTGCAGCTGACGTCTGACTCGAAGGAAGTGCCATCCAGGCGTTCCTGTGTCTGGAAACCTATATATAAATATATAGCAAGAGAGGAAAAAAGTAGATAAACGGGTCAGAGCCCGAGTTTGAAAATATTTAGCAGGTGCATAAATGCCTTATTTTTAGAAAAAGGATTTATCTCATATTTAAATTGGCATCGCACTCCCATGAGATACCCCTCACCTCTCTTCTAATAGTGCACACCTAACACACTTAACATTCTTGTTAAGCTACCCCACCTAACTAATCTAATTCACCCATATACTAGAAACGTCTACAGCCCGAGCACTAAGGGCTAAACTTCTTTCCATTCTCAACACTGCGTTAAGTTCATGCGTGGGGTGTCTCGCGAAGCGTAATCCAAACAAGGAACCCCCTCGATACACTACTACTTGGCAGGGTTAATGGTAGAGATCCATTAGGCCCGTAGCACAAAACTAAAGTATAAGTACATGCTTATATATTAACATCCATCTCATATTCATTTTTATATACATCTTACCATATACATCCGGATAATATCTCCCGGACTGAGGTTTACCAATTCAATTTCATCTTTACAATACACATCCGAATCTATCTCCCGGACTGAGGATTCATTTACAAAATTTTTACCAATACTTTTCATTTTTATCTCAAAAATTCCATTTCCTTTCTTCTATCTAGGAAATGTATTTAAAGAAAGTTTTATTATTATAAAAATGATTTTTTATTCCATAATATCCCATTTCCCTTCTTCCATCTAGGAAGTGTATTTAAAGCCAATTTTATTATCATAAAAATTCTTTTCTGTTTTATAACATCCCATTTCCCTTCTTCCATCCATGAAATGTATTCAAAAGCCATTTTTATTATCATAAAAATGCTTTTTCATATCATATGCTTCCATTTCCCTTCTTCCATGCGGGAAATGTATCCGAAGCCAATTCGTTTGTCCCATTTCCCTTCATCCATCCAGGAAATGTATTTAAAGCCAATTCATTATCATGAATTGCTTTAACATATCATATAAGGTTTCTAAGACCGTCCCTCCTAGTTTCCCCACTGGACGCATCCCTAAATGGCTATCATCTTCCAGGGCCTATCAAATAAGACAACCTGGGATCCTACCGAAACGTCGGGAAGCGGCCATATGCCTGTGGGAGAGTCAGAACGACACCCAGAATTACCTTTATATCGCATAAAAACATATAATAATCGCTCATATGTCCTAGGACTACATTCCCCTGCATTCATTAGCCAGGGGACTTCACCTCACGTGCGCAACTTCCCTTATGATAGCGATTTAGAGAGGTGTGTATCCATAAATTATGATTTATGAAAATCATTTCTTTTCCATTTTGAAAACATTCATTTTTACATTTTCAAAAGTCATTTACATCATATCATATATATACTTTAATCACATAGTATATATATACACTATATATTCCTCCTCGAATATATATACATGGCCATAATTTCCAATCACATCTAACGATGACCAATAATCCCAAAGATTCTCTCAAAGAATCATAATCATGCATTCATATACGCATGATACTAAACCCAAATTATTTCCTTACTTTGATAAATAATAGATACCTAAATCCCATTTAGGGATTTATTGGATATCTCCAATTATACCATTTTACATTAAGTGAATATATATATCTATATTCCCAATTTCATCCTAATAATCTCATAGGATTACCACAACCATCACTAACATAATTATGGTATTCCGCATGTATAATCATATAGGCTACAATAGCCACTAAAACTATCCCAATTGATGTTCGTCCCCGAACACCCTTAAATTAAATAGGTTGTGGATTTATTTTCCACGAACCCAAGGACTACATCATATCCAAATAATAATCTAGAGGTCCCCACTCTATATTTAGGAACCCCTAATATTTATCTCCAAACAATTCTAGCCTTAATTCTCCCAATATCAGGTTTGATTTCTAACTAACGATTTCGATCTCGGACATCTTTCCGTAGAAAAATCACTATAACCGATTGGTCATGAGGTGCCCACGCGACCGTATCGAAAAGATATACAATGTAAATTTTTTGACCAAGAGACTAATCGATTAGCCTCTAGTCCGAATCAATTCGGCAATGACGCAGGTCACTGTTCATCGTCTTCTCTGAGACTGTTTCGGCCATTAAATCTTCTCCCAATCTTTTGTCTCCTCTCCCAATGTCCTACAACCTCAACCAACTATTACTACTCATATAAAAATGGTTCTAAACATCCTAGAACCCAAAACCAACAATTAATTTCGATTAATTTCTAAGTTTCTCCGATTAGAAAATTATTGGGGTTTATTCGTTTTAACTCCTGAAAACCCATTTTATCCACAAAAACCCAACTCAAAATCTTTAGGGTTTGTTATTACCAACTATGATATGAGAATTTATTCTCAAAAGTAAATAAATCAAGTAAACACTTGCCTCGTGGATATAATTCGATGATCCCGAGTCGAATCCCGCGGAGGTTGGCCGAAGTTTCCCCTTTTCTCCTCTTTTCTCTCCTCTTCTTCCTTCCTTCCTCTCTCTCTTCTCTCTTTTCTTTCTCTTTTCTCCCCCTCTCCTTCCTTATATAAGGAGAAAAGGGCCTATACCCCTTAAAACCCCAAAACGACTCGTTTACTCAATTACGAGCCCTTTTAACTCTAAAATTACCCGAAACTTAATTTCGACAATCGGACACTCTTTTTCGACTATCTCGGCCATTCCAAGACTCACGGCGCAGTCGAAATTTCCATCAGAGGTACTTGATCGCAATTCACTATTTTAACCCAAAATAGCTTAATGCGGGTTTTTCTCATTAAAATAATATCTTCTGTTGCTTTACTCAACGACGACATATAATTAAAACACCTCGACATATTTACTTAATCCCAAAAGTAAATATTTCACCCATCGACAATCCTCAAATCCTTAGAAATCCCGACAATTACTATTCCGAGAAATTCCTCAAATTCCAATTTATACTCAATTATGGAATTTAATTATGTCCAAAGGTACGGGTTGTTACATACTCCCCCCTTACAATGGAATTTCGTCCTCAAAATTCGGATAATTTACTAAGCCAGAATAAATTAATAAATGGGACAAATTATTACATGTGTGGATTAATAATAATGATTTGGCATAATTTAGATGATAATTGAATATCTTATCTAGTGTGATTTTTGGTTACATGGGTTTGTAATAGTTAATTAGTGATATTAATTATATGATTGTGTGTTATGTATATGCATATAATAGTTAAATGTGTCGTTTTATTGATCCCGTGAGATGTTACCATGGGTTGTGAGTATTATCGTTTATATTGGACGCTGAGTTGATGCATGTGTTCATTTATGTATTTTTATCACTTTAAATTGGTCCCGGGGGTTAGTATACCCTTAGGGGAGATTTTGGTCCATTTCGAGTAGCATTTTGGACTCTTCCGAGGGCACGAAATTAGGCTTTTTAGGGAAATACCAAATTTAAGAAGTTATTTATAATTTAAACTAACCTAATAAGGTTTTCTCATCCACTTCGATTAAACGTAGTAGTTATAAGCATTATGGTAGATGTTATCAATCCTGAAGAGGATAAAAGTAGGAGAATCTCAAAGGAGAAGTCTTCAATAATTTTCTAAGGCAAGAATTTTCATGCAAAATCTTTAATAATGTGTTTATTAATTTATAAGCATGCTCTGTCATAAAATTTCATAGCTTTAATTATTTTGGAGATTGATTTAGACGATGATTTATGATTGTGATTAATTATAATTAATAATAGTTAATCTTACTTTGAAAGTTGAGACTTAGATAAGAAATCTCAAAATTGACATTGTATAGCTATTGGGAATTATGATAGAATCCATGTTTAGGTTTGTAATGACTTTTTAATTGAATCCTTGTTTATTGAATCTTTAATTAAAAGATAGTAGGGATTTATAAATTGTTCTTGAGAAATTTGGGTTAATTTAATTATTAATTGAAATCATGCTAAAAGTACTTGTCTATGATTACGGATCATTATGATTTTTTCCCCTAAATGTTAACATAAGTTTTGGTGTGATGGGAATTCAATTGTAGACCTTGGTGGGGGCTTTAATGGTTGTTTTTGGGTGAGTTTTTGGGTGAGTTTTTGGGCTGATTTTCATAGTTCAGAACGAAGCATAGCTTCTTTCCCATGTGAACATCATTCGAAGGATGCCTTTCTCATTCGAACAAGGTTTCTTATTTGAACGACTTTGGAAATTTTTCATAATCAAAATACGAATGCATGGGTACTGATTTTGTGTTTTTTTGAGTTTTTTGATTTTATATGAATTTTCTACTAAACAGTGGGAGAGAACGAAAGTTGAATTTGGTGATTTTTAGTTAGGACTTTTCTTTTGGATTACTAAACCTAATTCGGTGACAGATTGGGCCTTGTTAATTTTGAGGATAGTTATGCAGGTTAGATGTATTACCCTCGCAAAATTGTACTTATATCCGGTGTTAGGATTTGGTTGGAATGGATAAACGCGCAACTGAGCAGTATATTATGGTCGTATGTATATATAGAGCTTAGACAGTTACGAGCTAAAGTGTTTGGGAGATTTAATTCATGTTTTAAGAGAATATAGACTGCGAAATTAATTTTGTAATTTAATGAGGATATGTATATTACTAAAGAGTGAATATATATACAGAGATATGTACTCATAGTTTAGAGATGTTGTAAACTGGGTTGTGAATTTAATAAGGTTAAGAGTCGACAAACCTAAGAACGTAAAGAGTAATCCGTTGATTAGGAATTTAAGGTAATTTGGGGTACGCTTGAGTGTATGTGCACTATCCTACTAGTTATATATGTTTGACCTGGTTTTAGAGATTATAAACTTAATTTTAAATAGGATCCAATGATGTGGGGATCTAGATGGTTGGGTACGCTTGAGTGTATGCATTATCCTATGGATATATATATATATATATATATATATATATATATATATATATATATATATATTGTGTGTGGCGGTTTGGGGGTCGTGTTCGACATCAGGACCGAGTATCACGCACCGACTGAGAGGTGCTCAGACATTGTGTATGCGATTATTTTAGATCACATGGTTAGGGGTCACTTCTTCATGATGAGAGAAGTAGGATTAGATATTCCATCTATTATGTCTGAGTATGAGCAGAGTAGGTGGTGGCGGTGCCTTGTGATCACCCCACTTTTCTCTATTTTATTGAAGTCCGATAGTTAAGGGACTCCTCTGAACTTGCCGATAAAAGCACGAGGTGGAAACTGAAGGTAGATGCCTTCGTGTTATATATATATATATATATATATATATATATATATATATATATATATATATATATATATATATATATATATATATATATATATATATATATATATAATATATGATAGGGAAAATTTTAAATTATGTACATATCTTAATGGTGAAGATTAATGTCACATCCTTACATATTTTAATGGTTGAGATCACATCTCTTTGTTTTTTACAAACATAACCTTCAATTATTTGGTTCCCCCTCTTTTTCTACTTATAAAAGTTACCCTTTAATTAAAAAATGGAGTATTTTAGTAACATTGCCCCTTTCTTCGAAAGACACTTTTTCTACCTACCTCTCTCATCTTCGACAAACCATGATATTTCTCTCTATTTGAATTATGAAACCACAACCTCTCTCTTTGCATTATACGTGTTGGCACCCTCTCCAAATCAACACATCAGGTACAATCTATTTAGGGTTTACTCCCTCTTCGAATGAACCAAACATGTATACTCTATTTGGGGTTTATTTTGGATTTGATATTCCAAATTTGGGTTTTTATGTTTCAAATAATGTGTTTTTATTGTTGTTTTCAGATATCTCACCCTTGATTCATCACATCATGACTCAAATTAGGTATACCCCTCTTTTTTATTTTTTAAATCGTGAGTTTTAATTTTGGGGGATTTTATGGTTCATAGATTGTGGAGATATTTATGGGTTTTTACCTTCTTTAAATTAGCAAACTAGGTATACTCTATTTGGGGTTTATTTAGGGTTCGATTTTTCTAATTTATGTTTTTTATAGTTCAAACCATGTGTTTTAATTGTTGTTACAGATTTGTCACCATTGATTCATCCATCATAGTTCAAATTTGGTATACCCCTCTTTTCTTTTTTAAATCGACAATTTTTCCAAATGTTTGGGGTTTTATTAGTAGGTAATTTTGTTGTTATTATCTATTACAAACTATTTATTATTTTCAGCAGGTATCGTGTTTGTGAAAATGTCACGTCTTTACAAATTTTATCTTCTATTGTGTTACGAATGGATTTATGCTTCACAATGCGTATTTAATGTATGTATTGCGGCATTTTTTTATAAGTGTAAATTTCATAGTATGAATGAGGATTAAGTCCGATCAAGCCACTTAATAAGATGTACTTATGTATATTCTAATGACTTCCTATTTCTAACTTCTTATAATGTTAAAGATAACTTCTTATCTCAAAGGCTTCATATAATGTACTTTTTTGGATTCTATTGTAAATTAGTTTTTCTAATAGTAATTTCATGCATTTTTGTTTATTAATCAATTTTTTAAATCTATTTTCACCTATCAATGTATAAATTATCTAACTGTGTTTCATATGTTATAGAAGTGCAATAGACGTGGACGAAGAATTATGGTGGGGTATGATTTTGGGTCTTACTTTTCCACCTTTCCCATTTGATTTTTACAGTCAATCACACATTATAGTACTGAATGCAGTTGAGCGATTCATCAATATGGTTTCAACATTTCAACGTTTACGTTTAATAACTAGACGTTTACATTTATGTCACTCAAAAAATTCATACCAATAATTAATTTGGATAACTCAAATAATTTATTTTTCAATTGTATATATAAGTTATGGTTGAAGAATTATGTGTACTTGAGGCACCATACTCCCCTCACCCACTGACAACCTAATGCTTAAATCCTAACAAAGTGATGTATGTATGTAGGTCTCATTATAAAAGAAATAATGTTTATTTGAGTTTTTAGTATGATGTTTCATTTCTTTGTTTTTGTGTTATGTTCAATCAGGTTTTTAGCATATCTTATAGATTACAATTGCATGGCTTATGTGTTTAATGTTTCATATGTACATATCATTGAGGTGACTTTTGGTTACGGTCACTGATGCCATATTGAGGGTCCTAATTTCATTCCTTTTGTAAGCTAAGGAATTTTGTTCTTCAAAGGTAAATAAATTTGGGTTTTACATTAAAATTAAGGTGCTTATTTTTATGTTTTCATTGATACTTTTTGGGAGTGCAAAAAAATTCACAATAAAGGATTTATGAAAATAGTCACAAATGGAAAAAAGTAAATTGAATCACACACAACAACGATGTACATGATTCATCAACTTGCCTACGTCCAGGGAGAGGTTGTTTGTTATTATTAAGTGTCTCTCAATGACTATAATTTTTCATTCCTTTACCCTGGGCCAGGGTGGAGAATTTATAGATATGCCCGTTATAGAGTTTGAGTTGTTTAAAGAACTCCATTATAGTTCATCGATTGGTTATGAGGTGCTTGATTATCTCGACCGAGATTCTTGGCACCAAATTTGACCACATCTGCGAGTATCCTCTTTTAACTAAACTGCCTGTGTAGAAATTAAGTTATGATTTAGGTTGGGCCAAATAACTCAAGTCATCCTGGTCGACTACTCTCATGAACTTGTAAAAAAGGGTCTCCTAAAATTGCCCCTGAAATATTTGGGTTAATAACCACGGGCCAACAGATTTCAATTGGGTCAGAGGCGCAAGGCCTAAAAATGTGATGAGAATCCATGGTGGCATATTTGTAATAACAAGCCTTGCAACAAGGTGACACTTATCTTAAGAGATAAACCGATGGGCCAAAATATTCCTAGGAAGTTAAAAATCATCATTTAAGTATTCTGGTGATCAGTTGTTGCTTAATCAAGAGTTTGTTCACTATTTTTGGTCATTCTTACAAAACTCCGTTCCTAAGCTCTTTTTCTTCAATAGTTGAAGTTTCCTTCCTTCTGTGCTTTCTCAAAGCTTCGTTATCGCTTGTAAGTTATAGTCTCTACCACTTCTTAGTTCTTTTTCCCTGTATTAGCTAGTTACTGTAGTTAGGGTTTCTTCTTTGTTCAGTAATGGCGATATTAGATGCTAAACATGTAGAAGAGTTTAGGCGCATGTATAACATCCCTAATTGGGTGATTATCGATTGTGACCCCCTTCCTCGTAATGTTCACAGAGTTGATGGGGGCACTAGATTCTAACCCTGTTGATAACTCAAGGGGGTTTGACATTTCCCCTAAATGAGTTGTTCCTTAGATTGTTTAGGTTCTTTGACATTTTTGCTACTCAATGTGCCCCTAATGTATGGAAGATAGTAAATGGTGTCCATAGGACAAATACTCTTTATGGAACAAAGTTGGGTCTTACTGAGATATGTTACTGTTATGTGTTCTCGAAGACCAAAGAGTGTTTGTGGTATCTTAAAGCTAAAATATTCGAGCGAGTTCTAGTGGTAAATCTTTCGGATTCCCACAAAGACTAATGGGAAAGTGGTTTCATTGTAAGGAGCTGGCAGCACCCTCTACTGTTGGAGGGGGAGAGACCACGTGACTTTCCCATTTTTGACTACGGAGAGGCCGAAATAGGCTGCTTCCTTATTTTTTCTTTCTTCTAACTTCTTGTGAATTCTTATCATTCTTGTGGTTGATATTCTTCTTCTTTATTAATGCAGCATATGCCCAAAACCAAAAGCCTGATATTAGTGAAATAAATAATGAAGATATCGTGAAGGCCTGGAGCATAAGGGAAAGATTGGCAGAAGGTGAACATCCTAGGTCGTCAGCCTTTATTTTAGAATACAAGAACATAGGTACCAACTTCATTACTCAACCAATCGGCTAGGTCCCAATTTTAAGGGCTCCATAGGTAGGTCCTTTTGATCATATTCTTTTCTGAGGAGGAAAGTTTTAAAAAAGAGACAAAAGAGAGAGAAAAAGAGAGAGCATAAGGAGTAGAAGTAGCAGGATAAGACGAAATAGAGGAAGAAGAGGAGAAGAAGAAGAAGATAAATAATATGAGGAAGGGGAGGACATGGATCCTTTAGTAAAAAAAAATGAGGTTAAGGCTTTCGGATGATGATGACGATCATGCAGTCCTTTCTGATAGGATTCCTGATTTAAAGGTTTCTGCAAATGACTCTTCCAAGGGAAGTGGTTCTGAACCATCTGATAAAGGAAAAGAGAAGAAGAGAGAGAGTGAGAGAGAAGAATAAATAAGAGGAGAAGAGGAAAGAGAGAGAGAAGGATAAATCTAAGAAGAAGTTAGATTTGTAATCTGTTTGAGTTCCCACTGTCCCTAATCTCGAGGGGACTAGCATGGGTGATTAACCCTTTTTGTTCATTGACCTCCTGAAGATGTCGGTGCTCACTACTGATCGCGAGCATTCCTCGAGGCTGGGGCCAACTCAACTTTCCTCAAAATATATGCATGGAATGGATCTGGAAAGTTTTTCCTACTTGTTTCTTTTCCATAATGCTTTCCCATTTCTTTTTTGATTCTATATTCTTCTCTTCTTTTTATAGATATTATCTGATTTCACTACCCTTCTGGATAACCAATTTGACGGATTCAAAAGGGAGGAAGATATAAAGAAAGCCCTGGAGGCTGAGAAAGTGGCCCTTATCAATGCTTGCCAGGTGAGGGAGAGTGAAAGAGTGAGATGTATAAGGCCTATGATGATATGGAGGCTACTCAAAAGGTAATAATTATTGAGAAGTCCGAATTAGTGGAGGCCAACAAAGAGTTGATTGGCAAGGTGGCCAGGTTGGAGGGAGACCTTTTTCAAGCCAAGGATGACAACTACTGTCAAGTTTTTTTTATAAAGCTTACGAGAATACTGAACACCAGATGGCTTACGCTTGCAATTTCTCCTTCAAGAAGGGATGGGACCAAGGTTTGAAGGCTTTTGGAACATCTACAGATTCTGAACTTTTCGAACTTCACTGTCCTGGTCTTGACCCTTATTGTGAGGAAGAATAGGGAGAAGGTGGTAACAAGGTTACTGGAAATATTCATATTGTTTCTATTGCGATTGATGGGAGGGCTGGTGCTAACCCGAAATAATAAGTGGTCGTCAAGGGGAAAACCATAGCCGAGGGAGACCAGGGTAAAGACTAGGGCTCCTGTAGACTAGGGATTTTCATTTTTATTGTACAATATTAGTCTTGTTGGTCTGTACCCTTATTTTGAGAACTTCATGTATTGGCCATTATCCTTCTCTTTATTTTTTGTGATAGTGAAATTCCACCTTTTGGTCATGTGTTTATTTATTTTCATTTATGCTAATATACTTACTTCTGGTTTTGATGTGTAGCGTTTGTAGTCTTCTGATTTAGGTCACTATATATCTACTAATTCTCAATCAGGGAGAATTCTTAGACCTAATATCAACCTACAAGCTCGCAAAGTCTTCGTGAAAATCTGCATGTCACTAAGCCCACTAACGAACAATACAAAAATGAGACTGAAGTGATTGCAAAACTGAAGGATGATCTCTAGGAGATAGAGGCCTCTGTTCAGCAGGAAGTTAATTCTTCGAGGGCCTAATTACTTGAGAGGACTGAGGTTGACCAAGTGGGTGAGGTCCTGCAGTCTGAAAATGATGCTCAGCAAAAAAAAAGGTGGAGAGCTTGAAATCTTTTATAGGGTTGCTCAAAGATATTGTCAAGAAGCTACGATACTTATTTAAAGTGGGATCCAGAGAGGTCCGGGGAGAAGGTTATAATGCTGGATGGGTAGATGCCCCAACAAAACTCAAAGAGGCTAAAAGTATTGGCTTTTCTCGAGGTTGGATGAGTGCTCCTAAAGCGGCGAGAACTCCAAAATAATTCAAGCTCTAGTATAAGTGTGCGGTTCAATGTCCTGCACATTTCCATAATCCTTTCTTGAGAGGTGATGAATGGATTTCGACTGATGCTATTCATCCCCAACTCTTGGATCAGGATCTTGAAGAAGATGTTAAAGAATTTTCTTCAAAGCAAAATGATGGTCAGAAGGCAGCTGTAGCAAAATATCTTGCTCGATGCCATAACTCCTCTTAGGCTTTTATGTATCTCCTTATAATCATGTGATTGTAACCCGACATTCTAAATAAAGAACTTTCTTATGTTTTGAGTCTGTGCTGACTAAACATATTTGATTTTTCATGCACATAGGTTACCTTTATTGACCAAAATGATATTTATCAACTGATTGTAGGCTTTTGGTAGACTTACACTTGGTTCAAATCATTTTAGGGTTTTTATAATCGACTAAATGATGAGTGGGGGCATTCTTCCTTTCATATGTTTGAATATTCTCCCAGCCCAATATTCCTGAGCAATATCATTTCATTCATTTTACCTTTTAGGTCCTGTCACCCTTCCTTAGGCCTAAGTGAGATGATGGAGAGAATGTACCTAGTTATTGGGCAATCCACCTGAGCAGGTTTTTTTTGTGACCAACGTATGTTGGTGACCAACCAAAGTTAGATTTATTTCCTAAGGATCCATAGTAGGGCTTTTGTTATTGCTAGGGAAACTCATGAGGCCTCTTGTGTTAATAATAAGGGCCTGAGGGTAATTCGAAGTATTTGTATTTAGCTTGCTAACCCTACTCATCAAACATTCTATACATGCCAAAATGAGTTATCATCGAAAAAATTGCAAATTAATGAGATATAATCAAAATTAGTTAAGCAACCAATGTAAACTTTGAGAATAAATGGGCCAATTCAACCTTTATTCATTATAAATTGTCTTATCTTGCAACAGAAAACTAAAAATTCTACTAACTTAAAAGGTAAAAGAGAAGATATAAAAGCATAACTTCTTGAGGTTGGCTGCATTCCATGCTCTTGGTATCTCCCTGCCCTCTAGCATTTCTAAATGATATGATCCTTGAAGATCATCTCTAATCACTCTGAATGGTCCTTCCCAGTTTGTTCCAAGTTTACCGTCTAATGGTTTTACAGTACTACCGAGGACTTTTTGAAGGACAAAGTCTCCTATTGAAAACTTCCTTAGATTGACCATTTTGTTGTACTTCTTGGCTAGTTACTAATAGTAAGTGGCCAACTTGATTAAGGCTATCCATCGTCGCTCATTTGCTAGGTCAAGTTCAGTGCTTAAGGCTTGATAATTGAGGCCTTTGTTCGACCAATGTGGTTCTCATAATAGGAAGGCCTACTTCCAAAGGGATGAAAACCTCCATGCCATAAGAGAGGGTAAATGGTGTTTCCCTAGTTGGTCTCCTAGGCGTAGTACGATAGGCCCATAGAACGTGAGGGAGTTCGTCCACTCAAGTGCCCTTAGATTTTTCCAATTGTTTTTTCATCCCATCGATCATGGTTTTATTGGAAGCTTTCTCTTGCCCATTGCTTTGGGGATATGCCATGGAACTAAAGTGGTGCTTGATGCCGTGCTCATCGAACAAAGCTTGGAAGAAACCAGTTTCAAATTATGTACCGTTGTAGGTGATGATGGTTCTTGGTATCCCAAAGAGAGCTATGATGTTTCTTCATATGAACCTGATTATGTCAAAGTATTAAATATTCACCATTATGGTTCTACCTCAAACCATTTACTGAAGCAAACAATGGCCACTAGCAGGTACATGGAATTTCCAGATGCAGTAGGTAGCAGTCCCACAATGTCTATTCCTCACTGGGAAAATGACGATGGACTAGTAAGAGATTGGCGGGCTAGTGAACCATAGGCAAGTGATTTTGGCACTTTTCACCTTTGCAAACAAATGTGCTAGCGTATTTCTGCATGTGAGGCCACCAATATCCTTCCTTGATCACTCGAAAGGCTACGATCTTCCACCTATGTGACTCCCACATATGCCTTCGTGACTTTCACTAAGTACTTTCTCGACATATTATGGGTGAACGCACTGGATGTAAGAGCTTATGAATGACTTCTTAAAAAGTTTCCCCTCAGGGGTATGGTAGAAATTAGCAACCTTGACTTTAATTTAGTGGGACCACTTCTTATCGCCTAGCAGTATGACACATCGTAGATAATTGATGATGGGATCCATGCAACTTGGGGCTTTATCTCCGAGGAGGAATTTCTCAGCTACGACTGTATGATCGATACTGGGCTATGAGAGGAACTCAATTTGTATTGTCCTTTTCAGATTAGAGTCAACTACCGAGCTTAGTGCTGCTAAGGCATCAACGTGAGTGTTCTATCCTTATAGAAACTGTTGAATCTCCACCTGCTCAAAGTCTCCCATGAGTCCTCGTACTATGTCGAGGCATGTTTCCATTCGATCGCCTTTGGAATTGAAGTCTCCATTTACCTGCTTGGAGACCAGTTTCGAATCGCTGAATATGTTGAGGCATCTTGCTCCCAGTAGTTTGGATTTTCGCAAAATGATAATCAACACATCATACTCAGCTTTGCTGTAGGAGGCTTTAAATCCCAGCTTAATTCCCTTCTCAATTATTGTGTCTTCGAGGGTAACAAGAATAATCCCTACTCCCTCCTTTGGAATTTGAGGCTCTATCAACATATAGTGTCCAGTCTTTGGATGTTGCATCACATGCGGCTAATTGATCTTCGTTCAGCTGATCTGCTGACTGTTCTCCTATGAACTCAATAATAAAATATGCTAATATTTATCCTTTGATCTCTGTTCTGGGCTGGAAGTGGATGTTAAATATTTTGAGCTAAATAGAATACTTTGAAAGATGCCCAAAGTGTTAAGCTTTTTGGAAAACGTACTTGAGTGGGTAAGAGGTGATTACTGTTATGGAATGATCTTTGAAGTAGTGTGTCAACTTCCTCAAAGCGATTACTAGGTCAGAGGTGAGATTTTCCAAAGGTAAGTACCATTGTTCAACATCTAATAGAGTCTTATTGGCGTAGTAAAAACGATGTTGTTATGCATCCTTTTCATAAACTATGTCGGAGCTCACAACATGGTCTGATACTTCTAGGTAAAGGTACAGTTGTTCTCCATCATCTAGAATTACTAATAGTGGGTTCTTACTGAGGTAAGAATTGACCTCTTCCAAAGCTTGTGAGAAATCTCCATTCCATACTAGGTCTTCGCCTTTTCTTAAGAGATGGAAGAATGGTTGGAAGCGCTTTGAATACTTGGAGATGAAACGATTGAGTGCATCAAGCATTCCAGTATGCTTCTGAACATCTCTCAATGTCTGAGGAGGCGGGACCTTAGTGATAGCATCGATTTGATCTGGGTTGGACTCAATTCCCCTTTCACTCACTATGTAACCTAAGAATTAACTTGACTGGAACCCGAATGAACACTTACTTGCATTAAGCTTCATTCGGTACTTCCTAAGGATTTTAAAGGTTTCTACTAGGTCTAAGAGGTGAACATCCTTGTTCTTGCTTTTGACGAGCATGTTGTCAATATACACTTCCATCGTCTCTCCCATATGTTTGCTAAACATCTTGGTTACAAATATTTGGTAAGTTGTCCCTTTATTCTAGAGGCCAAAAGGCATTACCTTATAGCAGAACAAACAAACTGAGGTTTTAAAGGAGGTCTTATCTTGGTCGGGCCCTTATAGGGGGATCTAATGATATCCTGAGTAAGCTTTAAAGAATCTCATCCTTTCATGAGTTAATGTGGCATCTACCAATTGATCTATCTTCGGGAGAGGGAAGCTATCTCCAGGACATGCCCAAATGAGGTTATTAAAATTGATGCAAACCCTCCAACTTCCATTACTATTGGGTACTACCACTGGGTTGGAGAACCTTACAGGGAACTGAACTTCTCTGATCTAGTAGCTTCCCTACCTTTTTCTTTATAGCCTTGGCCTTTTCGGGAGACATTCAACGAGCCTTTTGAGTAATCAATTTAAATTTAGGATCGATGTGTAGGCAATGACATGCCAAGATGGGGTCAATCCTAGGCAACTTGTAACGATCCCATGTAAAAACATCTATGTTGCTTTTAAGGAGTGCAACTAGTTCCCCTTATCCTAATTGGTGAGAGCAGATCCAATCTAAAACTTCCTTTCTATTAAGTTGTCGTTGACTACAACTTCTTCTAGGTTTTCGATAACCCTATCTACGGGGTGGACCCTGGTCTCTTCCACCCTCGGTCGACCATATTGTAGCTGCTACTTGGAGAGAACAACCCCTTCCCAGGCTTTCTCCTTGGTGTTCTCGGGATCCTTATTTTTCTCTATCTTTGGGTGGATGGCTGCAATAAAACATTTTCAAGATGTAGCCTGGTCACCGTGAATTTTGACCACTCCACGATCTATAATGCATTTTAAAATTTGATGATAAGTGGATGTAATGGACCTCATGGCGTGGAGCCAACCTCTGCCTAAAATAGCATGGTATGGGGACTCTATGTGCATAACTAAGAACTCGATTAACTCCGAGATGATCCCTACCCTGATTGGAAGGGTGATCTTTCCCAATGTCATGGTAATCCTTCTTGCAAAGCCAACCAATGAAATAATGGCTTCTTTGAGGTCGACGAAATTTAATTTGATCTTATGGAACAGGCGAAGATACATCACTTCAGATGAACTCCATTGGTCCACTAGTAGCTTATCAATATCCTAGTTAGCAATCCTGAGCGTGATTACTAATCCATCATTATGGGGGCAGGGACCTTACCCTGACCAAATACTTTTTAGTGAACATGATGTGCTTTGTGCAATCAACATCTTCTGGTGGTCATCGATCCTTTCCAGACTGATTTTGGCATGATCGATCTGAAAGCTTCCATTACAACAATCACCTTCTTGAGTTCCATTCTAATGGCATTGCCCTAAATCTGTTTGAGGTCTAACGCCCCATGAATAACTGGAAACTCATGTCGTGTATCATCATCGAGAATATTTTCTGGCTTTTGGTCGCCATTGGCTTCGATCTTCTCTGTCTTTTTATCAATGTACTCTCTAAGGTGCCATGCCTGAACTAGCACTTCCAAATGTGACTTCAGATTTTTGCAATTCTTGGTTCGGTGACCACCCTCCTTATGGAATGATAACCTGAGTGAGTTATTTCTCTTGGTTGGATTGCCACCCATCTTCTTGGTCCATTTGATGAAGGGATTATCCTTGATTTTGCTGAGAATTTTTTAAATAGGTTCCTTAAGGACTATGTTAATATCCTGGAACGCCTTAAAGCGGTCATTCTTACTTCTACCTTTGGAGCCATTATTTTCCCCATTCTTGCTTACCTTTTTCTGGGAGTTATTCTTCTATGTCCCCTTGTTCACTTTTGCTCGACCAATGTCTATTCCATTAAGATGGATCACATCTTTGACCTTAGCGTACTTCTCGATGCCATCCATAAGGTCATCGATGTTTATGGCTTCCTTCTTGGTGAGAGATTGGTACAATAAAGAGGTGGTCGGGAGACCAATTTTGAAGGATGTTGCATCAAATTTCTTCGAACAGTCCTCGATATCATTAAAGATATCCCAGTATCTTTTGGCGTAATCTCTTAGGTTTTCCCAAGGCTTTTTCTTCATAGTGAGCAGTGCACTCCATCCACTTAAGATGGGAGCTTCTCATTATGATCCGCACCGTGAAAGCCCCTACCAGTGCTGTAAAGTTCTTTATCGACCTGTAGAGGAGCCTCTCAAATAACTTACGTGCTACATCTGGTAGGCTAGAAGGGAATATCTTTCACATTAGCCAGTCATTATAGCTCCATAAGGTCATTGCCTGCCAATACTGCCTGACATGGCATATAGGATCTATTTTCCCATCGTAGACCTTGAACCTAGGGATAATGAATTTATTGGGGGGTCTTCATCTGAGAGTTTAAATTTCTTCTAGCAATCTCTCTGGTCGATCTAACTCCTCGGTGTGCCAAATGGAGGTCTATCTACCTACGGACTAGAATCCTCAAATCCTCACTTGGTCGATCATTGTTCCTATGGTGCCTCTCCTGGTGGTCATGCTCTGATCGTGCTCACTCTGATATTTCACGTTCAATTCTCTTCTAGTCATGCCTTGTATTCCTTATTCAACTGGGGGAGCCTCCCCTCTAAGGGTTGAGAGTTCATTCTCTATGCCCCCTTGTGTTTCTGGGGATATCCCTCTCCATTATTTCAAGTCGCCTCTTAAGGCGATCATTTTCTTCTTCTTGGCGGTAAGTTACCTCTTCCTGTTCTCAAAGTTGGTCTTTATAGTCATCGACCAACTTAAAAATATGAGTGGACCTCCGAGGCCCATGGCTCTTTTCTGAAGGTTGCCTTTCTTGGCGATACCTTGGGTCCGTATGCTAGCAAATTTCAGACCTAACCCTAGGAGAGGCAGGATCTTCATTAATATCATCGACTTGTGGAATGTTGTTGCTGTGGTGAGACATCGCTAGATTTTTGGTAATTAATGCTTCCATAGGAAGTCGATTCCCATAGACGACGTCAATTGTAAGTGCTGAAAAATTCACAATAAAGTATCAATGAAAAATAATTACAAAGGGTAGAAAGTACATGGAATCACACACAATAACAATGTACGTGGTTCAGAAACTTTCCTACATTCATGGAGAGGTTACTTGTTCCTATTAAGTGTCTCTCAACGATTGCAATTTTTCATCCCTTTATCCCGGGTCAGGGTGTAAAATTTATAGATATGGTCGTTATAGAGTTTGAGTTGTTCAAGTAACTCCATCATAGTTTGTGGATTGGCCATGAGGTGGCTGAATATCTCGATCGAGATTCTTGGCACGTGATTTGACCACATCTACGAGTACCCCCTCTAACTAAACTGCCCATGTAGAAATTGAGTTATCATTTGGGCTGGGCAATAACTTAAGTTATATTGGTCAGCTACTCTCATGAACTTGTAAAAATTGGGCTCTCACACTTTTTTTTCATGGTTTCAATTTTCATGTTGCACTGACATTCTCATTTCAATATGTTTTCTTAAAGTTTTGGTTTGAAAGTGGTTGAAAAAAGTCCTTTGAAGTTTTCAAAAATGAGTCTTATTTTCATTATCAAAATTCTCAAGTTTTGGTTTTTGAAAAAAGATTTTGATGTCTTGAATTTGTTTTTTTCATGTTTATTAGATAGCGGGTTGCAACTACAAATCAACAACATATGGTCTATTGGGTTGAGGGGATGGATGCGTGAAGGAATGCTTAACATTGATTGCATGGAAGGGTTATTCCCATGTAGGGAACGTTTTTCAAATAAACATGTAGTTCAAGCTTTTTACTTTTTTCAAATAAATAGGTAGTTTCAAATTCCCATGTAGAGTTTGAAAATTTAAATAGTCTAACATATTCTTACTGTTGATATTTTGAGAATTATGTAGCATTGTGAGTGTTTGGACTTCAATATTGCAATTTTGTAGGAAATTACATACTTGTGTAAACTATTATAATAACATCTTGCTATCTCTTTGTCATAGCTGTGTAAACAATTATAGTAACATGATTGATGGATTTTTCTTCTTCAATTGATTTTAATTTTAGAAACACTTGCAATTTGAAAATTTTGATATTTTCATACCTATTAATTATATAATTGGATAATTGACCTTTTTTTTATTATGGGATAATTGATCTTACTTTTTGAATTTTTAATATGAAATGACACCTAGACAGAAACCGTTCATTAGAAAGTGAATACAACTAGGCCTAATTTGTTATTTTTGGGAAGTATAACAAGGCTAGACATTTTGAATAAGGGCAGGGAAGTCAAAATTTTTTAAATAGGTGAAACCCCTATCCACAAAAAGATTATGGCCTGTTACATACTTGGCTTCATTTGAAGCAAAATACAGGGCAACATCAATTTTCTCACAATTGGACCACTTCAGTACTCCCAACCCATTCACTATTTCTTTCACCTATTTCTTGCTTGTAGCTTTGTAAATCTAGGCCACCATGATTTGAGTACTGTGTCGATAAAATTTTCTGGCTATAGATGTGCATAGTGTAGAGCCGGAGCCCACTGAGATCATGACTCGGGAAGCATGTTTAATAACGACAATCATTTCCTAAACATTAACCTGCATTAGGGGGTCAATCATTCCCTACACATATGCATGATATTTTAGAAACACTTGCAATTGCCTCGATGCTCCACCAAGAGGACCGGTCATCTCTATTAACATGAAGCTTCATGTTCACTATCAACACTGTGTTGGTAAGAGATGGTATGAAATCAACATGGGATGCCAACAAGAACTATTGGCATGCCATGGGCATAATGATTCAATTCTTGAATCATTTATTTGATTAATTGTTGTGAACGCTACTATCTGTGTTGTTAAAGTTACTATATGTATTATTGGACTATCTGTATTGCTAACACTGTGCTAGTCACTTTTGTTTTCCTCAAACAGGTGCATGGATTGTGGAATCTTCACGTTACATTTTCGTGATTCTTCATGAGGAAAGGCCTCCATATGTTGTAAACTTTATTTTATCTTTGTAGTTGGACTAGACTGTATTATTTTTGGTGCTCGTTAATGAATTTTTTTCGCACTTATTTTCATTCATTTTGTGTTGTTTCTTATTTTCATTTGTGAAAGATGTACTCGGTAATGTTCTTTGCTAGACGAACGACTTCATCGTTAAATGTGGGAAAAATTAGAAATTTTTAGTTTTATTTTGTAATTTGTTTTAATGAAATAATTCATGATTCCGTCTAATTTTCCTTTTATGTTCGTAGTTAAATGTGAGCAACTGTGTGATTGAAATGTGACAAACATCTTCTGTTGCTGCCAAAAACTTAAGTTCCTATTATGTTTCAAGTTAAAATATTATGTTTTGGGAGAAGTGCCACAACTTTTTAACTATAAATCGGAGTAAGTTGATTTTGGCGCCATTGGATTCGTATCGCCCGTGCCTAGCTTCAACATTTTGGGCTATTTTTGGCAATGTTCAAGGAGTCAAAATCGACTTTAAAGTTGAAAGTTCCATTTTTCATTACTAGATTTGGTTCTTGTAAAGTTTTTCTGTCAATTTTTTACTTATTTTGATTGTCTCCTATGGTAGTTGATTCAACTATGCGTATAAGTTGTTGGACAATTGATTATTTGTTAAACAGGGTGGATAGTCCTATAAATAAAGGATATTATGGATAATTTTTTAAATATTACTCTTTGTTTTGTTGGGGAACAAAATTTTTGTTGTCTTGCAGTTACATACTTTAGAATTTTTGTTGTTTGTCATTACGTACTTTGGAAAATAGTCTTCGTGCCTTCAAACACAGGCAATGCACTAGTGTGTATATATATATATATATATATATATTATATAATAATTATTATAGTCTAATAATATGATTTAATAATGAATATTATTGGATGTTTGGTACTTTATGTGATTTACTTGTATGTTCCTTGTGAGTGATTGTGCGGGAGTAGGTATTTGGGTTGTATTTTTTCATGTGTGGCAAGTTACACTCCTTCGTCCAGGGTATGTGGTTGAGACCTATACCCTATGATAGCTAGATAATAACTCGATTAATTAAAAAATATTTAAACAAGCCGAACATTATGTTTATGATATGTTTATGAGACAATTAGTACGTTAATAAGAATATATGTGTGGACCTTTTGGTGAAATCTTACTTGGTTTTTGGTAGCGTTCCATGGTAGATATTCGTTATAGATGATAATTAATTAGTCAGATATAGATATTTCTAGAATAGTTAGGCCTTGGTTTGGGACATGCGCATAGTATTGCACTTAGGTGAGAGGTGAGATACTCAATGCTGGTGAAAGATGATGGGTAGCATGTATTATGGATCAACTACATCATTATTTATTGGTATTAAAAGTTAATTATTGGAACTTTAGGGCGCTAACCCAAATTATAAAATATTTTTTCCCAGGTATTATTATTGTACAAATAGGTTAACAAGGCTAAGAGGTCAGACTTGCGGTTATGACGATCTAGCTTAGTATTCGTAGAGTTGGAGTTGTTGGTACATTATATCTATCATCATATTTGGAGTTACATGGAAGGGTTACCTCTGTACTCTATTTTTCTTTTGGTTGGAATTGTGTAGTTAGAGGAAGTTCAATTTTACTTTAATTCAGTTGAACAATTGTAATCATAGGTTTTTATATAGTGGATTATGTTTTCACATTTTAGTATTTTTGTTCATCATCTCTTATTGAATCCTTTGTTGTGTTGGTTTTAATTTAACATAGTTTTAGTTTACATTGATGACGAGAATGATATAAATTATTTAGACAATCACAGTATTTCATGTGCGTCCTGATCAACTAGGTGTGGAAAATCGCGGGTTATAACAAGTATGATGGGAAGTCAGATCCAATCTTACACGTCGAGTAGTATTAGGAAGTCTGCGACATATTTTGAGGAGGTGATGAGATAAGTTTCATGGATTTTTAAAGCACTCTCACAAGTTCTTCTCTGATATGGTATAATAGGTTACCGAGAGGGAAGATCTCTAACTTTAAAAATTTGACTCATCTTTTTGTTAATAATTTCTATTTCGGAGCAAAACCTGATAAGAGGGTAGCTCACTTATTAAGCGACCGTCAACATGAGGATTTAATAACAAGGTAATATATTACAAGATTCAATTCTTGAAAATTTAGAAGTAGTGGACTACAATGAGAAAGTTTCCATCACGACAATTATGAGTGGTTGTTAATTGGGAAGTTGTACTGGGCATTGACCGACAATCCTCTAAACAATATGATTGATCTCTTGTCTAAATCAAGAAAGATCACGAATGCTAAAGAATCAATGGATAGAAAATAGTTGAGATTAAAAAAAGAAGGTAACAGTTTAGGGAGGAAGGAAAAACCGAAAGAGGAGTCCAAACGGAAAAACAATAAGAAGACATATCAGAAGAGCGATGAATATACTCCCCTAATAATGTGAGTTCACCATATTCTCAAATAGATCTGAGGAAATGGTGAATTGATATGGCTTGAAAAGTTGAAAACCATAATTAAAAGAAGAGATAAGAATAAATATTATAAGTTCCACAAAGACCACTAGTATGAAATAAAAAGTTGTCTAGCCTGGAAGGAGGAAATTGAGGCCCATATCAAAAGAGGGAAGAAGAATAATTACGTGGATAGAAATGGCAGTAAAACATCAACTTATGACGATTATAAGCCATAAAGGATATCACAGTCACCTTGTGACAAAAAATAAGGAGAATAAAAGAGCTTATAAGAATAATGATGAAGAATATCAAGACCTCCCTGTAAGGACCAAGGGGTCAGTAGAAGAAGTGGGCATGATTTCTTTAGCTAGCAGTTTCATAACAGGAGGTGATGCTAGTGGTGGTGATGAACCAGAAGAGAGAAAGGCATAATTTGACAAAGCAAAGGATTTCTCCATGAGGAGGGAGGTCAATATGTAAACGACAATGAACATTCGACCTCATAAGGTCTCCAAAGATCGAATGGTGATAGGTTTTTCCAGATGCGACCTCTCGAGAATGTTGTATCCTCATGACGATCCACTAATGACAACCATGATGGTCCATGAAAATAGTATGAAGATAATTCTAGTTGATAGTGGGAGTTCGAATGATATACTATTCTATGACTATTTCACAAAGATAAACTTGTTTGAAAGAAAATTTTATGCTTATCATCATCCACTGATCAAATGCTTAGGTGAAAAGGTATACCCACTGGGCATAATAGAGTTGGAGGTTGTTATTAGAACATGGTCGACCTGCAGAACATAGGTGATGAGATTATTCGACCTTGACAAGAATGTATCATTGACCTACAACATTATTTTTGGAAGGTTTGAAGAAATTCGAGTCTGTCGCCCAAACTGTTTATCAATATCTAAAGTTACCCACCAATTTTTGTGTGGGTGTGGTTAAGGGAAATACGATAAAAGCTCGCAAATTCTACTACACCTCGACTAATGAAGAGGAATGAAATAAGTTAACTCAAACTTATCAGAGCGGGTCACTAAATCCTTAGGATGAAGATAATTTATTAACAGGGGAAGCTATTAAGCAAATCGAGCCAATAATTATGGCAGATGAGAATATTAAAAGGACAATTCATATCGGCTCATCCCTAAATCCCATCCTCAAGAAAAAACTGGATGACTTCTTGTGAGCTAGAAAAAATGTTTTTTCTTGGAGCCACAAAGATATGTCTAGAATTGGTCCAACCATTATTAGTCACCAGCACAACATAGTGAAGGAAGCAAAACCAATAAAGTAAAATGATAAGTATTTTTAGAAGAGAATAAAATGATGTAAACACCACATTGGAGGACCCCCTAAGTCTCTCCTACGATCCCTAGAACATCCCTAATTCACTTTAAACCCTAGATCATACTCCGGGTACCAATCTAGAGGCCATCGAGCACTCTTGGTCCCCATTTGACTACGATCTACTCCATTATTAGAGAAAAATCTATGTGAATCCTCTAAGATCTCTGAATCCCCTTTATAATGGTCTGCCCCGGGCATAAATCGGCATAACGGTCGGGACGAATGGACCATTTTACTATAAAAAACTGACCTAGAGGGCACTAGGTGCTCCTGAGCCCCGATTTGACCCAAATCAACTTCATCATTAGGGCAAAAGCTCAATGAGTCCTCAAAGATCACTAAAACCTCTTTCCAACGGTCTGTTCCATGCACAAAAGAACATAACGGTTTTGACGAACGATCCATTTTTGCCTAAAACTATTTCGAAAGCTCCCGAGCGCTCCCGGGCTGCATTTGAGCCAACTCTTCATATAAAAAAGATTGAATGAATCTTTGAAGGGAACTGAATACCATTTCCAGTGTTCCACCCCAAGTATGGATGAATATCCATTTTACTACAAAAGGTCACCTTTATAGGCCATGTAGGCATCTCAGGCTAAAAGCTAAGACTCAAGTCCTATTTTCATATTTTTCCTATTTTATCCATATATTATTCATATATATAATACTTGTGATTTATACTTTCGTCTTATCTAAAACATATTATCGTTTCATCATAACGATCAATATCTCGATAAGCGCACACATTATATTTTTTAATTATTATTTTGGAAACATTCCTATAGATGATATCACTCTATCTTTTTCATGAGGCGAGTTGAGAAATTATTATCTCCACTTATATATACACGCACACACTTCATGGAGAAATTAAGAAAATAGTAACATAATAACATGAGAGACTGAACGGGCGGGATGGGTGCCTAACACCTCTGCCCATTCCATAAATTTTCCCCTAACCTCTGATCTAAGTGGTTTCATAAGAATTAGTTTGTCTTTGATGCCGTTATCTCGAGGCGAAAATATGTTCTTTTGCCTTATTTGTGAAAAATAGGCTTGCGACTCTACCTTTTTATATCACCCCACATCGATGATTGTCTAAGCGTTGCTAGAAAGGGCGTGATACCACTCTCTCCCCCTTTCCACTGCGAAAGCGCCAATCCCTGAGAATGAGAAGGAGATAAAGGAAAACCCGAAAGCTCGGGGAGGGATGGTCAAAGTGGAGACTCCGCTAGGGACTTACTTAAGAGGGCTAGACTCTATTTGAATGGGTGTTATATTTTTCTGCTTATGTGCATATGTGATGTGAGGGAAATCGAGTGTTCGTGTAGGGACACTATCGTTGATTTCGGCTCCCGCTCAACATGCAAAAATAACCTAAACTACAACCACACTTGACAAGCAAGTAAAGCGGTAAGTCGGGTATCGTAAATCCACAGGGAGTGATTGAATTTCAGACTTTAATTGTTTTAATTACTTCAGGAATAAAAGTGTAAAATAAATAAATGAAAAGGTGAAAGGGTGGTTGTCGTGACAAAAGAAAAGAATAAGTTACGCTAAATTAAAGTAAAGCGAGGATCGGGATCGCATTCTACCAAACGGATCGAAACAACTACTAATCAAGATTCCGGCTCGAAAGCAATTTAATCGAGCATTTAAATATTGAGCATAAACATCACACAAGAAGGAATTTAATCCAAAGTTGCGAGATAAAACATTTAACTGAAAAATGGTCACACGCGGATTAAATTCGGATAATCGCTATAAACACTAACGTTGCGTGACAAAGAAAGTTAAACGCATAATAATCCGACTTTAATATGCGAGGTTTCAATTAAATGCGATTTTACACGAAACCCTAAATTTCGAGGTCCGAACCCGAAAATGGCGGAAATGCTTTCCCGACCCTATTTATCTAGGGACGCATAATGAATTAAACTAATTTACACTAATTAACTAAGAAAACAATAATTAAAGCAAGAAAACCTAATTAACATAGCATGAAAACTATCTAGAAAGCAAGGAAAGAATGAAATACAACTAGATTAAAGGAGAGGGAAGATGAATAGTCAATCTTACAACCAAATAGTGTGTCAATCCAAGAGAGGAAGAAGAAGAACCAAGCAAAAACCCTCCAACCCTAACTAAACTAAGCTAAAATCGTATAAGGGTTGGTCTCCCTGTTATTACAACAAAAATTGGCTTATATAGTAAGTTGGATTAAAAGAAAAGAAGAAAGAAAAGAAAAGAAAATATCTGCAGAAAAATAGGGGATCGATCGATCGACCCCTTTGGTCGATCGATAGATCAAGGGAAAATATCGACAATCCTGAAAGGTCGATCGATCGACCAGAAGCGTCGATCGATCGATCAAGCAGGGCAGATTGCAGCAGCAGCAGCCCCTGCTTCTTTTCTTCTTCTTCTTCTTCTTCTTCTTCTTCTTCTTCTTCTTCTTCTCTTCTCCTCTTTTGCTTTCTTGTATTTCCTCCACAAGAAACGCCGTAACTTCTTCGTTATGTATCGGAATCGCGCACCGTTCACGGCCACGCGAAGCTAGCGAGGAGGGCTACAACTTTCGGGAGATGTCGAGCTAGGTACCCAAGCTGTGAAAAGACTAAAATGCCCTCGAACTTGCGGTTGTGTACGGAACTTTGCCGGAATGCATCCGAACTTCATACTAAGCATCCAAATACCTACAAAAGCTCAATTAACCCCTGCAAAACATGTTAACATCGAAATCCGAGGTTGTTTGGTTAACGAGCATAAATATAGGGATTAAGATACCCGAGGGGGCTAATAACGCGTAGGTTAACGGGTGAAATACGCAATATTTGCATCGTATCACACCCCCTAACTTACACATTGCTAGTACCTAGCAATGAAATAGGAAACAACAAGAACTACAAGCAAACCAAAAGCAGGAGAAAGAACAAAAGTATGGTAAAAAAAGCAATAAAAAGATAAGGCCACTTTCGCGGGCGATACGATTGCATTTAGCATATGCAATAAGCCGTTAAACCCCTAGGTTACCCTAGTGGACGAGTGTCGTCTCGTGAGGGTTTTCAACAATGATACCCAAAAACATCACATGGTTTCCTCAAAAAATGCCCAACCCAACATGCGACAAACTCAACAACAACGAAAAAGATTTCAAACATGTTATTAGCATATTGAACGAATTCAAGCTAAAGTCCGTTGTTATTAACAAGTTGAATGCACCTCATAGAATTGAAACTTTAAAAGTGGGAGGGGGGGAGAGCACATGCAAAGTGTGATTTGGTAAAAACTTAAATAAACCGGATAAACATAAAGGCATGCATACATTCAATCCTCACGGGCATTACGCTCAACAAATGAAATCACTCGGAATGGGAGGTAATACACGGGACATGCGGGCATAAAGAGTAAATGTAAATGAAAACTAGGCCACACACATGTCACAAATGAAGAATGCTATATATAAACTGAAAAACTGTAATCTCAATGAAAGGATACCGCACACATAAAAGAGGCGAAATGCATTTTCACAGATTATCAAAACTATTTAAACATTTGAATTACATCTACTTAAGATCACATAGGACTTGTAATAGGGTTGTAATGTACGGCTAGGTTAAGGTACGAAATGAAAGGGATGTATATACGGATTCAAAGTGTTTGGGGATGAAACTCAAAATAATGTGAAAAAGTGGGCAATATCAAAAATGGAAAGTAACTTCCAAATGAGCATTAGATATATCATCGGGAAAGCTTATTGAAACACTATACAAAACATATACAAATTTTTCTTTCTTTTTCTTTTCTTCTTTTTCTCATTTTCTCTTTTGTTTTCTTTTTCTTTTTGCTTTCTCTTTTTCTTCACTTTTTCACTACTTTCTTTTCTTTGCTTATCAAACTCTCATATGCCTAAATTGCAACCGACATCATAACAACATCATTCAATCCCAAGTAACATTCCAAACAAAGGTATGTAAGGTGTATGTATGGCTTATAACTCCAATTGGGAGTTGGTTATGGGAATTTGGGTTATGAAATGAAAGGCTATATTTAGGCTCAAAGGGGTTAACGAGGGTAAACATATAAGGGTGAGGTCAAGGCTAATATGGGTGATATATCAAAGAGGGCCTATGATCATTTCACAAAGTTTACGCAATTCTCAAGTAAAAACAATATAAGAAAATCATGCTCAAGTAACACATTTCAAGTATGAACTCAATTAATGAACGGTCAAATGAAAGAATAGTGGGATTACCAACGAATTCAATGTTTTCAATGAGAAAAGAATAGTGTATAACACTCACAAACGACGAAAGGTACAAAGCTTATTCGGTGTAAGTATATACAATGCAATAAAAGATTATCGAGTTATAAAAATCTTAAACCAAATCAATATAACAAGGAAAGTGCATATGCTCATGGGATAAAATTTAATTCATGAAGTTATTCACAATATCAATGATTTAAGGACTAAAGTCTAATAACTTCTAAAATCGAGAACATGCATCATTGAGTTGTCTATTGGATCGGGCAATTATTGAAATTTATCACTGAAAACAAGGAAAAAGGCCCAACAAAGGAGAAAAAAGAAAGAAAATATTTTTGAAATTTTCCAAATTTTTCACAAAAAGGCATACTTAGTAACTAAATGTGAGCAAATCCATGGACTACACAAAGAAATGGATAGAATATCCTACACCCCCTAACTTAAATGTTGCATTGTCCTCAATGCGCATTAAGAACACTACACAAAGAGAGGAAAAGAACGATATTACCCAAAATTGGAGAGATCTCCATAAGCACGAGTCCAAAGGAATCTACAAAACAAGTTAGTACCGAGCATAGAAAAAACAAATAACAAAAAGTTAACTAATTACACTAGACTAAATTAAAAGGAAAGAAAAATAGGAAAGAAAGAAAATTAAAAAGCTAACTATTTACAACCTACTATTTAGGCTTCACACTAACTATACACTAGAAGTCTAAATAGTTGAGGGTCCACCCAAAAAGGGATTTGACTTTGAAAGATCAATGGTGGACCCTCCAAAGCGAACATGCCTCCCGAAAGATATGAATTCCGTTTGAACAACGGAAGGCATGTGGGTGGTGAAAAAAATGAACCATCGCCAATTTGAAATTTTGGGCGGACGATGGGGGATTTGGATAACAAGGGGGAAAGGTACACTAGAGATCCAAGAAAAATCGATTCATCTCCCAAAGGTTTTTCAAATGGAATGGGAGATAGTGCACACATGAGGATAACATCCAGCGAAAAAAAGTCCGGTAAAGAGTCCTCATCGGCAAAAAGTCTAGAAGTTTTAAAAGTTTCTACCGACTCACAGGAATCAACAGGTAATTCTAATGGTTCAATGACGGAAAACGTAAATGGTGATGAAACAAATTCAATCTCAATCGACTCATCGTCGGAAGGAGATTGAATTTCAGAGGAGAAAGATGCACACTCGATGAGAAATTCTCTGAAAAATTGAGGTGAAACACAAGTTTCCACCTCCTCGTTGTTTTGTGCAAAAGAATTCATCTCATCGCAAAGTGCACTGAGTCTCATTCCAGCATCATTTAAGCTTTCCAAACCTTGGGAGTAAAGAAGCAAAGTCTCTTCCAAAGTAGGATTCCTCGGCTCAAGAGCCTCGGACTCCTCATTTGGTTGAAACTCGTCTTCGAAAGTAATGAAATAAGAATCGTCATTGGATTCGAATAATGAATCCAACTCAAGCTCCCAATAACGATTTTCATTCCGATAAATGTTTTCAAGTCTTTCATTTTCAAGAAAATCTTGAAAATGGAAAACTTGAAAACTATCCCCAAAGTATGAATCATTAGAATAACCGTAATAACTATAATAGAAAGACATGGTTACCTCGTTGTTTGTAGATGGAGAATCCGGGCAAGAAAGTGAGCAACCGCGAATCAAAGTATCTTAGCGCTCAAGTATGCAAATCCTGCAAAAAAGGTTAAAAGAAAGAATACAGATAGGAAAGGAAAAATACTACGAAATAATAAAACAATTACTATCTAAAACACACTCCCCGGCAACGGCGCCGTTTTGATGTGAGGGAAATCGAGTGTTCGTGTAGGGACACTATCGTTGATTTCGGCTCCCGCTCAACATGCAAAAATAACCTGAACTACAACTACACTTGACAAGCAAGTACAGCGGTAAGTCGGGTATCGTAAATCCACAGGGAGTGATTGAATTTCAAACTTTAATTGTTTTAATTACTTCAGGAATAAAAGTGTAAAATAAATAAATGAAAAGGTGAAAGGGTGGTTGTCGTGACAAAAGAAAAGAATAAGTTACGCTAAATTAAAGTAAAGCGAGGATCGGGATCGCATTCTACCAAACGGATCGAAACAACTACTAATCAAGATTCCGGCTCGAAAGCAATTTAATCGAGCATTTACAATTAAGCATAAACATCACACAAGAAGGAATTTAATCCAAAGTTGCGAGATAAAACATTTAACTGAAAAATGGTCACACGCGGATTAAATTCGGATAATCGCTATAAACACTAACGTTGCGTGACAAAGAAAGTTAAACGCATAATAATCCGACTTTAATACGCGAGGTTTCAATTAAATGCGATTTTACACGAAACCCTAAATTTCGAGGTCCGAACCCGAAAATGGCGGAAATGCTTTCCCGACCCTATTTATCTAGGGACGCATAATGAATTAAACTAATTTACACTAATTAACTAAGAAAACAATAATTAAAGCAAGAAAACCTAATTAACATAGCATGAAAACTATCTAGAAAGCAAGGAAAGAATGAAATACAACTAGATTAAAGGAGAGGGAAGATGAATAGTCAATCTTACAACCAAATAGTGTGTCAATCCAAGAGAGGAAGAAGAAGAACCAAGCAAAAACCCTCCAACCCTAACTAAACTAAGCTAAAATCGTATAAGGGTTGGTCTCCCTGTTATTACAACAAAAATTGGCTTATATAGTAAGTTGGATTAAAAGAAAAGAAGAAAGAAAAGAAAAGAAAATATCTGCAGAAAAATAGGGGATCGATCGATCGACCCCTTTGGTCGATCGATAGATCAAGGGAAAATATCGACAATCCTGAAAGGTCGATCGATCGACCAGAAGCGTCGATCGATCGATCAAGCAGGGCAGATTGCAGCAGCAGCAGCCCCTGCTTCTTTTCTTCTTCTTCATCTTCTTCTTCTTCTTCTTCTTCTTCTTCTTCTTCTTCTTCTTCTTCTTCTCTTCTCCTCTTTTGCTTTCTTGTATTTCCTCCACAAGAAACGCCGTAACTTCTTCGTTATGTATCGGAATCGCGCACCGTTCACGGCCACGCGAAGCTAGCGAGGAGGGCTACAACTTTCGGGAGATGTCGAGCTAGGTACCCAAGCTGTGAAAAGACTAAAATGCCCTCGAACTTGCGGTTGTGTACGGAACTTTGCCGGAATGCATCCGAACTTCATACTAAGCATCCAAATACCTACAAAAGCTCAATTAACCCCTGCAAAACATGTTAACATCGAAATCCGAGGTTGTTTGGTTAACGAGCATAAATATAGGGATTAAGATACCCGAGGGGGCTAATAACGCGTAGGTTAACGGGTGAAATACGCAATATTTGCATCGTATCACACCCCCTAACTTACACATTGCTAGTACCTAGCAATGAAATAGGAAACAACAAGAACTACAAGCAAACCAAAAGCAGGAGAAAGAACAAAAGTATGGTAAAAAAAGCAATAAAAAGATAAGGCCACTTTCGCGGGCGATACGATTGCATTTAGCATATGCAATAAGCCGTTAAACCCCTAGGTTACCCTAGTGGACGAGTGTCGTCTCGTGAGGGTTTTCAACAATGATACCCAAAAACATCACATGGTTTCCTCAAAAAATGCCCAACCCAACATGCGACAAACTCAACAACAACGAAAAAGATTTCAAACATGTTATTAGCATATTGAACGAATTCAAGCTAAAGTCCGTTGTTATTAACAAGTTGAATGCACCTCATAGAATTGAAACTTTAAAAGTGGGAGGGGGGGAGAGCACATGCAAAGTGTGATTTGGTAAAAACTTAAATAAACCGGATAAACATAAAGGCATGCATACATTCAATCCTCACGGGCATTACGCTCAACAAATGAAATCACTCGGAATGGGAGGTAATACACGGGACATGCGGGCATAAAGAGTAAATGTAAATGAAAACTAGGCCGCACACATGTCACAAATGAAGAATGCTATATATAAACTGAAAAACTGTAATCTCAATGAAAGGATACCGCACACATAAAAGAGGCGAAATGCATTTTCACAGATTATCAAAACTATTTAAACATTTGAATTACATCTACTTAAGATCACATAGGACTTGTAATAGGGTTGTAATGTACGGCTAGGTTAAGGTACGAAATGAAAGGGATGTATATACGGATTCAAAGTGTTTGGGGATGAAACTCAAAATAATGTGAAAAAGTGGGCAATATCAAAAATGGAAAGTAACTTCCAAATGAGCATTAGATATATCATCGGGAAAGCTTATTGAAACACTATACAAAACATATACAAATTTTTCTTTCTTTTTCTTTTCTTCTTTTTCTCATTTTCTCTTTTGTTTTCTTTTTCTTTTTGCTTTCTCTTTTTCTTCACTTTTTCACTACTTTCTTTTCTTTGCTTATCAAACTCTCATATGCCTAAATTGCAACCGACATCATAACAACATCATTCAATCCCAAGTAACATTCCAAACAAAGGTATGTAAGGTGTATGTATGGCTTATAACTCCAATTGGGAGTTGGTTATGGGAATTTGGGTTATGAAATGAAAGGCTATATTTAGGCTCAAAGGGGTTAACGAGGGTAAACATATAAGGGTGAGGTCAAGGCTAATATGGGTGATATATCAAAGAGGGCCTATGATCATTTCACAAAGTGTACGCAATTCTCAAGTAAAAACAATATAAGAAAATCATGCTCAAGTAACACATTTCAAGTATGAACTCAATTAATGAACGGTCAAATGAAAGAATAGTGGGATTACCAACGAATTCAATGTTTTCAATGAGAAAAGAATAGTGTATAACACTCACAAACGACGAAAGGTACAAAGCTTATTCGGTGTAAGTATATACAATGCAATAAAAGATTATCGAGTTATAAAAATCTTAAACCAAATCAATATAACAAGGAAAGTGCATATGCTCATGGGATAAAATTTAATTCATGAAGTTATTCACAATATCAATGATTTAAGGACTAAAGTCTAATAACTTCTAAAATCGAGAACATGCATCATTGAGTTGTCTATTGGATCGGGCAATTATTGAAATTTATCACTGAAAACAAGGAAAAAGGCCCAACAAAGGAGAAAAAAGAAAGAAAATATTTTTGAAATTTTCCAAATTTTTCACAAAAAGGCATACTTAGTAACTAAATGTGAGCAAATCCATGGACTACACAAAGAAATGGATAGAATATCCTACACCCCCTAACTTAAATGTTGCATTGTCCTCAATGCGCATTAAGAACACTACACAAAGAGAGGAAAAGAACGATATTACCCAAAATTGGAGAGATCTCCATAAGCACGAGTCCAAAGGAATCTACAAAACAAGTTAGTACCGAGCATAGAAAAAACAAATAACAAAAAGTTAACTAATTACACTAGACTAAATTAAAAGGAAAGAAAAATAGGAAAGAAAGAAAATTAAAAAGCTAACTATTTACAACCTACTATTTAGGCTTCACACTAACTATACACTAGAAGTCTAAATAGTTGAGGGCCCACCCAAAAAGGGATTTGACTTTGAAAGATCAATGGTGGACCCTCCAAAGGGAACATGCCTCCCGAAAGATATGAATTCCGTTTGAACAACGAAAGGCATGTGGGTGGTGAAAAAAATGAACCATCGCCAATTTGAAATTTTGGGCGGACGATGGGGGATTTGGATAACAAGGGGGAAAGGTACACTAGAGATCCAAGAAAAATCGATTCATCTCCCAAAGGTTTTTCAAATGGAATGGGAGATAGTGCACACATGAGGATAACATCCAGCGAAAAAAAGTCCGGTAAAGAGTCCTCATCGGCAAAAAGTCTAGAAGTTTTAAAAGTTTCTACCGACTCACAGGAATCAACAGGTAATTCTAATGGTTCAATGACGGAAAACGTAAATGGTGATGAAACAAATTCAATCTCAATCGACTCATCGTCGGAAGGAGATTGAATTTCAGAGGAGAAAGATGCACACTCGATGAGAAATTCTCTGAAAAATTGAGGTGAAACACAAGTTTCCACCTCCTCGTTGTTTTGTGCAAAAGAATTCATCTCATCGCAAAGTGCACCGAGTCTCATTCCAGCATCATTTAAGCTTTCCAAACCTTGGGAGTAAAGAAGCAAAGTCTCTTCCAAAGTAGGATTCCTCGGCTCAAGAGCCTCGGACTCCTCATTTGGTTGAAACTCGTCTTCGAAAGTAATGAAATAAGAATCGTCATTGGATTCGAATAATGAATCCAACTCAAGCTCCCAATAACGATTTTCATTCCGATAAATGTTTTCAAGTCTTTCATTTTCAAGAAAATCTTGAAAATGGAAAACTTGAAAACTATCCCCAAAGTATGAATCATTAGAATAACCGTAATAACTATAATAGAAAGACATGGTTACCTCGTTGTTTGTAGATGGAGAATCCGGGCAAGAAAGTGAGCAACCGCGAATCAAAGTATCTTAGCGCTCAAGTATGCAAATCCTGCAAAAAAGGTTAAAAGAAAGAATACAAATAGGAAAGGAAAAATACTACGAAATAATAAAACAATTACTATCTAAAACACACTCCCCGGCAACGGCGCCATTTTGATGTGAGGGAAATCGAGTGTTCGTGTAGGGACACTATCGTTGATTTCGGCTCCCGCTCAACATGCAAAAATAACCTGAACTACAACTACACTTGACAAGCAAGTACAGCGGTAAGTCGGGTATCGTAAATCCACAGGGAGTGATTGAATTTCAGACTTTAATTGTTTTAATTACTTCAGGAATAAAAGTGTAAAATAAATAAATGAAAAGGTGAAAGGGTGGTTGTCGTGACAAAAGAAAAGAATAAGTTACGCTAAATTAAAGTAAAGCGAGGATCGGGATCGCATTCTACCAAACGGATCGAAACAACTACTAATCAAGATTCCGGCTCGAAAGCAATTTAATCGAGCATTTACAATTAAGCATAAACATCACACAAGAAGGAATTTAATCCAAAGTTGCGAGATAAAACATTTAACTGAAAAATGGTCACATGCGGATTAAATTCGGATAATCGCTATAAACACTAACGTTGCGTGACAAAGAAAGTTAAACGCATAATAATTCGACTTTAATACGCGAGGTTTCAATTAAATGCGATTTTACACGAAACCCTAAATTTCGAGGTCCGAACCCGAAAATGGCGGAAATGCTTTCCCGACCCTATTTATCTAGGGACGCATAATGAATTAAACTAATTTACACTAATTAACTAAGAAAACAATAATTAAAGCAAGAAAACCTAATTAACATAGCATGAAAACTATCTAGAAAGCAAGGAAAGAATGAAATACAACTAGATTAAAGGAGAGGGAAGATGAATAGTCAATCTTACAACCAAATAGTGTGTCAATCCAAGAGAGGAAGAAGAAGAACCAAGCAAAAACCCTCCAACCCTAACTAAACTAAGCTAAAATCTTATAAGGGCTGGTCTCCCTGTTATTACAACAAAAATTGGCTTATATAGTAAGTTGGATTAAAAGAAAAGAAGAAAGAAAAGAAAAGAAAATATCTGCAGAAAAATAGGGGATCGATCGATCGACCCCTTTGGTCGATCGATCGATCAAGGGAAAATATCGACAATCCTGAAAGGTCAATCGATCGACCAGAAGCGTCGATCGATCGATCAAGCAGGGCAGATTGCAGCAGCAGCAACCCCTGCTTCTTTTCTTCTTCTCCTCTTTTGCTTTCTTGTATTTCCTCCGCAAGAAACGCCGTAACTTCTTCGTTATGTATCGGAATCGCGCACCGTTCATGGCCACGCGAAGCTAGCGAGGAGGGCTACAACTTCCGTGAGATGTCGGGCCAGGTACCCAAGCTGTGAAAAGACTAAAATGCCCTCGAACGTGCGGTTGTGTACAGAACTTCGCCAGAATGCATCCGAACTTCATACTAAGCATCCAAATACCTACAAAGGCTCAATTAACCCCTGCAAAACATGTTAACATCGAAATCCGAGGTTGTTTGGTTAACGAGCATAAATATAGGGATTAAGATACCCGAGGGGGCTAATAACGCGTAGGTTAACAGGTGAAATACGCAATATTTGCGTCGTATCAGTATGCACCTACATGTATGTTCCATTTTATCCCCTATTACTTCTTGTATATATCTACCTCATGTTTATATCACCTCTAACTCACTTTTCACTTCACATTTGTAATTACTCTTAATGTACAGCTCACACTACTTACACTTCTATATAGGTTCACTTATATCCACATGTTGTACACTCCACTTAGAATATCCATTCTTAGGTGTCACTAGCGCTAGCACACACCTCCACTTATCACACTTATACATATCCATGTTCATTTGAATTTATCACACACCACCCGTAGTTAATCTATGCTTAAATTCATTACCACACACTCACTTATAGATACTGATACATCACTCACTCTCATGCATTCGTTCTTAGGGTAATCTTCATGCTCCATGCTAGATTTTCTTTACATGATACTTGTACATTATTCCATATTAATACAGTGCTCATCATGCCAAATAAAATAGTCTCTCCATAATGTACTAGTCAAGAATCATGCATTTTTCACATTACATCACTAAGAGCATGCCTATTGACCAAAATTTTATCCCGTACTAGGGGTCACTTTGTGATAGGCACTGGTCCAGCAAGGCGCAGTTAGCCTATGCAATATGACTCTCACCATCCATTGGTCTAGTACTTTGACATATATTGAACTGTTCCCCCTGCATCGTACTGCTTGATCGAACTCATGACGAGAGGTATATATCAGGGAACTCATTCACGTACGTCGACTATATTGAATTCTCGCCCAAATGTACTATCCCCACGAGGTATATAGTGAGGCAATTGAAGTACACTCAGGTATATCAAATGGCTTTCCCACACGTTCCGATTTCCCTCAAAAGCAAGATGTATATTGTGGAATTCATGCCAAAGGAGGGAACCTTTTCGCTAACCCAACAACTACATACCCTCATATAGGTGTCAAACCTAGGGCACTCAATATTTAGTTTTCCAGTTAGTACACGAAACTCTGTCGAAATGCCGGGTTGGCATGGCGCCCAAATTTTTGCGTGATTTTTCCTTATTTCAAAACAAGACCCTGTCCACGAGCCTGGCAACAAGTCAAACCATGTATTACATATTTTTCAAACCCAATTTTTCCTAGGCTGAGTCCTGTCCGACATTTCTTTTTTCATTTAGGTAAACCTAATACAAGTGAAAGCATCATCATAATAATAATAATAATAATAATAATAATAATAATAATAATAATAATAATAATAATAATAATAATAATAATAATAATAACAATCGTGGTAAGACTCTTCTCTCGTTTTTCATCCTTCCTTTGAAAAAGTGTCAAAAACATTTCCCCCCCTCTTTTATCAAAATATCAAAAACATTTCTCCCCCTCTTTTATCAAACTATCAAAAACATTTCCTCCCTCTTTTTATCAAAATGCCAAAAAATATTTTTCTTCATTTTATAAAAAAAAAACACCAAATCCATTTTGTCCCCCCTCTAGAAAAACTAACAAAAACATTTTCATCTTTTTCAATAAAAAATTCCTCCTTTTATCTTTCAAAAATAAATTTGAATCCTTTTCCCTCTCCGATTAATCACATACCCGACCCTTAGCCTGGCTCTCTAATTGCTTCGATCTTCCGTCGAACTGACCCAAAGCTCCATCAGTTCTCCAACTACTTCCTTCTAGTCTGGAATTTTCCCACACTAACTCTCCATCGATAACGCAGACCAATTTCTGAATGTGAAAACTAATTTGATGACGGTCCTAGTCCAACTTACCGCTAAGATTGAAAAAATTCAAACCGAGATTCTTGAGATGTAGAAAAACCAGGTCCCTATTCCCGAAGAGCTCGGGGTCCTTTTCTCTCGCTCTATAAGTCAACCCGCACTTGAGCCTATTTGGGTTTTGGTAGAATATCATCATGGACCACGTGTGCCTCTTGTAAATAGGCCACCACCAGCTCAGCTCCTTATGCCAAATCTTACCTAGCCGGGGGCTAACCTGCTAGTACTCGTTAATTCAATGGAAGAAGTGTTAAACAAGGTCAAAGAGGACCTTAAGATGTTCCCCAAGAAGTTTGACCAGGTTCGAATCTCTGGAAACTAGATGGATTACACCCATATGTTTCCTTACCCTAAAGCAAGGCTGCCAAAAAAGTTTAAGATTCTTAATATTGAGAAGTTCAGGGGTAGCAGGCACCTAATTGTTCATCTCTGAAGCTACCACCTAACCATGACTCTCATAGGCACCTCTGAGGAGATAATGGCCCACATGTTCCAATAAACTTTGAATGATAATGCTCTTCGGTTGTTTTTATCCCTAAAAGAATGCCAAATTCGCAGTTGGGAGGATGTTGCCTAAGAATTCATGTCATAATACAAATATGAAGAGGATTTTAAGGTTACACACCATGATCTAGAATTCTCAAGAAAATCCTGGAGAAAATGTCAACAATTTCATAGCGAGGTGAAGGGAGAAAGTGGCCACTATGACCAACCGACCTTCAAAGAGGAACAAGTTAGTATTGTAAAGAAAAACTTCTTAACCAATGTCCAAGCAACGATAGGAGGACAATATTACCAAAATTTTTGAGACCCCGGGGAAGAAAGAGTGGAGATTGAAGAAATTATTGCCAAGACAAAAAATGAGCTAAAAAAAGTATCCAGACAGTTTACTCTAAGAAAATATGAAAAGCTTTCTACAGTGTCGACCATCAACAACATCTCACATCCCACTACCTCTTAGGCACCAGAATGCCGTGCTAATCTAGTTAGAAAAGAATAAACCGAGCTCTATGATCCACTCTCTAAATTCTACCAAGCCTTATTAAGACAAAATCTCATTAAACCTTTGGACCTTTGTCCACTACGAAGTCGCCTTTCGAAAAATTTCAAACCCGACGTCCATTGCGATTTTCACCAAACTGTCATCCATACCAGTGATCAATGCTTCCTTGTCCATAATGTAATCCAAGGTTCAATTGACTGGGGTTTCATCTCCCCACCAACTAATCCCAAACCAAACACCACTAACAATCCATTTCCAAACAATACAAATTCCTTTTTCCTAGAGAATGACCTGGAATTTGATCCATCTACCTAGATTGTACCAAGTAAAGAACCCATCATACTTCTATTTAAACCCAAACCCCTAAAAGTCTATAATCTTTTCTCCTGCACCCTACTTGCTTTCCCAATTAAGCTCTTTCGCTTTTCAAAAGAGCATGTATTGCTGTTCCTACTCGGTTTGAAGGGAAATACATGGACTTTCTAGCAATACTGAACTAACTTCTAGAGTTTGGGAAAAAAATTCCCTAAAAAATAACCATTGACTATCTGAAGTTCATCATCCTATCCATGGAAGTTCGAAAGTTGGATCGAGAGTCTGATAATTTGGTGGTACCCATTGACAAAGTCAGTTTAGATGATGCAATGTAGATCATGGAAGATATGTTCCGACAAACCAATGACATTTACAGTATATTTGAGTTATTAAATGCCTTAAAGATATAAGGGCGGTTGGTCCTTTTACTTCTGCACCTCCCTATTGAGTGGGAGTATCCAAACAAAGAAGCCGTTGGGGTTGTGGAATGCATTGACTTCTCATGGCAAGATAACATCGTTGCCATCGGATGGGGGAAGAATTGGATAGCTCAGATGAAGAACCAAGCCAGGAAAATGTTATTATGATAATCAGTGTGTATGGGATGATATCTTTTGAAGATCTACTAGGGGAAATAAAAACGTGGTCGTATAAACCGAAATAGATGAAGAAACGAGGTTTCTGTTCTTCCCCTGCTCTATGAACCATATGACAAGATCTAGGAGACACTACTAGTGTTCGAATCCACAGTCAGACGGAATAAATAAAGGAAAGGAAGTTGTTAAGAAACTCCCCATGCCAAAAATGACCATTAAGGAAAGAAATATCCTCCACCAGTTCAAAAAAACTCAGACCAACATCAGCTTGTGGGGGCTCTTCTTGTCTTCCCAACTACAACAAAATGCTTTGATAAAATTATTTCTCAGGCCCACAATCCTTCTTTCCATCACTCCAGAAGAAGCAGTGAACCTGATCGGGCCCTTAACCTCTACCATATTTCTTTCTTTCTATGAATTTTTTTTTCCAAAGTATGGTCCTAATCATAACTATGCTCTCAATATCTCCGTTGAGGTGATGGGGAAGACAATCCCGCTCTCCCTCGTTGATAATGGGTCAACACACAATGTTTGCCCATTAAGAACCTTCAACTTCCTGTACTCGAAGTTAAGCAAACTTACTCCATCTTTCTCCACAATGCGTGCCTATTATAACACCCGCTGAGAGGTGACGGATCCATAACACTCATAATAGGGGCTGTCCATATAAATCATGTCACTGAGTTCTACGTTATTGAAATATCTATTTGTTTTATCATAATTTCTTGGTTGATCATGGCTTCATATCGTCAATGGAGTCTCTTCCTCTCTCCATCAAAAATTGAAGTTTTTCGCTAAAGGGCAGGTCATCACCATCTTGGGCGATGATGAGAATACTAAGAATATATGCACCAATAATCTGGCACTCAAAATACATGGGGAAAATGACATGTTTTGTCTTTCTTTGGAGTTAAAACACTTCCACTCCCAGTAGGGGATGTTTTTAATTATCGAGTCTATCCAGATCAAAATCTTCACGCTAATGCCAACGTGATACAAATATTCAAGAATATGCACTTCATGACTGGATTGGGGCTTGGATGGTGACAACATATGATATTGAAACCCATAGTCCTAAAGAAAGCCTTTCCTCCATGTGGCCTTGGTTATCAACCATCATAAAAGGAACTCAGAATGATCCGCCAACACAGATTTAAGCGCATATTAGAAAATACCAAGATTGTTTTGAGGTATTCCTCGAACAGAAGATTCATTAAAGAGGGTGAAGATTTTCCCTTTTGTGTATTTCCTAGACCATGGTATGGTCATATGGATAATAAGATGAATCCAGGGATGGATATCTTCTTTCAAGACAGTTACTCCTGGGCTAAGGACTTCCATCATCACGTGCAACCGCTCGTTGAGAAAGCTAAAACTGTTATTGGGGTTTATGAGGGAAATAACTCCGACGACTCGTTTAATCTGTAGACACTGGAGCTGACATTATAGACGATCCATTCAAGTGTAACATCGTCGGATCCATTCATCCTGATCAAGGCCGCTAATGAACCCCTCCTTAGGTTGAATGCTATACTAGCCCCACTTGCTGAAATGAAACCCAACCTAGATGTTTATCCCGTCTCTTCCTCTTTCATTGTTCTTCCTTATTCTGATAACCATGTAATTGAGATATCATTTGATGAGGTTCTCAATGCTATTTTTCTCGAAAATTAAATTAACAAATATTTTGAGTATATTATTATTCCTTACATTGTCTTGATTCTAATAAAACTCTTGATGATGATGATGATTTTGCAAATGAACAATTCTTAACTGATCTTAATAAGTTTAATAATAAACAACATAACCGCATTCAAATTAATGAGGATGAAAATATTATTACTAATCTCGATTTTAGTAGCTAACTGTGTTAGATTAGGATAGGGTCCACCTTTGACGAGCATGAGTGCATGCAACTTCAAGAACAACTAAAGGAATTTAAGGACGTCTTCGCATGGTCCTACGATGACACGCCCGACGATGATCCTGAGATAGATCATCATGAGATTCTAACTCTCCCGAAATGCAAACCGATCAAATATTAATTGGAAAAGCTTCGCACCGAATGGTCCCTCAAGGTTAAAGATGAGGTGGTCAAATTGTCAATCGTAGGCTTCATCTGGGTGATCGAATATTCCACGTGGGTAGCAAACATTGTATTCATACAAAAATCAATAGGAAAACTCCGCATATGCATTGGATACTAGGATTTGAATAAAGAATTTTTCGAAAGATGTTTACACATTGCCCAATATCGACATCATCATGGACAACACATCCAGTCACACTCTCAAGCCATTCAATGACGATTTTTTCGAATACAATCTGATCAAGATGCACCCTGATCATCAAGAAAAAACCGCATTCATCATCCGTTGGGGAACCTTCTATTACATAGTTATGTCATTCAAGCTCAAAACAAAGGGACTACCTATCAAAGGGCTTCCATGACCATCTTCATTGATTTAATACACAAAGAGGTCGATGTCTACGTTGATGATATGATCATTAAGTCTAAGACCCCCAAAGGTCATGTTTTTTCCCTCCGAAAGTTCTTCCAACGGCTATGACGATACCAGATGCAAGTTAACCCACAAAAATGTGTCTTCGACATCACCAAAGGAAAAATTTAAGGATTCATGGTTAGAGAGAAGGGTATTGAAGTAGATCCTACCAAATTAAAAGCCATACTTGAAATGACACTACCCCGAACGGAGAAGTATGTCCGGGGATTCTTTGGAAAATTACAGTATATCAGTCAGTTCATTAGCCAGTTGACTTCTATTTGTGAACCCATCTTCAAACTCCTCCTAAAATATTCCAACAAACACTGGAATGAAGCTTTCCAGGAAGCCTTTGACTGAAGTAAAATGTACCTTACCCGATCTTGAATACTCATGCCGCCGTAAACTAGTCTCTCTCTACTCCTATACTTGATCGTAATAGACCCCGCAACTGGGGCTTTGCTAGCCTAATAATTTGATGAATCCTGCAAAGAAAGTTCCATTTATTATGCTAACCACAAATTGGCTCAGTACTAAGTCCACTACACTCCCTTAGAGAAAGTATGTATTTCCCTAGTTTGGGTCCACTCATAAATTATGACACTACATGATTGCTTTTCCTATTAGAATTGTGGCTTAAATGGATCCTATCAAATACCTACTTGAGAAACCCTACCTCTCTAGCCATATGGCCCCATGGTTGATGCTGCTAGTCGAGTTTGATAGTGTATGTCACGTAGAAGTCCATGAAAGGAAGATCCATCTCTGACTACCTTGCTAACTAGCCTATGAACTAAACCGACATTTGGATCTACAAATTCTCAGATGAAGATATACTTTGCACCTCTCAAGAAGACCTCCAGTGGAAAATACTATTTGACGGTGCTGCTAACAAAAAAGGATATGGCATTGGGATACTCTTGATTTTCCCTGATGACTCTCACACTCCCATTACCGTCAGCTAGATTTTTTGTGTACTAATAATATGAACGAATACGAGGCATGTACCTTAGGCCTCAAAGTCTCCCTCAAGAAAGGTATCCAATTCCTAAATGTCAATAGGGACTCTGCCATCATCATTGGCTAGGTCCTTAGTAAATGGAAAGTCAAATATGAAAACCTCTTACGTTTCCATGCCCACCTATAAGAACTGGCCTCCTAGTTTTGAGATATCCCCTTCTTCTACTTGACCCGAGCAATGAACAACTAAGCCGATGCCCATGATATCTTAGCCTCCATGGTCGATATTCCCAAGGGAATAATGATGGCCCCTTTCTTAGTAAAAAAACAAGCTAAATCGACCCACTGCTACCACATTGAGATCATCATTGAAGAGGAGTTCGATATGATCGAGTACTAGTATTACGATATTTCGCGCCTCCTCAAGCACGGTAGGTACCCACATGATGCTAAAAATAAAAAAATGAGGAACCCTTCGCAAACTTGCTACCTAGTACATTGTCTATGATAAAGAACTATTCAAGTGAAATTTTGATGGAACCCACTTACATTGCATCGCAGGGGCTGACATTGAAGAAATGATGCAGAAGATCCATAAAGTTAATGCGAACCCCATATGAATGGCCATATGCTCGCCATGAATATTATTCGATACGAGTACTATTGGACTACCATGGTTTAGGATTACACTGCCCATGTTCGGATATGCCTTAAATGACAATAGTTTTACAATCTCCAGCACTTGCCTCCGCGAGAGTTATACATTATGACTTCTCCCTAGACATTCTCCACATAGGGCATCGATATAATAGGGAAAGTCACACCCAATGTCTCCAATGGGCACGAGTTTATCCTGGTTTCCATTGATTACTTCATTAAATGGGTCAAAGCTAAGTCACACGCAATGCTGAATGCCAAAAAGGTAGCCAAGTTCATTAGAAAGAACATCATCTGTTGATACGGGGTTCCGCACGAGCTAGTATTGGATAATCGGTTACATTTCAAGGAAGAAATCATAGACTTAGTCGACGAGTATGGAATTCAGAGACACAAATCTTATCCCTACCGACTATAAACCAAATGTGCGATTGAAGCCATCAATAAAAACCTTAAAGAAATCACTAGCAAGATGACTAAGAGTTTCCGAGATTGGGCCGATCCGATCCTTTACGCCATTAGGGTCTACCAAACTTTAGTTCGGGCATCTACTGGGGTGACCCCTTACTCTATGGTATACGTCATGGAAGAAGTCCTACCCATTGAACTAGAAATATCTTCATTACGCATCATGGGAGAGAAAAGTCAAAGAGGAGGACTAGCATCAACGCCATTTGGACAATTTATCGCTCTTAGACGAAAAAAAGGATAAAGTCTCTATATCATATACAAGGATACCATCGCCGAATAGCGTGACATTCAGTAAGAGAGTCAAGGACTGCAGTGTTCGAGAAGGGACTTAGCCCTTAAAGAAATCATAGAACCATATGGGACCCCAAAGGAAAATTCAAGCCAAACTTGAGTGGCCTCTACATCATAAAGAAGATCCGATTCGGTGCCACCACTATGCTCATTGACCTTGATGGATAAGAGATGGCACCTCCGATCAACCTGAACCATCTTAAGAAGTTCTACACTTAGTATGAAATCTCAACGTGCTACGACTCTTCTCATCCCCTTTCTATTAAAAAAATTCTTCATTTTCCCGTACTCAGAACTACATGGGGACTGATCGTCTAAAAAACTTTTTCTCTCAAAATGAAAACTCAAAATATTTTCAAAACCCCTAGAGGTACGTAGGCAGCTCATATGATTTACATGGGAACGATCCCCTTCTTTTTCACAAAATGGTATTCTTTTCTTACCTCTGAGAACGATAGTTAGTTTGATCATTTACATGAACAAAAGGATTATGCATGCCTTAGCGATTGATATAGATTATTATAATGTAAAACTCATCAAGAGGCACAATAAAATAAGTAAAATGCTTTTTTATTTCATAATGGGAGAATTCAGTACAATTACATGAAAAATCAACGTAGGGAGTCAAATAACTACCCTTGCCAACCAAACTATCCCTAAAATAAACCTATAAAAACCTTCCCAAAAAATATTCCCCAAAATAAAAAATGAACCAAAAACATACAAACACATCTTCATCCTAAAAGCTTCACAATTAAAAACCAACTTCACAAAGGACCCTATCTAAAACTAACGAAAGACCCAACCCCATCCATCATCTTCTCTTGGAGGCCCCCAAACTTCCCCCCCAAACTTCCCCTGCTTGCTTAGTATGCCGAAGGCGCTCCATAGAGCAATAAACCCATACCATCCTAGAGAAAACCACTACACCCCACTCTATAGTGTCAAACATTACAAACTATCTATGTCCAGTAGCCAGTACCAAGATCTTAGCCACTACTCTCTTCCATAATCATTTCATATAATCTCTAGAAACATGCCAAACCCTGCCAACAGATTAAGAAGGACGTATTGACGATCGATGAATCTCCCATAGAGAACCCATTTGAGTGAGCAAGCCTTCAGTCAAATCCTCTACTGGAAAGAAATCAAGGGTACGAGAAGGCACAATTTTCTCCTACCTGACTTGACATGGGAGCTTCCAGGGGAAATATAAATAGTTGTGACGAAGGCCAACTAACCTAACGTACTAGTAGTACCCCGGTTCTAGAATGGGCTATAATTCCCCCCACCACGGCACCGACCGACACAGACAATGAGCTCCGTGCTCCACATTACAGTTTACCCAGTTCTCTATGGATGGGCCAAAGATGATAAAATGACGAGCAAAGAAATTTGACAAAGCTTCTAAGGAATATTCAGGGGCGATTACCAAAGGAATCTTTGAGCCAACCACATAAATTATATAACCGGGCTTCCTATCAAAAAATTAGAACAACTTTCCAAACTAAGCATCTAGACTATTCAGGGTCTTTTCTAGTTTCACCACCTCAGGATTGTGATTATATGACATCCACGCTCTTATGGCAACAAGTTAAGGGTCCATCATTAGCTCCCCGATCACCAACGGTAGCTTCGACGTTAGGCCCAAAGTAATAGGTCCAACAAAATCAACATTAGTACTATCTCTGCAACACAATATATTCATCACAATACAATGAAGAAAGTAAGCTCCACTTTACAACCAAGATTTCTATCTCCTCATCCACATACCAATCAAGCCTCCAAGGCCTTCCTCTACTCAAAAATTCTAAAAAACTGATTTTTCCTATATTTTCCAAAAATAAATCCTTTCAAAGGGTAGCTCTTTTTCAACCAAACCTCCGAGGCCATCTTATACTCGAACATATTCCAAAATTTCTAAAAACACACTTTTCCTACTCTTTCTCAAAGCAAAAACTCAACACCAAATTTAAGTTCATATATATTAAGCCACAAAATCAAGATAATCAAACAAAATGTTCATCTCTTTCTACCTTTTTTGAGTCAATTTTCTGGTACAATGCCACTTCATCAAGCATGCAACATGGTCGCTGCCGAGATCCACTAGTAAACAATGAACCTTTATGAATATCCTGAAAGGAAAGAACCAGAATTAGATGTCACCTCATTCTCCCCACAACCCTCTCTCCTAGGTACCATAAACACCCGAACTCGTGCGCAAGCAGCCATCGCATTTGCACAGTCACCCCAGTAACCCCTGTATTCTAAAGATCCACACCTTAAGGTAAAGGGTCACCTAAATCCCCAAAAAGATATTCAAACATCCTATCCAAGGCCCCCTACCCCGCCTCCGGTGTCACCATCCACATACGATCCATCTCTATCTTAAAACCCTCACAATCAATCCCCAACAACAACTGAACCCCATACTGATCGGCACATGTCTATTCCCCTTTCCAAGGCATCCCAGAAGACCGCGCGTTTACTAAACGGTAACCCTTGAACCATGCTGATCGGAAACCCCATATAAACTTTATAAAACAAATCCTAGAAAATGCAAAAAATTCTCTGAAAAATTCCTAAAATTGAGAAATAAATATTGGAACATTTCTTCACCAAGAAAACCATTTTTCAAGCTCTCAAAATCACCCCAAGGTTTAAAACTTCATTCTTATACCCAATTCAAACCCTAAAATGGTTCACCTTCATCCACAGAGTCCACTACAATTCCTCAGGAGAACTTCAACTTCCCCAGCGAAACTTAAATGCTCAAAAACGAAAGATTTCCCCAGTGAAATTTCCCAATCAAATTTCCCAGTGGAGCTATATCCAATTGAGTATCTCTGCCTGGCAGTGGCTCAGAAATCCACATTCCCCAACTGAATCCCAAAACCTCAAGTCATCAACTATTTCCCCAACGAAATTGACAAACTAAACTTCCTCATTATCCCCAGTCATATGTCTCTTCCCCTGTAGAGTCTCAAAAAAGGTAACTTAAAGACTCCCTAGAGAGCAAACCCCCCATGTTACAACTTTAGGTCTGCAAAATTTAACTCAACCCGTAGAATTAGTCATCATAAATTTAGGTTTGCAGAATTAACACCGACCCTCAGAATTGGTTGTTGCTAATTTAGGCCCGCAAAATTGGCCTCGACCCGCAGAATTGGTCTTCTCAACTTTAGGACTGTATAATTTCTCTCGATTCGCAGAATTGGTCGCCTCTACTTTAGGCCAGTAAAATTAGCCCCGACCTACAAAATTGGTAGCCTTTACTTTAGGCCCTGAGAATTGACCTCGACCCACACAATTGGTCACCTCTACTTTAATCCCGTAGAATTTCCCTCGACCAGCAGAATTGGTCGCCCTAACTTTAGGTCCTCAAAATTGACCTTGACCTACATAATTGATTGCCTCAACTTTGGGCCAACATAATTGTATTCGACTAGTAGAATTGGTCACCTCAACTTTAGGTCCTCAGAATTGACCTCGACTCGCAGAATTGGTAGCCTCTTCTTTAGGCCCGCGAAATTAGCCTCGACCCACAAAATTGGTCGCCCAAAATTCAGGTTCTTAGAATTGACATCGACCCACAGAATCGATCACCTCAACTTTAGGCCCACGGAATTGGTGTCGACCCCCAGAATTGGTCGCCTCTACTTTAGGCCCATAGAATTAGCCTCGACCTGCAGAATTGGTCGCCTATACTTTAGGTCCTCAAAATTGACCTCGACTTGCAGAACTGGTCGTCTCTACTTTAGGACGATCGAATTTACCTCAAACCGTAGAATCGATCACCATCAATTTAGGTCCTCAAAATTTACATTGACCCACCGAATTGTCCGCCTCAACTTTAGACCCACAAAATTGACCTCGACCCTTAGAATTGGTGACCTCAACTTTAGGTCCTTAGAATTGACCTCAACTTGGAGAATTGGTTGCCTTTACTTTAGTCATGTGGAATTGGCTTCGACTCGCATAATTGGTCATCCAAAATTCAGGTCCTCAAAATTGACATCGACCCACAAAATTCATCGCCTCAACGTTAGGCCCCAGGAATTGACCTCAACCCATAGAATTAGTCACCACTACTTTAGTTCCTCAGAATGTACCTCGACCCGCATAATTGGTTGCCACAAACTTCAAGTCCTCATAATTGACCTTGTACCATAGATTAGTCCATCCCCAATATTGCCTTAGGTCCTCAGAATTGTCCTCGACCCTCTGAAATGGTCATCCTCATCACTTTGGTCTGCATAGTTGGCCTCTTTCCTTAAACATCATGTGGTGTCTATTAGATGGATTTCACTTTTCCAAGATGAACCGTTGAGGGTCTATGTAGACACCACATTCTAGGACCCCCTAAGTCTCTGCTTAGGTCCCAATCACCTCCCCAATTCACTACAAACCCTAGGTCGTACTTCGATTACCCGATCTAGAGGCCATCAGGCGCTCCCAGGCCCCATTTATCTCCAGTCAACTCCATTGTCAGAGAGAAAACTAAATGAATCCTCAAAGGGCTCTTAATGCCCTTACCAACAATCCATCCCGTGCATGAATCAGCATAAGGGTTCAGACGAATGAGCCATTTTAGTACCAAAAATCTATCTTGAGGCCACTGGGTGCTCCTGATCCCCGATTTAACCCTAATCAACTTCATCGTCAGAGTAAAATATCAATGAATCCTCAAAAGGAACTGAAAACCCTTTCCAAAAGTTTTCCCCATAAACAAAGTGGCATAATGGTTCAGACAAACAAATTGTTTTCCCTAAAAAATCGATCCGAAAGCCAATGAACACTCCCAAGCTCAATTTGACTTAATTTATCTCTTCATCTTGAACGAGATTGAATGAATCTTCAAAGGTCACTGAATACACTTTCTAAAGGGTCACCCCGTATATGAATTAACATGATGATACGGACAAACAATTCGTTTTACTCTAAAAGGTCACCATGCACTTTCAGGCCCCGTTTGACCAAAGTCGACTTTCCAGACTAAGCAAAGCACTTTGGAACATAAAAATTCCTCACATAACCTTTCCAACGATCTGCTCCATGCGCAATTCAGACTTATGGTTTGGATGAATGATCCATCACTATCCAATGATTTCCTATTCAAAGGACCGACAGGCGGTTCTGAGCCCCGTTTGACCCAAAGTCAACTCCTGGAACCGGGAGTGACCTAAAGTATTATGAAAGGTCTCTAAATAAACTTTTCCATGGTTTCACCAGTGTGTAATTTGGTCTGACGGATTGCATTTTATGACCATTTTTATGAGAAATATGAACGTGACTGCCAATTGGCAGGTCCATTTCCCTACCTATCGGCAGTGTGTGTTGGGTTACTTGCCAATAGGCAGGGAAATGACAATACCAATCCTCAGCCCTTGAACCTATATAAAGAGAGCATGAGCTCACTTACAAGGGCACCTAAAAAACATCAGCTTCAGTGATCTCAGGAACATTCTTCTTAAGTTAACGAGGCTTCCATTTTTGAAACCTTTATCCACCTTTCATTCCCATCATTTTAACACCCAATTTCAGCACTCAACATCAATCTTCGAGTCTCCAAAGAAGGTTCAAACATTATTCTCTCTCTCTTTAAATTCCTTTACTTTCGCATAGGTTATATAAAATTTTAATTTAGCTTTTCCTTTATATCATACACATATTAATTGCTAATCCTTCACTATTAGTATTGCACATAATATATTATCTATAAAAGGCCTCAAAACAAGAAAAATAGGGTTACACCTATAAATTCCAATTGGATTTTTCACCACATGCTCTCAAAACTAAAAACACCTTTTTCTTACACACATATAATAAAATCCCCGTTTAAATTTATGGGATAAAACCTACCCTCATGATGCATGCGAACTACATGGACTTTGATGCCTTTATAGCCTACATAGGCATCTCGGGCTAAAACTTGAGACTCAAGTCCTATTTCTATATTTTGACTTTGATGCTATTATAGCCTACGTTGGCATCTCGGGCTAAAACTTGAGACTCAAGTCCTATTTCTATATTTTCATCCTTTTCCTATTTTATCAATATATTATTCATATATACCATATTTCTGATTCATACTTGAATCTTATCCAATATATTATCGTTTCATCACAAAGATCAATATCTCGATAAGCGCACACATCATATTTTTTAATTATTATTTTGGGAACATTCCTATGGTTGACCTCACTCCATCTTCTCCATGATGCGAGTCGAGAGATTCTGATCTCTACTTATTATACATGCACACACACTTCACCAAAAAATTAAAGAAAATAGTAATATTAGCCCATGAGAGATCGAAAGGTAGGTATGAGTGAATAACACCTTTCCAGTACATAACTTAGACCCCAAATCTCTGTTCTAAATGGTTTCACAAGCCTCAGTTTGTCTTTGATGCCATTCTATTGAGTCGACAACATGTTCTTTTGTCTGTTTCATGCAAAATAGGCTGGCGATTGTATCTTTTTATATTACCCCACATCTATGATGACTAAATCTTTCCTAAAAAGGATGAGAGACCTCTTTCTCTCTCTCTCCACCACGCACGAGAGTGCTAATCCTCGAGGAGGATAAGGAGATGAAGGGAAAACCCCAAAAGACCGAGGGAGGGATGGCCATAAAGGCTATTTGAGAAAAAGTGGCCAAGCTGAAGAAGGTAAATTTTATTAGAGATGTGAAGTATACCGAATGATAACCAAATGTGGTCATGGTATCAAAGGGAAATGACAAGTGGTGTATGTGTGTTCATAAACTTAAATAAGTCATGTCCCAAGGATTTTTATCCTTTTCCTTGAATTGATAGCCTTGTGGAAAAAATAGCTGGGCACGAGCTATTGAGCTTCATGGATGCTTATTATTGTCATAACCAGATCAAAATGAAGCCGAATGACATAGATAAGACCTATTTCATCACTCGTCGAAGTACCTTTTATTAAAATGTTATGCCCTCAAAACTAAAGAATACTTGGGTCATATATCAAAGGCTGGTGAACAAGGTGTTTGAGAAGCAAATGAGGAAGAATATGGAAGTTTACGGAGACAACATGCTAAAAAAATAGAAAAACAGATGATCACTTCCAACACCTTAGCTAAACCTTTGACTATCTGGAGAAATATCTAATGAAGTTAAATCCATCAAAGTGTGTGTTTAGACTCAAGGTTGGAATTTCTTTGGGTTTTATTGTTAATCAAAGGGTCATAAAGGCCAAACTCGATAGGATCCGGGTGTTGATCAATATGCAGCCTCCCAAGCGTAAGAAGGAAATTTAAAGTTTAATAGGTCGGGTGGTAGACTTAAAAAAATTCTTATCCAATGCAGTCGATAAGTTCCTTCCCCTCCATAAGGTAATTGAAAACACTTTTGAATGGATCAAGGAGTGCCAAACTAACCTCCTATAACTAAAAGGGTACCTAGGGTCAGCTTCATTACTGTCAAGACCAATCTGAGGGAAAAACTGTACTTGTATTTGGTTATGTTTGAGTTAGCAATCGACTTAACTTTAGGCATAATTGATGGAGGAGTGTAAAAAACATTTTACTACACGAAAAAAGATTTTTCCAGTTCATAATTAAGGTATTTCAAAATGGAGAAATTAGGTCTAGGTCTGATAGTGGCATCTATAAAGATGAAGCAGTATTTCTAAGCCCACTCTATAATGGTCTACACTGATATCCCACTTTGAAAAACCATAAAAAAAATCAGAAGTCTGGCATGTTAATGGCATGGTCGATAGAGCTGGGTGAATTTAATATCATATACGAGCCAAGGACTACCATCAATTGCCAGGATGTAAAAGATTTTATTATATATTCACCTATGAGGAAAGGAGCAATCGAGCAAGATGCTAAAGTTCAATCCAAACTTTCCCAAAGACCAGTAGAATCCTCCTTCGAGCAAAACAAGACAGACTGGAGGGATGAGTTTTCAAATAAACTGTTTAACGATAGGTCCATTGTATAAGGAGATTTAAAAAACATTTTCCCATGTGTAAGTCATTCATGGATGGATCATAATGTGCAAATGGTAGTGGAGTAGGACAAATAATCAACAAACTTGATGGAACTGATACAAAGTATGATATATGGTTAATATTTTAAGCATATAATAGTGAAGGAAATTACGAGGCTTTGATTACTAGATTGGAGTTGGCTGTCTCACTTGGTGTCAAACATATAATGGCCCATAGTGATTCATCATTAGTGGTGAACCAGGTTATGGAATAATATTAAGGTGGAAAGGATAACATTTTAAAATACATGGGAAGGGTGAACTTAATATTTTCAAAGATTAAAGCACTCCAAATCATCAAAATCCTTAGAATTGAATATATCAGAGAAGAAACATAAGCTCCTGTTGCATCAGCCACTAAGGACGATTTTAGGAGAATTTTGCCTACAAATATTCTTGTACAAAGGAGGATTGATGTGGAGGAAGTTAATTTTATGGAGATAGCCATTGGCCCATCATGGATGGGATCAATTAAAAGATACTTGGAGGAAGGTACACTTTCAGTCGATCAAAAGGAAGAAACAAGACTTCATTACGAGTCAATCAGATTTGTTATGGAAAATGGAGTGATATACGAAAGAGGTTTTATTATCTCAATGATGAGAAATATTTACCCCATAGAGTTACTAAACAGGGTAAAATAAATATATGAAGGATAATGTGGTGCCCAAGTGGTAGGCTGAACCTTGGTAAAAAATAGATTCCAAGGATATTACTGGCCCATAGTTAAGAAAGACTATGAAGAATACGTGTAGAAGTGCGACAAGTGTTAGATATTCAAAGTGGTGCACGAGAGACCAGGAGCCGAGCTACTGTTAATCACATCATCTTGTGTTTTTTCCATTTGGTGTATGGATATGGTCGGCCCACTAACGAAGAAAAAAGGAAGATTCAGTTATCTGGTGGTAGCGATATATTATTTTACAAAATGGGTGGAGGGCGAACCACTAATAGAAATGACCTATACAAGTTCTTCCATTTTGTATGGGAAAATGTGATATGAAGATATAGGATCCCCCACGCATTCATTGTCGACCACGACATCCAATTTGACATTGTGGAATCTATAAAATTTTAAAATAAGAAAAAATATATAAAGATGCACTCGTTACCAACTCATCTACAATGCAACGGGAAGACAAAGGTGATAAACCAAACATTACTGGAAGGAATGAAGAAAAGGTTTGATTTTACTAAAGATATTTGGATAAATGAATTGGAAAGAATGATTCGGCCCTACATGACTACACTGTGAACAACAACAGGACAAACACCCTATATGTTGGCTTTTAGTAGTGAGGCCATGGTCCTAGTTGAATTACTTCTTTCAAACCACAATGTCCTTAACCCCAAGAGTGATTTTACAAGAAGGTTGGACCTAGAACTTATAGATGAGGTTAGGGAGGAAACAAGGCTCAGGGTAGTATCATAATAGCAAAACATAACAAAATCTTATAACAATAGAGTTCAGCGAAGTACCCTTAAGGAAGATGATTTCATTTTGGGGAAGGTCATAAAAAAATCTGATAAGTTAGAGCTAATTGACACAGTCCATACTGCATGGCCAAAGTTATGCAGCCTCGTACTTATTGTATTGAAACTCTAAAAGGAGAGATGTTCAATAACTATTGCAACTCTGAGCACCGAAGAGGTATTATCACTGAAGAAGTCTTTTAGTTAATAAGAAAGATTAATGCAGTGGGAAGTTAAACTGTTTGTATAAACAAAAGTTATTAATGAGAATACTTATTACTTTAAATTCAATATCATGATTATCAAATTATTTTTGGCGTCATTTAAAGTTCTTTTAAAGAGATGGGTAAGAAGCTTCAGCTGAAGATATCTTGAGTTCAGGTTCTTTTAGGATGACCCAATTGACAAAAGCACGTTTTCGGTTGCCTAAAAATATTTCAAGGTTTGGATGGCTTAGGACAACCTAATTGACCAAAGAATGTCTTTGACTGCACAAAAATATTTCATGGTCAGATTGGGTTAGGACAAACTAATTTACCAAATCATGTCTCTGATACCAAAAATATCTTTTAAGGTCAAGTCAGCCTAGGCCAACCCAATTGAACAAAGAACACCCGTGATTACACAAGAAATTTTGGAAGATGGTGATTTATGAGTTCTCAAAACTCACAAATATATATTTCCTAAACAGAAGACTAAACAGTTCATCTTCAGGGAGCTAGGAAGCCTAGACCGTGCCAACAAGATCCACCAACACAGGCAATAGGCTAAGAAATACCGACATGATCCATAAAAACATGGATTAAACTATAAAGTTGACTAAATTCAATAATGGAAATCCATGAGCAAATATCACTTTAAAGACGAAACATAAAAAGTACAAGATGAATAATATAACTATTTTTGTTGATATTAACTCATGAGATTTTTTCACATAAAAGAGAATTAAAAGCGTATACTTTTCCCATTCACTGATAGTTAATACGTGGGGACAAGGATATTGCTTAGAAAGAATTAAAAATTTTCAAGAAAAGAGATAAATGACAGATAAGCTAAGTAGGTCCATTTATGGGGAGAACCCAGTGGTTCTACCAATATGGAGCTTCCTAACATCAAAAAAACCATCCTTAACCATGACCTGGTTCTCCTAATAAACCTGGAGGTCTTCCTTAGATGATGAACTTGCCTATGCTTTATTTGTGGCCTCTTGATCCTCTTATGTGGCCTTGGCCTCGTCATTATCTCCATTTTAAGATACGACAACCTCAGTAATATTAGGGTATTTCTTAACTACACTCCTCATGGGTTCATTATATCCCTTGAGGCACGCCTTGATGGTGTTAATAAAATATTCTTTAGAGGTCTTAAAGGCCTTGACAATTGTTGATACCAAAAGTTATCCACCCTCGTAGACCAATCAAAAGTGGACAATTGTCTCCAACATGGAATAAATCCTAGTCAGAAGATAGTTATTCGACGAGCATGCTGAATAACATAAAGAATGCATACAACCAATATAAATGAAAAGACACCACACGAAAAGTACAACCCAAGGTCTTATTGCACGTGGTTCACACAACCAACCATCACATTAATTATGTATGGATGTAAATTCTTAAATGTATAAAAGCATTCCAATCCTTGATCTCCAGGTCACTATAAATACATTGTATTCCTTTCATCAAAGTCAAGATAGAATGGATTATAGCATATTCTTATTAACAAGAGTACCTAGATTTTCGTAATCACTGAAATCAATACAATAACAGTGGACGTAGACTTTCTTACACAGCTGAACCACATTGAAACCCTTTGTCATTTATTTACTTATTTAGTTAGAATCATACATTTTATCTGTTATTACAAAATTGGATATAGTCCATTTTTTGACATCAATAGATTGGCACTATCTGTGGGAACGTATTTCTAATTTTCGTCCTCAATCTCATACATCCTTGTTCAAGGAAAAATGAATGATCCAGAGTCTAGTTCCAGGAATAAAGGAAACCTAATCGTTACATCTGCTCCACTTACAGCAACTGACCTAAATGGGATTCTTGCCTGTATTGCTAGGGGTCAAGAAGCTATTCAGGAAATAATGAGATAATTGGCATAGTCAATACAAGCCAGATCTCCAACCTTATCTAGACAATAGGAAATTCCTTCACCAAGGAGAGAAATGCTGCCTCCCCCTCCTAGGCCTACATGATATAACTATTCTAGATCATCTCATGATAGGACTTATCACCCAGGATTCAGTTCATCGGTTAGAGGCACAAAGTTCTATGATGGACTTTCTTTTTCTCTTCTAATAGACCGAGCATCCTGGAAATATTGAGTAGAGTTATCCTTTTGATCATTTGGGACCCCGAGTAAATAGAAACCCTTCTGTAGAAATCACATTATAGGACCCCCTAGGTCTCCCGTTAGGTCCCTAGCACCTCCCCATCTCACTATAAACCCTAGGTCGCACTCCAAGTACCGATCTACAGCCCACCGGGGGCCCTTGGGCCTCGATTGACACCGATCAACTCTATCGTTAGAGAGAAAGCTCTTTGAATATTGTAAGGGATCTAAATTCCATTTCCAACAGTCTTCCCATGTGTGAATCAGCATAAGAGTTCTAATGAATGAACTATTTTTCTACCAAAGATCGATTCAAAGGCCATCGAGCAATCTCGAGCCCCGATTTGACCCCAATCAACTTCACCGTCAGAGTGAAATCTCTTTAAATCTTTGAAGGTCACAAAAACTCCTTTCCAACGGTCTACCACGTGAGAAAAATAGCATACCCGTTCGGATGAATGATTAGTTTTCCCCCAAAAATTGATTCAGAGGCCACCGGACACTCCCGAGCTCCATTTGACCAAAGTCAACTCTTCATCTCAAACGAGACTAAATGAATCTCCAAAGGGCACTGAATAAATTTTCTAAGGAGCCACCCCATGTGCGATTCTGACCTATAGTACGGATAAACGATTCATTTTATTTCGAGAGGCCATTGGGCGATTTCGAGCGTCGGTTGATCAAGGTCAACCTTTCGAACCGAGCAAAACTATTTGGAATGCCAAATTAAACTCCTAAACTTTCAAACTGTCCACCCCATTCATAATTCTGACTTACCATACGAACGAACGATCTATTTGCATTTGACGATCTCTCATCCAAAGGACCGACGTGTGCTTTCGAGCCACATTTGACCCAAAGTCAACTCCCGAACCCGAGAGTAGTCCAATGCGCGATTTGGATCAATGATTTGTGTTCTACGACTATTTTTTTGAGAAACCTTCATGGTACAACCAATTGGTAGGTTCTGAGCCCAACCAATCGGCACTATGTCTGGGGGCACATGCCGATAGTCACCCCCTGGGCTAGGCCGATCGTCACTTCCCGACCTTATAAATAGGGGCCATGACCTCATTTTAGGGAACGACATAATAAATCCATCAACCTCAGTGATCTGAACAACATTCCCTCGAAATCAACGAAGTCCCTCATGTAAAGTTCCATTCAAGATTACATTCCCATACTTTTCATATTCAATTTGGAAAAATATCCTTCTCTCTCATCAACATTAATCAACACTCAAGGGAGTTCATCCAAGATCAAAGATTAAGCTTCAAATAAGTTCCAATTCCTTTTTTCTCTTTTTAAATTCCTTTTTTTTGCTAATAAACATTAAATTCATAATCTAGTTCCTTATTTAGTTCATGCACAATAATATCTAAACTTTTATTAATATATTGCACATACTTTATTTTGTACAAAAAATCCTAAAAAAAAATAAAAGATGGTTACACCAGTAAATTTCAACGGAATTACCTGTCACACCTTTTTAAAAATCAAACCAACACATTTTCTACCCACACACATATAATAAAATTCCATTTTAAGTTATGGGTTAAACCCCACCCCTATGCTACATCTGAACTACGTGGACTTTGATGCCTTTATAGGCTATGCAGGCATCCCGGATTAAAATCTGAGATTCGAGTCCAATTTTATAATTCTCTCTATTTCCCAAATTTCCTAATTTTATAAAATCTCCCATTTTCATATTTATATATATAACATACTTGTTTTCATTTCATCCAACACGTATTATCATTTCCTTATAACGACTAATTTGGTGATGAACGCACAAATCAAACTTCATACATATGTTATTTTGGGAACATTCTTGTGGATGAACTCACTCTACCTTGCTCCTAGTATGAGTTGAATAAATCCGATCTCCATTATATAAACACGCTCACACTTCACGAGGATATAAAAAGGAAGATAATAACACTAGCCCATGAGAGATAGAAAGGGAGGGATGGCTTCCTAACACCTTCCCATTTCGCAACTTATCCCTCGGACCTTTGAACTATTTATTTCTTATGCATCAGTTGTCCTTCATGCCTCTCTCTCCAAGCGAAAATATTTCTTTTTCCTGCTTTTTGTAAAATAGGCTGTCGACTTTATCTCTTCATATTTACCCCTACACCGATGATAGCCGAAGTAACCTTCCCAAGAGGGGTGTAAGACCACAATGCAGCCTTCCTGAGCGGGAGATGTATCTATTTCTATATCTCTCATATCTCCTTCCCCTGAAGGTGCCCGACCCTAAGATGGCCACAGTGGCGACTCTGCTGGGGACTATTTTTGGGGGGGCTAGACTCTATTTGCATGGGTGTTTTACTTTCTTGTATATTCCACGCTATTTTTCATGTTCCCCTTATTATTCACTGTACATATATACCCCATGCTTATGCCACTGTTCACACACTTCACTTCACACCACGTGCACCTAGGATCACATATAGCCATATGTTGCACACACAATGTAGAAATCTATGCTTAGGTGTCTTTAACACACACCTCCACTTGCATATATCCATGCTCACTTACACTTAGCACACACTCACTCTCACTTGTTGGCTCTAATGTTTAGACTTGTACCTCATTATTTGACTTGGCATGATCAATAAAGATACTCTATCCATAAGATACTAATAAAAGAATCATGGATGGTACACACAACATCACCAAAGAGCATTGATATTGACCAAATTTTGTCTCGTAACTAGGGAGTCACTTCGTGATGGGCGCTATTCCGGCAGGTCGTAGTTAGCCTAAGCGATATGACTCTCACCTTGCATTAGCCAAGTACCTTCGACGCACATTAAACCGTTACCTTGCATCGTACCGCTTGACTGAAGTCATGACAGAAGGTATATCGCAGGGAACTCATTCACTTACGTCGAGTACATCTAATTCACTCTCACACGTACTGTTCCCATGAGGTATATAGTGATGCAATTGACGTACACTCAGGTATATCAAATATCTTATCCACACGTACCAATTGCCCACAAAAGTAAGACATATATCGTGGAAGTCACGCTAAAGGAGGGAAAACCTTCCAATTAACCCAACCAATTGCATACATGTGTATAGGTGTCAAGCCTAGGACACAAATGTTAGATTATCAGTTTTGACCCGAAACTCTGTCGAAATTTCAGGTCGGCCTACCGTCCAAATTATAGTGAAATTTTTAAAAAATAGGACTCTACCCGTGAGCCTGTAACAAATTCAACCCTAATTGTTTCATATATTGCAAACCCAATATTTCTAGGCTCGGGTCCCGTCCGACATTTATTTTTTGGATATAGGAAAACTTAATACAAGTGAGAACCCAATAAACATAATAATCATGCTGAGACCCATCTCTCGTCTTTTTCTCTCATTTTCAAAAAGTGTAAAAAAAAACATTTGTATCCTCATGTTTTGTAAAAAAAAGGTAAAAAAATATTTTCCCCCTTTTCTAAAAAATAACAAATTACCCTTCTTTTCTTTTTCGAAAATAAATTCCAATTTTTCTCCTTATTAGGCCGATCGCATACCCTTGATCTGGATCCCTATTGGCTTTGATCTTTAGTCGAACCACCTCGAAGTTCCGTCTGTCCTCTTAGTTTTTTCGAGTTTGAGATTCACCCTCTTTCCATGGAGAACACGGATCAAGTGCCGAATGCATAACCAAATTTATTAACAGTTCTAGCTCAGCTCACTGCCAAAATTAACAACCTTCAAACCTAGGTCCATGAGATGCAAAGTGATCAGGTCCTTATACCCAAATATCCTGAGGTCCTGTTCCCTCATGCTATGGGTCCGCTTGCACCCGAGCCTATTTGGGTTCCCTAGGAATACCAACATGCTCCCCTTGATCCTCCTACTAATAGGTTGTCGCCAGCCTATCTGCCTATGTCTAACCGTACCCAGTCAGGGACTAAGTTAACTGTGACCATTGATACAAAGGAGGAAGAATTAAACAATGTTGATCAAGAAATTTGACCAAGTTAGACTCTCTAGGAACTACATGGACTACACCCACATGGCTCCCTATCCTAAAACCTGGTTACCCAAAATATTCAAGATGTCCAATATTGAGAAATTCGACGGCAGTGGAACCCCGATCATTCATCTCCATAGCTATCAATAAGCCATGACTCTCCTAGGGGCTTTTGAAGAAATAATAGCCCAAATGTTCCCTCAGACTTTGAAAGATAGAGCTCTCCATTGGTTCTTATCCCTTTAAGAATCCAGAATCCATAGCTGGGAAGTTGTTTCCCGCGAGTTCATGTCACAGTACAAGTACAACAAAGAGATAGAAGTTACCCGCCATGACTTAGAGCTGCTTAACCAGAAACCTGGTGAATAAATCAGTACTTTCATAGCAAGGTGGAGAGAAAAAGCAGATACCATGACCAATCAACCTTTCGAAGAAGAACATATTAGTATTATAAAGAAGTACTTCCTCCACCATGTTCGAGCAACAATGGGAGGACATTATTACCCTCACTTTTGAGCCCTCCGAGAAGCAGGAGTGGAGATTGAAGAAAGTATTGTCGAGATAGAAGTCGAACCTAGGAAAAACTTTGGACAGTTCGCTCCTAGAAAGATTGAAAAATCTATTAGTACCACGGTTTCTTCCATCAACAACATCTCTCACCCGTTCGCCTCATGGGCACTAGAAAGTCACCTAAACCCAGTCTGGAAGGAATACACCGAGCTTCATGCTCCTTTCTCCAAAGTCTACCAGTCCCTTTTTAGCTGAAATCTGATCAAACCTTTGGACCCCCATCCACTACCAAACCCACTTCTAAAAAACATTAAACCTGATGCCTATTGTGACTTTCACCAAACTGCTGGCCATACCACCGACCAGTGTTTCCATATCAAAAATATGATCCAAGGCCTAGTTGATCGGGGTATAATTGCCCCACCAGCTAATTCCAAACCAAACACTTCCCTTAATCCACTCCCAAATCATACAAATTCCATCTTCCTAGAAGAAGACTCAGAATTTGACCCATCCACCCAAATCATGCCGAGTAAATCACCAGTCATACCCATATACTTTCCTAAACTTCTCCAAACAACCCCATATTTCCTCTTACACCATACCGGCCTTACCTCTCAAGCCTTATCCCCCCTCACTCGAGCATGCATGGCTATCTGCACCCATTCTGGAGGTAAAAACATCGAACTGTTAAAAGTGTTGAACCAACTCTTAGAATTCGGGCCGAAATTTACATCCCAGATGACCATCGACTGTCTGAGGTTCAGTGGGTTGTTCTTAAAAGCTCAAAAATGGCCCCGAGTGTCAGACAATTGGGTGGTGCCAATTGACGAAGTCAGTCTAGATTAGGGGTGTAAATGGATCGGGTCTAAATCGGGTAAGGGTATATATCCAGATCCAATCCGGGTATATTTTTAGCCGAACGGGTCTTACCCGATTACCCGATGGGTCTCAGAAAATGGATCCTGACCGGATCCATTAAGGACCCGAGAACCCGACCCGAATACATGTATATATATAGAAACTGACAGCAACTTACAACGACAACAAAACATAAATATTACTATACATACATATATATATATATATATATATATATATATATATATATATATATATATATATAGTTACAGTTTATATATACGGTTCATATATATATATATATATATATATATATATATATATATTTATATATACGGTTCATATATATATATATATATATATAAACTGATATATATTACTATATATATATGCTTAAAGTGTAACTTATATACTTAAACTGTAACTATATATTTATACTTAAACTGTAACTATATATATACGTATAGTTACATATATATAAACTATATATAACTTATATACTTAAACTGTAACTATATATATATATATATATATATATTATATTATATTATATATATACACACATTCGGGTCGGGTCCTTATCGGATTGGAGTTGTGTATATCCAAACCCGGTCCATTAACTAATCGGGTAATCGGATAATCGAATCTATAAAATTTTCTCAGATCCGTTAATTCAGGTCGGATCCGGATCGGGTCCATTGATAGCCCTAGTCTAGATGACATGGTCCAGATCATGACATAATTGTTTCAATAGACTGGTGATGTTTGTAGTATATCCGAGCTGCTCGATGCTTTGAAATTATAAGGGCTTTGGTCCCTCCAATTCTGTATTTTCCTGTGGAATGGGATGAATTATACGAAGAGGTCGTGGAAGTTATGCAGTGCATTGACTTTGCATGGAAAGACAATATCATTGCCACTAGATGGGGGGATGATTTTAAAGATTTAGATAAAGAGGAAGATTCAGAAAAGACTAGACCGATAGCCAAAATATGCGGGATGATATCATTCTAGGAGCTACTAAGCAAAATTAACAAAGTGGATAAACATCCCGATGTCGATGAAGAAACATGATTTTTATTTTCCCTTCTTCTGTGAACCATATGACCAGATTAGGAAGGCATTACCAAATCCCAAATCTATAACCGCCAGCAAGCGATAAATGAAAGGGTGTCAAGAATCTCCCTATGCCAAAAATGACCCTTGAGGAAAGCAAGGTCCTCGATCAATTAAATAAAACCCAAGCCAACGTCACTTTATGGGTACTTTTTATGTCCTCCAAACTGAAACGAAATGCCCTAATCAAGCTACTCAGTGGACACACAGTTCCTCCCTCAACCACACCAGAAGAAGCGATGAACCTAGTTGGATCCTTTAAATCTTCTCGAATGCTCTCCTGTTCTGAATAAGAAATCCCTAAGACTGGTCTCAACCATAATCATACTCTTAATATGTCTGTTGAAGTATTGGGGAAAAGTTTCCCCTCTATCTCGTCGATAACAGATCAACTCTGAATGTTTTACTGTTAAGAACCGTCAATTGTTTGGGATTAAAATTGAGCGACCTTGCTCCAACCTCTGCTTCATTATGTGCTTATGATAACACCCACCGAGAAGTAGTGGGATCTATCAAGATTTCAATAGGTCTGGTCCTATAAATCCTATTATTGAATTCCAAGTCATGGACATCCCAGTCTATTTCAATCTGCACCATGGACGACAACGACAACACCGTGGCTTCATATCATCAAAGGGGTGTATTATTCCCTTCACCAGAAATTACAGTTCTTCTCCAAAGGGTAGGTTATTACCATCTTGGGAGGCAGTGACAACACCGAAAATGCAAGCACTAGTAAGCTAGTACTCCAAATACAAAATTGGGTGAATGATATGCTTCTGTTAGGTTTCCAAGTTGAACCACTCCTACTCTCAGCAGGGGATGACTTCAAAGACAAGGTTTGTTCAAAATATGAGCCTCATGGAAATGCCAATGTAATCCAGATGTTCAAGAACACGCACTTAATCCCTGGACTGGGGCTAAGGCAAAGACAACAAGGGATAATTGAACCCATTATGTTGAGAGAGGCCTTTCCTCCCTGTGTATTGGGCTATCAGTCATCAGAAGAAGAACTCAGATTAATTTGTCAGCCTCAACTGAATAAGAGATTAGAATGTGCCAAAATTATGCTAGGAGATTACTTAAATGGAAGATTCATCAGAGAAGGTGAAGATTTTCCCTTCCGCAGCTTCCCTCAACCTTGGTATGACCCTATAGACAAAAGGATGAAACCAAGAATGGAGATCTTCTTTCAAGATAGCTACCCATGGTCCGAAAGTTCCCAGCACCGTATAAAACCACTCACTAAAGAGACCACAACTGATGTCGGGGATTCTGAGGGCAGTTACTCTTACGAATAATTCAATTTATAGATACTAGGACTGACACTCTGCATGATCCACTCAGGGGCCACATTGTCCAACCTATCACGTCTCATTAAAGATTCTGATGCACATCTTCTAAACTGGTATGCTGCACCTGTGCCACCTGCTAATGTTCAGCCTAACCCCAATGCTTATCCCCTTCCCCTTTAGTTGTTTCCCCTTAGTTTGATGTAATAAATACCTCATTTGATGAGGTTCTCAATGCTGTTTTTCCTATTAATGAAATTAACAAAGATTTTGAGTACCTTGATGTGACTTACATTAATTATCTTGGTTCTAATCAAACTCTTGATGATGATGGCTTAGCAAATGAAAAATTCTTAACTAATCTAAATAAGTTTAATAAAAAAAACATAAGCACGTTCAAGTTAATGAAGATAAAACAGTTATTATTAATCTCAGTTCTAGTATCTAAATGCGCGAGATTAGGATTAGGGCTAGCCTCAATGAGGATGAGCGCGTGCAACTCGAAGAACTACTAAAGAAATTTGTTGATGTCTTCGCATGGTTCTACGATGATATGCCCAACATTGACCCTGAGATAGCCTAACATGAGATTCCAACTCTCCCGGTTTGCAAACCGATTAAATAAAAACTACGAAAGCTCCACACTGAATGGTCACTCAAGGTTAAAGAAGAAGTAGTCAAGAAATTGAACATGAGATTCATTCGTGTGATCAAATATCCCACATGGCTAGCAAATATTGTACCCATGCCAAAATCAGGAAGGAAGGTTCGCATGTGTGTCGACTATTGAGACTTGAAGAAGGCCTCTTTGAAGGATAATTACCCACTACCTAACATTAACATAATTATGGACAATACATCCAGTCACGCTCTCAAGTCATTCATTGACGGGTTTACCAAATATAATCAGATCAAGATGCACCCAGATCACCAAGAGAAAACGACATTCATCACCCCTTGGGGAACCTTTTGCTACACTATCATGCCCTTTGGTCGCAAAAATGCAGGGGCTACCTACGAGAGGGCTTTCATAACCATTATGCATGATATGATACACAAGGAAGTCGAGGTATACGTAGATGATATGATTATCAAGTACAAGACTAAGGAAGGCCATTCTGCTTTTCTTCGGAAGTTCTTCGCGCCTGCAAAAGTACTAGATGTGACTTAACCCACATAAATTTATCTTCGGCGTCCCTATGGGAATTTTTTTGGGATTCATGGTTAGTAAGAAAGGTATAGAATAAAATCTTGAAAAATTAAAAGGAATACTTGAGATTCCACCACCTTGAATGGAAAAGGAAGTCTGGGGCTTCCTTGGGAAATTACAATACATCAGACGATTCATTGACCAACTGACTGCTATTTGTTAACCCATATTCAAACTCCTCCGAAATGATTAAACCAAAGTCTAGAACGAATGTTGCTAACAATCCTTCAATCGAATCAAGAAATACCTAACCTAACCTCCGGTGCTCATGCTGCCACAGCTTGGTCTTCCCTTACTCCTATACCTAATCGTAACTAATACTGCCATTGGGGCTTTGCTAGCCCAATACCCTGAAGAAACCCACAAAGAGAGAGCCATCTATTATGCCAGTCAAAAGTTGGTCGATTACGAGGTTAATTACATTGCCTTGGAAAAAGAATGTATCGCTCTTGTCTGGGTTACCCAAAAGTTACAGCATTACATGCTCACCTTTCCCATCAAGCTTGTGTCCCAAATGGATCCCATAAAGTACTTACTAAAAAATACCTCCCTATCCAGTCGAATGGCCCATTAGTTGATGTTCCTAGCTAAATTTGATATCACCTATGTCACGCAAAAGTTCATGAAAGGAAGATCCATCTCTGACTACCTTGGTGACTTCCCTTTAAAAAAGGTCGATGTGTGGATCTCCGAGTTCCCTGATGAGAATATCCTCTGTACCTACCAAGAAGACCTTCGATGAAAAATGTTCTTTGACGGAGCTGCCAATAAGAAAGGGTATGGCATTGGGATACTCGTAATTGACCCTAATGACTCTCACACCCCCATTGCCATCAAGATAGACTTTCCTTGCACCAATAACATGACAGAATATGAGGCATGCATAGTAGGCCTTAAAGTTGCCTTCAGGAAAAGAATTCGATACCTCGATGTCTATAGGGATTCAACCCTCATCATCGATCAGGTACTTAGAAAATGGAAAGTCAAGGACGAGAAACTCTTACCCTTCCATGCCCACCTTGAATAGCTAGCTTGCCAATTTTAAGAAATCACCTTCCACTACCTGTCCCGAGCAAAGAATAACCTAGACAATGACCTTTCCACCTTAGCCTCGATGATTGGTATGCCCGAAACAATAACTATGGCCCCTTTCCTTGTCCAAAAATAAGACAAACCAACCCACTGCTACCACATTAATCTTGACACATAGGAAGATCTCGAGATAGATGACTGCTGCTACTATGATATTTAGTACCTCCTCAAACATGGTAGGTATCCCCAAGTATCAGATAAGAAATACCAAGCAACTCTCTGTAGACTGGCTGCCTAGTACATTGTTTGTGATAAAGCACTATTTAAGAGAAACTTCGATGGAACCCATTTACACTAACGGGGACTAAAAACCCCACATGAACAACTACATGCTCGCAAAAAAGATTATCTGACAGGGTTACTATTAGACTACCATGGTTTAAGATTACACCGCCTACGTTCGAAAATGCCTCAAATTCTAGTAATTTTTCAACTTACAGCACTTACCCTCACGTGAATTATATAACATGACTTCTCCTAGGACGTTCTCCACATGGGGCATTGACATAATTGGGAAATTTACACCGAAAGCATCCAACGGGCATGGATTCATCCTACTTGCCATTTACTACTTCACCAAATAGGTCAAAGCCGAGTCATATGCAGTCGTTAATGCCAAGAAAGTGGCCAAGTTCATCAAGAAAACATCATTTGATGATATGGGGTCCCGCATGAGATGGTATAATACAATGGCCTACACTTCGAGGCAGAAGTTACAGAAGTGGTCACGAGTATAGAATTCAAAAGTACAAATCTTCTCCACACTGACCTCAGACCAGTGGAGCAGTCGAGGAAGGCAATAATAACCTTAAAACCATTATCAACAAGATGACTAAGAGTTGTCGGATTGGGCCAACATGATCCCTTACACCCTCTAGGGCTAGCGCACTTCAGTTTGAACCTCTATTAGGGCTGCCCCTTACTCTCTAGTCTAAGGCATGGACGCATCCCTACCCGTGGATCTGGAAATCTCTTTGCTGCGCATCATGCTTGAAAGCAAGGTTAGCGAGGAATACTGGCACCAAAGCCTCGACGATTTTTCCCACTTGGACGAAAGAAGGATGAAAGCTCTATACCACATATAAGGGTACCATCTCCGCATAACGCTATCATTCAACAAGAGAGTCAAAGGTCGCAGTGTTTGAGAAGGGGACTTAGACCTTAAAGAAATAGTAGAGCCTAGGCCTATAAAAGGATAGGGTTTTATTCGAATCCAAATTCGAATCCGAATCCGATTCATTTAAGGGGATATGGATCATGCCTAAAATTCGATTATCCGATTACCCGATTACCCGTTTATTAAATGGAGCGGATTTGGATTCATATACTCTGATCTGTTAATAATCCGATTAATATATATATATATAATGTTTTTAATTAATATATATTGTATTTAATAACATTTTAAATATATATTTTAAATATTTATTATAATAGTTCTTTATTTCATTATCTATTTTTTTGGAAAATTTGCAAAATGAATTTATGAAATAATAGTTGAAAATAAAAATATTGCAAATCAAGTTTAACATAGACGGATGATCGGATAATCATATCCAATCCGAATCCGTTTAACAAAAATGGATATGGATTTGGATTTTCGTGATCCGATCCAATTAATAAACGGATCAGATCCGAATCCGTTTAACATAAACGTATATGGATTTAGATTTTCCTGATCCGGTCCGAATCCGATCCATTTACAGGCTAGAGCCCATCTGGGACCCCAGAGGTAAATTCAAGCCCAATTTGAGCGGCCCTTACATCGTTAAGAAGATCTTGTCGGGCGATGGCTCTAAGCTCACCGACCTTGATGGAAAAGAAGTGGCGCCTCCGGTCATCCTGCACCGTCTCAAGAAAATTTACCCTCAGTATGAAATCTCGATGCGCTACGAATCTTCTCACCCCCTTTCTATTCTAAAAAAAACTCTTCATTTTCCCCTAACCAGAACTACGTGGGGCCTGATCCTCTAAAATACTTTTTTCTTTCTTGCAAAAAATGAATTTCAGAAAATTTTCAAAACCCTCAGAGGTAGCTCATCCGTTTACATGAGAACGACCCCCCTTCTTTTTCACAAAATGCTATTCTTTTCTTATCCCTGATAAAGATAGTTCATTTTAACATATACATGAACAAAAGGATTATGTATGTCTTAACAATTGGTATAGATAATTCAAAATGCAAAAGTCATCAAGAGGCACAACTAGATGATCAAAAACTTATTTATTTCATTATATAAAATTTTAGCATGATTATATCGGCCTAGAGAGTCAAATGACTTCCTTTTCCAGCCTACACCTAACTTCCTAAAAAACCCAGATAAAAATTAAGCCACATTACTCCTAAAAATCACCCTCCAATTATTCCCAAAACCACTCCCATTACAAAAGCTTCACAATGCCCTACCCGTAGCTTCCAGAGGAACCAACAGTATCATCACCTACATCCTGGGGTTCCCAAACATCTCCTACCTAAATGGAGTATCACAAACTCTCCATAGAGAGATAAGCCCGAACTAGCTTGGGGATAAACACAAGACCTCCCTCTATGGTGTCAGATATTACAAACCACCTTTGCCCAGTCTCTACAACCAACATCTTGGCCACTACCTTCTTTCACAACCACTTCATGTAGTCCCAAGAGATATGCCAGACTATACCCACGAACTGAGAAGGAAGGGTCGACGGACGATGATTCTCCCACATAGATCCAAGCCTCATGCTCATACTCTCTGTCAGGTCTTCCACCGGAAAAATGTTTGGTGTCCGTGGTGGCACAATTTGTTCCCAATTGAACTAGCGTAGTGGCCTCCAGGGGAAGTAGAAAGAGGTCTACCTAAGGCCTAATAATCAGACATATTGGTACTCCCCGAGTTCCAGAATGGGCAGCAACTCCCCCCACCAAGGCACTGACCAGCGAAAACCCTGAGCCCCGCGATCTACAATCCACTTCCCCAACTCTTAATATCCAGGCCTATACAAATGAAATAGCGCAAAAAAAAGTTTGGAACCACCAACAAAGGATACTCATGTGGGACTGCCATATGGAACCTCTCCGTTAATCACATAAAAACCATTACATGGATACCCCTCAGAAAGTCGAAATGATCTTCTTGCCAGACATCCATACCATTAAAAGTCTTTTCTAGAATCATCTTCATAAGATTATGGCCGTATGACATCCAGGAAATAATAGCCGCAAGTTGGGGGTCCACCAGCATTTTGCCCAGTCACCAATAACACTTTTGAAACTAGGCCCAGAATAATGGACCCATCATAGCTGACATCACCCACATCCTGCAAATGCACTGATCGCAACACTTCCAGAAGATAAATCTTTCCTCCTGTAACCAACGTCCTGGCTGCCAAAGGCGAGATGTGAAGAAGCCCAACCATCAACTCCTTAGGAGAACGGGAAAACTAAGGAAAATTCATAGCAACAATGGAATTTATCCCCATCATGACATAAAATTACTCGTTGGTAGGAAAAATTTCATCCAACCCGAATCGAAAGACATGATCCTCGGGGTACCAGAACTCAACTGCCGCCATTAAGATATTCCACTCAATGGTGCGATTATTCCCTAAAGAGACTAATCGCATGTCGAAGGCGTCATAATTAACATTATAAGAACACATTGGTTCCAAGGCTTCGATCTAGTTGGAAAACTCAATGCTACCAGGGACAACCATCTTGCAAATCAAAGGGATGATAAGCAAGTAAGAATGTGAGAAACAAAGGAAATGAAAGTGTGAGGAGAAAAGACCCATTCAAACGCCTATTTATACTTAAAAAAAGTCTTAAGCAAAGACAAGAAACCCTATAGAAATCGGAGTAAAACATTCCCCACTAAGTACCAAGCGTTTGAAGAAAGTGCAATCATAGCCTTGGGTTGATTGGACTCGACTAATGTGCCGATAGGAAGGACATGGGTCATGACGATCGACAACCCCCTATTTTGGGAAAACTCCCTTTTTCCTCTTTTGTAAAAATACAAAAACTCAATAAAAATAAATTTTATCTTAAGGGAATTCCAAATTTCCTCATACTTTTACTTATCCCATTTTAAAAAAAAAATCCTTCTCAAACCAATTTTTAATTCTCTTTATTGTCTTAACAACAAAGTAAAAAGAGCATACGCATTAACTACTAATGCAAGAATTAATAAAAACTTCATCTTTATTTGCATATATTTTTCTGTGTTACATTGACATCTTGTAGGAAAAATAAAAAACAAAACAATAGGACTCAACTCGAACCTATTTTTCTTTCTCTCTCTCCTCACCTACTCCCTCTCTCTTCTTTCTCTATTTTTTCTCTATCTAACAGAAACCATCCCTACTGTGTGTCCTCTTGCCCTTATGATGAGATGATGTTCCACCACTTCCAAAACTCGACCCTTCCCCGGACGACGCAGATAACACCAAGCAAGAAGGAACCGGAATCACAGGGTGCTCAAGGGCCTCGTTTGACCCCGGTGAAATCTATCGTCAGAGAAAAATATCTTTGAATCTTTGACGGTCTCTGAATACCCTTTCAAATGGTCCATCCCATGCACGAATTAGCATAAAAGTTCTGACGAACGAACCATTTTGCTATCAAAGCTCAATTCGGAGGCCACCAGGCACTCTCGGGTCCCGATTTGACCCAATCAACTTCATCACTAGAGTGAAAAATCTTTGAATCTTTGAAGCACGCTAGAAATCCTTTCAAATGGTACACCCCATGCACAAAATAACATAACCGTTCAGATAAACAATCAGTTTCCCCCTCAAAATTGATCCGGAGGCCACCGAGCACTCTCGAGATCTGTTTGACCAAAGTCAACTCTTTTGATTGAACGAGAATCAATGAATATATTAAGTTCACTGAATACCCTTTCTAACGATCTTCTCCATGTGTGATTCGAACCTACGGTACCAACGAATGATCCGTTTTACTTCGAGAGGCCCCCAGACACTTTTGAGCCTCGGTTGACTAAGGTTAACCTTCCGAATAGAGAAAAAAATATTTGGAATGCCGAAGTAAATCTCTTAACATTTCCAATGGTCCGCCCCGTGCTCAATTCTGACTTATCGTGTGCAATTCTGACTTACCTTACAGATGAACTATTCGTTTACGTCTGATGATCTCCCATCCAAAGGACCGATGTGCATTTCTGAGCCACATTTGATTAAAATTATACTCCCGGACTCGGGAGAAATCCAAAGGAATCTTGAAGTTATCTGAAATACATTTCTAATGGTATACCCCATGTGCAATTTCAATCAATGGTTTGTGTTCTACTGTCATTTTTTTGAGAAATCTGTACGGGACTGCTAATTAGCACGTCTTGAGACCTGCCAATCAAGACAGTGTCTGGGGGCACTTGATGATAGGAACCCCATGGGGTAGGCTGATCGGTACCCCATGACCCTATAAATAGGTTCCATGATCTCATTCCAAGAGAGGATAAAACAAATCCATCAACAACAGTGATCTCAATAACTTTCCCTCGAAATCAGCGAAGTCCCTCATGTGAAGTTCCATCCAAGCTTACATTCCCATTCTTTTCATATCAAAATTGGCAAAATATCCTTCTCTTTCATCAACATTCATCAACACTCAAGGGAGTTCATCCAAGATCAAATATCAATCTTCAAAGAAGGTCCAATTCATTCCCACTCTCTTTAATTTCCTTGTTTTTGCATAATAAACATTAGATTCATAATCTAGTTCTTACTTCAGTTCATACACATTAACATCTACACTTTTATTAGTATATTGCACATACTTTATTTTCTACAAAAAATCTCAAAAAAAAAATAAAAGAGGGTTACACTGGTAAATTTCGAACGGAATTACCCATCACACCCTTTTCAAAATAAAAACAACACAGTTTCTACCCACACAGATATAATAAAATCCCGTTAGTATTTATGGGATAAACCCCACCCCTATGCTACATCCGAACTACCTGGAGTTTGATGCCTCTATAGGCTTCGTAGGTGTCCTGGATTAAATATGATATTCGAGTCCAATTTTCTAATTCTCTCTATTTCCCAAATCCCCTAGTTTTCTAAAATCTCACAATTTCATATATATATATATATATATATATATATATATATCATACTTGTGTTTTATCCAACACGTATTATCGTTTCCTAATAACGACTAATATCGTGATGAATGCACAAATCATATTTTCTAGATATGTTATTATGGGAACATTCCTATGAATGACCTCAGTCTACATTATCCATGGGATGAGTTGAATAAATCCGATCTCCATTATATAAACACGCTCACACACTTCACGAAGATATAAAAAGGAAGATATTGACACTAGCCCATGAGAGACCGAAAGGGAGGGATGGGTTCTTAACACCTTCCCATTCCTTAACTTAGACCCCGTACCTTTGAACTATTGGTTTCGTATGCATCAGTTTTCCTCGATGCCGCTCTCTCGAAGTGGAAAAATTTATTTGGCATGTTTTGTGCAAAATAGGTTGGCGACTCTACCTATATATATTTACCCCGACACCGATGCTGACCGAAACAACCTTCCCAAGAGGAGTGCTAGACTGCGGCACAGCCTTCCCGAGGGGGAGACGTATCTATATTTATATTTCTCCTCTCTCCTTCCTCTGAAGGCGCCCGACCCCAGGATGGACACACCTCCTAGAGCATTATTAAAAAAAACTCAACATCCAACCGACCATCGTGCGGCCTCAGTTAGGCCAAGATCAAATATTCGATGATCTATACACAAGGGAAGACTTCTCAAGAAGAGAGCTCAGCGCAAACACATGGTCGGGACAGCTGAGCTGCTTCGCATAAATCTAACACAGGCAATCCATCATGGAAATGAATGACCCAATGATTGGAAGATCATCTGGAAGAAATGGCAAAAGAAAAGAATCCATTGTTGAGGAAATTCATCAAAGGATCACCCTTTATCCAGGTGATTATGGATTTTCGAACTCCATCTAAGTTGAAAACTCATGTGGTAACCCCCAAATATAATGGAAAAATCGTTCCAGTTTAGCAAATTGAACAATATCAAGCCACAACTGATATTTCATCAGTCATTGATGAAATGAGATGTGGGGAATTTCTAGTACCATTATGGGTTCAACTCAAATATGGTACAATAACCTTCGCTAAGGACAAATCACTAACTTCAACCAGCTTGCTGAGCTATTTATCAATAATTTCTGTTTTGGTGCCAAGCCAGTGAAAATAGTATCCCATCTCTTGGGTGTAAGGTAGCAAATAGGGGAAACTACAAGGGAGTACATTAGTTATTTTAACAATGAGAAATTGTAAGTGGTTGATTACGAGGAGAAGACAACCATCACTTCTCTGATGAGTGGATTCCTTCCATAGAAACTGTATTATGCTCTTTCCAAAGATCCTTCTAAAACCATGACTAATCTCATGGCTAAAGTAGGAAAAATCATGAATGCTCAGGAAGAAATGGACACAAAATAGAGTCCATCCACTAAGCCTGATAAGAAGTACGAAAAGGAGCAGAAGGAGCAGAAGCCAAGGAAGGATGATGAGCTCAAAAAGTAAGGAAATTACACTCCATTGACAGTTAGCATTCACCATATCCTAGAGGAAATCAAACACAATAAAATTTTTTGATGGCTTGAGAGGTTGAGGGAACCTCCTAATAGAAGGGAAAAATCTAAATATTGTGAATTCCATAAGGATCATGGCCATACAACAAATAACTGTATCACTTTGAAGAATGAGGTGAAATCTATCATACATCGAGGAAAACTGAACAAGTTTATTGATCGGTATAAAGGTAGAGAAGTAAGGGGAAGGTCAAATTCTCCATGCAAGCTCGGTGATGATAGGAAGAGGAACCGTGAAGATGGTTATGAAGATAATCTCGACCTGTTGAAGAAACCTAAGCAACCAGAACGTGAGGTAGCTATGATCAGTTTTGTTTTATTTAATTATCATGTAATAATATGTGGCAATGCAGGTGGAGGAGATCACACTGTTGAGATACATGTATACTTTAATGAGTCACATTTCTGTTCTGATATCCAAATAATCAATCTAAATGAAGATTATTGGCCTAAAAAGGTCAATAAAGACAAACTAGTAATCAGTTTTTTCAATAACGACCTCTCTGGGGTACTCTACTACCATGATGATCCATTGGTCATCAAGTTCAGAATCTAGGATGACACTATCACCATGGTTTTGATTAATAATGGGAGTTCGGCTGATTTAATTTTTTACCCATGCTTTCAAAGTTTAGACTTGAAACTCAGCTAACTGGAACCTTACCACATGACACTAATAGGTTTTTTCTGTGAAAAAGTTTACCCACTGGGCACAGTCAAGATAGAAGTATTATTTGGCACCAGGCTGACAAGTTGTTCTAAAAAATATGCTTTTTTACGATGGATAATAATGTTAAATCTCCCTATAATGTGATCCTCGATATGGTAGGATTAAAGAAGTTTGAAGCTGTACTGTCCACAGTCCATTTATGTTTGAAGTTCCCAAATCACTTTAGGGTTAGTGTTTTTAAAGGTAACCCAAAGTTAGTAAAGAGTGTTGTTACTTCTCGGCTGAGCAAAAAGACTTGGTTGATTTGAAGAAAAAGACCACCACTTGTCAAGTAGATGCTAGTGATCCCAAAAGTAACTCTAAAGTTGAAACTTTAGATCCTCGGGATGAGACAGAGTTAGTCAATGAGAAGATTGTGGAAGATACTTAAAGTATTATCTTGGACGACGACAATCTTAAGAGGACTATGCAGATCAGCTCAACACTTGATCCAATCTTGAAATAGGAATTGATTATTTTTCTGAAGCAGTGAATAAATATATTTTCTTGGATCTATGAGGATATGCCTGGGATTAAACCCAATTTCCTCTATCATAAGCTCCACATCAATAAGTATGCCATGATGATCAAGCAGAGGCGTAGGGTTTTCAGTCCAAAAAAAAATCATGCCATTCAAGAAGAAGTAGAGAGACATCAAAAATCCCAATTTATTGAGGATTTTTAGTATCCATCCTAGTTGGCCAACACTATGATGGTCGAAAAGAAAAACGATAAGTGGAGAATGTACAATGATTTTACTTACTTGAATAAAGCCTGCCCAAAAGACCACTTTCTCCTACCTAGAATTGATCAATTGGTGGATTAGATGCCAGGACATGAGCTTTTGAGCTTCATGGATGCTTATTATGGGTATAACAAAATAAAGATGAAACCAAAAGAAAGAAATCTCAACTTTCATCACCAACCGAGGAATTTAATGCTATAACATAATGTCGTTTGGGATTAAAAACACTGAAGCGACGCATCAGATGTTTGTGAATAAGGTATTTGAGAGAAGATAGGCAAGAATATGGAGGTTTATGTGGATGATATCTTAACATAAAGTAAGAAATCCTTACATCATATCAGCAACCTCAGTCAAACCTTTGATCATATGGAAAAGCATAAGATGAAGTTGAGTTCGACCAAGTGTGTGCTCGTATTACAAGAAGGAATGCTCCTAGGCTTCATAGTTAATAAAAGGGGAATTGAATCTAATCCAGAAAGGATTAAAGATTTAATATAAATACAGTGGATGATTTACAAGAAAGATGTACAAACGCTCACTAGTAGAGTGGCAGCTTTAAATAATTTTTTTTCCTGAGCAACAGATAGATGTTTTCCATTCTTCAAGGTGTTGAGAAAGACTTTTGAATGGAAGGTAGAATACGAAGAAGCATTCCAAGCGTTAAAGAAGTATCTAGGGTCACCACCTTTATTATCCCGACCTTTTTTGAGAAAAACAAATGTACTTATGCTTAGCCATTTTCGAGTGGGAAGTTAGCTCGGCCTTGGGTTGATTGGATGACGGTATCGAAAAACTAGTTTACTACACCAGCAAGGTAGTTAGGGCAGATGAGATCAAGTATCCACTCTTGGATAAAAGAGGCCCTATCACTCATTGAGGCCTCCAGGCGTATTAACCCCTATTTCCAAGTACATACAATAATTGTGTATATTAATCTACCTCTTTAGTAAGCGTTCCACAAACTTGAGAAGTTAATAATATTTATGTACTAGGCATTGGAATTAGGGGAGTATGACATTGTCTATGAACCAAGTTCTTCATTAAAAGGTAAAGATTTAGTGGATTTCATCGATGAGTTCACCTATCCAGAGGTTCCCTACCAACAACACTTGCATGCCGAGCAGACTTCTAAGGAAGAGAGATAAGCTCAAATGCAAGCTAAAGTTACATCTGATCAACTTATGCGTGGATGGTTCCCTATCTCGATGTGGAATTTATGTGTGGATGGATCTTCATGTGCGACTAGAAGTGAAGTAGGTATAATACTCAATACTCTTGATGATATTGATATTGAATATGCACTTAAGTTCCAATTCATGGAATACAAAAATGAAGCAAAATATGAAGCTTTGATATTACTATTGGATTTATCCCACTCATTAGGCGCCAATCAGGTAATATCGCACAGTGATTCACAGTTAGTTGTCAACTAAGTGTTTCATTTATATGGAGTCAAGGGAGAATTGTTGACCCAATACTTTGCCAAAACCATGGAAGTTATTTTAAAGTTTCCACTCGTACAAATGAATAGGATCCCAAAATAGCAAATGGTCGAGCTGATGCCCTGGATTGGCTAGCATCAACAATATGCATTGAGCTCAGGAGAACAATTCTAGTAGAGATCTTGGCCGACCGGAGGATTGATGAGGACTTAATGGTTAATTTAGTAGTCATAAATTTGGGACCTTCCTGGATGAACCCAATCAAAACCTATATCAAAGATGGAATCCTTCCACCAGATCCCAAAGAAGCTAAAAAGATCTGGTGTAATGTAGAACGATATGTATTGGATAAAGGAGTTTTATACAGAATGAGGTTAACTATCCCCTTGTTACGCTGTGTTCATCCATTAGAAGTGGAAGAGTTGATTAAAGATGTGCACGATGGTTCTTATGGAGATTATTTAGTAGGTCGGTTGTTGATCCAAAGAATTAACACACAGGGAAATTACTGGTTGACACTGATGGAAGATTGTAAAGACTTTACAATAAAGTGTGATAAATGCCCGAAGTTCTCTACTATTCATAAAGCACTCAACGCTGCTCTAGCACCAACAAATTTGCCTTGGCCCTTCAATATCTAGGTAATTGACTTTTTTGGACCACAGTCGACCACCAAAGGTAGGTTCAAATACTTGGTAGTTATTTTTTATTAATTCACCAAATTGATAGAAGCATAACCGTTGATTGAAATAACATATGAGAAGGTTTATCAGTTCATTTGGAAGAATATAATATAAAGGTTCACGATGCCCTACGCCTTTATTACAGACCATGTAGCTCAATTTGACAACCATGAGTTTCAAGAATATTGTGTCCAATACAAGAACCAGAAACTCCATTCTGTGCCTGGCCATCCTCAAAGCAAGGGTTAAATGGAAGTAACTAACATAACCTTGCTCAATGGATTGAAGAAAAGGCTTGATGATACCAAGGAAATTAGATCAACGAATTACATTTTGTTCTATGGGCCTAGCGCACAGCGTCAAGAATATTAACTGGTGAGATACCTTACATGATTTCATTTGGGACTGAAGTCGTGTTGCCGACTGAGATAGGCTTACCAACTAATAGAGTTCTGAATTTTGATTTTTTGACCAGTGATTTTATGAGATGATTGAATCTAGATATGTTGGAGGAAGTACGAGAAATTGATGCTTTGAGAAATGCTGCATACCAACACATAATAGCTCACTTTTACAACAAAAGGGTCATGCCGACCAACTTAAAAGAAGGCAACTTTATTTATAAAAAGTTCATCCAAAAGAACAACAAGCTTGAGGCTAATTGGAATGGCCCATATCGCATTTCAACAGTCATCCGACCAGGGACCTATCGTCTTGAGACCTTAGAATAGGAAGAGTTCAAAAACCTGTCGAATGCCGAGAACCTATGCAAGTATTATCAATGATTCAAGGGATTGACATAATTGTATTTGTTTTTCTTTATGTTCAAAATGACTATTGTTCAAGCTTTAATTTTTATTTCAGTCCCTTTAATTTTTTTAATTTTTTTGGAGTATGGCGATATAAATCCCCCCGAAAGAAAATATCTTTTTGTCTTTCGCCCTCGCCGATTAATAACACATATATACTTAATGAGGTTGAACTTATCTGCTGATCAGCAGAGCATACTTCAATAGGTTATCATCCGATTAGTAGAAAATACTTCATCAAGTTGAATTTATCAAATTCGAGATGAACCAATAGCTTAAAGCACAATCGTTTTTGCCCAAGATTAAGATTAAACTTCATGTGTGACTTTATATGCACATGTCATGAACAAGAAGTAATCATTACTTCATGTATGCCTATGTATTAACAAGTCATGAACAAGAAGTATTGGATGACCAAGTTATACAAGAATTCAATCATAACATACTTGGTTGACAAGAACAATTTTCTTCATATATGACTTCATCATTGACAAGTCAAGAACACGAAGCCTGTACAACTTCTTATTCAACTAAAAAAGTTAGAAACAAGTTTTACACAACTAAGTTAAATGGAATAAGACATGTAAACATTCCTAACCACTGAAATACACACATATATTCCTCATACACATGGTCACCACTAATAACTAAAGCTAAACTTGGATCAGTAAGTTTAATATAAGTGAATTAGTAGAATCTATGGCACTACCATTATAAATTGAATGATTGATTAAATAATAAAGAGAAACAAAAATAATTTTTAACTATATTATATACATATGAATAACAAAATAAGGAAGAGCTATTCAACAGGATGTTTTCCTCGACCTTTGGAAGTTCGCTGGATAGGCTGCACTCTCTCCATTCCAGCAGGAGGATCATCCAAAGTATAAGGATAATTAATAAGTTGAAATCTCTTAACATTCTCCTATTGCTACTGCTAGACACATTGATCAGACGAGGAGGAAGAACTATCTTATAAACATCATGAAAACCATAATCTCCCAAATATTTAATAATCAAGCACTGAGGAATAGCATCAACAGTGATCTATGATATGCCCAACTTAAAAGGAGGATTGTTACAATCTAGAAGACCATGCTCGTTCCAGTACCATAGCTCGCCGTTACTATCATGCTTCAGTAAAGTTAAGCAATTGGTCTACCCCTACTTATAACATTCACAGTTTCTTTGTGAAAGGTGATCATCAACATGTGCAAGAGATTCATTTTATCCTTCTATACACACCTCTCTAGGTTGCTTATGAAATTGAAAGGTTAACCTTTCAACTTGATGTTGAGGTTTCTTCAAAACATCACTCTTCACCTTCAACTGAATATCTTGGTCGGTAATGGCTTTATATTTAGTCTCGAGCTTCTTAGATAAGTCTGCAATAGCTTAACTCTTTGCTTTTAGCTGGGCAGCTTTATCGGGTAGTGTTTTATTAGTTCTAGCCTCATCAAAAGTTTCTGAACTCATCCTTTGCTTTATAGAAGATTGCCCAGGCTTGGTTTTCTTTAGAGCTTCAAGTTCCTCCACCAACCTGACATTATAAGTCTCTAAGAAAGATACCCCTTTAGTGGAACCACTGATAGAGGAATATTTTAAAATCTCCAACTCATTCTCGAGTTTATTATTTTCCTCCTCAAGTAGTTTGGAAATTTCCCTGGCTTCAACTATTTCTCGGCTCAACAAAAATTCTTTTCTTATGTACATGGAAGCATATTCTTCCAACTTCTTCTCAAATCCCCATCCTTCACTCAAGGCTTTGTATTTTGCCTTATAGTCAGAATGAAGTGAAGCTAGAGAAAATTTATGGTCTTTCTGCAAATCTTTAATCCTTTCATAATAAGGTGGATTATTTTTTATAGCCCTGTCTAATAAACAATGAATATGAATGTATGACTCTTTCACTTGAGAAGATTCTTTTAGTCCAAGTAATCTGACCAAGTCATCTTCAGTTAGAGGAACATGTCCATCTTTCAAAAGGCTTCGACTCCACTTGAGTAGGTCAGATTCAATAAAAAATATTGCCTGCTTTCTAGTAGTAAACTGAAAATTTCCAATGTAAGTAAACAAGTGTGATTACTGAGCAACAATGACACAAGTATAAGAGTTCATTCAACCAATAAAGAAAATAAAAAAGTGTGGTAAATACAACACATGTAGACAAAAGAGGAAATGTTTTCATTAATAACAAAAAAAGGTGTTACAAATTATTGGCCTTATTACAAAATAAATGAACAAAAAAAGAAAAAGAACAAAGGGGTTAAACTTTCTCCTTGACCTGGTTATTGCTTCCGGAAGGCTGGTCGGCAGGAGGGGAAGCTTCATCAATGGTCTATAAAGCCAACCTAATAGGTTGAAAGCAAGATTCATTAGATTCCTCCTCCTCATCAAACTCTTCCTCCATGTTGGGAGGAAAGCCTGGACCATGCCTCATAAATAATTTAGGTTCTGTTGGGGTACCAACCTCCTTAAGTGCCTCCGACCAGCCATCCTTAAAAGACTTCTTTCTTATGAACTCAATCTAAGCAGAGGTTGCAAAAAAATCTTTGTCCCAGCCCCTATTGAAGGAGTCCTCTTTAAGGTTCTTATTTTTGGCCTTCTTTGTGAACAATTCAGAGGATAGACCAATAACTTTCTCCTCGATAGACTTCAAAAGACCTTGATTGGCAGCTAATTTTTCCTCGGCCACCTTGGCCTTATTTTCAGTAGATAATAAATAAGCCTCAGTAGTGTCTAGCTTTCACTCAGTAGCTCTCAAATTGGACTCAGCATTGATCGTTTTTCCCTCAGTAAGAATGGACCTATTAACATCCTTTTGCATCTCAGCATCCTAAGTCTTCTACTTGGACTTTAGTAGTTATTTGGATACCTTAATAGACTTCCTTAAACCCTTAAGAGACTACTCAACATCTCCACTAGAATAACAAATTTGCTCATCCTTCTCCAACATGTGGTTAAAATTTGCTAAAAACTGCATGAAAAACAATGACTGATTAGAAGGGGCATTCAGATAGAAAAAAATCAAGGGTCAAGTCAGAAGGAAAGAAAAGTTAATAGGGCCAAACTTTGGCAAGCATTTTCTTCCTCTCGATAGAGAGGTAAGAGTTTCTCTGTCAACAGAGCAGGTACCGATCTTTATTAATTTGGTAGCAACACCAGGATGAATGGAAATAGAAGATGACTTAACAACAGTCAAATCCTCTTGAATTTTTTCAACCAACTCCTAGTCGACAGAGCCTCTCTCAGCTTATTTTTTAGGCAAACCTTTCTTTAACCTCCTAAATTGAGGATCAATAATATTTACTTCCTCAGGAGTGATGACCTGAGGAACCTTCTCCTTCTAAGAATCCTTGGATACTTTTTGGCTTTTTAACATTCCCAACAACTTTCTTGGCAGGTGGAGACAATGCTTCAATAATAAAACCAGTGATCTTACTCTTCCCCATAGCTGCAAGTGGAGAGGAAGGAATTGTTGAAATGTCCAAGGATTCAAAGGAAGAAGAAGTCCCCAAATCCTTCTCTTCACCAACAGATTCTTCAATAGAGGACATAGGGATTTGTTCTTCCTCAAGATGGATGGGCTTAATAACTATAGAATTTGTGGACTAAGCAATAAACGAAGTTATAGAGATCCTGTACTGCAACATATAAGAGGCATCTCTAGGATGTTCCTCGCCAATCCTCTAGTTAATATTCCAGAGGAATTTCACCTCTCGAATGTTCACTTCCTCTTCCTTTGGAGACTTCTTTTTACTTTCAACTACACAAACTAGAAATAAGACAAGACAATATCAATTTTGCGTATCATCAAACAACTGATGTGAAAAAATAGAGTAATTTAACAACCTATGCCATGACCCACGTGGGGGCACCTGGGCCCATCATACAGTTATCCTGTTTGTAAAGGAGGATGTTGCCAATTTTTTTCAATGACTCCATAATCAAAATAATCCTTATTTAAACCTGGAAAATTAATAACTAAGGTCCTATTGACAAACCTAGTCTTCATGTAATAAGTATTATCACTGATAACCCACTTATAACATAACATTAGCTCAAGAATACCAACATGTGTACTATAAATTTCATTTAGCCTATGAATCCCATTTACCACTCTGCAAGTGTTAGGGGCTAGCCTAGCTGGGACAATATCAAAGTACTGGCAAAAGTCTAAACAAAAGCGATTGGGGGGAAATGCGAACCTACACTCAACAATGAACAGAGAGGGAATCAAGTGACTCTTAGGTAAGGATAATACCTCAATAGGTGGTATGGGCATCTCAAAGTATACCTAATCAGGAATATTCCTTTCCCACTTAAACTCATCTAAGTAATCCCCATGTATGATATAAACCATGGCTATAATAAAGAAAGAAAAAAACCAAAAAAGCGAAAAGGAAAGCTTGCAGCTAAAATAATGACTGAAGTGAAGGAAGAATGCAAAGAAAAGCTCAGAAATAGGGAACACTGAGAAGAAGAAGATTTCTAAAGCTTGGGAAAATTTTGGTAAAGAAAATGAGGCAAAATCTTAGCTTTTATAGCTTACATGGGAAATCGTGCAAGAAATGATTATTTTTTTATCAACAATTGACATTCTGACTGCTTCACAGTACAAAAGTGCAAAAATTCCAACATACCATTTGGCGGTTTTCTTATTTTCAAATTATTTGCAAAAATTCCATTGCAAAATCAACATATGGGAAATTTTCACAACTCCCATACGTCGAAAGAAGCCGACCAACTCTGGAGAAAATATTATCCAACTTTTCAACATAAAGCATCAAGAATGAAGTATTGTGGCTTCTGTTGATACCAATAATTATCCACCCACGTGGACCAATCAGAAGTGGGCAACCGTCTCCAATGTGGCATAAATCCTAGTCAGTAGATAGTTGCTCAGTGGGCATGCCGACCAACATCAAGAATGCATATCATCAATATAAATGAAAGGTCACCACACAAAAAGTACAACCAAAGGTCTTATCGCACGTTGTTCATACAACCAACCATCACATTCATTATGTATGGGTGTAATTCCTTAAATGTACAAAAGCATTCCAACCCTTGATCTTCGTGTCACTATAAATATAATGTATTCCTTTCATCAAAGAAAAAATAAACGTATTCTAGGATATTCTTATCAACAAGAGTACCTAGCTTTATCTAATCACTGAAATCAATACAATAACAATGGACTTTGGCTTTCTTAAACAACCAAACCACTTTAAATCCCTTTGTCTTTTATTTACTTATTTCGTTACAACCATATATTTTATCCGTGATTAGAAGATTGGATCTAGTCCATTTTTTACATCAACAACAATATTTTCTCTAGCCATGGAAGCATTAACCAAAGCATTATCAAGTTGTAACTATAAGTCATCAAACTTGTCTGTTATAGTCTTCAGGTCTTGTTGTACTTTACTAATATCATCCTCTTAGAGCCTGGTGTATGCATGGTCCTTATCCCGATGAGATTTTACATACGTTGACCTTAACAAGCTTTATTTTATCTTCTAGTCCTTCATTATTGTTTTTCATCTCATCACAAGGGTTCATAGAAAATAAATCTTTCTCTTTCAGTATTATTGTGTCTGTATTACACTGCATAAAAACATAGATAAAGTTAGCTAAACGAGAATAAATTGTCTTAGAGGAGAAAAACTAGAACTAACAAGTTTAACTCACTACAAGCGCCTCGTGAGAGGAAAAATTCTAGAGATTATCCACATCCAAAGTTCTCATGAACTAAAAGTCAGGGGTATAAACCATAAAAATTAAGACTTCATTTGTGTTAGAAACATTCAGAAGGATAAAGTTCTTGTCCCTATGAAGTTTTTGGTAATCAGATGATTACGATAATAAGTCTCAACACGAGCACACGGAGACGAATAATCTCCCCCTTATACAATCTATGGGAATGTTGACCATTAAGGAAAATTGTATCTTTGGAATTAAATGTGGATAATTTTGAATCCTTAATAAATGGATCATCTAGAGGACTCTTCATACTATCTTAACTCTCCATAGTAACTTTGACCTTACCTTATTTTAAAACTTTCTTTGTCAAGGCCTCTTTGCAGCCAACTTTGCCGCCTAAACATATAAGAGCAAAAAAAAATTCTTTGTTCTTTAGTTTCGTGCAGGCCTCAGCCTGGGATTTCTCAGCAACTTCCTAACATGAATCGCCTTTCATTTCTCGCGAGAAACATTGGTAGAAACCATAATAAAGAGTTTCGATTAGGTGTTGAAGCTAAATAAAAAAATGGATGAAATCTGTTAGTAAGAAATTTTATCTAAAGTACAAAGACAAATAAAAGAAAATTATGGCCCAAGACTTGTAAAAATTTCTCAGCTTCTTTGATCTCGTGATAGATCTCTGCATAACTCCATTCCTCTAGGATAATATCCCCCTCTTCATCCTTTTATTCTTCAAAACTTTTCTCCTCCTCATCAGTTGGCCTTGGTGGACTATAACTATTAAGATCAATGGTTTTAGATGCAAGTAGCTCATCATGTCCCTAAACATCTTGAGGGAATATACATTCCCATATAATTGACGATCTAATGTGTAATCTTGCCTAATAGTCTTTACGAGACTTTTATCCAATGATGGGGCCTTTTTGATAATATTGTCTAGGGGGAAGTAGTCCCTGAGAATGCTGATACCTTTTTCTGGGTCACTGGGAATGAATTATCATGCACGAAACATATAAAAGAATTCGGTTTTCTAATTATGGTTTTTACTTTGATTATCTTATATTTTTTTCTCATTTGACTTTGAAGGAGAAAAATAATAGTATCCTTTTTTTTTACATTATCCTTTAAATAATATGCAAACTGGAATATATTCCCATTAATGTCAAACCCTCCATATTTCTTCCAATAAATCATGGACCATACTATAAACATTTATATGCATTCGAAGGAAGCTGCATAAGGTTCACTCTATACCCCTTTAGGATAGGTATTATTGAGGGACAAAGGGGAAGATAAACTCTAATATGGAATGACCAAAGGAGAAAGAAAACTAGCTATCATTTTTTATGGTAGGCCCTCTCCTTTGAGTTAGGTATCGTAATGGTCATGTTATTAGATATAAAATATAAATTCTATGATCAGTCCTGTCATTTTATCGAGTATCACTTCCATACCACCTGATGTCAGTGTAAATGGATCATAAGAGGTTGATGGGACTTTTTTAATGGCCATCTACTCAGAAGTTAAAAGAACCTCAATAAGTGATGTGGAAGGAGAATGTTTACCCATCAAATCTTCATTTTCAGAGTTTAGATGAAATTTTTACCCCCAACTCTATGGTTTACACCATCAAAGATCCCCATCATTTGATATTTTGATGTGCTATACTCAATACTCGGGGTCTGATGCAGAAGAAGAAAAAGACATCACAGATAAATTTTGGGTTCCTTTGATCGTCCTTAGGTCTAAGGACCTGGAGTGGAATGGGAAATCTATTGGAAAAAAGATTCGGGGAAAATCTTATTAAAAAAAATGTGTGTTTCCAGATTCTCAAAGCCTCACTCATATAAGGCACACTCAACCCCCAAAATTTTTTCACTAGACCTTAGAATCGAAAAACTCTAGTGGATATCCCTGAAGCCAACAAAAGCACAAACCAAGATTAGAAAACTTTAAATGATAGAAGATTTGAGAAAGAAAGAATAAGGAATACCCGACGATAAATATGAACCTAAAAGCTGAAATGTAGAGTACCAAGCGACTTGGTAACGAGGGATGATGATCATTTCTCTCTCTCTCTATATATATCTTGGGGGCAAAGAGTTTGAATATACTTAAAATGGCCTCGCTACGCTTTATAAGGGAAAAATCGCGTATGTCAAATGAGCCTGTCGAAGACCCAACAAATTGTTTACACATTGCACATTTAAGTCATCTAGAAAATCTCAAATAGTAATGCACAAGTCATTTTTCTCTGCCAACCTAACAGAATAACTAACAACCTCTAAACTAAGAGATGCCAACCCATATCCACTTGCAAAAAACTTCACTCACTTCATTGCTCTATGCCTCTACTAAATATTAAGATCTGAAGTCATGTGGGAGGTCTTGGAGGTGTTTTTTTATACTATATTTGTAAAGAATCTCATGACCTGACGAGAACCGAGTAAAACCATTCAACTATAAGTAATAGCTCTTCCCTGGTCGAGAAAACTTACCATGGGATGACCTTAACTCAACATATCATATCATCTATAGGAAATATGGTCGACCTTTTTACCATCTAAACATATGAGATCATTGACATCAAGGCTAACTGACTAAACACAACTTTGATAATGCCATTAAAAGTTTATGAGTACCATGTGAGTGACATAATCATCAAAAAGCTTGTGTAGAAACATTCCTTCATGGACAAACCTTTAAGCCATGATACATCTAGGCAGTAATCCATTAAAAATAGGTTCTCACTTAACCTATAAGGGCACGACACATGTAAACCACATACATTCTCTCATTCTCATTCCCTATAAAAGGAGACATCCCCCATTAGGACCTGGACTAGAGGAGAGATAATCACATATCTAGACGGCAAAATCAGCGGGTGAGTAGAGATTAAGTGAACTGCATTATTGTTAGACCTCTAATCACTTAAAAATATAGTACAAAAAGCTTCTATGTGGAGTTAGGCTTATTCTTGAGGGATGAACCACATAACTTTGGTGTAATTATTTCTATTCTCATCTGAGTCTTTTAATATCTTCATTTTATTGCTTATTTATTGTTTGTTATCTCGAATTGGATCTCAAGTTTCTAAGACGAACCTTGAATCAAATTTTAGAAAATATAATGGTATTTATTATAGTATTTTGTGAATACATATAGTTAATGTTGGTAAATTACTTAAATTACCTTGTTTTAGAAGAAATGTTGCCTCTGGTTTCTAAATTGGTTTTCAACAGATATTCAATTGTTTTATAAAAATATGTTGGATCAAAATTAGTATATTTCTTTTACCAATTCTGATACATTAGAAAATAATTTATATAGTATAAGGGTTGTCTCACCAATACTTCTAAACACTGAAATAAGTAATATTAATGAATAATGATTTAAGAGAAATTTTCCATCTCAATTGAACCACGTGGAATTTTGACACTTATGCTTCGATCATTGTAAATCTAAAAGAGATTCAAATACTGGTAGTAAATGGATAATTGAGCTAGTTGGAAGATTAGGAATTTTTAGTCTATGAATATTGTTTAGAATGTAAAAGGTCCAAGGGGCCATTAACAACCAAAATATAGAGCCAAAGATGTGTTAGAAATGATTAAATTCGAATTGTCTGGTCATATGACTATCCGATAAAATGGAATTTTTGAGTACTTCATTAATTTATTAATGATCACTCAAGGTATAGATAAGTTTACCTTCCGAACCACAAGTCCGAAGCCTTTTATTTGTTCAAATTGAACAAGATTAGGGCAGTTTGTGGGCATGGTAAACTAATCCAAACCCCACAATCTGATTGTGAGGGTGTGTACCTCTTGGAATTGTTTAGAAATCACTTATCGAGGGCGGGGATTATATTCCAGTTGTCTACATCAGGCATTCCACTATGGAATAGTGTAGAGGAATGAAGGAATAAGAATATTTTAGATGTGATAGGGTCTATAGTTAGTTATTCAGGACCATGCCATTCTTATTGGGATCTTTCATTAAAAGGCTAATATATACAGTTTGACTTTAGTTCCATCTAATTCGGTCTCTTCAACTCCCATGGAACAGTGAGATCGGTGCAAAATCATTATAAGACATGTTCGAATGTGGGCGTTCCAGACACTGGTGTTGTGGAACGATCCAAGGAACGTAGAATCAAGAACATAAGTACGACTCTTTATTGGTTATTACAAAGGAACTAAAAGTAGTTTATGTCATATCCTTAATCACAAAAGGTTATTGATTGTATCGATGTTAGGTTTTTGAAAGAGGATTAAGTAGTAAACCGTGGTCCTAGGATTCAATCAATCTTAAAAGTTAGTGGGAGCATCAGGAAACATCTTGGAAGGTTAGTGTATTTGGGTAATCATTTAGGTAAGAGATTAGTGGAACATGAATCGTGTCCCAAGAAATATAATGAGTCATTCCAGGACAAGGAATTCCAGCTTTGACTTAAGACTATGGATACCAAGATAACTCAATCCATTTGAAATGCATTTTGGTGTTTATAGACTTGTTGATGGGATTAAACCCATCGGTTGCAAATGGAACTACAAGAAGTTAAAAGATGGATATATGGGAAGGCGAAAACCTTAAATTAAAGGCTTAATTCAAAAAGGTTTACTAAAAAAGAAATGGATTGACTATGAGAAAAAATTCTCGCTACTGGCCGTGGTAAAGTCTCTTGGGATTCTTTTAACATTATGAGTACTCTCTTAAACAATGGTCTTAATGAGGGAATCTATATGATGAAACCCAAGGGATTCATAGCATGAAGTCAGTAAAACAAAATGTGTAAGACTAAGAAGTATATTTATGAACTGAAGTTAACATCAACATCTTAAAACTTTTAGTTTAATTAAGAAATTATATTTTGACTTTGATCAAAGATCGAATAATACTTATGTGTATAAAAAGAATGATGGAAACATGGTCGTATTTCTAGTAAAATATCGGGACAATATTCTCCTAATCGAGAATGAGGTGGTGATAAAATGGGTTAAGCATATTGACAATAGGTTTCACATTAGAGATCAAATAAGGGAGGTGATAAAATTATGAGCAAGATTGCATCGGGTAATAACTAGTTAATACTTGTACAACTCGGTCTATAGACTGCCAAGTAGATTGGTTGTGAGTTAGATTAATTGACACATGAATTTTAGACCAAGTGTGAGACTGCTGGGGTTTTATTTTTAATACTATGTATGGCATTTATTTTTCAATAATGGTATGTCAGGTTCATTTTGAATAAAAATTATTTTGGGAGAAAGCCCTATGTTTTCGATATATATATATATGCGTGTGCGTGTGTGCATGTGTGTTTTGGTCAATGTAACCCAGTAGGAATTCTAGTGAATTTAAAAAGATCAAAATTCCAGTTCTAATTCAATTGAACAATTCTTAACCTAGATGTGGAGATGACATCCCATTAGTAAAGCTGTGAGTATGATCTTAGTATTTTATCTTGACTATGGGAACCTGTCTATTGGTTAGAGCTCTTGTCTATTAGTCCAAAGAGAATCGTACAAGTAAATCAGGAATGTATTCAACGGGATATGGGTGAGATTAAAATCTAGGTGTTGACTATATTAGACTTGAATTATTTCATAATATTTATAAAGTATTCAAAGATTCTCAATCCTAAGGATTATGAGGATGAGAATGTCCACCGAGTTATTTCAATGATTGTTAGGGGTGCAATTCAATTAATTGATACTAAATATCTATAAGCTGGGATATGTCTGAGATCGTATTTATTAGGAATTCGTGTTTGGGCCCCATAATAAACTTATAAGTTTTGATTTTATGAGTAAATACGATGATGGATTTTAGAAGCTGGTAGATAATCAAATCAGTCAGTTTTGAGATCAGGAAATAAATAATATGTTGGTAAAAACTCAATTAGAGCAACGAATTGAATTTCACCAAAGGGTTATTGTATGCTTTATAAAGGAAATCATGTTTCACACTGTTTAACTTTTCAAATAAGACTTTGTTATTTGTATAATTCTGAGATAATTAAATTGAAATGAAATTATAATAATTTCTGGAATTAGTTATAATTAGTTGGGAAACAAAATATTATAAGAAGCAATATGAAATTATTATATTCGTTTTGGAATTCAAAACTCTTTGGATATTGTCCCCATCTCACTTGACGTACATATCTATATAGGCTAAGGGAAGGGGGTTTAAAGTTGTAAAAGATATTATCTAAGGGTTGGAGAGAGTGGAAAAAAAATCATATTTTTATGAAGGGGTGAGGAGAGAAAAAGTCATATATTTTATAAATCATAAATTTTTTGTCCCCGAGAGAGCCACACACAAGGCTTAATTTTGGGGTATCATATACTAGAAGAATCAAGGCATTATGATCATTCTTTTAAGGATTTGGAGGAGGAAGAAAATTAGTCCCGTCATCCTCTTCTTCAAATATTTATCCTCATTCAGATCACCTATAAGATCTCTAAAGGTATCCTGATCTCTGCCCAAAATTCCTTCTTTGAATTTATCTATTTTTTGTTACTTCATTAAACTTGATCAATAGAAGTTCTTAGGGCAACAAACTTATTTATAATGTCAATACCCAATAGATCCAATAATCATCATGATAAGGAAGACCTTCATAATCTCATACAAAGGGAGATGGATAACGAACTAGATTAGTAAGGAGCTAAGACTACCATAGAGCTTTCCAGATGAGACCTTATTTGACAAATGAAGTTGATGTTTACTCGGATAATTAAAGAATTTTTACCATCGACAAAAGTTAATCGCACCAAGATTCAAAATATATAATGGGAGTACACATCGCATCGACCATGTTCGCTTATACCACTAATATATAATGCTTTGTAACAGTAACAAATCTCTAATATACCGTATATTTCCCTCAAGCTTAGGGGATGAAGCATAAAATTTAGTGTGAAAAACTATGTTTCAGGTCCATATCCATCTTTGAACAACTCGTGAAAGCCATTTCCTAAAGATTTATCACAAGAACTACCCGTATAGAATGAATTCACTCCGTATGATGAAGAAAAATCTTCTTGAGCATGTGAAGCGATAATGGGGGGTACACAATAAGGTGGAAGAATTTGCTGAATAAGTTGCAATAGCCTCATTCAACATCATCTTACCAAACAACTCCATATTTTCCCATTCCTTTAGTATGAAGGAGGTAACCAGTATCGATGATCTAACATTAAACACTAAAAAATATATGAAGGTCAAAGATGTGGTCGCGGTGAATAGCTAGGACAACCGTCGACCAAAGGAGAACAATAATAGATACAATGGTGTTGATCCTAACAATTGGGTAAAAAATAACAACAACAACTCAAAGGGATACGATAAATTAGATCCCATAAAAGATCGTCATGCCATCAACAACGTATTCAAGGAGCTAATACAGAACATCTTCAGTACGATCATAGGTCAATAATATTTTAAGTGGATGATACAGATGGAGGAAGTCCCCTTTAAGAGAAACATCTCCATGAGATGTTCCTAACATAAGGAACATATGAACAAAACTGAGAATTTTAAGTCATTAAAATCGCACCTGGAGGAGAGGACTTATAGAGGTCCATTGGATGATTTTGTTGAGAAGAAGTGTAAAAAGTATCCAACATAACACAATCAAAATATAAATAATATCCTCCAAAATGATAATTAGGGCACGAGTTTACGGTGATCAACGAAGCCTCAAACCCTAACCAAATCAAAGTGAATGTTATGAGAATAGTTATGAAAATGATAACGGTAGAAGTAGCAGATTTCCAAATTGATTGGACCAATTATCGAAAACATCACCGACCTAAGAAAATAGACTATGTTAGGCATATCCACGTCACGAAAGAGGACCTAGTCGGAGTCAAGACTCCAAATCATGATACGTTAGTAGTTATACTCATAATTGTTAAATATAATTTGAAGAAGCTACTAGTGGAATGGGGGATCTCTCAGAGGTCATGTATTTCAAGTTCTTCAGCCATATTAATTTACAAATGGAAAACCTTAAAAAGGTGACCATCCCTTTGGTCAGATTTGTAGGGAAAATGACAATGCCCTTGGAGAAGGTCGTGGTTCCAATGCGAACTTGAGGCATATCAAAGCTAGTAGAATTTATGATTGTAGACATCGAATACTTGTACAATGATATCCTTGGATGAGTATGGCCATACACTATGAAGGTAATCCCATATACCTACTGTCAAAAGATAAAATTCATTATCGTTCGGGGGTAATAATGATACATGGAAATTGAGATTCTGGTCAGTAATGCTTTATCAGAACTATTATGCCTAAATAGGAGAAGAAGAAGAAGACGGTAAAAATTCAGAGGGGGTCCTCCCTTATAAATAGTAGCTAAAGTATGGGCGACCGTAGGTAGAATACACAAGAATAATCAATTTCAAGGGGGTCATTAAATGACTCCAAGATGTTTTATTAGATGATTAGATGATTCTCACCCGTAAAATAAATTTCTAAGTGTCAACTCTCTCACTGAGTGTGAAAAGGAATTAGGGTTCTATATGGTCTAAACCTTGAATGGAGTCAATGTATCTAATCAAATTTATCTTCGTAATACAATCGATGCTTTCGTTTAGTTCCTTTAGGAACAAAATAGACAAACTACTTTTATGTGATTAAATGTTTACTAATTAGATAACACCAATTTTATTTTTAATTTTGGTGAGTAATCTAAATGAAGAAATGAGGAAAACAATCACGTAACAACAAATCTCATGAGTAAAACCCAGAACGAGAAAAAACCTCGAGCCAACACAATGACAAATGCACAATGGTGTAATACCCCGTATTTTTTGATATTTTATTTATGGGATTAATTGAATTAAATGTGTATTAATTGGGAATTAATCCGGATAAAAATACTAGCGAGATGAGAGTTGGTATTTGATTTTAATGAGTATATATGGCTATATATGAATGATGAATTATTAAATTATATGAATGATGAATTATTAAATTTGTCGTGAGATTGAAATACGGCAATTCGGAAATTTTGTTGAGAGGCATGTGACAGTCGCGTCCGGAATATAATTATTTTAATTAAAAAGTAAATTTCATTCCTATTAACCGTATGGTCGTTTTGAGTGCACCAACGCGTCCGGAAGGGTCAAAAAAGTCAGAAAACACTAGCCGGGGGTTTGGTTTGGGTCCCGGGGCATTTTTAGGCCACACCGGCAACGTATAAGGGTAGTTTGGTAATTTTGGATTTTTGGGAATTAAAACCCACGAAAATTTGGAATTAATATCTGATTTGGACTTTACCCACTAAACCCACTAATAACCAAATAGGCTACGGGGGTTATTAGAAATTGTTCCAAAAGAATTCCTAAGGCAAACCCTAGCCACCATTGTCACTTTGGAGAAGAAAGCTTATAGAGAAAGAAGAGAGGAGAATTCTGCAGAGAGAGAGAGAACCATTCATCAGATCGACATCAAAATCAGAGATATACATAAGGCAAGTGGTTTAATTTCGTTTATTACAAAGAATGTTTCTTCCATGCGTAGGAAATTGACAGAATTTGTATTGTTCTTGGGCGTTTGATAAAAACCCATCAATTGGAATTAGAACTTTATGTTTTGATGAAAGGATTGCATGTAGAATTGTGTTAGGAGGATTATGCTGAGGGAAATACACCTTGTTCATAACAAAAACGAATTTAATTATATCCATTGGTGATTTTAAAATTTTAGGGTTCATGTTCATATGATTTGGGGATAAATGAAGGGATTTGATGATTCAATGATGTTTAGGAAGAATTGGCCCTATATAAACGTTAATATATAACCTAAGTATATTTAGGATTGATTAGAACCCATCTACAATTGTTGGTTTGATGTTTAGAGGAGATTAGAGGTGTAGAAAAGTTGGAAAAATGAGTTAAGGAAAATCTGGGCTCGAATATGGCCACTCGTTAGAAGACCTGCCCAGGTCGTTCGAACGAGCTTCTAACGAGTTGGCAGTTTGAATTCTAACGAGTGGGATGTTCGTTCGATGACTTTTGTTCGAACGAGATCTCGTTAGAAGGCCCACTTTGTTCGAACGAACTCTCGTTCGAACAGCCTCGTTCGAACGAGACTTCTAACGAGCTGGCAATTTAGGCTTTTTAGCCTGTTTTGATCCCGAGTGTTCCGTAACCTTGTTTATATGTAGAGATAACACTTCCTTGTGGATTAATTGATATATTTGGGATATTTGGGATATAATGAGGAGTAAAACCTAGAAGTGTAGTTCGAACCTAATGGGAATTATGGATTAGGACGTGAGTGTCTGTTATGATGCAAGAACTATTGGCGGCATAAATTATTATATTAACCGGGAACATATAAATTGTGTAGCATTATATGTCGGTACGAGAATAAGAAGTGTACCACAAATATATTATGGTGATTTACTAAGATGTGTGCTTACTTAGTACATGTATATGATTTTGTGTATGACATACCTACCATACTTGCTATCACGTGAGGTTTACGTTCGCTTAGGGCCCTCTAATCCTTGTGTTGCCCGGATTTAGACTGGTACCTCGATGAACATAGGTCAGAGAAGGACTTATTGGGATGTTAATAAGTCTGCTGATCGTGGGAGCGCAGGTATGTGCGTGACCCATGTGATGTGACTGTGTTCGCCTCCATTGTTTGTGATTGTTGTTATCTGAGAACGATTCCTGAGAGATTCGGAATGCGTGATCCTTATGTACGTGATGTACCAGGATGGATAGCAAAGTATGTGTGCACCGCAGCTTAGTCTCGGGGTGCTTGTATTGTATATTTATGACGTGAATAATATACACTTAATTAATGGGAACTTTCATGTTGGTATTGTGAATATAATTATTGTAATTTTTTGAGAAAACATAACGGGTTAATTGATAGAGAATTGTATTACTAATTTAGAATCTGAGTTTAAGTAAAGCCCTTTATTTAATTGATAACGCTAGAATGTAATATGGGAATCGAGTAGTAAGGGGTAGAACTTATTACGGTTTGGTTAGATATGTATGTTATTTAGATGGGTACGGTACGTTAGGAGTGCACATGTAGTCGAGAGGTGAGGATTTCATGTGAGTGCACGTCCTAACATGTATTTTTCATTTAATTTTTTAATGTTATTAAAACACTTGCTGTTTTTAAAATGATTTCCACTTTCGGGCTCTGACCCATTTGCTTTCAAATCTATTTTTGTAAAAACCATTTTAGGTGCCCAGCCACTAGGACACCATGCTTAGGATCCTCATTCAGGTGACGAGCTGTAGCTGTTTGTGGAAGTTAGAGGACTTTGCTTGTAGACGCTTCATCTATCTTGACTCTATATTCAGCATTTATCCGTTGTAGGGCATGTCGCCCATTCCTTTTAGAGACTTTTTATTTAATTCAGTTATTCAGACTTTTGGCATGTAATTAATTCAGGATTCAGACTTGTCTTATTATTTTCAGTTGTGGGATTGTTGTGAGGAGTTTTTCCTCCGAACTTATTATTTGTTGGTTATTTCATTACTTCGTTATGGTGAATGGATTATGTTGTTCTTCCATTATTCTTTTATTGCATGTTAATCAGACTTAATTAAAATTTGGCAACTTACTTTTTAAATACTAGGTGGTTAGTAATCATTTAAATGTTTTCGACAGTGATGCTATTAACTGAACCAACTTGGCATTTTGTATTGATTTAATAAAGGAGTAGCTACCCAGTATTTAATTAGTCGGGGTGTCACAGGTGGTATCAGAGCATCAGGTTCTAGTGTCCTTTAGGATCTGTACGGCTTATTATGTTTCCGCTGAGCTTTCTTTGATGTAGAACGCTATATTTTAGGACTGTTGTATTCTTTTGTTTATGCTACGTTGTTCAGCTATTTTAAGTTTATAACTGCGAGCTTATAAACTTTATTCTTATTTCATATGCCTCCACGACGTGCACAATGGGTTCCCAGAAATGCAACGCCAGAACCACAGCCCGCACCAGTTCAGGGCACGATGAATGCCGCCGAGGTTGCAGCCATTGTGGCCTAGGCGGTAAATGCCGCACTAGCCGTAGTTCAGCAGGAACCACCTCAAGCGCCAGTAGCTGCGCCGGTTTAGGCACATGCATTCCCATCTGCTTGGGAACGTGTTCGAGATGCTTTTCAGAAAGCACACCCACCGGAGTTCGCAGGTAGCTCCGATGTTGTGGTATCTAGTCAGTGGAGGAAGGATATTCAGAGGCACCTGAGGATGTACGAGTGCACAGAGGTTCAGAAGCAGATACTAGCTACCTTTAAGCTAGTGGGGTCTACACTGCAGTGGTGGGAGTCTATTACCACCGTGGAGGAGAGAGATACTCTCACTATCCGGGAGTTTTGGGTGCGGTTTGACCGCAAATATTTTCCGTCAGCTATTCACACGGAGATGAGAAGGAAGTTGATGAGCCTCAAGCAGGAGGGTAAGACTGTGGCCGAGTATGAGGCCGAATTCACAAATTTGTTAAACATTGTACCGGATGAGATACCGACGGAAGAGAAGAAGATACAAAAATTTACAGACGGGTTGACTTGGAGGATCTGTCAGCATTTGTTGGGGAACTTATCGTTGGCCACTTACTCTAATGTGGTTAACGCTGCACTGTTACACTGCCAGGATCATCGGTTTCACATGGCTGAGAGCAAGAGGTCAGGAGAGTCCAGCCATTTGGGCAGGACTGGGGGAAATGGTGCCAGTGGGGCACAATCTGTGCAGGGGCAGAGACAGGGTGACTAGGGTTCCCAGCAGGGGGATCATAAGAGGTTCAGATCGGGGAACTTCAGGCATGGACAAGGAGGTTTCCGGTAGGTCCATCAGGGTCCGAATGGCCATCCGAACCAACAGGGTCAGAATGGTCAACAGCAGTTTCAGCAGGGCCAGTGGAGGAACGGTAACGACCACCAGGGCCGGGGGTAGCAAGGAAAGAGAGGGGGGAACTTCCCGGGGAAGTGTTTCGTTTGTGGCAAGACTGGCCATAAACGCTAGGGCTGTCCTGATAGGGGCAGGGCCCCGCAGCAGCAGCAGGGTGCTCGACAGGAGCCGCAGAGACTCGTGTTTCCCGTCGCCCTCCCGGCGCCACCACAGATGGCAGCATTGCCACCCATTCCAGCGGTCCCAGTTCAGCAGGGGCAGCTGCAGTATGGGAGAGTGTACCAGCTGCAGCAGGCAGCAGCTCCACAGGCCCCACCTGCTATTGAGGGTGTGTTTCCTATCCATGGCACTATGGGTCGGGTTTTGTTTGATACGGGGGAAACACATTGTTTTATAGCTACACATTTTGCGAAAGCCTTAGGGTTGTTAGCCACAGAAGAGAGCACAGTGACGTGTGTAGACTCACCATTGGGGAGTGGGTCACTTATTTTCTTTATATGCCGGGGAGTGGGGGTAGAGATTGGTAGTTTGGTATTACCTGCATATATGTTGGTATTAGATATGCATGTGCACGATGTTATTATCGGTATGGATTGGCTCGCTGATTATAGAGCCATGATTGATTGCTTCGGTGGGAGCATTGTTTTTGCCATTCCGGGGCAAGAGATGTTTGTAGTGGCGATGCCTCGCCCAGGGGGAGGCTCGACCGCTCATTTGTATTACATAGAGGAGGATACCTCTAAGGAGGTTGTGATTCCTTTAAATTCGATCCCAGTTTTCAGGGAGTACTCAGATGTGTTTCAGGAGATACCTGTCCTACCCCCCAGTCGAGAGATAGACTTTGTCATAGACCTATTACCATATACGAGACCTATAGCACGCGCACCGTACCGTATGGCTCCGGCAGAGATGCGAGAGCTACGAGATTAGATTGAGAAGTTGTTGGGTCAGGGGTTTATACGGAGGAGTACTTCACCATGGGGTGCCCCTGTGTTGTTCATGAAGAAGAGAGATGGTTCACTGAGATTGTGTGTGGATTACCAAGATTTGAATAAGGTCACGATACGGAATAAGTATCCGTTGCCTCGAATCGATGACCTATTTGACTAGTTGAGAGGAGCTTCTTTCTTCTCAAAAATTGATTTACGATCGGGATACCATCAGTTGCATATCAGGGAAGAGGATGTCTCGAAGACTGCGTTCTTAACGAGATATGGTTCTTACGAGTTTCGGGTTATGCCTTTTGGTTTGACCAATGATCCAGCTGTGTTTATGGACTTGATGAATAGGGTGTTCAGAGATTTCCTTGATCAGTTCGTCATTGTCTTCATCGATGATATTCTGGTTTACTCCCAGACTGAGGAGGAGCACGCAGAGCATTTGAGGCAGGTTTTGCAGATGCTACGTCAGAACGAGCTGTATGCAAAATATGAGAAGTGCGGGTTTTGGCTGAAGGAGGTCCAGTTTTTGGGGCACATTATTTCCGACCGGGGGATATCTGTTGATCCGGGAAAGGTATCCGCGGTGAGGGAGTGGGGACAACCCACAACACCAACAGATATCCGTAGTTTCTTGGGCCTAGCAGGATACTACAGGAGGTTCATTCGGGGATTTTCGAAGATAGCGGGTCCTTTGACACATCTGACCCGTAAGGGTGTGCCATTCATCTGGAGTGATGCCTGTCAGTTGGCTTTCGATGAGTTAAAGGATAAGTTAACCTCAGCACCTGTGTTAGCATTGCCGAGACCGGGAGTTGAGTATCTAGTCTACACCGATGCGTCCTTGCAAGGACTTGGAGGTGTATTACAGCAGGAGAGTCAGGCCATTGCTTATGCATCCCGTAAGCTAAAGCCTCACGAGAAGAATTACCCCACTCATGATTTGGAGTTGGCGGCAGTTGTATTTGCGCTTTGGATATGGAGACATTACCTTTTGGGGGAGAAGTTTTGATTGTTCACAGACCATAAGTCCCTACAATACCTATTCACGCAGAAGGAGTTGAATATGCGACAGCGAAGGTGGCTTGAGTTTGTGAAGGACTATCAGTTTGATATCCAGTATCACCCGGGGAAGGCTAACGTGGTAGCAGACGCGTTGAGCCGTAGGCCAGTAGATGAGGTGGCAGGGGTGTGGAAGGCCAAATGGAAGGAGTTGGGACACCAGGATGCAGTGGCCCGATCATTCATGTCTGTGATGACTATTACGCCGTAGATTGTCACGAAGGTGGTAAAGGCCCAGGAAAATGACTCGTTATGTCAGGAGAAGATAGTTCGATTATTAGCAGAGGGAGACGAGTCCTATACCGTTAGCTCAGATGGAGGATTACGCTTTAATGGGAGATTGGTAGTTTCGGAAGGGGAGGAATTGCGGCACGAGGTGATGGAAGAGTCGCATGGCTCACGGTTCGCGGTACATCCCGGTGGGTACAAAATGTACCAAGACATGAGACGACAGTATTGGTGGAGCAGGATGAAGAAAGATATTGCCGTGTTTGTTTCAAAATGTGCCACTTGTCAGCTAGTAAAAGTGGATCATCAGAGACCGGCAGGACTGCTATAGCCGTTGGAGGTCCCGATGTGGATGTGGGAGAGCATATCCATGGACTTTATCACGGGGTTGCCTACGTCGCAGAGAGGTCACGACTCCATTTGGGTAATTGTGGACAGGTTGTTCAAAGTCGCTCATTTTCTACCCGTAAGGACAGACTACACTACGGGACAGTATGCCCAGCTCTTTATTGCAGAGATAGTGAGACTTCACGGTGTACCCCTAAATATCGTGTCTGACAGAGACAAGATATTTGTTTCACGGTTTTGGGAAAGTTTTCAGGAGGCCATGGGCACGGAATTGCGGTTGAGTACGGTGTATCACCCGCATACCGATGGGCAGACCGAGCGTACAAACCAGATGTTGGAGGACATGTTGCGTAGGTGCATCATTGATTTTGGGGGTGGATGGGAGCAGTATCTTCCACTGGCGGAGTTTGCTTACAACAACTCCTACTAGTTCACCATTGACATGTCTCCATTTGAGGCATTGTACGGTAGACCTTGTCGTTCCCCAGCATGTTGGTTGGAGGTGGGGGACAACAAACTACTTGGGCCGGAAGTAATTCAAGATACTTCGGCGAGGATAGAATTGATACGGAGTCGCATTCGAGTAGCTCAGGATCGGCAGAAGAGCTATGCTGATGCGAAGAGATTCTTTAGGGAGTTCCAAGTGGGGGACCAGGTTTTACTCAGAGTATCTCCTATGAAGGGGATTATGCGTTTCGGGAAGAAAGGGAAGTTGGCACCGAGATATGTGGGACCATTTCCTATTATTGAGCGGATTGGACCTGTTGCGTATAGACTTGGGTTACCGGAGCATTTGCACAGGATTCACGATGTGTTTCATATTTACTCGCTAAGGAAATATCTTAGAGACGATTTGGCTCATTCTCACATTGCCTTGGAGAACATCGATCTCCATCCTGATAGCTCCTACGAGGAGGGGCCGATTGCTATTTTGGACCGAAGTGAGTGGAAACTGCGGTCAGAGATAGTTCCGTTAATACGTGTTCAGTGGCGACATCATAATGTCGAGGAGTCCACATGGGAGCGCGAGGATGAGATGCGCGAACGTTATCCAGAGTTGTTCTCACCAGGTACTTTCTAGTTCCGAATTTCGGGACGAAATTCTGTTATTAGGGGGGAAGTATGTAATACCCAGTATTTTTTGATATTTTATTTATGGGATTAATTGAATTAAATGTGTATTAATTGGGAATTAATCCGGATAAAAATACTAGTGAGATGCGAGTTGGTATTTTATTTTAATGAGTATATATGGCTATATACGAATGATGAATTATTAAATTATATGAATGATGAATTATTAAATTTGTCGTGAGATTGAAATACAGCAATTTGGAAATTTTGTTGAGACGCGTGTGACAGTCGCGTCCGGAATATAATTATTTTAATTAAAAAGTAAATTTCATTTCTATTAACTGTATGATCATTTTGAGTGCGCCAACGCGTCCGGAAGGGTCGAAATAGTCAGAAAACACTAGCCGGGGGTTTGGTTTGGGTCCTGGGGCATTTTTAGGCCACACCGGCAACGTATAAGGGTAGTTTGGTAATTTTGGATTTTTAGGAATTAAAACCCACGAAAATTTGGAATCAATATCTGATTTGGACTTTACCCACTAAACCCACTAATAACCAAATAGGCTACGGGGGCTATTAGAAATTGTTCCAAAAGAATTCCTAAGGCAAACCCTAGCCACCATTGTCACTTTGGAGAAGAAAGCTTGTAGAGAAAGAAGAGAGGAGAATTCTGCAGAGAGAGAGAGAACCATTCATCGGATCAACATCAAAATCATAAATATACATAAGGCAATTGGTTTAATTTCGTTTATTACAAAGAATGTTTCTTCCATGCGTAGGAAATTGACAGAATTTGTATTGTTCTTGGGAGTTTGATAAAAACCTATCATTTGGAATTAGAACTTTATGTTTTGATGAAAGGATTGCATGTAGAATTGTGTTAGGAGGATTATGCTGAGGGAAATACACCTTGTTCATAACAAAAATGGATTTAATTATATCCATTGGTGATTTTAAAATTTTAGGGTTCATGTTCATATGATTTGGGGATAAATGAAGAGATTTGATGATTCAATGATGTTTAGGAAGAATTGGCCCTATATAAACGTTAATATATAACCTAAGTATATTTAGGATTGATTAGAACCCGTGTACAATTGTTGGTTTGATGTTTAGAGGAGATTAGAGGTGTAGAAAAGTTGGAAAAACGAGTTAAGGAAAATCTGGGCTCGAATCTGGCCACTCGTTAGAAGACCTGCCCAGGTCGTTCGAACGAGCTCGTTCGAACGAGCTTCTAACGAGTTGACAGTTTGAATTCTAACGAGTGGGATGTTCATTCGATGACTTTTGTTCGAACGAGATCTCGTTAGAAGGCCCACTTTGTTCGAACGAACTCTCGTTCGAACAGCCTCGTTCGAACGAGACTTCTAACGAGCTGACAGTTTAGGCTTTTTAGCCTGTTTTGATCCTGAGTGTTCCGTAACCTTGTTTATATGTAGAGATAACACTTCCTTGTGGATTAATTGATATATTTGGGATATAATGAGGAGTAAAACCTAGAAGTCTAGTTTGAACCTAATGGGAATTATGGATTAGGACGTGAGTGTCTATTACGATGCGAGAACTATTGGCGGCCTAAATTATTATATTAACTGGGAACATATAAATTGTGTAGCATTATATGTCGGTACGAGAATAAGAAGTGTACCACAAATATATTATGGTGATTTACTAAGATGTGTGCTTACTTAGTACATGTATATGATTTTGTGTATGACATACCTACCATACTTGCTATCACGGGAGGTTTACGTTCGCTTAGGGCCCTCTAATCCTTGTGTTACCCGGATTTAGACTGGTACCTCGATGAACATAGGTCAGAGAAGGACTTATTGGGATGTTAATAAGTCTGCTGATCGTGGGAGCGCAGGTATGTGCGTGACCCATGTGATGTGACTGTGTTCACCTCCATTGTTTGTGATTGTTGTTATCTGAGAACGATTCCTGAGAGATTCGGAATGCGTGATCCTTATGTACGTGATGTACCGGGATGGATAGCAGAGTATGTGTGCACCGCAGCTTAGTCTCGGGGTGCTTGTATTGTATATTTATGACGTGAATAATATACACTTAATTAATGGGAACTTTCATGTTGGTATTGTGAATATAATTATGGTAATTTTTTGAGAAAACATAACGGGTTAATTGATAGAGAATTGTATTACTAATTGAGAATCTGAGTTTAAGTAAAGCCCTCTATTTAATTGATAACGCTAGAATGTAATATGGGAATCGAGTAGTAAGGGGTAGAACTTATTACAGTTTGGTTAGATATGTATGTTATTTAGATGGGTACGGTACGTTAGGAGTGCACATGTAGTCGAGAGGTGAGGATTTCATGTGAGTGCACGTCCTAACATGTATTTTGCATTTAATGTTTTAATGTTATTAAAACACTTGCTGTTTTTAAAATGATTTCCACTTTCGGGCTCTGACCCATTTGCTTTCAAATCTATTTTTGTAAAAACCATTTTAGGTGACCAGCCACAAGGACACCATGCTTAGGATCCTCATTCAGGTGACGAACTGTAGCTGTTTGTGGAAGTTAGAGGACTTTGCTTGTAGACGCTTCATCTATCTTGACTCTATATACAACATTTATCAGTTGTAGGGCATGTCGCCCATTCCTTTTAGAGACTTTTTATTTAATTCAGTTATTCAGACATCTGGCATGTAATTAATTCAGGATTCAGACTTGTCTTATTATTTTCAGTTGTGGGATTGTTGTGAGGAGTTTTTCCTCCGGACTTATTATTTGTTGGTTATTTCATTACTTCGTTATGGTGAATGGATTATGTTGTTCTTCCATTATTCTTTTATTGCATGTTAATCAGACTTAATTAAAATTTGGCAACTTACTTTTTAAATACTAGGTGGTTAGTAATCATTTAAATGTTTTTGACAGTGATGCTATTAACTGAACCAACTTGGCATTTTGTGTTGATTTAATAAAGGAGTAGCTACCCGGTATTTAATTAGTCGGGGTGTCACAAATGGTAGATTATTATAATTATGTGGGTGTCAGGTTGAGAAGTTAAAGCATGTTTGGGTGAAGTATATCGTAGATTTTTTTTATACCGGAACGACCTAAAAGACTAATAAAAAAGTATATTTTGTACACATAATAAGACAAGCTGTATATATGTGGGAAACATAAGGATGCATATACTCCTATAAGGAAGAAATTATATTCTTCCTCTAAGGTATTAAGACGTGTTTACTTGGTCGTCATATGATAATCCTAACTTAGATCCCGAAGTAATGCATCACAAGCTTAACGTTAATCCAGTAACACAGAACACTCGACGAAGAACTACTGAGAACTCAGGGCAAATGGAAGAAGAGGTTAAGAATCTTTTAGAGGCAAGGTTGATATATAATTTCAATAACCTAATTTGCTTTGAAATTCGGTCATAGTAAACAAGAGTAGTGGTAAATGGAGAGAGTGTATCTAGTTCACTAACTTATATAAGGCATATCCTAATGATAGATACCCTATAATAGATAGATAAATTGGCCAATAACACAATCAATCATGAACGAATTAGTTTTTTAGACTCTGATTTCGATAACCACTAGACCCATTTGTCCAGAACCATCCAGGAAAAAACATCTTTCATCACCACACATAGTATTTATTACATAGTTATGTCCTTCAAACTAATAAAAAAATATAACATTGACCTACGAGTAGTTATTCACCAAAATGTTTAAAGAAAAATTGAGGGATTCCAATGAAGTGTAAACAATAATATTCTGTGAAAAGTATGTAGAAGGGAAATCATCTAGCAGACATTGAAAAGATATTTGAAGTCCTTTGATATTATAAAATGGGACTTTAGGTTAATAAGTTCTCCTTTAGAATACCGTCAGGTAGATTCCCTTGCTTCCTTATTAGCCAAAGATGAATTAAAGCGAATCCTAATCAATTTGAGGCAATAAGAACCTTTTAAAATCCCAAAACCATTAGGAATGTTGAAAATATATCTAAAATGATTTTATAACTCAATTAGTTCATTCCAAATCTTCTAAGCGATGTTGATTTTTGTTTCAATTATTGTGAAAGGAGAAAAATGGAGTTTGGAGTGATGAATAATGAAAGGCATTACGGGAGATCAATAAATACCTCACTGCCTAAGGGATCTGCTTTACTTTTACCTCTTAGTATCCATCCATGCGATTAGTTTAGGTTTGGTATACGAGAAGGAGGGATTCTAAGGACTAATTTACATTGTCAGCTAAACATTGCTAGATATCAAAATGTGATATCTCGAACTAAAAAAGTCAGTTTATTCGCTAGTAATAGCCTTGTGCAAGTTAAAACACTACTTTGAGGCACATTTTATCTTAAATAACCCATTTTTCGTTACAAGAAGTCCCCAAATAGGTTAACTTATATGTATTGATGTCCAAATTATCAATGGAAATGGTATGTTTGATATCCATTATAAACCTAAAACCGCATTAAGAGGGCATGTTTTGGCAGATTTCATCACAAAGATCATCAGAGAACATTGACATGAGGAGAACACCAAGTCTAATGATAAAAAACTATGGAAGGATTAGAACAACATAATAAATGGATTGTTTATGTAAAGGTGTCGGAGTTAGGACAGTGTTTGTCACCACAAATCGCACCATCCTTGAACATTCTATACGAGTTGGCTTTGAGGCATTGGATAATGAGGAAAAGTATTAATCTCTCATAATAAGAAATTTAAGAGTGAGAAAGGGAGAAAAGAGATTAAACAAAAAAATATGAGTGGTTCAACCCTTAGGCTTACATACACTTTAAAAGTCAAGTTACTTATCACTATCATTGATGGAGAATCTCCATGTTTATAATGTTATAAAAGATTATTTGGTGTTTCTATCTCCTCATCTTATAATTTTATAGATTTTTAGTAAGATTCCTAACAACTAGCTTAACTTGGAGTACAAAAGAGTGAATAAAGGGATTCGATACAAGATTTTTTTTTGGGGTGGGGTGGGGGGGTTATGTGAACACCAAGTTTTACGTAATCTATTGCGAGACTTTAATACCTTTACATATGTACTTCAATAAGATGTGCAAGGATATATTAATGCTCATGTGATATTTTGTTGAATATTCACATTGATGGAAGTGAAAAATAACTGGAATGCCTTAAAGAGAGATGTTCACATTTTATTATATCTGGCAGAGATTGGCCAACTTTGATATTTCATAGCCTACTAAGGTCGATGGTGGTTGGACGAGTGTCATTTGTACTATTCATACATATAAGGTCATTATTAGGATCATCAATTACCCCTCGTTCTTTTGTCTTTTGAGAAATTTTAAACCTAATGGAAGGTTAGGGACCATATCTTCTTTATCAGGTATTTTGTTTGAGAGTGAAATGGCTAAATATAAATAGGCCCAATCTTAATCTAAGCCTCCAAATATTTAAGCCAGTATATATAGCCAAAGACTAAGTTGAGGCTCCAAATATTAAAGCCAAATGTCAATATGGTCAAAGGAGTTAAGATATCACAAAATCATGAAGCCAAAGGTCCATAGGCCCAAGGAGTTAGGGGCTTTAAAATGTTAAAAATGATGATATAGAACTAAGGAACTAAGGGGACCCAAAATGTTGAAACCAAAGATCTATAGGCCTAAAGATTTTTTAGGAACCCAAAATGTTAATGTTGAATGTCTATAGGCCGAAGAAGTTATAAGAGCCCAAAATATTAAAGCCAAAGGTCCACAGGTTGAAGGGGATGAGTGACCTCAAAATACTAAAGTTGGAGATTTATAAGCTGAAGGAGTTAAGGGACCCACATTTGGTGAAGCCAAAGATCTATAGGTTGAAGGAGTTTAAGGACCATAAAATGTTTAGGTTGAAGGTTTAAAGTTCTAAGGAGGAAAGGTACCCAAAAATGTTAAGACGAAGGTTAATAAGCCAAAGGATTTAAATGAACCCAAAATATTGAAGTCTAAGGTCTATATGTCGAAAGACCAAAATGTTGAAGCCGAATGTTTATAGGATGAATGAGTTGAGGGACCTCAAAATATTGAAGAGGAATGAATGTTATTTAAATCCATGATTATGGAATTTCTTTATAGTTAAAATTTTTTCGTCATTCCACTTTCTGTTATTCTCTATTCAATCATATTTAGTCCCATAGATATTTAGTTTCATGTATAAAGTCCAAACCATTCCTTTTTTTATATAAAGTTGAAATCTAACTCATTCTTTTTCAATTCTAACATTTCACAAGCTAGGGCCTTCTCTCTCCAAAATCCTTTAAGGAGTTACGAGGCTTTTGTGGGTAGTTGATCATTATTATTCATCTCTGTTCAACATTAAGTTATATATCTTTTTGGCATGATTTTGTTACTCAGTATATTTTTTGCTTGCCCATAATATCACATGTAGAATATGTGGAGTTATTTTTTCATGTTCTTGGGTGTGTTATTCATCTTTTATTGTTTAGATCTCTTATTTTTGGTTGCCCAGTATAATTTCTAGTTTGCTAATTTCCAATACTTTGGAGGGACCATTTAAATATTTCAGGAAGTTTTTTTTAATGATACTCATCATGCTCAAAAAGTGTTTGAGGGATATATTAGGCTAACTACCATATTGGTTATTTAGTATTAAAACCCTCAAGTCGAAGGTTCATCAGGGGATTATGCTTCTTCGATAAAGGAATCTAAGTCTAATTATTAATCCAAATATTTTTCATCATCAAAGTGATGTATCCATGGTAGTAACGTAATGAGCTCAAGTGAGAATTAATTCGTAGCTATTATGGACAATCATCTAAGCGATGAGTGGAATCTTAATGTTGTGGGATATTTCAAACTCGTGTATTCGTGTAAGACCTTATCTAGTTTTGATAATAAGAACACAGAGTGTTTATCCAATGGTTCATCCTTAGAGGATGCATATCAACCCAACAACGAGGTAAGTCCCTTTGGGGGGAATAATGAAGAAAATAATGATTCAAGTTTTATGGATGAGGTATACCATTAGGAATTAAAATATACTCCCGCTATAAAGTTATCCATTGGGTTAATCCCCTTAAAATATTATTTTATTGATTCATTTGTTGATATGACGAGGTATATGAGATTGAATTTACTTAGGCCAACCATTACTAGATCACCCTTAGTCATCTTAATGCTAGGATACAGATTGTATCAAGCCTTTAATTATAGTGAGGTTCCTAATGGATTAATAGAGATCCTACAGTTTGAAGAAGACCTTGTAGATATGACTCTAATAGGGGATTTTAAATATAGGGTTTAGGATCATTTTTCACCCTTGTAAAAGGGATATTCTCTCTAAATTAGGTATATTGACTTCACAATTATCTCCAAACCCCTTGAGAATCATCATTAGCTCTATTATTAAGTGAAGGGAAGTTCACGTCTACAATATCACAAGTGATATCTTTCGAAGTGTTTGCACACCTATCTACACTAAAAACTACCCTAGATATTACTTTTTAAGACCTCATAACCCTAAATGCAGGATGGTGAGAATTTCTTGAACTTTGAATCATAACTAGAAGATGACTTACTTTTCATTGGAGGCTCAAGGAAATTTTTGTCAACAAAGTTTAACAAGTCGTGATTAGGGTTCCTCGTGAAATAGAAATCTCCTCACTTATCAGTATATCTTTTACTTCACATTTGTTCATTTTATTCTATTAGTTTTAATTGATGAATATAATATTGTCGTTTCTTTTGATTATCGCAACACTTTGTTGATGGCGTATGAGGTGATATTTAGGGGTTAAATACTTTTGAGCATCTTACCACTTTGTCTAAGCTTGAGGATATTGGAACCATTTTTTTTCCTATCCATTATAAGAGAATTGTGAGTGACTTTTGGTTTTGGTTTAGCCTTCTTAATTTTGATTTTCATTTTGTTACTTATTTTTAATCATCACTTATCTAAGAAGATCTTCCAATCAATTTATTAAATAAAGTGTGGGAGATAATTACCCTTGGCTATACAAATATGGGTGAAAAAGGGTCACCCACAATAAGCAACCTAACCTCAATGAGTCTAACAAGAGGGGTAAGCAGTGAATGACCAATACTAAAATTGTTAAAAGTCCCCAAATGTATCCAAAGGGGGATTCATCTAAAGAGGTCGGGAAGGTGAGCCTTGTGAATATGGTAGTCGAAGGCAATCTTTAAAAGTGTAGGGAACATTGGGAGAAGATATAGGCTAATAAGGACACACTATATATATCCCAAACATTTCTAGACTTTAGCCTCCTCGCATGTAATATGGATTGCATTGCCAATTTCAGTCGAGGGGAAGAATATGACTTGGATATCAATAAGGTCTTCTAGGTGTGATCCTATTGTTTTTATTTTGCAATGTTTCATTCAACTTTTAATGATTATTGTTATTTGATTATAGGTCCTAACGTTGATGGTAGACCTTCGGTAGTGAATCTATAGAAATAGCAGAGACTTATAGGAAGACACCGATACTAAAAGGTCGTACGACACTATTAAAATTAATCATGATAATAAGAAAAAACATGGTGCCACCTGTGACACTCCGCCTATTAAAATACCGGTTGGCCAGCCCGTGATAAAAAAAGGTTTGTCTCATATGGCTCTTTCTAAGCATCACTGTCGAATTTTTTTTAAGTTACTAACCACCTAGTAATTTAATTAAACTGGTGCCAAATTTCATCTTTCATTAATTAAAAACATCTGGAGGTAAATAAGGATTAAACCATCAATCACAAACTGATAAATAAATCAAAGACCGATGAATAATATAAATACAAGTAACCGAATCAACTATCAGTTCAACAATAAAATACAACAGTAAACTGAAACAATTGATCAAATAGATAATTAAATACTAAAACTGAGGGCGACATGCCCAAATGACTAATGGAGTAAAGATCCTACACTGGAGATAGGTGAATGAAACATCTATAACAAGTCCTGCAACTTCCACAAGAGCTGCAACTTTGCTACCCTAGATAGAATATTCAACTGGCATCCCTGTGACGGGACAGCTAAAAGGTTTTGAAAAATATTTTGGCACCGATTAGAGCCCAAGTAAAACATTTTGAAAATATTTAGTAAATAGTTAAACTACAGTAATTAAATATGCATGTACACTCTTCATATTTAAGTTAGTGTCGCACTCACTTGAGGTATACTCAGCCCTCTTCTAATGTGCACACATAACATTTGTCTGCTAACCTTTACTAGTTAAGATACCACACCTAACTATCCGTATTAAGTCTCTTTCTACATACTAACTCGTTATGCCCTAATACATCACTAGATTCTTTATATCAGTTAGCCAATTACGAATTTCTCATTATATGATCAATCCTCCACCCACTAGGGTTATTTTAAATGCCATTATCTCTCTTATCTACTAATTACACACTGTAAAATAAGTCATAAGCATATATTTATCACTTCGTTATATATATACTAATACGGCACCCCTAGGCTGAGCTGCGGTGCATGTATACTATGCTATCATGTCCCGATACAACATCTACCAAACACACATAGTAGAATAAAACACAAGGATATATATTTATTATTCTACTTATATATATAAAATACAAAACCCCTAGGCCGAGACCTGCAGTGCATGCATATTTTGCTATCAAGTCTTGGTACATTACGCACTGTATAAAGGACCATTAGTTCAGTATCTCATTTGAAGCATCATTAGAAATCACACATATTGGAGGAGAATATAGTTCTAAACCTATGGTCTATGAAAATACCTATGCACCCATATGACTGTTATGACTATCATTATCATAGATAGCCCGTACCTAGGTTCCATATTCTGAGGCACATGTCAAAAATCCCCCAAAGGCTCATCAGGATATGATTGTCCCGACGCGAAAACCTCCCGCGATAGCAAGTAGAGTAGGTATGTTATAAACATAATAAATAATACAAATTAGTATCGGTATACACACAACCTATATCATATATCCCATATGTAGCACATGTATCTCTCGAATATCCTACATATTATTAAATTCCAATTAAAACTTCTTATCGTATATTCTCAAGTAACCCTCACTACTCAAAGTATGTCAATTATCCTTTCAAATATTTCAGTAGGTAAGTCAATCAAAATCTACTGATCTAAGGCATATATTCACTCCTCCCTCAAATTCATTACATTTTAAATTACACCAATTCATCTCATTAATTTTAAATTGATTGATTTATTAAAGTAGTGTCACCCAAGTACGATGGTCCGATTCACTCACTCGATAAGTATTGTTACTCTAGCGAATTTATTCTACAAAAACTAAATGTTAGATCACACCTCTCATTTTATTTAATATTCAATAATATATTATATTTTTTCCAATAATAAAATAATCCGGCCACTCCGCACCCAACTCTTAACGCACTTGCCTGAAAATATTCAAGTCACTATCCTCGACTCATTATTAAATAAATATTAACTTTTATTCATATTTTTTTCACTAATCACATCACAATCCACTCAGTATCCTTATTTCATCCGAAATTTTCATTCGAATCCATACTCCGAATTCATTCCCATCCAATTCCAAGGTAAAAATAAATTTCCTTAATATTTTCCAGAGTTCTACACTCATCTATGGACATCCCTAAATAATCCATATTTGATTTCTCCCAAAGAATTTCGGTTTCAGATATCCTTCCGTAATAAAATCATAAATAATTAAAAAATTAAAAAATATGAAACTGGTTTCCACATGTTCGTAATGAAAAGATCTATCACATGTCCAAAACCTAGGGTCATTTGAAGGAGATAACAATCTCGTTCGAATGAGATACAATCTCGTTTGAACGATGTCCAATGTCGTTTGAACGACTTGCATGTCGTTTGAACAACTTGCATGTGGTTTGAAGTGCGTTGTTCAGCTTATTCTTCTTTGGTGATCTCTTTTCCTCCATTGTTAATCCATGGAAGCTTTTGTACTGCTTCTCTGAATGTAACCTGGTGAAGATAAGCTAAAACCTAACTCTAACATGGTTTGTAATCATTGTAATAACCTTAAATATCATATATTTTCATCAAATGTTATAAATCCCTGAATTGGGTTTTCACGATTTCGTCAAATCGTTTTCAAAATTTTTACTTTATAATCCCAATTACTTCACATTTACTATTGAATATCTAATATATTTCGAATTCCAACCTCACTAAATCATAGAACATCATCAATCACAAAATTAATCTACACAATAATCTCAAATCATCAAAACCCATTTTATATAATAATGCACTCTCCAAAACAAATTTCTTTATCACACCCACTAGGATTTGAATCGAATTACTGCAATTAAATTGAAAGAAAGTTTGACTACTTGCCTGGATAATTCGTAGAATCTGATTTCTTTGTTGTAGACAATATTGTTGATAAAGAACACCTCAATCTTTTCTTGGTTTGGCTCCCCAAAGCTCTCCCACTTGATCCTTCTTTTCTTTTCTACAACTAGGGTTTTTCTGATTTGAGTTGTGTATGACACAACCTCTATCACGTAGGTTTTATTAGGTGAATCCCGGAATTAAGTCTATGGATCAAATTAAAATGACCCAAAAGCCCCCGTGTGAGTCCGATTATTCCTAAAAATGCCCCAAGACCCAATTACTATCTCCGGGTACTCTTTTTCGACTATTTTAACCCTTCTATACTCAGCCGTGCACTCCGAATCTCCATCCGAGTTACTTAACCAAATTCTCCAATTTCAACCTCAAATGACGACACATGTATTCTTAAAAAGAAATAACCCGAAGTTATTTAAATCTTAATTCTCCAAATAAATTGAATCTTCCAAATTAAATAATTTCTCCAAATCATCAATTGAGTATTAGTTTTAATTCACTAATTTAAATAAATTCTTTATCCTAAAAAATACAGGGTGTTACACCACTCATACAAAGTAAGAGTAAATTGAGAATAAGAAGGTTATGAGGGATTTGGAAGTCTTTCACGACAAAAACCTTCATCGTAAAGATATGAAGTGACGACAAGGAAGGAAAATATGGAGGCTATGGATAAGTATCACGTCTATTGAGAGTTTTTGGATTAATGTCTTTATTATATCTACCATGTATATGCAGAGATGAATGCTAGGATCGCTCTTCATTTCCCTTATCTTTTTCAAGAGATTTGGGTTTGGCATATGAATGTTGAGGAAGGCAAGACTATCTTGATAGAGTTTGATACGGATTAAGATATGGTGAGGGATGCCGAAGAAATCAATTTATCTATAAATGTTAAGACCAAGCCTATAGGTAAGGCAAATGAAGAAGAATCTCATCGTGATCCTGAAGTTTTTGAGGATAACATTTATATTACGGTTATACCCTCACATGTCGATGAAGATGGAGTTGAAGAACAGGATTATTACGTCTATTATTTTTTTCAATCTCTATGTTGGCCCTGCATAGTTTTGTATTATGAATATTTGAAGTTTTTATCTTGTAATATGAACAATTTACCTCCAGCTGAGGGGTATGCACATCTATCATTTCATTTATATTGTTGGATGACGAATGGATTTTTTTAATTGAAGTATATATACAAAAATCATTACTTATCCATTTCATGATTCATATTGCTTGATTGAGTGTTTTTTATTTCAATATGAGGCATCTCAAATGTATATAACCACTATACTTCATAGGACATAAATTATTTTTTTACATAAATGGTAGAAAACATTTTAATGTTAAAAGTATTTACAATTTATTCAAGTGTTCTCTTTAGACTTTGTTCCTCACTAGTTAAAATAGTGATTTTATAAGTTAAAAATTTTCAGAGGACCCTTGGGTCCACTATATCTTGCTACGTTTTATGTCATTATAGAAGTCAAAAGTATACAATTAAGGTTTTTTCTAACGAGTCTACCCTAATTTTAATGACTTGGATTAGTTGAGATCTTATATTAAGGGACATACAAATTAAAATTTTTTGGATCTTATAATAGGAATTATGCCCTCGTATTTAACATATATCATGTAATTACTTTGAATTCGCAGAAAGGGTAAATACTTTTATGTTATAAGTTAATATCATTTTTCAGTAAACAATATAATGGGAGGAAAATTGCAAAAAAATTTTATTTTTTTTTATTTTTCACAATTTTGAATTGATCGCATCACATGTATCTTTTATTTACATAAGTTCATATCCCCCCCGGTGGTCATATTATTTCAAGTTTTTCGTATTCCAAGAGTTAGCTAATGGTTCTCCCTACAAATTTTCTATATGATAGGTTCCTAGGATAACTCCCTTAATGATTATATCAGTGTCATAAAAATTTAGATGAAGCTTATTATTCTTTATCATTACGTTTTTGAGGATGTCATCTCCCACTTTTAGTGGTCAACTCTAAACCTTGTTATTAGAGTAACGGGAAACTCTTTACTAATAGGGTGTTTGCCCTATCTTCACATCTTATCGTCTTTCTTCAATTAAATCTAAATTCATCCACTGTTGCCTCTAGTTATTTTCCTTACTAAAGTCCTAGGACCTATGACTTGGTAACCCTATTTCTATTAGGGCTAACACCTCAAACCCATAGGCTGTCATGAAAGTTTTTTATCCTATCGGTGTTCTTAAAGTTGTCATATAGGTTCAAAGTACATTTTATAGTTCCTCTATCCAATTTCCTTTAATATCTACTAATGGTGCCTTAAATCTTGGCTACAAAGTTCAGTTCGTGACCTTTGTTTGGGTATTATTTTAAGGATAAGATATTGCTGAAAAGTTGCGCTCAATTCCTTACTTTTAAGAGTAAGGTTTGAGGGAGTCATTGTCGAACTAGGATTCGTGGTACGTGATAAATTCTTGAGCCATTCCACGTCCGTGCATTATATTTTTCCATAAAAATTGGAAACATCTCTTGACGATAATCTTTATATTAGGTTCTACCTCTAACCATTTTATAAAGTAATATTGTTACTATGAGAAAATTAAAATTGTCATTGATCATGGGAGAAGAACTAACAATATGTATACACCACTGAGAAAATAGCTAAGCAACCAAGATGTGTGTGAAATTTTGATAGGGCAGGTGATTACTTTTGGCATTGCATTGGCACACATCTCCCTTCTTAGCATAAGTGTAAGCAACTTTGTCTATAATGGCCTAGTAATACCATTGTGTTAGTATTCTCTTTGCCAACGATCGTCCATCTATGTAGCTACGACATTATAATTAATGTACGTCTTTTTTGCTATATTAAATATCTATTAGATCAACACATTCGGGAAGGGGTAAACTCATTCCTATTTTGTATAGCGCGCTGCCGTAAATATAAAAGATGACAAATTTGAATCTAATCTTCCTTGCCTCCATTTTCATTTATAGTAAATTTTACTTCTTGATATAGTCAATGATCATATCCATGTCGGAATTACTAAGTTTGAGGTTAAATACCTACATCTATGGTTTTTCTATGCCTATACTGAAAGTAAGCCATGGAGATAACAGTGTTAAGATTAAAAATTCCCTTTTGAACTTCAATGGTGGAATATACACACAAAAAAATCTGTTTAGGTTTGTGTGATTTTTCGTAGTCTTACAAATAAAAGTTGTAAACATAATGATGTGAGGAGAAGGGGATTGAACACAATAATTTATTAACGAGGAAGGTAGTGTACTGGAAAACCTCGGGTCTTTTAGTTCCAAGATCACACACACAACAAGTCCACTACAATAACAATTTAGGTACAAGTTATAGTTTACAATGTGTAAATCAATCAGTTTTCTGTAACAACCCGTGATTTTTAAACCAGTTTTAATTAAATTATCTTAGATTTTGAAAAAAATAATAGTTTTGGTATCTATTTAATTTTGGTATGATAAGAAATTTGTTTTTATACATATAAAAAAATAAGGTTTCAAGTGGAATTTAAATCGAGATTAAAAATTTGAAATTATAACTTTTCGTATAAAAATCGGGGGAGGATTCGAGCTAAGGAGGATAAAAATAATATTTTTTATAATCTGACCGTTCGATCGAGCCAAATTTTTCACAACAACTCTATCTCTCTGTTCACTACAACGTAGTAAAATTTCAAGTCATTCTAACAGTCAGATCGTCCATAATAATATTTTGAGTGTTTGTATTTGATTAGGACTCAAATTATTTTGGTATATAAACAAAGTGACGGGTTAAGTACTTTTAAAAACACATTCTTCTAAACCCTAAGAGAAAAAATCTCCTCTTTTACATCTTCTTCCTCCCTCAAAGCCGTAACTCCATTGGAGATCTATTTTTAATCCAAGTTTTGAAGCTTTAAATCGGGTTTTCTCAAGATTGTTTAAGAACGCGTCTTTGCTAATTTTTCGAGAGGAATTTAACCATCAACTCATATTTTCTTCATCTAAATCACAAGAATGAATACTACATTCCTTTCCTTTAGTATTGTGCGTTTTAAGTGTTGCCTAAACCCTTAATTGTATTTTTTTTAAAATCAATTAGCAACTCAATTATACAAAGTGGACGTTAAATCTTGGGGATGTTTTTATAAACTCTTTTAATAGGAATAATATTCATAACCCTTGGATACATAGGATTCATGAGTGGATTTTGGGTTTTATTGGTGTATGGTGCATATAGAAAAACCCTAGTTTTGAATTAAATGAATTTGGGGGCGTATAACTCATGTAAATTGTATAGATATAATGAAATTGGAACTATAATCTATTAATGAGGAACTCTCGGTGCATTTAATTTAAGATAATTAAATGAGATTAATTGGGTGTTTATGAAGATGTGAAATTAAATTAATATTTAATGGAATTGGTCTATCATGCGTAGGTTTATACGTTGGTTAATTATGCTTGTTTGTGTGACTTGTTGGTATTATTAAATTGCCATTGTGATGACGGGTTGTTGGGTAGTTTTCTCTCCCAATATTTTTGGATGCCTAATAGGTATGGGACTAGTGGGTAGGCCTTTATATGATTTACGCCTTCTAGGTATGGGGGACTAGTGAGGGTAGATTATCACGAATTTATCAAATCGTGGGTGGGATGATTTTTGGTATTTTCTCGTCGTTACACTAGCCTAGGCATGAAAATAGGTCGAGATTCATGTTAGAAATTAATCCCATACATAGGGTAGGACGTTTTGGTGATTTTGGGACCCTTAGGTATGGGACTAAGGGGCATTTTGAGGATCTCACATCGATTAAAAGGGTGGGGTAATTTGTAAATTGAGAAAATTGAGAAATTAATACATAAGATAATAAAATGGGTATCAAAATATATTAGCGTCGTTAATAACATGCATGACCAACAGTTTAAACGGGTTGGCTAGCTATTGCAATGTGTGGATGTTTGATGTCTGAATAACATATAGGGACGACAGTTTAAATAGGCTGACTGGCTATGAAGACGTGTAGTGTGTGGAACCTCCTGCATAACCTGCATGACTGACAGTTTAAACGGGCTAGCTGGCTATGGCGAGGGGAATTGAGGGTGGTGTAGAATTTATTGCGAAAGTACTGTAATGGATAATAAAATTGAGATAAATGATAACTTTGGGTTAATTGAATTCAATTAATACTTTGGGGTAGTGGGATAATTATAATATATTGGTGTTATTTTTATATGAATCTATGAGGGTAGTTAGTAATTTATCTTTCCCGTGTTTAAATATATATTCATAATTAAAATACTCTATTGCGATATTTATTGCGTATAATGTTATTGTCTAGGTTCACGGACCCTCTTTGAGGGGAGTAGTGTGTATTCATTCTCGGGGATCTGACCTCATGCGTTGAGTAATATTTTCGGTATTAGTACTAGAGTAACTGCATAGGATTTTCAGAGTTATCATTTGGAGGTGCAACTGGAGTCTACTTCATTTTTATTTCTTTATTTATCTTAGACTTTCTTGTCCATCATATTTAATTATTTTTATTGGGCCATTCGATTCCAAAGTTGTTAGAGGATTTCAGTTGGATTATTCACAATTGATTTTATTCAGTTTTAATTAAATTATGATTGGAGATTGGATTTATTCGAAGTTTTAGCATGTGATGGATCTTTTATCGTTTATTTGTTATTATCATTTGGGATTGATTCAATTATTGGTCTTGTGTATGGATTTTTTTATGTCCCATATCTTTCTCATGCTAAGAATGGTATTTATTTAGTTCATGCTCGACGTAGTTTGGTGGCGGTGGTTGTCCACCCCGTCTGTCGGATTGCGCGGGGTGCGACATTTTCCTAATACCCTCATTATACCAAGATAATAACTAAGCAATCCCACAACTAGAGATTCAGACCAAATAAGAAAATAGTAGATTAATAGGACAAAAAGTAACTTCACACTTAAAGAGAGAGTATCGAGTGAAGAGATAACAAAATATAAGTTTCAATACCTATGGTTATCAAATATGGTTAGGAGATGAATTATAAACTCAAAGATAGAAATGGTCTTGCTTTATTATCTAATACTTCAAACTTGTAAAAAATAGAAACAGTTTGTGTGCTAACATTTAGATCGTATGTTTTATAATAAAACCACAAAAGCTCTACACAAACAAATCACAACTAGATCTTGTTTTAGAGTATATATGAGTTTAGAACACATTTAGTTTTTAAACAGGATCTACTAACACAAAGTGTGTACACACACACACACACACACACACACACACACACACATATGGAGAGGTTCAAAAGTGAACCTAAAAGATGAACATATTAATGAACCTTAACAAAAAAACACCTTAATAACCCATTAATTTTGATTCCTATGTTATAATTGGCCCGTGCCAACGCTAACGGACTCGCGTGTATTTAATACACATAACTTACCCCCGAGCGCGTGTGACATGCGTATCTATTGTAATTGGCGTGGACCAACCATAACATACGAATTCAAATTAATGGGTTGTTGAGGTTCATTAAAATATTCATATGTTAGGTTCACTTTTGAACCTCTCCATATATATATATATATATATATATATATATATATATATATATATATATATAATAATAATAATAACATGTTAGATATATCTAAATGAGAAAAGTTGTTTCCAAACCTAGTTTTGTAGAACATTTCAAAACTAGCAAGTCATTCAAAAACCCAAAATCGTAAACAAGCGATATATGGTTTTGCATATATGTAAAAGGTTTATAAATTATACCCCAACAAATATCATAAGCCAAACAAGGTTTGAAACATAACAAGATTCAAACAACAAATTCCCCATGCTTAAATAGATCAAGACATAAATCCTCTCAAAATTCAAAACCAACATCTAAACACTCATCCTCACAACAAATATATATTTGTAAAATTTTATAATGAAAACGTGTTTAGAAAACTCTAAAACATATGTAAACACTTGAAAAGGTTTAGAGGGTGAAACTTGAGAAAATTTGGGCAGAGCTTCGATTTGTAAATTGTTTCTCTCTTAAAAATGAATACCCTAAGCCCTATATTTATAGAGTAAAAGGAATGACTCTAGTTAAAATGTAATTCCCCCCAAAATAAGGGCAATGAAGTAAATATCCAAGGGCCTCTAAAGGTATAAAAGGCATCGTATAAAAGACAAAGTGTTGAGGGAACATGCATAAAAATCCATGGCAGAGTGAGGGTAAAAGGGTAAAGCCACCATCGATAGCTTGAAGTCGAACAAACTTATCCAAGAGCTCACGCATGATGAATTCGTTTGGGCTACACACGACCCTGATTTTTTTAAACCGCATAGCATGGATTGCCAACAAAACCTTTTGAAATTCACCAAAATGACGACGTTTAGATTATTTGCTAAATTATATTGAGAAATAACAATTGATTAAATTTATTTTTCTTGTTAATGTTTAAACAAGACTTTAAACTCCGAAAACTCGTATAAAATATGAAAATTAATTTTTAATACTGTATCTATGTTACGCTAGCCTAGGCATGAGACTAGGTCGAGGTTTATGTTAGAAATTCATCCTATGCATAAGGTAGGACGTATTGATAACTTGGGGACCCTTAGGTATGGGACTAAGGGGTATTTTGAGGATCTCACATCGATAAAAAGGGCGGGGTAATTTATAAATAATGAAATTGAGAAATTGTGATTTAATGCCTCAGATAAAAACGGGTATTAAAATTTGTGGTGACATAATGTATCAGGGACCGACAGTTTAACCGGGTCAGCTTGGGCGATTTATGTCATGTCATGTGTTGGAACCTTGTCATATTGCAGGAGAATCGACAATTTAAAAGGATTTCGGTTGGCTATTGACAAGGGAAAGTGTGACACTTTGGTGAAAATTACCACTCAGTTCTGGAGGACCGCCATAATAAAAAGTGAGAACAATAATAAAATTGAGTCAATTAAATTAAATTAACATCGTGTGACTTTAAAATTTAAAATCATATTGGTGTGCTTTTAGAATGGGAATTTCTGACGGTAGTTAGTGATTTATATTTACGGCGTATAATTATCTCGTTTAATTAAAATATTATATTGTGATATTTATTGCGCATAATCCTACTATCTGGATTCAAGGATCCTATTTGAGGGGAGTAGAGTGTATTCATGCTCGGGGCTCTGACCTCGTGCGTTGACTAACTTTTTCAGGATAAGTCTTGGAGAAGCTTCATATGATTATCGAAGTTTATCATTTGGAAGTGCAACTGGAGTTATTCATTTTATTCCTTTATTTAGTTAGACCTTCTTTTCATTCGTATTTAATTATGAGACTTCATTTGGGTTTTTATTGGGCCATTCAGTTACAAAGTTATTAGAGATTTTCAGTTAGATTATTCACAGATCTTTTTTATTCAGATTTTATTAAATCATTATTGGAGATTGGTTTTATTCGGAGTTTTAGCCTGTGATTGATCTTTTATCGTTCAGTTGTTTATGATCATTTGAGATTCATTAAATTATTTATCTAGGACTGATTTATTTATGTCTCATATATGTCTCATGCTAAAAATGGTGTTTATTTAGTTCAGGCCCGGCATAGTTCGACGGCGGTGGCTGGCCACCCCGTCTGTCGGATTCCGCAGGGTGTGACAAAAATGAGCAAAGTTAAAACTACCCATAAAACCCCCTAACTTTTATTAGTTACATAAGTACTCCTTAAGGTTATAAAATGACCAAAATACCCCTATAAAATTTTAAAGAAGCATAACTTGACCGATATTTCTACCATACATCCAAACCTTATATCAACTCGAACATTTTGACCTCACCTAATTTAATTTTACAACCTAACCCCTTGAACTTTCATAAAATTAAATAAAGACCCTTAAATATAGAATTTAATGAAATACAATATTAATTAAATATGAAACATATTCCTTAAGGACTAAAATAAAAATTAATATAATTACACTTTCCTCCCCCGCTAATAACATAGAGAAATCGGTCTAAAAGGGAAAAATTCACATGGGATCCTCCCCCCCCACACACACATGTGAAAACCTTGCACACCGTGGATATCTCCTTAAACCTAGGAAGAATCAACCTCCCTTAAACACCAATCAACCCCCCTGGTTTACACTATAAAATCCTTGCGAATACCAACCTTCAAACATACTAGTTTAGCAGAACAAAACTGGTCTTCTTTCTCTCCAAACCGGTAACCTATGATTTTATGCACCATTTTTTATTTTTATTGTCCAAAATATTTTACACTATCACTAATCTCAACCCAGTCAATGAACCCGAGCTTTTATGGGTAGTATGGCCTATATAGACAGAAAGCTTCAAACCTCCATTAAAACTTGAGCTTTGATGTTGAAAATCCATTACTTGACCATGAACTTATTTCAAAGTCAGGAATGAGTTCCTTAAGAGCCCAAGAACTCAAGTACAATGGTCATGCTAAAAAAACAATTGAGTTTTGAATCCCAATTTCTCAAAGGTGTTTTTGAAGTTCATAAACTTTAAATTCAAAATTCTCTCAATCTAGGATACCTTAGTCCTTAAAACCAAAGACAAACTCTTCCTTAGTATAGCAAAAACGTAACCATAAGATTAAAATACATTTCCATATCGTGTAATTACACAAATGTTTTGGTCAAAACTTTATAAAAAAAACACTAGTTGTAACTCGATCATTTCTGAACCTCAATCCATGAAGCTATACATGTGGATTTCTTGTAAAAAATTAGGTTTGAATGGTTCAGGAATCATCTTAAAAGATTTAAAAAATGAGGAGAAATTCGAGGTCAAAATTTTGGTCAAAAAACTAGTTAATGGTTGAGAGGTCGAAGATGAACTTATAAACCTTGACTTGGCGCATGGCCAATCAAAATTTCCTGATTGGTATAAGGTATAAGGTAAAAAGTTATATAAGGTGACATAGTGCTTGGTCAAACCTAGCTCAAGTTCTAGAAAACCAAGATTTTGGTTTAAAAGCATTTTCAAAAAATTACAAATTGACTGCTCTTACCTTTTTTATCTTTTTAATTTTTACCCCAACATTCTTCTACATATTCATGAGGATAAGAATATTAACAAGTATGATTTTTTAACGTGGTAAAAACCCAAAATAGGAAAAACATCCATGACGCCCTCTACAGAGTAAACCAAAAATTTCACTAAAAATAATTATCGGTTACAAGCTATATAACAAACTAAACACACAAACATACCTATACAAGTTTAGGAATGTAACCACTGGTTTCCTTATAACTTCTCTCCAGGTCTGATGTTGTAATAGTTCTCTCAACTTCGTAACTCCTTTCTGGTTGTTTAGCGAATTCCAACTCAGTCAAAAACAGATCTCTCAACAATATACTAGTTGTGCAAAACGTGTAAGTGAATATGTTCTAAATGCAAACCATGCAAGGAATTAATTCTTAACACAAGCATATACATTTTCTTCAAAAACTTAACAAAAATATATTTGTAATCAAAGAAATAAGTTTACTATAAAAACTTAAGAAAAATTCATTTTCAATTAACAATCAATTAAGTTTTCTACAAAAACTTACAAAATAAAATTTCAATCATAAAACTTATATTCTAAGACATACATACAAGACTTATCATGAACACACAACAAGATTATTTAATCATTTAAGAAATATGTGTTCTCAATCTCTAAAAAATATAACTTTCAATTTTATGAGGAAAGTGTTTTTCAAATTATTTCACAAATATGAGAAAATAGATCTTTAAAATATTTTCAATAAACACATAAGATTCGGAGAAATTATGATTTAAACATCATATAGAATCTAATACAAAATCAGAACATTTAGATCATAGAAAATATTCAATAAAATCCGGATATAAAAATCTAAGGAATTCTAGTTTTTGTAAAAAATTATTTCATATTGAAAGCACTTAAATTCTCTCTACAATAACACAATATTTCAATCTCTAAAGTTGTGAGATGATGTGTTAGATCATTGAGAATTCAAAAACAAAAACAGAATTAATATGAAGTAGAATGAACACAATGTGTGTGAAATAATACTTTCTTCTCTCTTAGATCTATCTCTCTAATTCTCTATATTTTTTTCTCTAAAAATATTAAACCCTCTGTGTTTCTCACTCTAGAAAATATGACTGAAAATGCTAACACAAATTAACTCTCTAATGAGGTTTATATAGTTGAGAAAACAGTATTCTAGAAACTATAAAATCAAGGGTTCAGATTAAAAGATATTAATCTAGGGTTGTGATTAATTCGAGTTAAAAATAATTAACAACTTAACAAACCAAGTCTGTTACAAAAGACTCAAGAACCTAAAACCACTAAAGATACAAACAAGGATGGTATAGGGTTTTAGTGACAACAAACTCTCCAATGGATATAATAATCAAATCTTTCTATTAGTTTATCCAACACCCAAATTATGGCAGCTGGCACAAATCCTAATATCCCCTAGTTCCTTAACAAAACTCCAACGGTTAAAATATGTACAGCTGGCAAAGTCCTACTCGGCATCAAGATTAGATAGATTGCGTATGACAGTTCTTAACCGCAAACAGGTACTGTACTTAATAAATGAGTATGGCCGAAAATCTCTTGATAGATGGTTACTATGGTTTAAAAAAAATAAACCTACACCTCCTAGTAATAAGCTATGTCCAAAAGTTATATCGCAAGTTTTAGACATATAAAAGTCTAGTGGTCAAGAACCACATATTTAAAGGCTAACAGTCGCATGGTCTGGGTATAACTGAGGGTGGTCAAATCGGTCAAGTACAAGTTATAGCTAAAATAAGGTCTTAAGCTATCACCTAGGTCAAATCGCATAAATTCTACTAGTCCTAATATAATAGGACGAAAATAGTGCAAAAGCTGAAAGTTGGTAAGGTTCCTAAAAAAATATAGCAGTTAAAACCATTATATGTAAGTTGGTCATGCAACAGTACGAAACCTATAGATGATAAAACAGTGGTATACAGTCTAATTCATAAAATAAGCTAAAGGTTTAAAAAATAAATAGACCTGAGAGCTCAAATCTGGTCATCGCCTAAACCTAATGGGTAGAAGGTCGAATTATTCAAATCATAAACCAACATATATGGAACCTAGTGTCGAATGGTCAAATCGATAAATCTAGAAGCTTTAAAACCTAAGAACTAATAACAGTTGGTAAGGCCAAATAAACGACTAAGGACGAAAATTTCCTAAAATAATAGGACAAAAACTTCAGGTAGAAGGTAAGGTCCTATTCGGCCAAAGTATCTCAATATTCAACAAAGGTCAAATCACCAACAAAAGTAACAGGTATGGGTGCAATACTACAAAGAGACGAATCTATTTTTTAATGTCTAATTGGTACACAGTGAGGCTCCTAACCTATAACTGTGTACTAAACTAAAGAAGCCAATGGACAAAAGAATGGTCTTACCTAAGCTAGTGGGCTATGAACCAAATGGTCAAAGTTCAGTCAAGTCTAAAGCTAATAGTCCTAAGGCTAAGAGTTAAAGAACTATTTTCTTATAATACATATACGACCGAAACAATGAGTTTTCAATAAACAAAAAATTGTTTAAAAGGTATTGTAATTATTTTTCAAAATGAAAAATTAATTTTACTAATAAATTTCAAAAAATATTTTAAAAATAAAAATTTCATTTTAAACAAAACATATACCAATTTTATTTAAAAAACCTTTTCAGAAAAAATTATCTAATGCCACTTTTATAAAAAAAATTTAAGACAATCAATCACATTAACATAATTAATATATGCATGAGTGTCTAATGTGTTAAGTGCAAATGTGCTACATACGTGAATACCTTTACTAGGATATGTCGTTGAGTAGAGTCGATGCATGTTGAGTCATCGAGTAACATTGCAAGATATACCAAGGAGAAGGCTCGAAAAAAAAAATATGTTTTGACACAATATCCAAATTAGTTGAAACGCCTAAATAATGTAGACTCAAGTAAGTGAAAGATTTAGGGTGTTTCACACCCTCTAACAACATATTTTCGGTGTAAGTATAGATATTCTAAAAATTGGCGTTGCTCTCGGACCGGGGGTCTCGTGACCACGCGGTCAATTCCAACAAGTTACATTGGTCCCGTGTGAGGTGTTGTCGCCAGTCATGGGTTCATTTGGGGGGTGTTTCGGGGTTTATACCTCTAACTACATGTTTTCAATCCTTAGTATAGATATCCTAAAATTTTGGCCGTGCTCTCAGACCGGGGGTCCCTTGACCACACGGTCGGTTCCTACGAGTTACATCTAGTTTCATTAGAGTTTTGTCTTTACAGTTTTTAGACCAGTGACCTGGCTTTTTACAACTATAACAAGTGTTTCCATTACTAATTTTTGATGGTGGAGTTCAATTTTGTTGATGAGAGTGAGGGGAAGTAAGGTTTGTTATGTAACTATAGTTTGATTCCACGATATCCTTCTTAAATGTCGTATTGTTGGTGGGAATTTCCATTGTAAAGGGAAGACTTAATATGAGCGGGAAAGTGACTGTTGCATGAAGGAAATCAAAGGTCGGGTGACAAAGATTTTTGTGACCTGGGCCATACTGTTCTCTACTTTAATTACAAGCTATGCCAGTTGTGGAATTTTAATATTGCGGAATTATAAGCTACGTCTGTTGTTGAATTAGATTTTTCGTTGTAATGGGACCCCCGATTTGAAAATATGATAATAATTTGAAAATAACAAGAATTTGTAACACCCCGCATTTTCATGCATTAAATATTTAATTAATTCGGGAATTGAAAATTAATTATGAGTCATAATTTTAATTGAATTAATTAGGAAAATTTTATTTAAATATTAATCGGGGAGTGAATGGCTAATATTTACGGGAATTTATTTACTAAGTGAATAGTAATTATTTATTTAAGTCATTTCGAGTATTAATGACAGGGTATGCACTTATCTCAACCGGGAGTTGGTATAGACAATAAGGGGTGGGGGATAATTATTTTCATAAATTAATTCGGATGCCAATTATGAGTGTACGGTTGAGTCTGTATGGGTCGAGATAGTCGGAAAAGTGTACCCGGGGGTGGTAAACAGGTCACAGGGCATTTTTAGACATAACTGGGCCCACATGGGGGCAACTGGATCATTTGGGCTTGGCCCATTAGGCAAAAAACGGGATTTAGGTAAATTAATGAATTAGAAGAAATAAGAAATGGCTGATATGAGTTTAGGAAAAGGGTTAGTGTGTTAAGAAACCCTAACAACAGTTATAGGCAGATTTGGGGATCACAAGAAAGCCAACAAGGGTCATCTTCAACCTAGGAACTCATCTCCAAATTCAGACTCTACGAACCTTAAGGCAAGTGTTAACTTGCTGTAGCATGTAAAAATGTATTTTGATTCATATTCATGTGATGTTCGTATTTAAGGAAATTCGTTTTGGGTGTAACTGGCAAAATCTGATTTTGAAGATGATAATTTGATTTACGGAATTTGGAAAAGGTTTAGGTAAAAATTTGAAATTTGTATGTTAATATATATCTGGTAGGATGTTATCTGGATAATTAGAAACGGATTTGATGATGGAACTTGGGTTGTAAATGGGTAAAGGGTTAAAGATGGATTTTCCCCCCAAATACAGAAATTATAGTTAATGGACGAATTAATAATGTTGGTGGACATTCTGGAGGTCCCTAATAAGGTTTCTAACATGTATTAATGTTAAGAGGGCTTAAGGTTGTTGGTAGAGAAAAATAGCGTTTGGGAAAAATCGTCCATGGATGAATCTGTCTTCGCGAAGAAGACGAAGACCTGCTTGATCGATCGATCGAAGGTCTGGGGTCGATCGATCAATGGTCGGCAGATTTTGGCAGTTCGCCCAGTTTTCTTTTTTATGAAGAAAATTTTAATTAAATATTTTTCCATGAATTAATTTAGTGAGAAATTTATACGTGGGTTTTAAATCTAATTAATGGTGAATAAAGCTAATTTAGAATTTGGAGACGACTTAGTGTGTCATCATAATTTAAAATTGTTGGGTTTTGGAGAAATTAGGTGTGACACACTAAGGTTGAATTTTTGGGAAGGTGTTAGAAAGGATTAAATATAGACGTAGCGAACAAGTTCGGGAATAACGGTTGAGGAATACCGAGTGATAAATCTTATTTAGGTAAAGACTAAATAATTCGGGAGTCGAGAATTTAGACTCGGGTGAGGGTAATTAGGACTTTGAGAGTAAGTCCAATTTTATGGTGGGGGCGACACCAAAGGTGACTTAATTAATTAATGTGCGAATTAATTAATAATTAGAGTTGGACCATAAACTCTTAATAAATTAAATAGGCTTATGTTACGGGTTTTGTACATGGTGTAGCCGGGACATTTTATGTTTATATATATATATATATACGGAGTGTGATAGTATATATATATATATATAGTGTGTGTGTGTGCATTAATATCAGTGATTGCATATTATTAGTATGTACTATAGTTCTATAGGGGGAAGTTGCGCGCATTGGATGAATCCCCTAACTTGAGGAGTAAGGCGAGTATAATCCCAGGTCATAGCGTCCGTTATATGGGTGAGGGGCATCTCACTTTCAGGGAAGGAATATGACCGCCTCCAATTCGTATGTTAAACTAAGTTAGTGATCGAATCTAACTTGGATAAGTAGGTTACGTGAATACACCAAGTGGGATAGCACTTGGGAAAAATTTATATTTTGTGATTATTCTTACTCGGTCGAAAGTTTGTATTAAATGTTATTTCAGTATGTTTGTGAATACTGTAATATGATAAAATATATAATTAGGTAAATAATTATATATGGGATAATTAATACATAGTGAAAAATGTATTATGTGCATAACAGGTATGAATGTTATATGAAATTAAAAGGAGTAATGATTTAATTAAGTTTGACGTTTATAATAACTTAAAAATCATGAATTAAGGCATAATCGGTTAGAGTAGGTAAAATTCAAGGGTTCAAATAAGCATTGGGTCAGGAGCGTAGGACCTAGTAAATTAAATGGAAGCGTTAGTAGTGTACATTAGAGGAGGGGTGAGGAAGTCCTCAAGAGAGTGCGACACTAACTAAAATATGAAGAGCATGCATATTTATTTATTACTGCAAGTAAATCATTTGTTAAATGTTTTCAAATGTTTTTGGGTACTAACCCTTGCTATAAAAAATTTTAAAAACCTTTTAGGTGTCCAGCCACGGGACGCCAGGCTTGACTCTATTCCAGGTATCCTTTGTTGCAGCACATGTGGATGTTGCGGGGTTTTTGATAGACGCCTCCTTTTTTCATTCGTGTAGAGACTCTCTAGTAGTTATCTGAGCTTACCGCTCACAGTTCATTTATCAGTATTAGACTTGTTGAGATTTTCTTCTTATATTTACTTATATTGGATATTTGGATCGATGGTTTATTCCCTAGGTGTTTTATTTGTGGATGGTTATTTTAATTAACTGTGATTGTGTATTATTTTATGTTCCGCATGAGTTTTTATTTAGTTAATTGAAAGATAAAAATTGGCACCAGTCTACTTTTCTCACTTAGGTGTTTAGAAATTTAAAAAAAGACAGTGATGCTAAGAATGGACTAACTCAGAAACCTTTTCTAACTTGATTTAGGACTGATCACCCGAGATTAATTAGGCGGGGTGTCACAGAATTAAGCTTAAAAACATGACGTTAGAGGGAGAAGAAAAAAAACACCCCACAAACGGCCCCATGAAAGGCACCAACACCTCGCACGGAGCCAACAACTCAAAAACAAACAACAACCCAACAACCAATAATTATCATGTTCTCCTTCCAACATACTATTCAACAAAAAGCAAAAAATAAATAATTATCCAACAGACAAACCAAATAAAACAGATAATTATCTCGTAATCCTTCTAACATACTATCCAATAACAACCCAACAACGAATAATTATCGAATAACCAAACCAAACAAAACCAATAATTATCGTACTCCTTCTAGATACTATCCAACAATTATCCAACAGCCAAACCAAACAAAACCAATAATTGTCCCATACTCATTCTATCATGTAAAAGATTTAAAATATAATTCATATCAACTATATAACTACTTCAGTTAAAGTAAAGAGTACATGATTCATGGGATAAAAGAAGGCCATTAAATAGAGTCTTTTGATTGTGTGATTAGACCAAATTGATCTCGGATCCCCCAACGTATTCTTTTACATGTACATTTATGATTAGTTTCTTTAATAGGATCATAATAAAATCAAGCTAATTTAATTTAATGAACACTATATCAATGAAACTAATCAACAAATGTGTATGTACAAGAACATGTGGAAACTGAGTTGGGTCAATTTTTTTTAATCATAAAGTCAAATGACTCCATTCTTAAACCAAGCATCTTATTAAAGTAACTAAACATTTGACTGAACAAAACATGTTATCAAAACTTAACTTACATACGTAAATTATCAGAATAATCAATTGGAGTCTTCAAGTTGAACAACGTGTCTTAGAGGATCTTCTTCTTACTAGTAGTCAAAGTGAAATACCCGGGGGAAGAAATTCTTCTTATTGTAGGATCATTTTTTAACCACAGTTTCTTCTTTATTTTCATCTCCTGTAGATCTAGGCGGGCCCATTATCCATCTTTTGAATGAGATCCGCTCAGACATGTTCCTATTATATGTTGTTCAAGATTCTTATTTGTGTGCATAACATCAACTACATGCCTTACACGATGATGTTTCCAATACGACAAATAAAAAATAGTGATCTCCTGGACCACGACTTCGCTTTACTAAGGCCATTCGGATCCCCCCATATATATGATTCAGGTTTACAAACTATGGGTGTTTGCCTACATACATACTCCCCACACTTAAAGCAGTCACCTTTTCTTCGATCTACTGGCCCAAAAGCTGAGCAGGTGGCGTTATGCGCTCGTGACCGATAGATTAATTCCTAAAAGGGTAACTAGTCGGCAGAAATCTACGATGACCTATGTAACTCATCATAATACTATGTTTTATCCAACATGATTTAGTTTCCTCCCTACATATGGGACATCCATAATAACCAAGAACAGTACAAACGGACAAGGTCCCATTAAATGGAAGTTCTTGGGTCACCTACATCACCATTGCTTTAAATGTGGACTCTTCACCCTTATGAGAGTCGAACATCATAACGCCTTTACCCCATAACTCTTTAAGTTCTTCAATTAATGGTGCTAAGAATATATCAATACCATCATTGGGAGCCTTCCACCCGGGTATCAACAAAGAGAATAATGTGAAATCCTTTCTCATGCATAGTGTCAGAGGGAGACTTAAAGGCGCTAAGAGAACTGGCCAGTAACTTGGACTAGTACTTAAATTACCGAAAGGGTTAAACCCATTTGCGCGGTTCCTTTATAAATTCATGGTCTTATGCGTTTGAAGTTTTTCCAGATGGGTGAATAAATAGGATGACGCATCATATTCCTATCCAACTCGCATTGAGCGTCCCATGCCATGGACTCTGCTATCCATGGTATAGTAAAAAACCATTTTAACCATGACCCAAGTGGAAAATACTTCAAAGCCTTTTATGGGACTTGCGATCACTTGCAATTTTTTGCAACTTTGTCCTTTCCATTCTCACAAACCACATATCTAGGCTCGTTGTGTACATGACATTCATCCTTCTCTCTGTTCTCATTACATGAAAATATGGAATCATAATTTCATGCATCAATATATTTGTATTTCAAACCCAAAACCTTCAAACTCTTCTTCATGGTATGATATTTGTATTTTATGCATCAATTTCATGCATCAATATATTTCGATTATGTTGTTACCAAACAAACAAAATTGATTCTTCAAACTATGCAAACCAATCATTGCATATAATACCAAGGGATCTTCATCTCAATCTTTATACAATGGTTTATCCACATCGGCTTTCAACCATATGTATTCTTGATATCCTGGAATTTCAACATCAAAGTTTTCATTTAGTTGTCCATAATGCGCATTATCCCTATCCCTAGGTTGGTGGTTTTGTTGTTTGTGGAGTCTGTAAGCATCATCAATTAAGTCGGTCAATGGAAGATGCGTTGGTGAATCATGTACCACTTTCACTCTTTGGGGTTTTATTATGCGGTTGGGTACTGACAATTCTTTCGTAACATATGGTATATTTTTTCACCATGGTATGTCCATATTTTATAGTCTTAGCATATTCCCAATTTTATTAAATGCAATTATACGTATTCCAATGACTTAGATTTTTTGTTTATACAACGGGTACACGGACACATAATCTTGTCACTTTTAAGATTTTTAAAAGAGTATTTAATAAATTCTCAAACGCCATTATCATGATTATTTGAAATTATATTAGTCTCTACCATCCACTCTTTGTATAGTGGTAAATCCATGTAATAATCTTCTAATTTCAGTCCTGTGGTAATAGGTAAAAAATATTATTACAACTAAAACAAAAACAATATTCTTACAATTGAAGAAATAAAAATCTATTATTAAAACTTAAACAAAACCAATGTTCTTAATCTGAAACAAAATCAATATTCTTATAACTGAAAACAAAAAATGTTATTACAACTGAAACAAAATAAAATATTATTTGGTCTTTTCCAACAGATTAATTGGCCAAGCAAGATTTATTTTTTCATAATTCCTCAATTCCAACCCTTCCCCAACGTCAGCGAGCACATGTATATATCCCCAACCATTGTATATTTCATTGACTAGTAATTAAGGCTCACCTGTCTCCAAAGGTCGGCTATGTACTCGAGTTTCGTCAAACCAGGAGATGATTGTGCACACCCCAGTAACGTTCTTATTGCTCAGGTCTTTGAAATAGTACTTTTGACAGTAGTCACCGTGAGTTGTTCATGATGATCCAAGTCATGTGATAGCGGAGGCATGGGGAATGGGAATGTTTTTTGAGGCATCATTTAGGATGGGAATATTGGATTAGGTGGCATTTAGGAGGGGAATGTTGGAGGCGGCATTTGGTAAGGGAAACTTGAAGGGGGGGGGGGGGATAGGGAAAACCTTGAGGAGGAGGGTGAGGGTAAGGGTAATCTTCAGGAGGCAGCATTGGGATCCATTAATTTTGGAAAAGGGGCAGAAGTTTCCCAATTTGATTTGTTAGCATTCGAAAATTATTTTTGATAGCCTCGACATCCCCATATTTCTTAAACTATCATTCCTCATTGGATAAGAAACGATCCTTTATCGAATAAACATCATCCACAAGAGGTGTAGTCTGTTGAAATTTTATTTTTGTCATATGTGAGCCAACACTTCTCCTCCTCCCCCTTTTGTCGTTTCCAAAGGTTTGGGTCAGGGCATCATTTTTGAGGTCCAATTCATCATTAGATCTCCAACATGACTGACTGCTAATGGCCTCTATTGATTCTAGAATCTCAGCTAAGTGCGGTGGGAATTTAGTTTCTTTACCCCATCGAGCATGAATGAATAAGTTGGGCTGATATGGTTTTTTACCTGCATATGGACCAAACTTTGTCCTACTTGGCCATCCATTCTTCAATTTCTCACATGATTTGGATCCCAGCCTGTGGATATCAGTTTTTTGTGCCCTATTTTTTTTCTCCCTTTGGACTAAATTTTTCTCCATTACCTCATTCTCCAAAAACTTATTCCACTTCTCCACCATAATTTCAACATTGGGAGGCACTCTCTCTTTCAAAGATAAAATATCGGAGCTCAGTTCCTCTTTCGATAAATGTTTCTACCAAAGGTTTCTCCTGTACATCCTCAATGATTCAGCAACCCGAGATAGAAACTTACTCTTTAAATAACCGACAAATGAGAAATACTTATAGAGTTGATCGTATATGTCATCTTTGACGACTTGATCAACCAGGTTCCAGTTGTATGGTCCTCCAACTCCCACGTTCATTTTTCCCAACGCTAAACATTGGAATTTAAAGTTTAACACGTCTTTCATATCACCCATTGGGTTATTCTCGACAAGGGAGAACCTAATAGTCTTCTTTTGGATTGAGCGGGAGGCATCGACAACATTGGATGGAGGCAGTGGAGCAACGGGAGTGCTGGATGAGGGATCAGAAGCATCTATAGTTGGACTTGGTGAGGAGGGAACCATTGGTGAATTTGTGTATTTCTGACCAATTGGTATTGATAATTTGGGTTGTGCATAAGATGCTAAACCTCGTTGTGGTGTCTACTCGGCACTTGGTTCCGTTGGGTTATTTTGTCCCAACATTATCTACAAAAATGAAAAACCATAAGTGACTAAAAAATATAATAAGAAATTATAATTAATTAATAAAGCTTATTACTATATATATATATATATATATATATATATATATATATATATACTTTTTTAATGTAAGACTTTAGAATATGTTCAATGTGGCCAACTAGGTGGAAGGGTATCTATGATTGATGTGTAGATATCTGTGACATGAACTCGAAATCCCATCCTTTTCAACTTGTTGGCAAGATTCAATTTAGCATGCATATGGAGCGAGACATCACAGTCTATGTCAATGCTCTCTGTATGCATGTTGTATCTATAATGGGTGGTTTTTTTCCTCATTCTCCAACAACATTACCAAGGTTAGGGCAACATCAGAATTATGTGTGTGAAATATATTTTGTATAACGTCAACCCAGTTTTTTGGTAGGGAAAATATTATAAGATCGAACATCTAATCTTGTTGGAGATTAACTCCACGATTTACAAGGTAGTGAAATTGTTCGATCTTTTTATTTTCGTACATATAAATTGTAGTACCCTCTTTATGACGCTCACTAATAAAAGAGTTATATGTGCGGTTCAATTGCAATCTCTTAAACTCTTGTTGCGAGTGATTATCACCGTGCCTTAATTTTTCTGAGAAAAATATACGAGGGTGTGAATATGAGTCCTACGATTAAGGTACAAGGGTATATTAGTTTGGAAAGTATTTTGAGTATATTAGTTTGTCTAAGGGCACAAATTTCCAATTGAGTCTTTTGTAGTTTTGGCTCAATTACGAACAGAAACATTTGAGTCATAGGAGAGCGTTCAATTGTATCCATTCAAGCCTATGACGTGTTTGTTGAAGACGTAGCGGCCAAGATATTAAATCTTCATCAAAAGCCTAGTTTAATGTGCCTCGTTTCTACGTCAAAAACAATGGTTCCATTGCTCCTAAGGTATGAATGCATTTTGAATATATATATATATATATATATATATATATATATATATATATATATATATATATATATAGGAGCTTGGAACATTTTATATTGGGTGAAATTTTAGTTTAAAACTATTGTTTACTTTTCAAAAAGATTTTATCAAAACATTAAAATAAAGTATATAAAGTTTCTGGGCTAAAAATAGAAATTTACACTTTATGGAAGTTCGTTCGAATTGTCATTCGAATGAGTTTATCGTTCGAACGAGAATGTCGTTCGAACGTGTCTGCCAACGAGTTCCCTATCTGGCCACTGGAACATCGTTCGAACGAACAATGCTGTTCAAATGACATTTCCAACGAGATTTCTAACGAGTTCATTTTTTTATACACTGGAACTTCGTTACAAAGCTCATTCGAACAAAAATGTCGTTCGAACGAGTTTTGGCGGGAATAGTTTATTTGGCAGTTTGAGCAGTTTTTTCCCACTTTCCCACTTCTTTTCCCACTATTTTTTGACAGAACTTCTTAAGTGCGAAAATTAATTTTTTCTGATTAGCTTTTCATACTATTCCAACTCCTAGAGAGAGTTTTTGAGTGTTCATCGTTCCAAAGAAAAGTTCATTTTTTAAAATGTTAATTCTTTAAAGAAAATCCTGAAAAAACACTTTTGTTTACACCCATTGTTTATTATACCAAGCTTCCATAAATATATACTTTGGTTGGAGTATTTGGCACCGGTTTATATCTACATCCGTTTGAAGAGACGTTTGGGTTTCCTTCTAAATCCCACAAAGAAGAAGAAGTTTGTTTTGCTATGGCATTCTCACATGGTGAAAGGCACCATGTGTGGTTGACGGTGTACCTATTGTCTCATTGGTGGATTTCGAGATCGCGATGGAGCTCCGGGGTTGTTGACTAGGCAGAGGTGTTTACAAGAAGACGCGTCAAGTCTTGAAAGGGGTCGAGTCGAGGAAGTAAGTCATCTGTCTTGTAATTGTAAATCCATACTTAGTGGACTTAAGGCTAGCGCGGTCCGAGGTTTTTTCCCGTTGTGGGTTTTCCTCGTACATCGCGGTGTAGTGATTTATTGTTTATTTTATCTTCCTATACTCACCTAGAACGCACGCTTAGGTAACAAGATAAAATTTGGTTTAATCACTACTTACTTATTTTGGTGCTAAATTAATTTGGGTAATGTTTATGTTAATTTAATTCAAGTCATTTAATTTAATTTGATAAAATTGGTTTGGCCTAATTTGGTAAAATTGAAAAATATGACTAAGGCAAATTTCTAGGACTTGGGTTAAATTGGTTGTAGTGAAATGTATTTTTGTTTAATCTAATTTCACTTTGTTCAATTTAAAATTTGAAAAGAAATTAAAATTTGTTCATTTTTTTTAATTTGAACCATCTCACGCTTTCACATCTAAAAAGGACATTATTAGTTTTGAAGTAAAAATAAATTATTCAAAATTGGGGGCCTCGTGTTCCAATAAGTGGTATCAGAGCCAAAACGATAAATTATTTCGTTAAAGATTCTTTAAATATTTTTGGCTAAAATGGAATTTTCCCCATTTTCTAAATTTCCTATTTTTGATGGTTCTAATTACACTTACTAAAAAGCTCATATGAAATCGACACTTAAATCTATCGACGAGAGGGTTTAGTTATCTGTAGTTAATGTGTGGTCTCCACCAACTCATTTAGTAGATATGATCGTGTTCCCAAACCGACCGATAGATGGAGTGAGAATGAGTTTAAACTTTTAAATTTTAATTCTCGAGGTTTAAACGCCTTGTTTAGCGCTATCACACCGGATGAATTCTGATGCATTATGAAATATGAGACCTCTAAAGAAGCGTGGGATATTTTACAACTCACTCATGAAGGTACTAGTATCGTTAAAGCTTCGAAACTCCAAAACCTCACCACTCAATTTGAAACCATCAAAATGAATGAAAAATAAACTTTTGATGAATTTTATGCTAGACTTTTCGATATTGTTAATTCAACTTTAAACTTGGGGGAGAAAATAATCGACAACCGAGTAGTAAAGAAAATTTTAAGGTCCCTACCCGATAGATTTATTCCAAAAGTGACCATATTAAATTCTTTACCAACTTTAGCCTCTATGAAATTAGAAGAGCTTGTAGGTGATTTACAAACCTATGAACTGGACATGTTTCCCTCTAAAACTGAAAAGAAAATAGAAAAGGGCGTTTCTTTAAAAGCCCAAAAACAGGAAAAACAAGTAGTAGAGAGTGAAAGTAATAGTGTCTCGGAAAACATGGCTATGTTTGCTAGAATGTTTTGAAAATTTCTTAAATTTAACAAAGATAAATTTAAAAATGATTTTAAGAAATTTAAAAAATCTACGCAAGACAAAGCCGAGAGGATCCCTAAACCTATGAATGAACATTTAAATAGGGACGAGTCGAATAGGTGTTTTGGTTATGAAGGGTATGGCCATAGGGCTTCTGAGTGCCCCACTAAACTAAGGAGAGAGGGTAAGCAACCAATTTCTTTTAATGCAACCCTTAGTGATAGTGACTATGAAGAGGGACCCGATTCCCCCAATAAGCCCAACTTTGTGGCTTTTATGACTAGTCATGTGAGTGATAGTGAGAACTCGTCTATTGATGAGATTTTAACACATGATACTTCCAAGGTCATGGTTTATGATTCCCTTATTTTTTATGATAGTGAGAGTGAAGAAGAAAGAGAGAGTGATAATGAAGAAGAGGTTAATGTGAGTGAACTTCAAAATGCTTTTCAAGAATTATACGAAGAATCAATTAAATTAAAAAGAGAAAATTTGAAGTTAGAAGCAAGTTTAAAAGAGCATGTCAAGGTCATTGATGATAGTATGTTAGTAGAAAACCTTAGGACACGTGATAGGACTCTTCGAGAGAAGATTGAATATGTAGGAGGCGAGAGAGATAGCCTTAGAGGTTTAATGGAATCCTTGAAAAAGGAGCTTCTCGAGTTTGAAGAGAGAAATGTTTTATTAGAATATAATATTTTAGAATTAAAAAATAAATTAAAAGACTCTAGGAAAGTCAAATTTGATTTGGAGTGTAGGTGCGAAAAACTAGATAAAATCTTAGGCACGGTCCAAATAAAAAATGACACTTGTGGTTTAGGCTTCGATACTTGTAATGAATTTACTCATAAAGACAAAACCCATGTTTTAGGAGAATGACCTAGGAAAGCCTTTAGAGATCAATCCTTAGGTACCAATTTTTAACGTGCTTTTACTTGCGCACATTGTTGTCGAAAAGGTCATCTTAGGAAATTCAGTTTTGATCTTAAACGAGGTCCTATAAAATACCACCATAAGAAACCAAGGTAGTCAAGATTACTACGCCCCGAGATCGACTTGTGTCATTAGTTTGGGTTAGGAGATCCGACTTGGTATCTTTACATGATAGGGTATTTGATTCTCATTTACTTTCACATGCTTCCTCCCTTGCAAAATCTAAAGGTTGAATGTGTTAGTTTTATTTGCATACTCTAGCCTTTTGTTCTTCATATTATATATCATTGCTAGGTGTATGCATGTTTAGTCATTTTTTAGTCTATGATTCATGCTTAATCACATGCTAGAATAATGATTTTTGTTTGTCTTTTGTATTATATTTCCTTCATTTTGTTTGCATTAAATGAAAAATACAAAAAGATTTTTGTTTATCATTTGTGTATTATTTTTTTTGGTAATTCAAGATTAATGAAAAATAGAAATGATTTTTGTTTGTCTTTTGAGTATATATTTTTGGTTAAAAATTTTCAAAAACTCAAAAAGATTTTTTTGTGTGTGTGCATTTTAGTTTGACACACTTTATGTGGCATATACTTGTGTTTCAATACCATATTTTACTCTCCCATGTGGCTAGAACTTTTGGTTTAGATTGTCAATCCTTATTATGTTCTTTACCATGGTTACATGGAGTAGTTGGATTTTGTGTTGATATAATGGATTCTATTTTTATATGCCTCTTTTCACACATGCACAAGCTCTTTTGAAATTTAATCGTCACATGTTATATTTGAGCTTTGTGAGGTGTTCTCCTACCAATCCTGTCATCTACATATTTTTGACCTAGGAGGACTAATGCATGTCAAAATCCGTTGCACGTGAGATATAAAAATGTTATATATATATAAATGTGCACGGGGAAGGTCTCCAAAAGGATTTATTATCCTTTGCGAATATTAAGCCACCGTTTGCTTGGAGCTAAAAGAAATAGAATAATGGCATTAAAATAAAATATTTTCCAAGGTCTATGTTTAATTGATATTATCATTCAAAAATAATATATGCTTATTGAGGGAGATTGGATGGTATACCAACGATTTTCACAATGTCCGTTTTATCCTAGTTGCATTTTCAATGTTATGACTCTATTGGTTTGTAGAATCATCAACATGCTAGGCTTGTATGCATTGTGTATGTTTGTTTATTGAGTTCATCTTATATTGTCACATGAGGTTATATTCAAATGTGATGAAGTTTGCAATCAATTGAGAACTCTGTGAACATGTTTTAAGTGATTGGGTCTAAATTTAATTGATGCTAGTTCACACCCCAACACTTCCGTTTCCATATGACACATTTTTGCCATACGAGTGTGAAAAGCTTATCTTATTTTGTGTCATTTTTGTGTTTATATCTCTATATATATATGTGCGTGTGCATCTTTGGAATATTTAGAGTATGTATATATATGATATTTTTATTTGGTCTTTGCCTTGATTTCTAGTCCATCTATGCTTGAATTCATAATTGGTATCTATCTAATTGCATTCTTTGTTGATATCACATGCTTAATACTTTATGTATCATATTAGTGTCATTTTCTTGCATCTTAGTTGGTATCCGTTATTATTTGTTGGATTAATTATGATTTTTTTGTCTACGTGCTTTAATGTTCTCATCACGTTATGCGCTATTGCATCTTTAGCTTGTTATCCCATTCTATTTATTTCTTGGTTAGTTTAGAGGGTGTATATGCTTTTAATTGGGGGAGAAAAGTTAATGTTTTAATTATTTAGCCTTTGTCTATTCCTAAACAAAATGGGGGAGAATGATAGGGGGAGAAATGGTATCTAATCCTGTTGTCATCGTATCTTTGTTTGGGAGATTTTACTTAGGGGGAGAGCGCTATCTTCTTAAGTTGATTATAGTTGACAAAGTGGAGAATTAATTAAGGGGGAATCTTTATTCATATTGCATTTAATATTTTAATATTCCCTTTGCGTTTAATGTGTTCGCTTAAGTGTGCAGGAATTCTTCTATATAGTGGCAACTTTCACCGGTAAAGATTTTGATCCTTAGGTCTTGTGTCAAGTATTGGGTGGGATTGTTTTTGAGTCTAGTGAGCTTGACGGACCTTTAGGATTTTTGTTTGGTTTTTGTCTTGGAATAGCCAAAAGGGGTATTTGTAAGGACTCAAATTTCCAATTGAGTCCTTTGTAGTTTTTGCTCAATTCTGGACAAAAACACTTGAGTCATAGGAGAGAGATCAATTGTATCCATTCAAGCCTATGACGTGTGTGTTGAATACGTAGCGGCCAAGATATTAAAGATTCATCAAATGTCCAGTTTAATGTGCTTCGTTTCTACATCAACAACATTGGTTCCATTGGTATGAATGAATTTTGAATATATATATAGGAGCTTGGAACATTTTATATTGGGTGAAATTTTAGGTTAAAACTATTGTTTATTTTTTAGAAAGACATTATTAAATCTTTAAAATAAATTATATAAAGTTTTTGTGATAAAAATAGAAATTTACAATTTCTGGAAGTTCATTCTAATTGTCGTTCGAACGAGTTTTTCGTGTGAACGAGAATGTCATTCGAACGTGTCTGCCAACGAGTTCTCTATCTGGCCACTGTAACATCGTTCAAATTGTCATTCGAATGAACAATGCTGTTCGAATGAGATTTCTAACGAGTTCATTTTTTGATACAATAGAACTTCGTTAGAAAGCTCGTTCGAACGAAACTTCGTTCGAACAAAAATGTCGTTTTAACGAGTTTTGGCGGGAACAGTTTATTTGGTAGTTTGAGCAGTTTTTTCCCATTTTCCCACTTCTTTTCCCACTATCTTTTGACAGAACTTATTAAGTGCAGAAATCAACTTTTTCTAATTAACTTTTCATACTATTCGAACTCGTAGAGGGAATTTTTTAGTGTTCATCGTTCCAAAGAAAAGTTAATTGTTTAAAGTGTTAATTCTTTCAAGAAAATCCTGAAAAACACTTTTGTTTACACCCATTGTTTATTATACCAATCTTCCATATATATATATATATATATATATATACTAGCGTATTCCCATGCCTGAAGGCACGATGAAATTTTCCAAAGTACGTAATCGCGAAACGACGACAATTTTTCAAAGTATATAATAGCGAAACGCAAAAAAATTGAAGTGTAATTTTAAAACAATGCCAAATAGTCCAATAACATTCAAATAGTCTAGATTCATCAAATAAATTCACATATAATACGAAATATACAATATTCATCCATCGAATTCACATTGTGTCCCAAAAAAATAAAGTGTCAAATTTTTAAAAAAAAATTGGCATAATCTCCTTAGTTTATGGAACTATTCACCATGCTTAACAAATAAAAAATAGTCCAACATCCAAATTTTCTAAATTCTTCAAACAAATTCACATATAAAATGAAATATACAATATTCATCAATCAAATTAAATGTGTCTCAAAAAAATAAAGTGTCAATTTTTTAAGAAAAATTGGACATAATCTCCTTTGTTTATTGGACTATCCACCCTATTTAAGGGGTAGCAACAAATCCAACAAATTAAAAAAAAAAATCCCAAATTCGGCAGATTTAGGCAGCGAGCTACAGCGGCGGAAGTTTGAGGCAGATTCAGGTAGCGGGCTACAGTGACGATGGAAGATTAATTTCATGTTTGATTGGTCTTGGATTAAAACCTGAAATGAAAAGGAAAAAAATTAGTTTCTGCGTATGTTTGTGTGTGTGTTTGTGTACACATGTGTGAGTGGGGAAGGGTGGAGGGGATGGGGCAGGGGGTGTGACACCCCGACTAATTAAACACCGGGTAGCTACTCCTTTATAAAATTAATTAAAAATGCCAAGTTGGCTCAGTTAATAGCATCACTGTCGAAAACATTTTAAAGATTACTAACCACCTAGTATTTAAAAAGTAAGTGCCAAATTTTATTAATTCTGATTAACATGCAACAAAAGTAATGAAGAAATAAATAACACCATTCACCATACTGAAGTGAAATGAATAACCATCACAAAATGTAAATAAAACCTGGAGGAAAAACTCCTCAATCAAATCCCACAACTGATAAGTAAACTGAAATAAATAACTAAAACTGAATATTGAGCAATACATGCTAGAGTCTGAAAACTGAAATGTAGAAATGTCTAATAGAATTTGGGCAACATGCCCTACAACTGATAGATGCTGAGACTGGAATCCAAATGAGAGAAGCGTCTACATGCAAATCCCTGTAGCTTCCACAAACAGCTACAGCTCGTCACCTGAATGAGAATCCTATGCTTGGTGTCCTTGTGGCTGGGCACCTAAAATGGTTTTACAAGAAAATATATTTGAAAGCAAATGGGTCAGAGCCCGAAAGTGGAAATCATTTTAAAAACCTGCAAGTGCTTAAAAAACATTTAAAACATTAAATGCAAAGTACATGTTAGGACGTGCACTCACAGTAAATTCTCACCTCTCGACTAACTGTGCACTCCTAACGTAATTACCCATCTATAACTACCCTTTCCACTAGCTAAGTGACAACGTAACTAGCTAGACTACCAAAGGTTCTACCCATTTTACTCGGTTAATTTAACATAACAACGCTCGCAATTTAATAGAGGTTTAACGTAAACTCAGTTACTAACTATACCATTGATATAACTATCAGCTAACTCATTATATATCTCGAAACAATACCGTAATATTTTTACAACATTAACATGAGGATTTCCATTAATTTAAGCGTATATTATTCACATCATAAATATACGACACAAGCACCCCGAGGACTAAGCTGCGGCGCACACATACTCTGCTATCCATCCCGGTACATCACGTACATAAGGATTACATATTCCGAATCTCTCAGGAATAGTTTACCGAAAACAACATCACAAATCATGGAGGCGAACACAGTCACCATCACATGGGTCACGCACATACCTACGCTCCCATGATCAGCGGACTTATTAATATCACAATAAGTCTTTCAATGACCTATGTTCATCAAGGTACCAGTCTATATCCCCCCCGTAGGCACACAAGGATTAGAGGGTCCTAAGCGAACGAAACCTCCCGTGATAGCAAGTATGGTAGGTATGTCATACATACAATCCATATATCAACACTAAGTAAACACACATCTTAGTAATACCGTATTATATTCGTAGTACATATTGCACTCTCGTACTAATTATAATTATCACAATTCATTTTATTCCGGTTCATAATTATACGTGCCATAATTTATCCTCACATCGTAGTAGACACTCACGTCTCAACCCAAACGGTTCATTAAATATAACTCTAGTGTATGATTTACTCATCTCAATAACCCAAAAGTCCCAAATCAATCACTATATCATCAAAGGGATGCTAACTCTACCCTTGAACCAGTTCCCGGAACTCCAAAAGTCAAAACAGTCCAAAAAGGAACAAACTGTCAGCTCGTTAGAAGTCTCGTTCGAACGAGGCTTCGAACGAGTTTGGACTGTCAGGTCGTTAGAAGTCTCGTTCGAACGAGACTGTTCGAACGAGATCCCAGTTCGTTCGAACGAACTGACCCTTCTAACGATATCTCGTTCGAACGAGATATCGAACGAAAACCCCCACTCATTAATAACGACTGGTCAACTCGTTAGAAGCTCGTTCGAACGAGCTCGTTCGAACGACCTGGGGGCTGCTTCTAACGAGATGCCAGTTTCGGCCCAGAACATCCAAAAAATCGTTTTTCACCATTTTTACTCCTCAAACCTCTTCTAAAATTCGTTCCCACAATATATTGAGTTCTCTAATCATCCTCAAACATGTTAAGGGGCTATACTAACATCATTAAAGGGTTTGATATCATCTAAACATCATTAAATCACAATTTCTACATTAATTCCTAATTTTCTTCAAGAACATAAACCCTAACTTTTTCTCATCATAAATTCCCAGATTTTAATTCGTTTATGCATTACCTAGACATGAAATCTCCGAAATTAAATCTCCCAACAATGTTTCTACATGCAAACCTATCCCAACATTCAATAATAACTTCAAATTTCATGGGTTTTCTTTTAATCTTTCAAGAACAATTAAGATTCTTCAATTTCTAACATGGAAAAGACATTCTTCGAATTTAAATGAAATAAAGTCACTTGCCTTGGTTTGATTTCTGAATTTGGTGTGGATTCGGTGTAGAATTTCTGCAGAATTCCTCTCTCTCTCTCCTTCTCCAAGCTTTCTTCTCTAAAGAGCTATGGTGGCTAGGGTTTGCTTTGGGGAACTTATGAAACCCTAATTTTAATAAACCTCCGTAGCTTGTTGGGTTAATAAGGGTTGGTTGGGTCAATTCCTTATCAGATTACAACTCTCAATTTTCGTCACTTTTAATTACCCAAAAATACCAAATTACTAAAATGCCGTTTAAGTTACCGGTATGGCCTAAAAATGCCCCGGGACCCAAACTATACCCCCGGCTAGTGTTTTCTGACTATCTCGACCCTTCCGGACGCGTTGGCGCACTCAAAACGACCATACGGATTATAAATTTTAAATTCACTTTTAATATCAAAATATTATACTGTGACGCGGCGGTCCCACGCGTCTCAACAAAATTTCTAAAATGCCGTATATAAATCTCACGACAAATTTTATAATACCAAATACATATATAATCATATATGCACATAATCAAATACCAATTCGCATCTCATTAGTATTTATAACCCGGATTAATTTCCAATAAATACGCAATTTAATTAATCAAACCCAAAAATAAATATAGCCAAAAGTACGGGGTATTACATACTCCCCCCCTAATAACTGAATTTCGTCCCGAAATTCGAAACTAGAAAGTACCTGCTAAAAATAGCTCTGGATAACGTTCGCGCATCTCATCCTCGCGCTCCCATGTGGACTCTTCGACATTGTGATGTCGCCACTGAACACGCACTAACGGAACTATCTTTGACCGTAGTTTCCTCTCGCTTCGGTCCAAAATAGCAATCGGCCCTTCCTCATAAGAGCTATCCGGCTGGAGATCGATGTCCTCCACAGCAATGTGAGAATGAGCCAAATCATCCCTAAGGTATTTCCTCAGCGAGGAAATATGGAACACGTCGTGAATTCGATGCAAATGCTCCGGTAACCCGAGTCTATACGCAACCGGTCCGATCCGCTCAATAATAGGAAACGGCCCCACATACCTCGGTGCCAACTTCCCCTTCTTCGCGAAACGCATAATCCCCTTCATAGGAGATACCCTGAGCAAAACCTGGTCCCCCACTTGGAACTCCCTGAAAAACCTCTTCGCGTCAGCGTAACTCTTCTGCCTGTCTTGAGCTACCCGAATGCGACTCCGAATCAACTCAATCCTTGCCGAAGTATCCTGAATCACTTCCGGCCCAAGTAGTTTGTTGTCTCCCACCTCCAACCAACATGCTGGGGAACGACAAGGCCTACCGTATAATGCCTCAAACGGAGCCATGCCAATCGTGAACTGATAGGAGTTGTTGTAAGCAAACTCCACCAGTGGAAGGTACTGCTCCCATCCACCCCCGAAGTCAATAATGCACATGCGTAGCATGTCCTCCAACATCTGATTGGTGCATTCTGTCTGCCCATCGGTCTGCGGATGATAAGCCGTACTCAACCGCAATTCCGTGCCCATGGCCTCCTGGAAACTCTCCCAAAACCTCGAAACGAATATCTTGTCTCTGTCAGACACGATGTTCAGGGGCACACCGTGAAGTCTCACAATCTCTGAAATGAAGAGCTGGGCATACTGTCCCGTAGTGTAGTCAGTCCTTACGGGTAAGAAGTGAGCGACCTTGGACAACCTGTCCACAATTACCCAAACGGAGTCGTGACCCCTCTGCGACGTAGGCAACCCCGTGACAAAATCCATGGATATGCTCTCCCACATCCACACCGGAACCTCCAACGGTTGTAGCAATCCTGCTGGTCTCTGATGGTCCACTTTGACAAGCTGACAAGTGGCGCATTTCGAAACAAACTCAGCGATATCTCTCTTCATACCGCTCCACCAATACTGCCGTCTCATGTCTTGGTACATTTTGTCCCCTCCAGGATGTACCGCGAACCGTGAGCCGTGCGACTCTGCCATCACATCGTGTCGCAATTCCTCTCCTTCCGGAACTACCAACCTCCCATTGAAGCGTAATCCCCCGTCTGAGCTAACGGTATAGGATTCAGCTCCCTCAGCGAGTAATCGAACTATCTGCTCCTGACAGAACGAATCATTAGCCTGTGCCCGTACTACCTTTGTGACAATCTGCGGTGTAACGGTCATCACAGACATGAAAGATCGGTCCACTGCATCCTGGTGTCCCAATTCCTTCCACTTAGCTTTCCACACCTCTGCCACCTCATCTACTGGCCTGCGGCTCAACGCGTCTGCTACCACGTTAGCCTTACCCGGGTGGTACTGGATGTCGAACTGGTAGTCTTTCACGAATTCAAGCCACCTACGCTGCCGCATATTCAGCTCCTTCTGCGTGAACAGGTACTGTAGTGACTTGTGGTCCGTGAACAGCTGAAACTTCTCCCCCAAAAGATAGTGCCTCCAAATCCGTAAGGCAAATACTACTGCTGCCAACTCCAAATCATGCGTGGGGTAATTCTTCTCATGAGGCTTAAGCTTACGGGAAGCATAAGCTATGGCCTGTCTCTCCTGCTGCAATACACCTCCAAGTCCTTGCAAAGACGCATCGGTGTAAACCAAATACTCAACTCCCGGTCTCGGCAATGCTAACACAGGTGCTGAGGTCAATTTGTCCTTCAATTCATCGAATGCCAACTGACAGGCATCACTCCAGATGTATGGCACACCCTTACGAGTAAGATGTGTCAAAGGACCTGCTATCTCTGAGAAACCCCGAATAAACCTCCTGTAGTATCCTGCTAAACCCAAGAAACTACGAATCTCCGTTGGTGTCGTGGGCTGTCCCCACTCCCTCACCGCTGACACCTTCCCCGGATCAACCGATATTCCCTGGTCGGAAATAATATGACCCAAGAACTGGACTTCCTTCAACCAAAACCCGCACTTCTCATATTTTGCATACAGCTCGTTCTGACGAAGTGTCTGCAAAACCTGCCTCAAATGCTCGGCGTGCTCCTCCTCTGTCTGAGAGTAAACCAGGATATCATCGATGAAGACAATGACAAACTGGTATAAAAAATCCCTGAACACTCTATTCATCAAGTCCATAAACACTGCTGGAGCGTTGGTTAAGCCGAAAGGCATAACTCGAAACTCGTAAGAACCATATCTCGATAAAAATGCAGTCTTCGAGACATCCTCCTCCCTGATACGCAACTGATGGTATCCCGACCTCAAGTCAATCTTCGAGAAGAAAGAAGCTCCCCTCAACTGGTCGAACAGGTCATCGATTCGAGGCAACGGATACTTATTCCGTATCGTGACCTTATTCAATTCTCGGTAGTCCACACACAACCTTAGTGAACCGTCCCTCTTCTTAACAAACAAGACTGGAGCGCCCCATGGTGAGGTACTCCTACGAATAAAGCCCTGCCCTAACAGCTGCTCTATTTGATCCCGTAACTCTCGCATCTCAGCTGGAGCCATACGGTACGGTGCACGTGCTATAGGTCTCGTACCCGGTAGCAAATCAATAACGAAATCTATCTCTCGACTGGGTGGTAAGCCTGGTATCTCCTGAAACACATCTGAATACTCCCTGACAACCGGGATCGAATCCAAAGGGATCACAACCTCCTTAGAGGTATCCTCCTCTATGTAATACAGATGAGTGGTCGATCCTCCCTCTGGGCGAGGCATCGCCACTATAAACATCTCTTGCCCCGGAATGGCAAAAACAATGCTCCCGCTGAAGCAATCAATCATGGCCCTATATGCTACGAGCCAATCCATACCGATGATCACATCATGAACATGCATGTCTAACACTAACATGTCTGCAGGCAATACCAAACCACCAACCTCTACCCCGACTCCCCGGCATATAAAGAAAATAAGTGACCCACTCCCTAATGGTGAGTCGACACACGTCACTGTGCTCTCTGCCGTAGCTAACAATCCTAAATCTTTCGCGAAGTGTGTAGCAATGAAACAATGTGTAGCACCCGTATCAAATAACACCCGACCCATAGTGCCATGGATAGGAAACGTACCCTCGATCGCGGGCGGTGCCTGTGGAACTGCAGCCTGGTGAACGTTGTAGACACGTCCATACTGTAGCTGCCCCTGTTGAGCTGGGACTGCTGGGATGAGTGGCAAAGCTGCCATCTGTGGCGGTGCAGGAAGAGCGGCGGGAAACATAGGTCTCTGTGGCTCCTGGCGAGCACCCTGCTGCTGCTGCTGTGGGGCCCTGCCCCTATCAGGACAATCCTGCTTCTTATGGCCAGTCTTGCCACAAGTAAAGCACTTCCCTGGGAAGTTCCCTCCCCTCTGCCCCTGCTGTCCCCGGCCCTGGTGGCCGTTACCATTCCTCCCTTGGCCCTGCTGGCCCTGATGGAACTGCTGCCCATTCTGCCCCTGCTGGCCCTAATGGCCGTTTGGACCCTGATGGCCCTGACGGAAACCTCCCTGTCCCTGCCTGTAGTTCCCTGACCGGAACCTCTTATTGTCCCCCTGCTGGGTACCCTGCTCAGTCTGTCTCTGCCCCTGACCGGTCTGTGCCCCGCTGGCACCATGTCCTCCAGTCCTGCCCTGATGGCTAGACTCCCCTGACCGCTTGCCCTCGGCCATATGAAAACGGTGGTCCTGGCAGTGTAGTAATGCAGCGTTAACCACATCAGAATACGTGGCCAACGATAGGTTCCCTAGCAGATGCTGACGGATCCTCCAATTCAACCCATCAGTGAACTTCTCTATCTTCTTCTTCTCTGTTGGAATCTCGTCTGGAACGATATTCAACAGGTTAGTGAACTCGGCCTCATACTCGGCCACTGTCTTGCCCTCTTGCTTCAAACTCATCAGTTTCCTCCTCATCTCTGTATGAACTGCGGACGGAAAATACTTGCGGTCAAACCGCACCCAGAACTCCTGAATGGTGAGGGTATCCCTCTCCTCCGCGGTGGTAATGGACTCCCACCACTGCAGCGCAGATCCAACTTGCTTGAAAGTAGCTAGCACCTGTTTCTGAACATCAGTGCACTCATGCATCCTCAAGTGCCTCTGTATATCCTTCCTCCATTGGCTCGAGACTACCACATCTGAGCTACCTGCAAACTCTGGCGGATGCGCTTTCTGAAAAGCGTCACGTACACGCTCCCAAGAAGATGGGAATGCATTAACCTGTGCTGGCGCGGCAACCGGCGCCTGAGGCGGTGCCTGCTGAATCACGGCAATCGCGGCATTCACCGCTTGAGCTACTATAGCTGCAACCTCAGTGGCGTTCAACATGCCCTGAACTGGAGCGGGCTGTGGTTCGGGCGTAGCATCCCTGGGAACTCGTCGTGCACGTCGTGGAGGCATCTGAAATAAGAACAAATTTTATAAGTTCGCAGTTTATAAACTTAATATAGCTGAAGAACGAAGCATACACAAAAGAGTACAACTGTCCTAAAATATAGGGCTCTATATCAAAGAAAACGTAGCGGAAACATAATAGACGTACAGATCCTAAAGGACACTAGAACCTGATGCTCTGATACCACCTGTGACACCCCGACTAATTAAACACCGGGTAGCTACTCCTTTATAAAATTAATTCAAAATGCCAAGTTGGCTCAGTTAATAGCATCACTGTCGAAAACATTTTAAAGATTACTAACCACCTAGTATTTAAAAAGTAAGTGCCAAATTTTATTAATTCTGATTAACATGCAACAAAAGTAATGAAGAAATAAATAACACCATTCACCATACTGAAGTGAAATGAATAACCATCACAAAATGTAAATAAAACCTGGAGGAAAAACTCCTCAATCAAATCCCACAACTGATAAGTAAACTGAAATAAATAACTAAAACTGAATACTGAGCAATACATGCTAGAGTCTGAAAACTGAAATGTAGAAATGTCTAATAGAATTTGGGCAACATGCCCTACAACTGATAGATGCTGAGACTGGAATCCAAATGAGAGAAGCGTCTACATGCAAATCCCTGTAGCTTCCACAAACAGCTACAGCTCGTCACCTGAATGAGAATCCTATGCTTGGTGTCCTTGTGGCTGGGCACCTAAAATGGTTTTACAAGAAAATATATTTGAAAGCAAATGGGTCAGAGCCCGAAAGTGGAAATCATTTTAAAAACCTGCAAGTGCTTTAAAAACATTTAAAACATTAAATGCAAAGTACATGTTAGGACGTGCACTCACAGTAAATTCTCACCTCTCGACTAACTGTGCACTCCTAACGTAATTACCCATCTATAACTACCCTTTCCACTAGCTAAGTGACAACGTAACTAGCTAGACTACCAAAGGTTCTACCCATTTTACTCGGTTAATTTAACATAACAACGCTCGTAATTTAATAGAGGTTTAACGTAAACTCAGTTACTAACTATACCATTGATATAACTATCAGCTAACTCATTATATATCTCGAAACAATACCGTAATATTTTTACAACATTAACATGAGGATTTCCATTAATTTAAGCGTATATTATTCACATAATAAATATACGACACAAGCACCCCGAGGACTAAGCTGCGGCGCACACATACTCTGCTATCCATCCCGGTACATCACGTACATAAGGATTACATATTCCGAATCTCTCAGGAATAGTTTACCGATAACAACATCACAAATCATGGAGGCGAACACAGTCACCATCACATGGGTCACGCACATACCTACGCTCCCATGATCAGCGGACTTATTAATATCACAATAAGTCTTTCAATGACCTATGTTCATCAAGGTACCAGTCTATATCCCCCCCGTAGGCACACAAGGATTAGAGGGTCCTAAGTGAACGAAACCTCCCGTGATAGCAAGTATGGTAGGTATGTCATACATACAATCCATATATCAACACTAAGTAAACACACATCTTAGTAATACCGTATTATATTCGTAGTACATATTGCACTCTCGTACTAATTATAATTATCACAATTCATTTTATTCCGGTTCATAATTATACGTGCCATAATTTATCCTCACATCGTAGTAGACACTCACGTCTCAACCCAAACGGTTCATTAAATATAACTCTAGTGTATGATTTACTCATCTCAATAACCCAAAAGTCCCAAATCAATCACTATATCATCAAAGGGATGCTAACTCTACCCTTGAACCAGTTCCCGGAACTCCAAAAGTCAAAACAGTCCAAAAAGGAACAAACTGTCAGCTCGTTAGAAGTCTCGTTCGAACGAGGCTTCGAACGAGTTTGGACTGTCAGGTCGTTAGAAGTCTCGTTCGAACGAGACTGTTCGAACGAGATCCCAGTTCGTTCGAACGAACTGACCCTTCTAACGATATCTCGTTCGAACGAGATATCGAACGAAAACCCCCACTCGTTAATAACGACTGGTCAAATCGTTAGAAGCTCGTTCGAACGAGCTCGTTCGAACGACCTGGGGGCTGCTTCTAACGAGATGCCAGTTTCGGCCCAGAACTTCCCAAAAATCGTTTTTCACCATTTTTACTCCTCAAACCTCTTCTAAAATTCGTTCCCACAATATATTGAGTTCTCTAATCATCCTCAAACATGTTAAGGGGCTATACTAACATCATTAAAGGGTTTGATATCATCTAAACATCATTAAATCACAATTTCTACATTAATTCCTAATTTTCTTCAAGAACATAAACCCTAACTTTTTCTCATCATAAATTGCCAGATCTTAATTCGTTTATGCATTACCTAGACATGAAATCTCCGAAATTAAATCTCCCAACAATGTTTCTACATGCAAACCTATCCCAACATTCAATAATAACTTCAAATTTCATGGGTTTTCTTTTAATCTTTCAAGAACAATTAAGATTCTTCAATTTCTAACATGGAAAAGACATTCTTCGAATTTAAATGAAATAAAGTCACTTGCCTTGGTTTGATTTCTGAATTTGGTGTGGATTCGGTGTAGAATTTCTGCAGAATTCCTCTCTCTCTCTCCTTCTCCAAGCTTTCTTCTCTAAAGAGCTATGGTGGCTAGGGTTTGCTTTGGGGAACTTATGAAAACCTAATTTTAATAAACCTCCGTAGCTTGTTGGGTTAATAAGGGTTGGTTGGGTCAATTCCTTATCAGATTACAACTCTCAATTTTCGTCACTTTTAATTACCCAAAAATACCAAATTACTAAAATGCCCTTTAAGTTACCGGTATGGCCTAAAAATGCCCCGGGACCCAAACTATACCCCCGGCTAGTGTTTTCTGACTATCTCGACCCTTCCGGACGCGTTGGCGCACTCAAAACGACCATACGGATTATAAATTTTAAATTCACTTTTAATATCAAAATATTATACCGTGACGCGGCGGTCCCACGCGTCTCAACAAAATTTCTAAAATGCCGTATATAAATCTCACGACAAATTTTATAATACCAAATACATATATAATCATATATGCACATAATCAAATACCAATTCGCATCTCATTAGTATTTATAACCCGGATTAATTTCCAATAAATATAGCCAAAAGTACGGGGTATTACAGGGGGCACATGTGCATGTTTGTGTGTGTGTTTGTGTGAAAGCGTGTGTGTGTGAGTGGGGGAAGGAGGGAGGGGACGGGGCAGGGGGAGCATGTGTGCGTGTATGCATATATGCATATTGCAACGTGTGTGAGTGCGTGTGTGTTTGTGTGCGCGTGTGTGCGTGTGTGAGTAGGGGGAGGGGACGGGCAGGGGGCGCGTGTGTGCGTGTGTACATATTTATGTGTGCGGGTGTGTGCGTGTGTGAGTGGGGAAGGAGGGACAGGGGGCGCGTGTGTGCATGTGGGCGTGTATGCATATATGCATATTGCAGCTGTGTGAGTGCCTGTGTTTGGGTGTGTTTGTGTGCGCGTGTGTGCGTGTGAATGGGGAAGGGGGGAGGGGACGGGCAGGGGGCGCATGTGTGCGTGTGTGCATTTTTGTGTGCACGTGTGTGAGTGGGGAAGGGGGAGGGGACGGGGCAGGGGGCGCGTGTGTGCGTGTCTTCGTGTATGCATATATGCATATTGCAGCGTGTGTGCATGTGTTTGTTTGTGTGTTTGTGTGCGCGTGTGTGAGTGGGGAAGGGGGAAGGGACGGGCAGGGGGCGCGTGTGTGCGTGTCTGTGTGCGCGTGTGAGTGGGGAAGAGGGAGGGGACGGGGCAGGGGCGCGTGTATGCATATATGCATATTGCAGCTTGTGTGTTTTTGTGCGCGTGTGAGTGGGGAAGGGGGAGGGCAGGGGACGCGTGTGTGCATGTTTGTGTGGGCGTGTGTGATTGGGTAAGGGGGAGGGAACGGGTCGGGGGCACGTGTGTGCGGGTGTTCGTGTATGCATACATGCAATCTGCGGGGGAAGTGAAGGGAGAACATGTGGGTGGGTGGGTGGTGGGGAGGGGATGGGGCAGGGGGCGCGAGTGTAAGTGTGTGCATGTTTGTGTGTGTGTTTGTGTCCGCGTGTGTGCATGTGTGAGTGGGGAAGGGGGAGGGGACGGGCAGGAGGCGCATGTATATGTATGTGTTTATGTGCTTGTGCTTGTGCGTGTGTGTGCGTGTGTGAGTGGGGAAGGGGGGAGGGGACGGGACAGGTCTGCATATATGCAATTTGCATATATTCCGTGCGAGTGTGTGCGTGCGTGTGTTTGTGTGCGCGTGTGTGAGTGGGAAAGGGGGGAGGGGACGGGCAGGGGGCGCGCATGTGTGTGTGTGCATGTTTGTGTGTGCGAGCGTGTTTGTGTGTGTGTTTGAAGCATATATGGCTTTGTTTATATGCATATTGGAGCATATATGCTGGTGCATATATACAGTGCACGTGTGTGCGTGCATACATGTGTGTTTGTGTGTGTGTATCTATACACGTATTATAGTGGCATACCTGATAATTAATGCTTTGATCATATTCGTTAATTGGATCCCCTTCTCCCTCCCAAGAAACACCACCACCAAATGTAGGAATCACAAAAAGCAACGACTCTCTAGGTACCTAAGAATATAGTAAGGTTAAGAGGGAACTTAAATAGATATCATGTTGGATGGGAGCATAAAGCATCCATCTACCACAAGAATGGGAAATAAACTAAAAAGAAGGTATTCACAAATGTCAATATACTAACGATTTTACGAAGAAAAAAAAGATAGAAAATAATCTTTGATAGTATGGTCATGACAATGATTCCATACGCTGAAGCAGAAACTCACAATCAAGTATTTCGTGATCCCGTAAAAATCAATAACAACAACAATGTGAAATTTGTACACGTTGCAATGGCTGAATTTAACACCTTCACCACCCCAATTGATGCATATGTGTAATATCACCAATAACGCTAAGGATACCGTTCAGGACAGTGTTTTCGAGTTCATCAGTTTCATCACCAGCGAGTATGTTATTGTGATTAAATGAAAAAGACACCTTCTTGTAGAAAGAGAAGGAAAAACACCTGCTTAAAAAAAACTTCTTGTGACGAAATGAAAAACTGCTTGCACATAGTTTGAGCCTGAGTGTAGTTAGATCTTATACATAATTTCTTGCACACAGTTTTGTTCCCCAACTTCACATCTACGTTCCAACACAATGACTATAAAATATAATTGGACTCTAGTTTGTAAACAGCCAATCCTCCACCCTTTCTCCAAAAAAAAAAAATAGTTCATAAATAAAATAAAAAATACATGTACAAAAAAAAAAATGGGCATCTAGTATTGCCCAGGATGAACCTGTGCTGACCACAAAACCAAGTCAAGCCTTATTCCCCAAAACGATTCATATGAACTTAATTTCTTCACAGGTTGAGTCATGACATCTGCTCAAACTATGCACAGGCCGAACCTAACATCCTTCGTAATTGAGTAGGATATCACTTTAATATTGTGATTAAATGAAAAAAGACACCTCTTTGTAGAAAGAGAAAAAAACACCTTCTTAAAAAAAACACTTGCTTAAAACATCACCTCTACATTTGTTGTTTAAGAAGAGATTTTCTTCTCAAATGTACAACAACCCACCAAGCTTCGGACCACCCTCTTCCCCTCCTAACATCTCTCTTCCCTTCGGACCAAATTGGAAGGCTTGTTGGGAGATGAGTCCTTAATTCCTTAAAGCCTTGACCAAAAACACAAATCGAAGAGAACTTGAGGGAATTCAAATGATTAAAACATTTTCAACAGTTAATTCAGCTGATTAAAATATTTTAAAGGGGGTTAAAATGATTAGCACACTGAAACCTTTGATCGTGCCTATAACAAACAACACAAGACCTTCCACAAACCTTATTCTATCATTTCTTCGAAAAAATATCTAAAACCAATGCATTGATCACACAACATATAAAAAAGTGTAGAAAATAAAGCAGTTATAGGACTGTAGAATCTTTACTGCAACTCCTGCTACTGCCACAGCGAGAAGTAATAGATAAGGAACCCTAACTCCAACCTCAACTTGTGGTTGCAGTCCAAGTGGGTGTCTGATAAGATAGAGAATCCATGTTTTGAAACTGATTTGAATATGATAAGACATCTCGAAGGCAACCGTAGGAAGAGTTATCTTACCAAATCTTCATCGCTCGCAAATTGCTCCATCGAGACCTCCCATCTTCATTTGCTAGAGAATTTCTTCGCCATTTTTCAGCAAATACAACACCGCACCCTATAAAAATTTATATGAAAATTATTAGTAGATAATGCCATGGTTGTTGATATTAAGTGTATAGCTGGTTTTAACAGCTGGTAATAGCTGTTAAAATTAAGTGTATATCAAGTGTAATACCATGGTTGATAATACCATTTTTAAGCAAATACAACAACGCACCATATATGAAATTTTTAGTAGATAATACCACTATATGTATAACTGGATCTATCGGGTTCTGCCATGTGCCATTGAGAACTGGAGTGTATCGGGTGATACATATCGTTGATACCGTAAATGAAACTTGCATAGGTGTTTGGCATTCAATATGCTTGACACACAACATATCTGTGTTCGTGTATTGTGTGTGTCGAAATTCTAAATAATGTGAGAAATGAATGTGTGGAAACCCAAGCTTTGATAATGGCCATACATTTCAAAATACAAACCTCTGCTAATGTCCATACATTTCAAAATATCAATCTCATTAAATGAGAAGCATTCTCCAATGTTCTTACTAACCTTACGGAAGATGAATATAGAACTAAACCACCTTTAAGGCAATCTCGTAGAATTATACCCAAATTGGAAATCAATATCCATCCCTATATAGGCAACCAAAATGCAGACAATAATTATTATGATATACTCTTCACTATATTTTATAAAAGACAAAAACAAGATAAACACCATAGTCTCTCAAAAGTTTCATCAAACACCTTATCTACACTATGTAAACAACATACACTTCGAATGATCTACGCAACACTACCTATTCATTTCAGCAATACCCATTGTAGTTGTCCTATTATGATAAATCTTCTAATAAATCTCCCAAAGAAAGATATTAATAACATGATACATGAAATAAGGGATTATAAATGTAGTCATACACCAAGAACTTACAAAAATCTCCACACATCCCAATCGCAAGCACAATAGTCCACACATCCCAAACGGAACAACTAAAAGAGCACCTCAATAAAAGAAAAAGAAAAATTACAATTAAATAAAATCTATACCTCACATTAAATAAGAAAAAATGGCTTTTGTTTTTTATCGAACAATTATAGACCTCAAAATAAACAGAAAAGATAGTGACATCGAATAATAACGCGCTGTACTTTTGTTTTTTTACAAAATTAGACCTAATATCTGTAAAATTAATCTGCAAGTCCAAATGTTTACATAAAATATCTACACACACATCCCAAATGTTTACACATACTTATTACGTGAAAAAAAAATTTAATACTAAAATAAACCATAAAGCTTTTATTGGAAATCTCTAAAAACCTAAAATACAACATAAATAGAGAGTTTAACAAAGAGATCCAAGATTCGAAACCATAGAAACCCAAAATTTGAACACAATATACAAAACTATGAGATTAGTTATTTAAAAACCCTACAAATATAGAATCAATCACACATAATGAGTTTTGCAATTATTGAATACTTTAATAGACATAAAATGGCAGTTCATGTTCACAAAGATAAGAAGCAACCAAAAACCCAATGTATTTGACTATATATTTCCTCACCTGTCGGCGATGGTCTTCGGCGATGGTCTTTGATACTCATAGTCCTCGATTTGGGTGGTTGAAGTAAGATTCTTAACCTAAGCAAGCAAAAATTTAAACACAAATTACTGAAACCGAAAGTGAGTTAGTATAGCTGAAATCGAAAGTGAGATAGTATACTTGACAAAAAAAAACTAATTTTCAACAAAAAAAAAACTAAACCCAAATGAAAATGGTGAGAGATAGCATACCTGATAGGAGAGAATGATAGAACCGAGAGAGGAGTGTGCTAATGACGAGGTGGATTTTTGTGATCTTATAGGAGAAAGTGGTGAGAACGTGAGAGTCTCTTCCAAAAATACCTTCATTTTCAAATTAAAGGGTAACTTTGATGAGAAAAAAAAAGAGGGGGAAACCAAATAATTGAGGGGTAGGTTTGTAAAAGGGAAAGAGATGTGATTTGAACCGTTAACATGAGTAAAAATAGGTAAGGAGGTGGCATCGATCTAGACCGTTAAAAATGTGTACATTTTCAAAAACCAAGATAACTTATTTTATATATATATATATATATATATATATATATATATATATATATACTTTGCTTGGAGTGTTTGCACCGGTTTATATCTACATCCGTTTGAAGAGAAGTTTGGGTTTCCTTCTAAATCCCACAAAGAAGAAGAAGTTTGTTTTGCTGCGGCATTCTCACGTGGTGAAAGGTACCATGTGTGGTTAACGGTGTACCTATTGTCTCATCCGTGGATTTTGAGATCGCGATGGAGCTCCGGGGTTGTCAACTAGGCGGAGGTGTTTACAAGAAGAAGCGTCAAGGCTTGAAAGGGGTCGAGTCGAGGAAGTAAGTCATCTTTCTTGTAATTGTAAATCCATACTAAGTGGACTTAAGGCTAGGGCCGTCCGAGGTTTTTTCCTGTTTTGCGTTTTTCCTCGTACATCGCGGCGTAGTGATTGATTATTTATTTTATCTTGCTATACTCACCTAGAACGCATACTTAGGTAACAAGATAAAATTTGGTTTAACCACTACTTACTTATTTTGGTACTAAATTAATTTGGGTAATGTTTATGTTAATTTAATTCAAGTCATTTAATTTAATTTGATAAAATTAGTTTGGCCTAATTTGGTAAAATTTTAAAATATGATTTAGGCAAATTTCTAGGACTTGGGTTAAATTGGTTTTAGTGAAATGCATTTTTGTTTAATCTAATTTCACTTTGTTCAATTTTAATTTGAACAGAAATTAAAATTTGTTCATTTGTTTTAATTTGAACCATCTCACGCTTCTGAATCTAAAAAGGAAATTATTACTTTTGAAGTAAAAAGAAAGAATTTCAAAATTGGGGGCCTCGTTTTCCAACAGTTTGATTAGGGCGTGGAATCTAAAATACTCAATTAATTTGAAACTCCATATAAATACCAGGCCCTAAACGACAATACCCTAAAATAATGCAATTTATTTTACTCCCTAAATAACCATATTCAGTCAATACTTATAATACTCAATTAATTTCAAACTCTAAATAAATTTCAAGCCCTAAATGACAGTACCCTTAAATTTCTCAGTTTATTTTAATCTCTAAGTAAAAACATTCAGTCAATACTAATAATGACAATACAATTAATTTCAAACTCTAAATAACAATTCCCAATCATATATTTCAATCCCTAAATATAACATCCCTTTTTTGAAAAAAAAAGTATACACACGTACACACACATGCACACACATATATATACTCACATATTCACACATATACACTCATATACACACACATACACACATATACAGACGTACACACACATACACAGATGTACACACACATTCACACAAATATACACACACACATACACATGCATATACACACTTACACACACATTCACACACAGATACATTAGGGTTTAACACGACAATTTAAAAAAAAAATTAAGGTTTACCTTTGAGATTGAGAGAGAGAGATTAGACCGAAATTAGGGTTTGTGGTTGAGAGAATGTAAGAGAGATTGACGCAAGAAGAAATAAAATGAAGGCGGGTGATTTTTATTATAAGGACCCTTATCACGACCTAGAGCCGTGACCCATTACCATGACCCTTAAATTTTTTCCACATCAGCGTGTAGGCAACCATGTGGTCACTGGACCCAGCCATGACTAACGTGCGTGAAAAAATTGAGATGTTCATGACTAAGGTGTACATTGTGGCCTTTGTCACAGCCCTTGTCCGTGACCCTACCGTGACTAAACTTTGAGGAAACTTTGGCTCAAATTTGGTAGCATAATGGTCACAACCTGGTCACGGCCCATACTGGTCAAGGATTTGGTCCATGACCTTTTCTAAGAGCATCCATGGCCACACTGGGTTATGTTTATGGTCACGTAAAATTTTATGTGGTCACAACTTTGGGTCGTAACCAGCTTGTCAGGGCTTTGGTCCATGAGCCCTCGGGGATGACCATTCGCAGGATTTGGTGTAGGGATTTCCACGTTATACCACAAAACTTTTTTGCTTTCCCTCTAGGTCTTAAGATGGTTTTAGAGCCTAGTTATGCCACACATATATATATATATATATATATATATATATATATATATATATATATATGAATGTCATTCCTGCAAAACGTGCGTAGCCCGGTTGCCTAAAATCCAAAGGTCTTAAATTATTATTTAGTTATACTCGTGTGGTTAATTCTTCTATACTTTCTAGTAAAATAATAATTATGGGATTATCTTTTTAAAAATCCATGATTTTCTTCTCTATAAATAAGAATTATAACTTATTCTTAATTCCTAACATTCATTGTTAAACAGGTACTTCCATACACTCCTCAAACCTCGATATAAAATATTTGTTATAGAATTGGTTAAAATCTACTTAGCATAGTTGTACTAATTCCTCTTTACCTCTAGATGTGCCGGGAAAAAGATATAGTACCCTCTCCCATTTTGTGATAAGCTCAAATAACTTTTATAACTATATGGAAGGAAGATAAAGAAGATGGAAGAAGAGAATGGCATTTCTCGATGACCTTCGTCATTTTTATTTTTGGAATAAAATGTAACACTTGTTATTCACCCCTGTGTTTAGTGATACAATATATAGCTATCAATTTATTGAATAAAGTTTTGTTATTTTTTACCTAACTTTAGTTTCATTTCTCTATTATTATCTTGTACACCCATACCAGAAATAGGGTGTGACAAGTCGGTTTCAAAGCGCGATTTTAAAATGCTCCCAGTTAGACACCTATACAGTAATAATAAATCATAGAGTTATTTTACATTTTTTGTAACTTCTTTACTCTTGCTATATACTAAATCTATTTTGCAGTATGAAACATTTGGTATTCCTAACATTTTAATCTTAAAATAGTTTCGACCAATTTGGGGGAGATACCATCAACGAACAAGCATTCCTTAAGATTAGTGCCATGGTTCGTGAAGTAGATGATGAATAGAGAAACTCAAGTTCCCTCGTAAAGCACCTCATGTTAACAAATCTTATATCTGGTGAAGAAAATGCTATGAGAAAAATGAAAGAATATGTTGATGATCCAACAATAATCAAGGAAGCTACTTTGAATAACCTTTACTCCCCGCCCCCCACCCCACAATGAAGCCACCTTAAATGGATATCTTTTTATCAAAGGTTCCTCTGACCCTTCAAGTAACTTAACCGACTTTGATCCATCTGACTCCGATGATTTTGTCCCCAAATTTGATCCATCAAAAGTCGATGTTGTTCGCCCTGAATGAAGGAAAAAGTTATATTCCCTCCCCCTACTAGTAGTATAACTAAATACGCAGCTTGTAGATACAGTGGTAAATTTACAAACATAGGTGTAGTTTTATCTAGTTGTATAATAGTAAGTGTGCTTAATTTGATAGTTTGATAGAATGATAATGAAACATAAAATGTTAGTTGTAGTAAATTTTTGTATAATATGACCTCTTTAAGAGTTTCTTTCCATATGTCCTCTCTATCTAACCTTACTCTTATGCATCATATTTATATAAATGTTATAACTCATTATGCTTTAGGATGGTTGACACTCGTACTTCTTCCAAATAAACCTGAACTGAGAAGACTCACGTTGAAGAAATCATAAAATGGCTTCAAGAAATAATGTAAGGACATTTTTCTCCTGTCCGAAATGTTTCATTTATTTATGTCGTACGCCGCTACATTTGGCACGTCACCTCACGATCTCACATGACGGCCTCTATCCGAATTCCGGGAATCAATAATGCATTATCTCCACTAATATGTCCCTCATCTACATCAACGACTTCACGTTCCTTGATTGTAGGCTCGTAATGCAAGTGGAACGCGAGAGAAGTCAAATCAGTGAAACAAGGCATGATAGGGATGTTCAAGGGCAAATTGGTAATTTTACAGCCATCGTTCGGAGGACCAGTAACCTGGAAAGTTGAAGAGCTTTCCGCAAAAAAGATACTGGAAGAAACAGCACCTCAATCCGAGCTACGGTGAACAAGTTATGGCTCGTTGAAAATGGAGATATGTTCATTGAAAATTCTGGGAATTTTTCTAAGTGTTTAAGCACCTGTTCCCAGCACACTTTCCCGAACCCAGCTTGGAACCGGTTCGGGGGGGCGAACTGGTTCGCAAGGGTACCCGAACCGGTTCGGGGTACCTGTACGCTGGATAGAATTTCAACAGTTTAAATCGTGGGTCTCTTCATGTATTTCCCTATAAATACCAACTTCGGGAGAGTTGTTTTGCAAGACTTTAGGAGACGAATTTGAGAGTCCAAATACATCTAGTCTTCATATTTTTGAGTCCCAAGACTCATGTTTTGATTCACACATCCTTGCCAAATATTTGTGAATCCTTTTGCAACCCAAGAATACAACTTTGGTTTGTTCAACCCTTGTGGAGGAGACCGTTCTTCTTCTTCATTGCAGCCCTACTGGAAAGGGATAATTCCAGCCGCGACTACAGAATCCGATACCCGGGGGTAATTCTTAGTCAACTTGTATTTTCATTGTAATCCGATTGTAAGCCATTTTCTTACAAATTATAGTGAAAATAAATGGTTTTGCCCCTGAGGGGGATTTTTCCTTAATTGCATGTGTTTGAATGTTCTTGCGTAGATTATCAATTTATTCAATCACATACTGCTGCATGTTTAGGGTTTGTTTGTGTTAAAAGGATTTTATATATAATTTGATCATTTGAACGCGAGCACACACGTTCTTCAAAGTGGTATCAGAGCAAGTTACGCTAATCTATTGCGTATTCCCTTTTCCATAAAATTTTTCTAAGATATGAATTTTCTGAAAAAATTGATTTTTGAAAAAGTGCGTGTTCAAATGGAGAAGTCATATTATAAAATGCCTGTTTTTAACGGGACAAATTATGCTTATTGGAAAGCCCGTATGAGGTCAGCTTTAAAAGCCATTGATGAACGTGTCTGGATTTTGGTTGAACGAGGGTGGACTCCTCCCACCGTGACTGTTGATAATGTGACCAACTTGAAACCTAACATTTCTTGGACTGATGAAGAAATTAAATGGTCATCTTTTAATTCTAAGGGTCTAAGTGCTATTTCTGGGTCTGTCACACCTGATGAGTTCAAACGCATAATGACGTGTACCACGTCAAAAGAGGCATGGGATGTTTTACAACTCACCCATGAAGAAACTAATGCTGTGAAAGAGTCTAAGTTGCAAAACTTGACAACTCAATTTGAAACAATCACCATGCATGATTCTGAATGCTTTGATGAATTTTATGCTAGACTTTCTGACATTGTGAATACTTGTTTTAATCTTGGTGAACATATTCCAAATGCTAGATTTGTTAAAAAGATTCTTCGTTCTTTGCCTAAGCATTTTATCCCTAAAGTCACTGTGCTAAATTCTATGGGTAATTTAAATACGCTAAAATTGGAAGAACTTGTAGGAGATTCGCAAACTTATGAAATTGATATGTTCCCTAAAAATGCTAAATCTAAAGATAAGGGAATTGCTCTTAAAGCCCAAGAGAGAAGGAGTGAGGGGTCAGATAGAAAGAGGGTAGATGTGACACCCCGTGATCCGAAATAAGGGGTGGCCAGCCCAATACTCCAATATAACGGAATCATGGATGGAATCATTCTCAGCATCATAACAAAAATATAGAGTATCCAGGATAACCACCCAATATTTCAGAAAACGGGTTGCCAAAAATTTTGATTTAAAAGTAAATAAATGAAAACAAACAACCCAATTCATGAAAGATAAGGGAAACCCCCAAGACATATATAAATAATACAACAAGAATACGATAAAAAGACCGAATAGGTAACCGGTCACTAAACTGATACACCAATAATACACAAGTACAATAAGTTACTTACTACATTTCATTAGACATTTACAAAAGCTTGGGCCTCTTGCCCGAATAACAGACTTGATCTTAACTAGAATAAAAATGAAAACGTCTATACCAAATGTATCCCGTAATACCCGCAATGCATCACGGCTCATCGAAAACATCGGAATAGGAATTCAAATCAGGCATCCTTGCGGCGGAGTACCTGAGCAGAGACAAGATGAATATGCAACAAGAAATGTAACCAGGTCAGGGCCCGGTTCTATATGATTACCAGATGAATAAAGAGTATGACAGTTATGTATAATAAATCGTGAAGAAAGAGAAATAAGAAGCAACCTATACAATTTAAAACATAAGCTAAGCAGGAACAAAAATAAGAAGCATTAAACTAAAAACTTCACCAAAGGTGCCAATTATTTCATATAACTTTTCCTTAGCAGGAAGTATATATATATAGTCAAAATCTTTTGCTCTTTAAGGAAGTTTTATCTCAATTTTACCTTTTGTAAAAATCCTTTCCTTATCAGGAAAATAATCATTTTCAAATGCTCTTTGTGGCATTTACATGTGCTCTTTGCGGCACTCCATCATGCTCTTATGGCATATCAAATACATCAAGTCCCACTTGATTATGAACTGTTATAATTATATACATATAACGAATTCTAAGACCGCCCGTCCGGGTTTCCCCACTGTGCGCGCCCCTAAATGACCATCATCTTCCAGGGCCTATCATTAGACAACCTGGGCACCTATATCGCAAGACGTCGGGAAGCGGCCATGAGCCTGCGGGGTAGTCAAGACCACACCCGGAATCTCCTACCCATCGCAGAAAAATATACAACAATAAGCGCTCCCATGGCCTAGGACTATATCCACCCTGCATTCATTAGCCAGGGGGCTTCACCTCACGTGCGGACTTCCCTTGTGATGTCATTTAGAGAGGTGTGTTTAAGCCATTTTATTTATCATTTCAAAGTCAAGTAAATCATTATTTACCGGTTCTAGATTAAGTAAATTTTCATTTACAAATATCAATACCATTTCCATTTTACGTATATGTTTCATTTTATTCGAAACCGTTATTATTATTTTTGTAAATAACATAACTTTTTATCCGGAGCCATACGATGACTCATGTCGACACTACAACCTCAGAGGAGTAAATAAACTCTTCATCATCTCCAAGCATTTTAGGATGTTATTTTAGAACCCCAAGGTTATCATCTTTCGAAGGAATGAAATGACTTTCAATTTATTCTCCAAACTCACCTTTAAGGTACTATTATGAACCACCAAGGTTAACATAGCTCAATCGAACTTTTAAAATCTTCCAACATTCTTTTGGGGTGGTAATATAAACCATCAAAACTAGTATAGCTTAATTAAGCTTCTAAGGTGTCCCGAACATAACACTACATCTCCTAGTTTTATAATAATTAACTAGAAGAAAAGAATGCCCTATCATTAATAGGCCTAACCCCGGAAAAGTCCCCACATAACCCATTCCTAATGTAGGGTAGACATCTAACTCATCTCACACTCTAGGACTCTAAGTTTACTTCATTCAAGAAGGTTCCTAGTCCCTATATTTAAAGAAAAGGATTAAAATTGAGTTATAAAAAAATTAACTCAAAAACAGCAGGAAAACGAATCGATTCTCCCAAGGGCCGAATCGATTCGCCCTAGCGAATCGATTCGCCCAGAAAGCGAATCGGTTCGGACAACCAAACCAACCTTCTGCAATGGACCGAATCGATTCGGCCTTAACCCCGAATCGATTCGGGTTATGCAGACCTGCCAATTCCCCTTAGCGAATCGATTCGCCCAAAGGGCCGAATCGATTCGGACCTACAAAATTTGCCAAAAATGGCTACGAAGGGTTATGAACCCTAAATCCTCCAAACTTCAATCTCTTCCTTTTCATACACATCCAACAACAATAATCTACCCCAAAACTAATCTACATGATTATTAACCATCAAAACCCACAATTTCTTCAACATAAATCAAGACTAGGGTTTAAATCCCACAAATTCTACATTTAAGCCATAAATGTAAATACACAACTATCATACAATTCATGCATCTTAAATCACATATTAGCAAGTAGAAAACTTGCCTTAGGGTTGATATCTCAGATTTATTTGGAGAAGAAGCAATCCCACATCCTCCATCTTCAATCTCTCTCTCATTTCTCCATTTCTCTTCTTCCTCTTTCTCTCTCTATGTTCAAGACATAAAATGGGGAAAAATAAGGGATTTAGAAGACTAAAATCGTGGCTTAGGTTAAAACTCCTAACTTAAATGGTTAATACCACATTAAAATGACTCCCAAATACGCGTATAAGCTAAAACCAGGTAAAAGTGCCCGAAACACAAAAATACAATATGGCACTTATTTTGACTGTCTCGCACCTTCCGAGACTAACTACGCCCTCTAAACTGGCATCCAGAAATTTATAAATTATTTCGAGTTCCAAAATCATTTAAACTAAAAGTCCATTAAAAAAAATACATGACACTACTGACATGCAACCTGATGTTATTTACTTTCACATGTAGTAAATATGCATCAATCTAGTAAATATTAACTTTCAATTCATTAAATTAATATTTACTCCAGTCCCCACATTTTATATAATTACCTTATGCGGTAAAATTAGTATAAAATGAGCCTCCCAGAATCGAGGGTTGTTACAGTAGAGTCATCTAGAAAGAGAGAGACTGACACGTCAGATTTTGAGTGCGACTTTGACTTATATGATTTGTCTCTTTTCGCAAAAAATTTCAAGAGGATTCTCAAATTTAAGAAAAATGGCAATTTTAAAGACAAAAAGAAATTTGATAAAAATAAGTTTGAAAAGAAAAATGAAAAAATTTCCAAAAATCCTCCTCTGAAAGAAAGTGAGAGATGTTTTGAGTGTGATGGTAGGGGTCATAGAGCTTTTGAGTGTGACAATAGTCTGAATAGAGAGAAAGGGAAAGTTGTTCTTAATGCTACCCTTAGTGACGATAGTGAGGTCGAGACGGTGGATTCTGGAGATGAGTCACCGCATGAGTGTAACTTCACCGCATTCATGGCCAGCCAAGTGACCACTCCTAGTTCTCCTCACGACGTTGAGGATGATGCTTCACAGGGACACCTCGACAGTGAGATCGAAGTGAGTGAGGGGGAGGATGACACAAGTGAGAGAGAGAGTGATATACAACGCGCCTACGCTGAGTTATTATCTGAGTCATTTAAAACTAAAAAGCGTAACAAAGCGTTAGTTCTCAAGATCACCTGCTTAGAGGAAGATTTAAAGAAATCAAGAGAAAGAGAGTTCTCAACTTGCACCGACCTGAGACAGAGAGAATCTGCATGTGTCGGGAAAGATATTCTGTTTAGAGAGAGAGAGAGAGTGTTTTAGAGAAAGAGAGAGGGGACTTGACTAAACAAGTGGCTAGTCTTACGAGTCATATCCATTCCTCCGTGGAGACTCGAAAGAAACTTGAAGCCCTTGTTGCCCAGCTGACTCATGACCTTGAGAAAGCACGGGAAGTCAAGGTACAAATCGAGGACAGATCTGGCAAGATGGGAAAGATGCTCCTCGACCCCGCTTTAGGTTTTGGTGATCGTCAAGGAATTGGATATGATGGTGCCTCCACGTCCCAAATTTCACCTGGACCAGTTCCTGAGTTTACTACAAGTCCTTATGGTCACCGTAAAAAACCTCGAAGGAGAGTTCGACCAAGAAAAGCAAACCAAGGTCCGCCTTTGACTGTGCTCTTTTGTACTTATTGCAAAAGAAAAGGCCACCTTAGGGAAACTTGCTATAACATGGGTCGAACACGACGTACTACTGCTCCACCACGTCATACTGATGAGTTTTCTAGTCTGAGAGAGAGAGTTGAGTTCTTAGCTGCCACGACTCAAAGTTTAATGGAAGAATTTCGACGGATCTCTTTGCCGTTAGTGAATGCTTCTCACATTCCAGCTAAAATCAACAACAACAAAGGCAAACAAAAGGTCATCTCGACTTGGGTACCTAAGAAAGATAAAAAGGCTTTTGTTGTTCATGTTGATCTCAAAGCACATAATACCTCTCAGTGGTATTTTGATAGTGGGTGCTCCAGACACATGACAGGTGATGCCTCATTTTTTACTACTCTCGAGGATTATCCAGATGGCAGAGTCACCTTTGGAGATGGGAGTAAGTCTAGCATTATAGGACGAGGTACTATCGAGTTACCTGGTTTTCCTAAGCTAGAAAATGTTTTGTACGTCAAAGGTTTGAAAGCAAACCTTCTCAGCATTATCCAGCTGTGCGACACTGACCTTACAGTAAAGTTTGACCGGGACACGTGTAAAGTCTACAATCAAACCGATAAACTATTGATGCAAGGGGTGAGGACCGAGGATAATTGCTATGGGACTGAGCCCACATCCTCACTTGTCTGCAACAGCGCCACGATCACTCCTATGGATCTGTGGCACCAACGTCTAGGTCACGTGAACGTTAGAGATCTTAATCGTTTATCTAAAAATGACCTAGTACGTGGCTTACCATCTCTTGGAAAGTCAAATTCAACCGTTTGTGGACCCTGTCAGTTGGGAAAACAAATTCGTAGTCCTCATAGGAAGTTGCATTCCATTACCACCTCTCGTATTCTGGAGTTAATTCACATTAATCTTATGGGTCCCACTCGTACTGAGAGTCTAGGTGGTAAGAGGTACATCCTCGTGATGGTAGATGATTTCTCCAGGTACTCCATTGTAGGTTTTCTGAGAGAGAAATCCGATGCTGTAGATTTCTTAACGACTAAGTGCCGTGTCCTACAAAATCAACACGGTGTCACTATTAACAGAATACGTAGTGACAACGGCACTGAATTTAAGGAAGCAAAGGTGGATTTGTACTGTGATAGCCTTGGGATCAAACATGAGTTTTCTGCTATGAGAACTCCTCAGCAAAATGGGATTGTTGATAGAAATAATAGAACGATCCAAGAGATGGCTAGATGTATGCTTCTAGGTCGTAAAGTTTCTAGGAGATTTTGGGCAGAGGCAGTGTCTACTGCATGCCACACGGTGAATACGGTTTATTTGCGTCCACACACTCTACAGACACCTTATGAGTTGTGGACCGGCAAGAAGCCCAACCTGGCGTATTTCCGTGTTTTTGGGAGTAAATGCTACATCCTACGGGATAGAGAGCAATTAGGAAAGTTCGACTCCCGGAGCGACGATGGAATATTTCTAGGATATTCATTGAATAGTAGAGCATACCGGGTATTTAACCTGAAGAGATCTAGGGTTATGGAATCAATAAACGTTACCGTGCAAGATGACGAACCTTCGACGGTTATTGATCCTAACCTTAAGTGTGAGGATGAGGATTGTTCTGACAGTGATTTACCTGTTCCTCTCTCACACTCTGTGGATCCTACTCCTGTGTTAGGGGACACACCTGCTTGGGTTCGCAAGAGTCATGACCCTTCTGCCATTGTTGGTGATCCCACTCTAAGGGTCAAGACTCGTCCTCAGCTAGAGAACGTTGTTAGCCATCTTTGCTACACATCCAAAGTCGAGCCCAAGAACCATAAAGAAGCACTCAAGGATGAACACTGGATATCTTCTATGCAGGATGAGTTGCTTCAGTTTAAAAAGAATAATGTCTGGGAATTAGTCCCCCGACCTAGTGAGACTAATGTGATAGGTACCTGGTGGATTTTCAAGAACAAAATGGATGAATATGGTACGATAATCAGAAATAAGGCTAGGTTGGTCGCTTAAGGCTACACACAGATAGAGGGTGTAGACTTTGGGGAGACATTTGCTCCTGTTACGAGGCTTGATTCCATCCGTCTTCTGCTCGCCATCGCATGTCATCTGCGCTTCAAGGTGTATCAGACGGATGTCAAGAGTGCCTTTTTGAATGGCATTCTACAGGAGGAGGTTTATGTGGAACAACCAAAAGGGTTTGAAAACCCTCAGCACCCTGAGCACGTCTACTATCTGAGGAAAGCCTTGTATGGTTTGAAGCAAGCACCCCGTGCTTGGTACGAAAGGCTTACTTCCTATCTCTTAGCTCATGGCTTCAAGATAGAGGGAGTAGATATGACGTTGTTCGTCAGGAGAGATGATGGTGCTATTCTGGTTGCCCAGGTCTATGTGGACGACATAGTCTTTGGATCCACATGCTCCCAGCATGATCATCACTTTGAGGAGGAGATGAAAAGTGAGTTTGAAATGAGCATGGTTGGTGAGCTTACATTCTTCCTTGGTCTCCAGGTTCGTCAGCTAGAGGATGGGATGTTCATCTCCCAATCCAAGTATGCTAGAGACCTAGTGAAGAAATTTGGTTTAGACTCCGCTAAGCATGCCCGTACACCTATGAGTACCACTACCAAGCTTAGTAAGGACACTTCAGGCAAGGACGTAGAGCAAACCTTATATCGGAGTATGATAGGTAGTCTTCTCTACTTGACTGCCAGTCGTCCCGACATCGCCTTTAGTGTTGGAGTCTGTGCGCGATATTAGGCCTCCCCAAAAGAGTCACATTTACTTGCTCTAAAACGTATTATTAAATACGTAAGTGGGACTCTCTCATACGGGATTTGGTATTCCTTTGATACCGATGACCGTCTGTCCGCCTATTCAGATGCCGATTGGGCTGGGGATGTAGATGGATGTAGGAGCACTTCTGGTGGGTGTTTCTATTTTGGTTCTGTTCTTGTCTCCTGTCTGAGCAAGAAGCAAAATTCCATCTCTTTGTCCACTGCAGAGGCTGAGTACATACCCGCCGGGAGTTATTGCACACAACTTTTGTGGATGAAGCAAATGCTGGAGGATTATGGGATATCACAGGACACCATGACCATTTCCTGTGATAACACGAGCGCGATACACATATCCCGCAATCTAGTTCAACATTCGCGCATAAAACACATCAGGATACGTGAGCACTTTATACGTCAGTTAGTTGAAGAGAAAGTCGTATCCCTGAGTTTTGTTCCCACCGACCGTCAGTTAGCCGATATTTTTCACGAAACCTTTAGATGCCCTTAGATTTGAAAGTCTTAGGAAATCTTTAGGGATTTGCACAGTTGACTGAGGGGTTGGTCTATGTCTAGAATAGGATGCTCCTTCATGTTCATATCATATGCTTCCTATTGCTAGTCTGTCTTATATGTACCATTGCTTAGTTGTACAGCTTTGTTTTATTCTTGTTGCTTTTTATATTTCTTTTGAAAAATACAAAAATATTTTCCTTTAAGAAAAATTTTGAGGAAAAGCACAAAAAGATTTTATTTTGATAATATTTTTTTGAAAAAGGCCAAAAAGATTTTTCTGTTTTTGCACCTTTTATGGATGAGCATTTAAGTTAGCCAAGTCACAACTTCATTCCATATATCCATGTGACTGTTTGATAGAGATTTGAGAGGCTGCATCATTTCATCCATGTGCTTTACATTGATTGGAGTCTTTGAGATGTAATTAGTGATATCTTCCTACATGTTTGACTCCTATATCCTTTATTGCACACATGCACGGCTATATTTGATTATTACACTTGTCTATCTCATATTGGCTTGAGTGTTTCCATCTCAATTCTGTCTATACAATGTACAATATGCGATAAAACTTGACAAGTTTGGAATGCATGTAAAAACCGTTTTGGTGAGACTGTGTGTTTTTGTATAATGGGGAGGGGCTGCGAAACGTAATCATCTATCCTTTGCGCAAAAGCCACCGTTAAAAGGGGCCTTAAAAATGGAGGAATTTTAATATTCGAGGTCCAAAGAGGTTAAAAGAGCCCGAAAAAATTTACAGGCAATAAAAAGCAATTCATGCCAAATATGGGCCACTTAGGTTTTACCATCAATTCTCCAAAGTTTGAGAATTTAGAATGCCTCTATTCAAAATTATATCTGAGGGAGTATGGCTGGAGAATTTTTAAACGGGTTTGCACTTCCTTGAAAGTCCTGAAATAGCATAAAATCATTTTGGACGTTATTGGTGTGAAAATAGTTTTGAGCTTTGATTTTTTGATTTGATTGAGTCAAATCTTATACTGTCACTCTGTTACACCAAAGGAAGCATTTGAGTTCATTCTCTAGGAATATCCAATATTCATCGTGCACATATGTCATGTTTGTATGCATTGATTTTCCTATCGAATTTGATCACACCACTTCATTTACGCTATCATCGACTTGGTTGCTTTATGTTTATTCATGGTGTGCTTTTATCCTAGTGACACCCCGCACTTGCTTATTTGATTTATTTCTCTAATTTGTCTATTTGGGGACATCATAAAAAGGGGGAGAAAGAATTATCATATTATGGGGGAGTTTGAATTTTGGGGGAGTTTTTGAGATGTTGCTTATGTTTTTATCATATATTGATATCCATGTTATCTCATTTAAAACTCGATATCTCACGTGGTATTTGCTTTGTCTCATGTGTGTAGGTATGAAGATTGCAGATCTATATGTTGCACACCCTGATGAGAAAAGTTTTGAGATTCCTGAAGAATTGAAGAGCAAACGATGAAGACTATTCATTTGTACCTTTTCCAGTTTTGGGTTCATGGGAGGGTAGATTTGTATAGGCAATTTCATATTTGATAATTCGGATTTTTTATGTATGTACCGGCATAGACATAGGGGGAGATTTGTAAGAACATTTTTCTCATGTCCGAAATGTTTCATTTATTTATGTCGTATGCCGCTACATTTGGCACGTCACCTCATGATCTCACATGACGGCCTCTATCCGAAATTCGGGAATCAAGCATGCATTATCTCCACTAATATGTCCCTTATCTGCATCAACGACTTCAAATTCCTTGATTGTAGGCTCGTAATGCAAGTGGAATGCAAGAGAAGTCAAATCAGTGAAACAAGGCATGATAGGGATGGTCAAGGGCAAATTGGTAATTTTACAGCCACTGTCTAGAGGACCGATCAACTAGAAAGTTGAAGATCTTGCCTCAACAAAGATACTGGAAGAAACGGCACCTCAATCCGAGCTACGGTGAACAAGTTATGGCCCGTTGAAAATGGAGATATGTTCATTGAAAATTCTAGGAATTTTTCTAAGTGTTTAAGCACCTGTTCCCAGCACACTTTCCCGAACCCAGCTTGGAACCAGTTCGGGGGGGAGAACCGGTTCGCAGGGGTACCCGAACCGGTTCGGGGTACCTGTACGCTGGATAGAATTTCAGCAGTTTAAAATCGTGGGTCTCTTCATGTATTTCCCTATAAATACCAACTTCGGGAGAGTTGTTTTGCAAGACTTTAAGAGACGAATTTGAGAGTCCAAATGCATCTAGTCTTCATATTTTTGTGTCCCAAGACTCATGTTTTGATTCACACATCCTTGCCAAATATTTGTGAATCCTTTTGCAATCCAAGAACACAACTTTGGTTTGTTCAACCCTTGTGGAGGAGACCGTTCTTCTTCTTCATTGCAGCCCTACTGGAATGGGATAATTCCAGCCGCGACTACAAAATCCGATACCCAAGGGTAATTCTTAGTCAACTTGTATTTTCATTGTAATCCGATTGTAAGCCGTTTTCTTACAAATTATAGTGAAAATAAATGGTTTTGCCCCTGAGGGGGATTTTTCCTTAATTGCATGTGTTTGAATGTTCTTGTGTAGATTATCAATTTATTCAATCACATACTGCTGCATGTTTAGGGTTTGTTTGTGTTAAAAGGATTTTATATATAATTTGATCATTTGAACGCGAGCACACACGTTCTTCAAATAACATCTCTTCCTAGGAAGTAACAAGCACCGACTCAACACAAAACTCAAGAAGAAGCAACATAGGAAACACGTCGAATGAATGATCTTAAGGAATTTATGAGGTAACGAACCCCTTCATATCATAGAAAGCATGGATAAAGTGAAGCTGAGAAATGAATACACCAAATTACGAAGATATTCTATGGGGTAGGGATTTCTTCCAACCTCCGAGTGGTTTTAGCATCCTACATATTTGAAGGTAAATCTATTATTTAGTGTCAAGCCATAGTTGGAGGTCATAATGTATCCACCCTAAACAAAGATCAATTTTAAGAAATTTTCTTTAAAAAGTACTTTTGAGAGATCTAAAGAGATCAGTTAACCGTGAATTTTTTGAGGTTATAACAAAAAACATGCTTGTAGCCCAATATGAAGCTAAGTAATATGAATCTAAGTTTCCAGAGTTATCCCATTATGCATCAGAGTATGTGAGCACCGAAGCTAAGAAATGCAAGCATTTGGAAAGAGGAATACAACCAAAGATTAAGACCTCCATCATACCTTTGCAAATAAAAGACTTTTCCCAACTTATTAAAGTTTCCTCAATCGTTAAATGTAATCCCACATCCGGTGAATATGTACCCCCATTAAACCCCACAAAAAGGAATAATCATATTTCTAAAACCACATCCAAACCATGAGTCTTACCTTATCCCAACCTCAATGGATAAATATATTCCCAAATCCGTGATAGCATCACCAATTCCGTGATTCGATGCCATGAGTATCAAGAGGTAGAACATATCCATTCGCAGTGTACTAAGTTGTAACCACCAGTGAAAAGAAACAAACTCGTTACTTCTTCGAGATCCATAGGAATAACTCCTTCCTACACTAAGCGAATGCTTTACAATGTTAGTAGAAACCTTGAGCCAGTCTCCAACCATGGAGAGAATTGTGCTATATATATTGTACGAAATTGGCATGACGTTGTGGAATGTATGATACTCTTTTATAACTATCTCATCCATATCTTATTTAATTTTTGATTAACCAACTCATTTATTAGTCTTAAACAAGATGAAATTATGTAAATTTTAACAAAATCATTAGAGACTCCTTTAAAGATAAATTTGCCTAAAGTGAAATTAGCAAACCTATCTAACGTTGTCGCAAATGTGAAATTCATCTAGGTTTAGGTAGACTCTCTGTGAATTTAATAATCTTAGATATCCGCAGATTATATATCTTTATTAAAATGTATGTTCTATCCGTACACCACACTTATATAGATTGTTATATGAAAGGAGTATACTTTCGAGACTAAGAGAACCACTCCTTTATATTCCAAGGGACTAGTCGGTCCAAACCTTCGACATCCCAAATCCAATGAACCAATTTTCCCCTTTTCTTTTTAGGATCTAAAAATAGTTTGATGATGTCTTTCCAAAAGATTTGCCTTGAATATAACCCTCTTGAGAAATTGAGTTTATAATCAATCTTTTCCCAAATACCTCCCCTATCTCAATACCTCTATATCGAATGGCCCCCTTAGAACTTTGTGAACTTCATACCCAACTCGACAATTTACTTGAAAAGGGTTTTATTCGTCTTTGTTCACCTCCTTAGGGAGCACTCGTTTTGTTTGGGAAGAAATGTGATGGAAGTTTCTGATGTGTGTGGACTATCGAAAATTGAATTCTTTAACTATTAAGAATAAGTATCCCTTACCCATAATTGGATATTTATTCGATTAACTTAGGGGTGCAAGGATCTTTTCAAAGATAATCTTATGATGTGGTTACAGATAGTTATGAGTTACAGAAGAGGATATTTCAAAATTTTCATTTTGAAGTCGTTATGAACATTTTGAATTTACCGTAATTTATTTTGGATTAACCAATGCCCCTGCAACCTTTATGAGCGTAATGCATATAATATTCTGACCTCTGCTTGTTCAGTTCATAATCATATTCATTGATGACATTCTCATTTACTCCAAAAATCCTGAAGAACATGCCCAACATCTAGAGACATTGTTAGGTACCCTAAGGAACCATCATTTGTATGCTAAAAAGAGAATATGCAACTTATTGATGAAGTAAGTTAAGTTTACATGTGATTTCTGAAAATGGGTTCTAAGTCAACCCAGTACAGATCACAACTATTTTTGGATAGTTATTCGACTAGTTTTACTATGATCAAAAGTTTTATTAGATTATCCGGTTATTACATCCATTTTTTGGAAGGATTTTCAAGTATTTCTCTCCCATTGATGAAGTTAACTAGAAAGCAATTACCATTAATATAGACTTCTGATTGTAATCATGCATTCCAAACTTTAAAAGATAGGTTTACCACTACTCATGTGCTAATCATTCCTTCTAGTAATGTAAGCTATGATATATAGATTGATGCCTTGTTTTATGATTTAGGTTGTGTTCTGATGCAAAAAGTACATGTAGTAATTATGGAACTCGACAACTTAAGAGTCACGAATTTAATTACCCTGTGCACGATCTTGAGTTAGCAGTCCTAGTTTTTGCCATAAAAATATGGCTTTGTTATCTTTATAGTGGATAATTTCAAATGTTTTCAGATCATAAAAGTTCGAAATACGTCTTTACCCAAAAAGATTTGAATTTGTGGTAGAGATGATGCATGGAATGTTTGGACAATTAAAAATTCAAGTTACACTATATCCAAGAAATTATTTTATTACATGGAATTCCTTTATCCATAATATCTGACCGAGATTATCGTTTTATATGTAGATTTTGGTAAGCACTCCAAACTTCAATGGTTAATAAACTTCATTTTAATACCGCATTTCATTCCCAGACTCATGGACAATGTCAATGCATTATCTAAGCATTGGAAGATATGCTAAGAGCCTTTGCTTTAGATATGGAAAATAAGTGGAGTGATCACTTATCATTAATTGAGTTTTGATATAACAACATTTACTTAACAAGTATCAAAACTGCCCCATTTGAAGCACTGTATGGAAAACTCTTTTGATCCCCACTGTGTTGGACCGACTCAAGAAATAACAAGAAATTTGTTCTTGAGATAATCCAACAAACTACCCAAAAGATATGATAAATCAGAGATCAACTAAAAGATGGACCATGATTGACAGAAGAGTCATGCTGACCACATAAAGAATCTCTTAGAGTTTTAAATTTATGATAAATTATTCCTAAAAGTTTCACCTCGAGATGGAATTTAATAATTTGGAAAGAAAGATAAGTTAGTGCCAAGATACATCAGTCCCTTATGAACTGGAGTTACTTCCAGAGTTGTCAATTATTCATAATGTGTTCCATGTGTCCTAGTTAGGTCAATATATTCTAAATCTGACACATGTGATTACGTGGAATGAAGTCTCTATTCAACCAAACAATGACTTTGAAGAGTGTCGTATTTAAATTCTGAACCGTCATGTTAAAATTCTTAGATGAAAAGAAGTTCCTTTAGTGAATGTACACCAGGAGCATCTGAATCAGTAAGAAGCTACCTGGGAACTAGAGGAAGCTGTGAAGAAATAATATCTTGAGACTTTTGCACGTAAATTCGATGATGAAATTTTTATTAGGTAGGTAGAATGTAATACCAACGTAGCATCGAAACCCTAAGAACGATCAAACTTCAATCAATTAACCCTATACATTTCCCTATATCCACCTTATAACTTAGTCAATTTGAAAAAACCCTAAATAAAGTTAAAACTACTCGTGAAACCCTACAACTTTCCTTTATTACATAAGTACCCCCAAGGTTATAAAATAACCAAAATACCCCTTTTAACTTTTGAAGAAGCATAAATTGACCTATATTTCACCCCTAGACCAAAACCTTATATAAAAATGAGCATTTTGACCTCAACTAATTTAATTTTACAGCCTTAACTCTCAAAATTTCATGAAATTATACAAATGCCCCCATAAATATAGAAATTATTCAAATAAAATACCAAATAAATAGCAACATATTCCTTAAGAACCAAAATAAAAACTAACATAATTACACTTTTCTCCCTTATCAACAATGCAACCCAATTAGTAGAAAGGGGAAAAAATCACATGGAAAACAACCCCCCCCCCCCCCCACCCCCACATGTGAAAACCTTGGGCACCATGGTTATCTTCTTAAACTTACGAAGAATCCACCTCCCTTAAACACTAATCAACTCCACCTTGTCTACACTATTAAATCCCCACAAATTCCAACCTTGAAAGATACTAGTTCAACAAAACAAAACTTATCATTTTTTATCAAAAATGGTAACCTATGATTTTATGTTCCGTTTTCTATTTTTATTATCCAAAATAATTTCTGCACTATCACAACGCTCAACCCAATTAAAGATCCCAAGCATTTATGTGTAGTATTTCCTATATGGGCATAAAGTTTCAAAATCTCCATTAAATCTTAAGCCTTAATAGTGAAAATCCATTACTCGAATTTGAATTTGTTTCAAAATTAGGAATGAGTTCCTTAAGAGCCCAAGAGCTCAAGTTCAATGACCATTTTAAAAAACAATTGAGTTTTGAACCCCAATATCTCAAAGTTGTTTTCGGAGTTCAGAAACTTAAAATTCAAAATGCTCTCAGACTAGGATACCTCAATCTTCAAAACAAATCAAAAATCTTCCTTAGGATAGAAGAAACCCGACCACAAGCTTAAAATCCATTAACATACCCTATAATTACACGAATGTTTTGGTCAAAATTTTAGAAAAAATACAGTAGTTGTAACTCGATCATCTGTGAACCTCAATCCATGAAACCTATATGTCTGGATTCCTTGTAAAAAATTAGGTTGAATTAGTCCGGGAATAATCTTAAATGGTTTAAAAAATACGAATAAATTCGAGATCAAAGTTTTATCAAATAACTAGTCAACGGATGAGATGTTTAAGATGAACTTTTCAACCGGAAACCTTGACGAGGCACGTGGCCATTTTTTTTTTTTTGGATTTTTCCAAAAAATTTCATTAAAATTTTCTGGTCAAAATGGAATATGGTAAGGAAGTGTTTGGTCAATCCTAGATAAAGTTATAGAAAACCAAGGTTTTCCTTTAAAGGTATTTTTACAAAATTATAAATTGACCTCTCCTACTTTTTTCATATTTTGAATTTTTACCCCAACATTTTACTACATATTCCTTGAAAAAATTTGAGACAAAAAGTATTCTACACCTTTTTTAATATATGACTATAATACCTGGTTTCTAAACTTCTAAAATAATTATAAAGTAACCCCTAAACTTTAAGAATTATAGCTTTTTCATTTTTTTCTTTCATATCGAATCTTACCCCGACAATATACACTTACAAATATGATGATTGATAATTAATCAAGCTCTTGACCCCCTATATCCCGACTCAAGCCAATTTTAAATACGTGCTCAATAGCTAACAAGTAGGTTTTTCCCTTTCGATAGTAATTTCAACGTATTTGATAACTACTATTGATATCAGTACAATTGATATCACATTGTGATAGCCATAAATTAGTCTTGATAGGTGCATGTTATGACACTGCCATGCTATATATGCTAGTTAAATATCACTGATATTTAAAAATGGATCATTTGGACAAACATAAAGCCTTCTCTCTAATAACTGAATTTATAAGGAGACTACAAATGATATAATCAGTTCACCTAAGCATTTATGTGCGAAATGTCTTTATTACGAGCATACGTGTAACTTAGGAAATAGACTGTCGTATTATCCCATGGAACTTTTCTACTTTTCCTATAGGTCTCAACATTCTTTAAGAGCCTAGTTTTGATACATATATATGAATGTCATTCTTGCAAAATGTGCATAGCATAGTTACCTAAAATCCAAAGGTTTTGGATTATTATTTGGTTATACTGATATACTTAATTCCTCTATACCTTTTAGGAAATTGATAATTATGGTATTATTCATTTAAAAGTCCTTGATTTTCTTCTCTATCTATAAGAATTATTACTTATGCTTAATTTATAACATTCTTTATTAAAAAAGTAAAATCCATGAACTCCTCAAACCTCGATATAAAGATAATTGTTATAGAATTGGTTAACAACCACTTAACATACTTATAATAATTCCTCTTTACCTCTAGATGAACCAGGATGGAGAAGAAGTACCCCATTCCATTTTTGTGATAAGAGTGGATCACGTAAAGAAGACGGAAGCACATAATGTCATTTCTTGATGACCTTCGTCATTTTTATTGTTGGAATAAAATGTGATAGTTATAATTCACCCCTATGTTTGGTGATACATTATATAGTTATCGATATAATGAATAAAGTTTTATTATTTTTGCCTTAACTTTAGTTTCATTGCTCTTTTACCATCTTGTACTTTAGTACCAAAAATAGGGTGTGGCGTGTGAATGGGACGTGGGGCTAAATACCAAACACCATGTAGTATAAATTGTCCCAATTCTTCTCGTATAGAGAACAACCAAGATTCATCTATTAGTGCATCTTACACATGTGTAAATTCAATTATAGACACATAAGAAGAAAATAAAGAATTATAATATTGAGATTTAGTTCTTATGGGTTCTTTTACATTTACTATAATGTTTCTCTTGAGGGGATTTTCTTTAACCTAGGTTCATCAGGTGGTAGGGAGTCAGAGTCACTATACTTTTATGGTTTCGTTAAATTTTCATTTTCAGATTGGTCATTAGGTTTAGGATTTTCACTTTCATCAATATGATGGGTAACACTATGATTCACAACAATATTAATGGATTCAATTATAAATTCCATTTTAATATTAAACACGCCATATGCACAGTTGTTTTATGAATAACCTAAAAAGATAGCATTATCACCTCTAGTATCAATTTTTCACAAATGTTCTCTATCTTCACAATTATATCATTCATTGCCAAACACCCTAAATTATTTCAATTTAGGTTTCTTGCCATTCCAAATTTCATTTGAATTTTGTTTAGAGTTTTTCCTAAAGTACACTTATATGACATGCAGTTTAAAACCATATATATTTTGGCAATTTTTTTAGTACGAAGTAAGAGTCGAGCCATATCTTGTGTGGTTCGGTTCTTTCTTTCAGCTATCCCATTTTGTTAAGGGATTTTGGATGCACTGAACTTATGGTTATAACCATTTACTATAAAATATTCTATCACACCAATATTTTTAAACTCTCTACCAATGTCACTTCAAATTCTAGTTATTTGGATATCCTTTTTATTTTTACCCCTTAAAGGGATTCTTAATTTTTTTTAAAGTATTATATTCTTTTTCTTCACAAAAGCAATCCAAGTAAATGTAGAAAAATCATCTACACTGAGAAGAATGTAGGAGTTTCCACATAAATTAATAAACTTAGAAAGTCCCATTAAGTCCATGTGTAGAAATTCTAAAGGATGAGATGTTAAAACATCCTTTACTTTGTCACAAGGGGCTTTGTGTATTTTTCCTATTTGACAAGGTCTACAAACATAATGTTTTATTTTTAGGAATTTTAGGTAGACCAAGAACCAGTTGTTAACTAGTTAATCTCTCAAGATTGTCATAATTAATGTGCCTAAGACTCTCATGCCTTAAGTCTAATCCATTAAGCCTAGTAGACAAAAAAAATTCAACATCTTTCTGTTGAATAATAGAATAGCAATTATCCAGCGTTCTTTCACCACAAAGGATTGTATTATCATCTTGACTTAAAAAATTTCAATCTATTTTTGAAAGTAAATAGTATGGCCACTGTGCAAAATTAACTTATACTTACTATATTGGTTTTATGTCCGTTAGCTAATAAAACTTCATGAAATATAGAAATCCCTTGACCTTAAACTATTCCTCTACCCATGATTTGGGACATTTTTTCATCTCCAAAAATGACACTTCCTCCAATAAAAGTTTTAAAGAGGAAACTTTTAATTTGTCACCAATCATATCTCTAGAAAACCTACAATCAAGGTTCCACTGAGAGTTTTTATAATAAGCATTTAATAATGATACAACAACATCACATCTCAGTTGATAACTTTATTCATCCCTTCTAATCAAAATTTCCTTAGTTTTTGGAAAATAATTTTTAGAATTATAAGGCAATGGCTTAATTTGTCCAGGTTTCTTAATAGGTTTAACCTTAATAGTTTTCTTAGGTGTATTAGTTTTACCATTTTTCTATTTTTATTTAATCGTTATTAATAGAAATTCTCTAAGTGTCCACTTTTACCACAAAAAAATGCAGTGATAAATCTGCTTAGCAGTAAGGGTGCTTGAGTCGATTTTTAAAAATGAAAAATAGACATCGAACATTTGAGGATTCTAGACAGTTTTTTATTGAAAGATAGAAAATTTGCTTCAAAAAACTCCTTCCCTTTTAAACTAATTCCTTCTTTTCCACCAGAAGAAGACTTTCTAGGATTCACAATTTGTTTTATGATGATACCAATTTTTTGGAAGCATTAAGATTGTTTAAAGCTTTCTTTTAGTTTAGTTTATGATTGATCAAACTATGTTAAAATAGATTTTTGATTTTGTTATAAATAAAAACTACTTTCATTTATTTTTGAAATATTTTTCATTGACATCATTTTTTTAGTATCAAGCTCTTTTACTTACATATAAGATTCATAAAAAATAACGAGAATTTGACTACTGAGAGCATGAATTTTAGATAACAGTGTAGCATTAACTTTCCTAAAGTGAATACATTTTTTCAAGGTTGACTTATACGGTTTCTTAAAAGGCAGGTCATCATCATCACAATCACTATCAATGGATTCTATTATAAGGTAGATGCATTATAATCCTCATTTTCATCATTCTAGTTAAAAGTATAATTATCAAGGAGCTTACATATAGTAGTATGAGTATTATTATGAAAAAATGTCTTAACAGTAAATATAACATTTTTATAAGGTAATCATAATTGTTTATACATAATTGAGAATCATAAAACATAACAGCCAAGTTATCAATATCACCATCAGTCTTATTCAAACATGTAGAAGTAATAACTATAATTTTATTAAAACTATCACTACAATCACTATTAGAGTCAAAACTATCATTCCAAGTTTTAGATAAGTGTTCTTTTTGAGAAGATTACCATTTGATTTTTAAAAAATATTTATTAGCACAATGACCAAAATCAGTACATTTTCTACATTGAATATGACTCAAGTCTTTGTTATAGTCATATTTTTAAAAGATTTCTTTTCAAACCTTTTTCTGTATGGCCTATTAGAATGATTAGGTCGTCGTTCTCTAAACCAAATTTATTTCTAAACTAAACAAGTTTCTTAAAATGTTTAGATAACAAAGTAATTTCATAAACTAGTGACTCAAGAGATATAGAGGAATCATCAACATTAGATAAGAAAAATACAAAATCCAGACTGTTAACATAATTTTTAAACAGTAAAGATGGTTGTGCAATGTGCGCTTTTAATTTTCCTATTTTATTATCCCTTAAGGATGTTTCAAGTTCGAAAGTCCTAATTTTACTACATAAAAGTTCACGAGTCATGTTAAGGCCATCAATTTCTTCTATGGCATGTTTATTCATGGCAAAAGTATGAGGTAAAGTTCTTAGAATTTTAGCACATATTTCAAAATTAGAATATACAATACCATTAGCATGTGATTGATTTACTATATCTTGCAACCTTAGATAAAATTCATCAAAATTTCATCATCTTTCATAAATATGGTATAATATACATGAACTAATAATTGTGATTTATCCTTTCTAATTCTATCATCACCCTCTGTAGACTTCAAAGCATCCCAAACTCCTTTGGAAGTGGTGTAGGTTGAGGTTCATTTAAACTGAGATTCACCCACTATACCGAAAATATCATTTTTGCCTCTATTATTTGTGAACTTAATTTCTCCTCTCTAATCCATTACATAAGAGACTTTATTTCAGTTCTTCGAACACCACCTTTACCAATTACATGGGTAGGTACCGAAAAATAATTTTTAACGTCATTTCATACATGATCCCCTAACTTTTGGATATGTTTAATCATTCTTCGTTTCTAGTAAGAAACGTTTGCACCATCAAACTGAGGGGGACATACAGAGTTAGAATTTTGGTCTTTCGTTTAAAATAAGTTAAAAATAAAGAGTTCAGGTTCTTCAATTTTTAATCCCTATATGTTGAAGTTGCATCATGACCATGGAGAAAGCTAGGCCAAGGATTGCGAGTAAGGACTTTTACTCAATACAGTTATTGAAATCCATAAAGTTAAATCGTAAAACACATTTCTTGTTTGAATTATTTGGATCTAATAAGACAAGACCTTCAATAATTTCAGTTTCATATGAATAACCATCCACATACAATTTCTAGATTGGAATCTCTATATCATCGAGTTCTTGTTTTTTAGCTTTTTTGTGGTCTACCAGAACCATTAAAGAATCTTCAATATAATTCTTGATGAGTTTTTTTTTATCATAACCGATTTCTCCCCTAACTGACATTTATCAATCAAATGTTCTTCGATAAAGACTTTAGTAAGAGACTAAAATGTTGAAGACAAATGTCTATAGCTCGAGGAAGATGAGAGATACCCGAATGTCGTTGTATTTGCCTCCGTTGAGAGTGGGACATCCCAAGTAAACTCCACAACAAAGTCTTCCAATGCTTACCCTTTGATCATTGTCCTAGTTTGATAATCTATATAAAAAAACCTAAGTCCACCAACTAGGCCATGAGCTGACCTAATTTCTCTACTTTATGGTCAACTTATTTAAGAGGTTCATCTATTAAAATAGTGAACGAATGGGCTTAAAAGTATAAATGTACTTTTCTAATAGGGCGTGTGAGTGAGAAAGTGAGATTTTACTTATTAGGATTACGAGACTCAACCCATGGAAATATTTACTTCTATGATAAATAAGTTTTTATAACCATATATCAAACTGAACCATTATTTGACTAACTGTTGACTCTGCAACTCCTAAATAAAACTACATACTTTCACCAAATATAGTTCTTGAGAGTAATGGTGTCAAGAGGAGATATACATTTAATTATTGAAATTCTCTCTCATAGTCCTCATTCCACTCGAAGTCCTTCCATAACAGTTTAAAAAATGGAAAGCATTGTTGATATGAACCTATTCATGGCTATTGCACATCTCATTAGACTAGGAATTTTCTTTGGTATTTCATTTCATTTCGATTATGATTATTTTTTTCTAAGTTTTCCTCTATTCCCTTACAATTAACAAAAAACCAAGGAAATTTCCACAACCAACTTCTTTAACACATTTGGTTTGGTTTAGTTGTAATACCCCGTACTTTTGACTATATTTATTTTGGGGATTAATTAATTAAATGCGTATTAATTGGAAATTAATCCGGGTTATAAATACTAATGAGATGCGAATTGGTATTTGATTATGTGCATATATGATTATATATGTATTTGGTATTATAAAATTTGTCGTGAGATTTATATACGGCAATTTGGAAATTTTATTGAGACGCGTGGGACCGCCGCGTCACGGTGTAATATTTTGATAATAAAAGTGAATTTAAAATATATAATTCGTATGGTCGTTTTGAGTGCGCCAACGCGTCCGGAAGGGTCGAGATAGTCAGAAAACACTACCCGGGGGTGTAGTTTGGGTCCCGGGGTATTTTTAGGTCATACCGGCAACTTAAAGGGTATTTTGGTAATTTTACATTTTGAGGAATTAAAAGTGACGAAAATTAGAGATGTAAATCTGATGTGGATTTAACCCATTAAGCCCATTAACCAAACCATATTAACCTAGAAAGCTACGTAGGTTATCATTTAGGTTTTCTAAGTTCCCAAATCAAAACCCTAGCCACCTTAAGCCACCATTGGAGAAGGAGCTTGGAGAAGGAGAGAAAGAGAGAAAATTCTGCAGAGATTCTTCACCAAATCAACACCAAATCCGGAAACAAACAAGGCAAGTGGTTTAATTATGTTTAACTTCAGCAAATGTTCTTTCCATGTTAGAAAATTGAAGATTTATAATTGTTATTGGAAGATGAATGAAAACCCATGATTAATTGGACTTAGGTTCTGAATATTGAGGATAAATTGCATGTAGAATAGTTTGGAGACGATTAATATGATGTTAATACATGATTGGGTGAAAGAAAAACGAATTAAATTCTGGGATTTGATGATGATATGTAGTTAGGGTTCATGTTCTTGAGATATTTGAAAAAAATGTAGAAAGTTGTAAATTTAATTGATGTTAGGATGGATTGATCCCTTAAAAACATGTTAGGATGTGACTATATATGTTTAGTATTGATTATAGACCTTTAAACGTTTGTTGGGACTTAGTTTAGAAGATTTGAGGTGTTAAAATGGATGAAAAACGATTTGGGGAAAAATCTGGGCCGAAGCTGGTAGCTCGTTAGAAGCAGCCCCCAGGTCGTTCGAACGAACTAGTTCGAACGAGCTTCTAACGAGTTGACCAGTCGCTGCTAATGAGAATGGATTTCGTTCGATATCTCGTTCGAACGAGATATCGTTAGAAGGTACAGTTCGTTTGAACGAACTGGAACCTCGTTCGAACAGCCTCGTTCGAACGAGACTTCTAACGAGTTGGCAGAGGACTCTCGTTCGAACAGTCTCGTTCGAACGAGACTTCTAACGAGTTGACAGTTTGGTCCTTTTTGGACTGTTTTGATTTTTGGAGTCCCGTAAACTTATTCGAGGATATAGATATCATTCCGTAGATGTAGTAATGATAGAATTGGGACATTTGGGTATTTATGAGAAGGAATTTACATACGAGAGTGTATTACATGGATGGTTTGGGTTGAGACGTGAGTGTCTACTACGACGTGAGATAATTATGACGCGTATAATTACAAACCGGAATAGTATGAATTGTGATTATTATAAGTTAGTACGAGAATGCGATATGTACTACGATTAAAATACGGTATTACTAAGAGGTGTGTTTACTTAGTATTGGTATATGGATTGTGTGTATGACATACCTACCATACTTGCTATCACGGGAGGTTGCGTTCGCTTAGGACCCTCTAATCCTTGTGTGCCTACGGGGGGGATATAGACTGGTACCTCGATGAACATAGGTCATAGAAGGACTTATTGTGATATTAATAAGTCTGCTGATCATGGGAGTGTAGGTATGTGCATGACCCATGTGATGGTGACTGTGTTCGCCTCCACTATTTGTGATTTGTGTTATCTGAACTATTCCTGAGAGATTCAGAATATGTGATCCTTATGTACGTGATGTACCGGGATGGATAGCAGAGTATGTGCGCACCACAACTTAGTTCTCGGGGTGCTTGTATTGTATATTTATGATGTGAATAATATACACTTAATTAATGAGAATCTTCATGTTAATGAGGTGAATATAATTACGGTAGTGTTTCGATAAATATAATGAGTTAGCTGATAGAGAAATATATTGCATTTTGAGCATCTGAGTTTACATTAAATCCCTATCTAATTACGAGCGTTATATGTTAATAGAACCGGGTAATAAGGGTAGAAACTATTACAGTCTAGCTAGTTATGATGTCACTTAGCTAGTGGTTTATATCGTTGTAGATGTGTACTTACGTTAGGAGTGCACAGTTAGACGAGAGGTGACAATATCATGTGAGTGTACGTCCTAACATGTACTTTGAATTTAATATTTTAAATGTTTTTAAAGCACTTGCAGGTTTTTAAAATATAACTCCACATTCGGGCTCTGACCCGTTTGCTTTTCATATATTTTTCTTGTAAAACCATTTTAGGTGCCCAGCCACAGGGACACCAAGCATAGGATACTCATTCAGGTGACGAGCTGTAGCGATTTGTGGAAGCTACAGGGATTTGCATGTAGACGCTTCTATCTTTTGGATTCCAGAGTCACTATCTATCAGTTGTAGGGCATGTTGCCCATTTCTATTTAGAGACATCTTTTACATTTCAATTTTCAGACTTTAGCATGTTTTATTTCAGTTTCGGTTATTTATTTCAGTATGGGATTGTAGTGAGGAGTTTTCCTCCAGACTTTATTTACTCTATTGTGATGGTTATTCGTTTTACTACAGTATGGTGAATGGTGTTATTTATTTCTTCATTACACTTGTTGCATGTTAATCAGACTTTAAATAAAATTTGGCACTTACTTTTTGAATACTAGGTGGTTAGTGAAAATAAAATGTTTTCGACAGTGATGCTATTAACTGAGCCAACTTGGCATTTTGAATTAATTTAATAAAGGAGTAGCTACCCGGTATTTAATTAGTCTGGGTGTCACATTAGTTTCATTTTTTTCTTATTTATTGTATCGAAGATTTTAATCAAATCTTTAATGTGATCCTCAACCCCGAGGTTTTTGGTTAGAATATCATCAGTGTAGATTTTCATGGGCTGGGTGATATTATCTTTGTGAATTTTGTGTACCAATGTCTATTAAGTGGCTTTCTCATTCTTAACGAAAAAGGCAAAAATTTGTACCAATATGTGCCCTTGTTTGTAATGAAGAATGTGTTTCACGCATTATATTTGTCCATCGCTATTTAGTGGTAATTAATATTTTTGTCCATGTAGCTCATGAGCTCATGTCCTAATATATCATCCACTATATAATGTATTCATGGAAAAGGTAAGTTATATTGTGGGCAAACTTTATTAATATCTATGAAGTATACACACATGAGCTATTTTCTATTCAGATTTGATAGTAATTCCGCATTTGAAAGCCTAAAGGATAACTTAACTTCCTCAATGAATCTAGTTTTTAGTATATTCATCATGTTGGGTTTTATTCTCAGTTATTTTTTCAATAAATATATGTTAGGTTCATTTTGAAATAACAGTCATGTTTCTGAGTAAGCCTTATATTTTTTGGGGTAGTGTGACTGGGATATGAGAATAACCGGAACGGGTGAGGCGTGACCCACTCTAATGGACTATGTCTTCAAGGTCCTTAAAGTCTTAAGAGAATCTTCTAATAGAACCTTCCTCTTCTGGTAAAAATGGAGTCAATGCTAGAACTTCATCCTGTAAGAAGATGAACTTCACAAGAAATAATAGTAATTTGGAGAGAGAAATCCCTTAATAATAATGGTTGTAGCGGTGGAAGTGAAGAAATAAACACTTAACACTTAGAGCGAGAGAAGAGAGATAATATTAGGTTTGGTGTGATTTTGGCAGAGTAATATCTAAACTTGAGTTTCTAATATTTTATTTGACCTTACCAAGGGTCCTATTTGTAGGTGAATATTAGGGTTGGTTTGGGCCTTTTTAGGTACCAAAAATGAGAGGAAAGTTGAGGGACAAATTTGCCAATGTACCTTTTGTCCTTACTTTGTCTACAATCGCCTATCCCATCTGCCAGAAGACACTTGGTGTAAACCAAAGTCAAAAAGTAAATATGTCTCCTAATGTTGACAAAACAAATTATTTGGTAAATATATTTTCAAACAGTAACTTGTTGTACAAACTTTGTAAACTTGAGAGTGGCTTCGAGGGCCACCCTCTATAAATTAATTTTATAAAAATTATTTTCCTTGTGAGAAGCCTTTTGCCTACTCACTTTAGTTATAACTAGGTATGGGCTGTGTAAAGGCTTGAGTGACTCCTAGTGTCCCTATAATAGTATTATCTCTATCTTAAATTGCTAAATTGTTGAGCTTGATCAATAAACCTTGTCTCTCAGCCACCAAGCCAAAACTTTAAGGGGATCCCAACTATCCTGCTTAATCCTTCTTGCTAAGCTTGGATATCTATACAAGAAAAGTAAATATTAGTAATTTGTTATTTTCTAAGTAATAATTCTTAGGGATGAGGCCACTTAAGGTGCCCCCCTTGCCCAATGTCAATTCCATTAATATGTGATTTGGGGTAGAGGGGACACTCTAGTAGGACCTTATTTCCCTACCTCTTTTTTCAGGGTGTTAACTTGGGCAGAAGGGGTTGCTCATTGTGAATCCCCTAAACCTAGCCCTTTTCTATGGCCTCGGTCTTGTTTTGAGGGGTTGCTCTTAGTGACCCCCCTCGTACTTTCTTCTTTTTCTGTGGATTCAATCTTTGGATGAGGGCTTGCTCGTGGTGAGCCCCCTCATCCTTTGCCCTTTTCAGTGGCCTTAGCCTTACTTGGAAGGGTTTCTCACAATGATCCCCCTTGTCCTTGTCCATTTTTCTCATGGCTCTAATCTAATGTGGAGGGGATTCTCACGGTGAGTCCCCTCGCTCAGGTATCACATTTGGTCATAGGGTCACCCAAGGCGGACCATATCGCTCTAAATATTATCTTCTTAATTTCGGCGGTGGGAGCCCCTTTAGGAGGGCTCACTCGCCCTAGGCTTATAGAAGATGAACAACCCTCTATATTAGTCCCCCATCATACAAAAATATTTGTGTTGGTTAGACCAATGGGTTTTGTATGCAATTATTCAATATGTCTTGGAATGTGAATAATTTCACGTAGTCACATCCTTACACTATTATAATTAAATTGTTTTATCATATCATCCCACATTGAGACCCCGCATTAAATGGTTTTAATTGGTAAGAGCGTGTGGGTCCCTTTTAGTATAAAATAACCATTTTAAACTTCATTAAGCTTTTACTTTGACCCTTCATTTTTAATAGAGCTTTTTAGAGAGAGAGAGAGAGAGAGAACCCTTATTTTTATTGAGCTTCTAAACCGTCATCCCTAACTCTTTAAACCTTGCAAAAAATGGCTTATTCTTCTCAGAAAACTTCTTCCTCCATCTCCACCACTACAAGTGAGGCTTTGGTGGGTTTCTTCCTTATTTTTGTTACAGTTTCCATTATTTTGGAAATTAGATCAACTGTAATCACCACTATCATTTTGGATACCACCGCCTCTGGTGTGTACAATTTATTTTTTGGGGTTGTTATGAGTGGGGATCCCTCGAAAACCATTACTTACTCCAAGTCCCAAAAGAAATACTTAGCAAATCATTCAAAAAGGGATTTTGGGTTTTACCTACATGATCAATACTTTGGTCCTCAAAACACCCTCATGCCTTCTCTTTCCAATTTCGACAAGGAGTTTGTGGCTAAGATAATCGAGCAGCCCTATGTGGGTCTAGGTGAGTCTACTGACTTTCCTATTCTTTTACCTGATTGTATCCGTAGTGTTCGAGTTTATAGAGGTGTTTTTCTCCATTCCAATATTGAACTCATAGGATGTGGAGGTTCCCTTGACGAGTGGGCCCTCTGGGTAGATCATATCTTGGACACCCCCTGGCATAAGGATGTTTTTGAGGGGCTTAGCCTTACCACCACCACCATTAATAGTTTGATGACTTGTTTTATTGCCAAGAATGCTAGTACTTTCACTCCGTTGGCTTCTCATTAGATATAGGACTCACACATTTTTATTACTAGGTGGGGCGAGTTCACTATAACCATGGAGGACATTTGCGAGATGATCACCTTACCCTATTGATGAGAGAATATAATTTCTAATGGAAATTAGGATAAGTTCAAGGAGTAGATGGTAGGAGTGATCCACTCAGTTTGAAGTTAGTCCTCTAAATAAATTGAGATCAATGAGACTGGAACCACCAAACATACATTTTGCCAAATGGCAAAGGCATTGTTTTAAATATTTTGAGCACTTGCCTAAGGGGGAAAGTTTGAGAAGGGCCTTGAGAATTTAGAAGGGCCTAAAAAATCAATACCTCTTCACATTTGGTAGATTTCTTTATGACCTTCCACAGTAGGTTTTTATTTCCTAGGAGACAAAATGATTCCCCCCTTGAGCTTCTTTTTAAACTTGTTGTGAGAGTTGCTCAAGGGAGGACGATTCCCCTCGTTGTTTAACCTTGGGGACTATTTACACTTAGCTAGATCGTGATCATGTTTACAATGAGAGATCTTGTGGTTGTCATGACGCTATTAATTTCACAAACTCTTTTATACTCATGTCCTTTTTATATAGATTCCCCAACTTTGCCCCAGAGACAAGGGCCTTCCATAGTTAAGATGCCTGTGCTACAAGGTGGCATAAGAAAGTTGTCAAATCTCCCTTGGGCCCTCTGATTGAAAACATTGATGAATTTTCCTTCTAACGTTATTATAAATGATTTTTTGGTGGTTTTCACATAGGTCTCCTTCTCATCTTCATTCGGTACTTTTTATTGTCCCATAGATGTAGAGTCTATTTCTGCTTGTTCTCATATTGAGGTGGAAGTTATGATGTTACCTTGAATTCTTCCTTTATTGACTGACCTAGGCCAGAGAGTGGATCTTTACCACACTTAGAGAGTAAGGAAATTATGCTCTGATCAAGGTGTTCATTCACCTTCCCATCCTTCAAGAATCTCCACCTTCAAGTTATATCTTGAGGTCTATGCCAATTTCATTTTTAAGGGGATGGCTCATAGAGTTATCCACTTGGGAGGTTTACATGTGACTCATTGAGATTACTTGTCATCTTTCACTAGGTCCCGGTTTACTTTATCATAGAGATGGGTGGGCCCCATTCAGAACTTTATGAAGGATGTCCATTATGAGATTGTCTCTACCAACATCCCTAATCATGATAAATACTTGTGCAAAAGAACCTAAAGAGAGTTATGGAATTGAAGCACCATCTCAAAGACCCCTCTTAAGAACGTCACCCCAATCTTGGTGAGGCCCCTACTCGATGAATCCAAAAGGAAGTACCCTGACATTGACGTGTCAAATTGCACACCAGCTAATGCTTCTTCACCTATCGTTGCTACTATTACTAATGTTGGCCTTTTTCCTCCTTTACTAGTAAGGACTAGGGAGAGAAAGAAGAAGAAGAAAGTTAGTGCTAAATCACATGCTCCTACCCCTACACCAGATCAGGAGTCTGACATTGATGATCTTGGAGTGGAAGAGACCAACAAGACTGTACACGAGTTAGACTATGAAGCATTGGGTTTATCTTATGAGGAACCTTATGTTACTTCTATTATTATTCCTTAACGTATTAAAACTGACTCCTCTTTACTTAGTGAAACTAGCTTTCATGGGTTTTCACTTACTAGTTCCCCTTCTTATTCATTTGAAGAGGAGTTAGTTTATTATATAAGAACTCATTACTATAATGATTATAATTCTTCTTCATATGATGTTAGTGAAATTGACCCTTATGGTGAACATCATCCTGATGCCTTTACTTTGTTGCTAGTTTTGAGACAGTCTTCTAGTGAGAACACTATAATATATTATCCTTCTGCCAGTAGTTCTACCACTGGTCATCACCCATATTGCTAGGGCACGTGCTCGACTTCTATAAGGATGTTCTCTTTACTTATTTTACCTGACCTTTCATCTAGGTAACTTTTATGGATTCTGTCTAATTCATTTTTATCTTTGTGATATTTTATAGGTTTCTTATATTGAGGTGAGTGATCCTTCGCCTACACCTGTTGCCCGAGTGACCCTTCCTTGGGAGAGGAATTCCATGTTGGTATCTTATTTGGATCTAGATAGAGAGGTTCATTACTTCCTCCCTATTCAAATATTTCTTTCTTATTTTCTTTTCTTTTAACCTTTTACTGACATAGGTTATTTCTTTTTGCATTTATAGTTGTCTTCTGTGTTTCCCACCACCATGAGGACCTATTTTGTATCATCTCGTTCTATATAGATAAGCATAAACTCCTCTTAGTTATTCTAACATGCCTTTTTTGAACATATACTGATCTCTTTCTCTCTTTCTCTCTATGTGTTTATAGAGAACTGTTCCTCCCAGCTATATTTCACCACCTCTAACAACTTCTGTAGTGGGAAGTTCTTCTATCAGACTTTCAGAGGTATTTGGACTTGTTATTTTTTCCATCTTCTTTTATCTATTTTTTCTATATAGTTGATCTTTATGTTGTCTATGGTGTTTTTGTCTTCCCTTCTTGCAGGGCTTGTCTTCATGTATCCCTTCCACTACCGGGGGAATGGTACTTCTCACTAGAGTCACTATACTAGTCCTTTCACCTTTTGAGAGGATACCTATCCCCCGAGTTTATGTTCCAATGGATAATAGGCTCCATATTCATCCTCTTCCATCTCGATTGATCTTCACCATTTCTTCTAATGAGCCCGTTTCACCGGCTATCAATTCTTCTTAGGCACAACTCATCCTTGTTAGGATCAACTCTTTCCTTAATTTGTGTTTATTTCTACAATCTTATGATGAAAAATCCACTACTACTACTACAACAGCTATGATAATAGTCATCTTTCGTCCTTCTTATCTTAAGGGGATTAAGGTATTTTTTGAATCTTCTGTACTTGGTTCATTCGTATTTATCATCAAAATTTTATTCTCACGGCTTGTCGCTATCTATTCCCATTTCATCTGGCCAATGTTACTACCTCCTTGACTTATTCTATAGATACCTCTCCAGTAGCGTTTGTAGTTGTTAAGCCCTCTTCTGCTACGGATTTTGGTGGACGCATCATCATAGTACCTCCCTCGATATCTATTTTAACCCGACTTTACAACACTTTTATAACGTTTTTTTCACTATATAAGTAGTTCATCAAAACTTATATCCTTCCTTTATTCATAGGTTAGTGCTAGTGAGGCCTTTTAATTTGCGGCGCCTGTAGTCAGCATTGTGGAGGCAACTCTCCAGGAATCACCTACAGATCCCTCATTGATTACTAATATGACCACATAGGTACCATGTATTTCTTGTATAAGAGTAGATATTTTCGTGCTACCCTTGACTTTTCAGTTACTCTTTTTCGCACACTTACTTTTTATGCTTGTACTTTTTTCCTTTTCTTATATACACAAGAAATTTAAAGTCTTTTTAACATATTTATAGCCATAGTCCCCTTATCTACGGGACCTATATCTTGATTTTCATGTTAGCACTGCACCAATTCCAGTATAAATGGAACCTTTGTCCAACATCTCGAAGAAGACTAACCCAGTATATGGGCACACTATTTTTATTGTCTTTATTTTTCTGTGTAAGTATTTAGTGACACTTTCCTATCTTATCATTTTCAAGTCAGTGTTGCATCAGCTCTTTCCACTACGGGACCTCTTGCTAGTGTCTCAAATGAAACTTCTTAGGTGAGCACTTTGTATATTAGACATTTCAAACTTTCTTTTACTATGCAAGCTCTTGCTAACACTTACCTATTTTCTTATTTTCAGGTTACTACTGTAGCTATTCCAATAGTTGTGGAACATCTTGGTGGAGTCACTGTGAGAGAGGTTTTATATTGTCATACCCTGCTCTCCTTTTTATTTACCATTTTCTTCTTTCTTTTACTGTCCAAATATGCTCCCTCTCACACCCATATTTCCAAGTTTTCAGGTTAGTGAGGCGGTTCTCCCTAGTTCTAAGGGACATGCTATGAGTGTTGTACTACGCATTCCCTAGCTATTAGACTGTCATACCTGATTTACTTTTAACTATTTTCTAAGAAATTTTCATTTCTAACAAAAAAATATTGATTCCAACTCTGCCTATTTTCTGTTAGGCTAATATTTAGGGTCACACTGTGCCTTCTAGATTTAGCAATATTATACTTACTGCTCTGAGCTTTGAGGTAAACTTTTTATTCCTTGTTCTAATTTGAGGAAAGAAACTCAACCATCAATTCTTGTTTCTTAGTGACTTATAATTTTTTTATGTTTCTCATTTTCAAGATTCGGTTAGCAAGCCTGATGATGCTGCTGACTCAGATAGTGATGTTGGCTCTAATAACGATTCCTCTCTTCCTCTTTAAAATATCAAGTCCCAGATTACAACCTATGATGATATTGAGGTGGAGGCTCCTAAGACCTTTATGAGTGCTTTATGGTATATAGAGCTGCCTTTGGGTTTTCGTACCCATGAAAAAGAGGTGCTAGAGATGATCCTGGAGCACCATCTAGAGATTTTTACATCTGATAGAGTTCTCAACATTGATAGCCTCACGATCTTCAATCTAAAGGCTCATTCTAGTCATCTTCACGGTTTCTTATCTACTTCGCCTATTAACCTGACTAGAATTACACTTTTCCATCACGCCCTTCATGATATCCAAAAATTCTATTATTTTTAGCTAGATTAGCTTGATATTATGGTTTATCATTTTCTAAGTGTCGCATTCACGAAGATGATGACACTCCACACATCTATGCAATCTAGGATTCAGTAGCATCAGGTTGAGGCTACTTAAATTGAGGTCAAATTCAGTCGCCCTAGGACATGTTTTCTAAGCTTGAGGGTGGTGACACTGAGGAAGAGTCCAAGATGGCCTTGTCAGAGGAGCAGTTTATTGAGGAGGCAGGTCCTTCTTATGCAGATGTGCGCTCGTAGTAGGAATTTTTTTATTTTTTTTATAGCGGATAGCTTATTTTGATGTGTAATTTTTAGTATTTTTCTTTCCTTCCATATATGTAAAGAGCTACTTGACATTAATGAAAACTATTAGTTTGTTTCCATTTTGTCTTTTCATTCATTTCCTCTGTTATGCTTTTCGCATCTGTTTACTACGACATTCTATATTTATTGCAAGCATTTTGTAAATTAGAGTTGCCCCAAGTTTTGTGGGGTACTTGCCTATGATCTGGGCAATTTATCTTTTTAAAGTTGTCCCTCTAACTTCGGGGTATTTGATGTGAACTGGGCAAGTTATATTTTTAAAGTTACCTCTCTAACTGTGGTGTACTTGGTGTATATACATTTTAAGGAATAACTTGGAGGAGAGATACCCCATTCTCGTTCCCATATACATAAATAACAATCAGAAAACTGGAACTAATTAAAAAAAAGAATAACTATTTCTTTTTTTTTAGTGAACTACCACTAGTCTATGGGGTCCTTGATCCAAACTTTAACTTGAGAACTTTTAATATGTGATTTTGATTCAAAGTATCCATCTTAGAGATGGGGTAGAACCCCTTCTTCAAATTTTCATATAAACTGGCTATTAAAATTTACTTCCTTGAGAACAGAGGTCGGCACTTGTTCTCTAGGTTACAAGTCCATAAGAAATACTTTTCATATTGTTTTTATTATTACATAGAGAACTATATCCTATTAGTCTGTTGGAATGTTCAAACTGTTGTGTCTATTGGGATTTTGATCATTTATTCTTTGCCTATGGGATAGATATACCCCCCAAGTATAATAAGGAAAGTTCCTTTTGTCATGGACCCTCTTCTAGTCTAGTATAAAGTATTACTATTCTTATTTTTTAAGAAAGAGAAAATGTTAATCTAGTGAACCCACCTCATAAAGCAGGTAAATAAATAATCCAAAAGTTATCAGTTAGTTATTTTTAAGGCTTTTCTCTACTTTATGTATAAAAAAAACTTTTCTTATATTAGAGTGGGACATTCAAACTTTTAGAAGAAAGGAAGCTTAAAAAAATTAGGCATACTACTTTTTTAGCCACTTACAGCTAATAGATTGAAGGCAGTCACTCTTAGGTTCCGATATCTAAAAATAAGCCGACTTCCCCACCCTCTCACCATGAAGGGACCTTCATAGTTAGTATTGAACCTTGATGTTGATATTTTGTGGAGATGGTGAGTGGACGCATCTAGGACCAAGTACCCTTCTTAAAATTCCCTTGGCTTGACCAAGTTCTCATAAGCCCTAGAGAGCTACTGGATGTAGTGCTTGAAATTTTTCTTGGCCTTGTCTCTGTGCTCGTCCAATTCCTCTATTTGCACATGTCAGGGGTTTGGTACAAGGCCATTGATTAGAGCAATCTTAACTGCGGGTACTGCTAGCTATACTAGTTGGACATCTTCAGTCCTGTAGACTAATGAGAATGGAGTAAATCTTGTCGTCTTCCGCTTTGAAATTCTTTAGGCCCAAAATGACCATCTCTAGATTTCAATCCCAAGCCCTTGCCATGTCCTCCGACATCTTCATCCAAATATTAATTAATGTCATGTTTGTAGATTCTTCTTCGACATTTGCCTTCAATTATGAGATGGTGGATACAATGTTTTACTTATCCGTCAAAAGCCCCATCCCTTTACACACAAACTGTTTCTCATTATCTGTTATAATGACTTTGGGAAGACCAAAACTTCATATAATATATTCCCTTATAAATTTAGTTACCATTTTGGCAGTCACTCTCCTTATAAGGATTACCTATGTCCATTTAGTGTATAGTTCCGTGGCAACAAAAATGAAGTCCTTTCCATGAGAGGCTAGGCTAATTTTTTCCACCAGATTAAATGCCCAAGTGTGGAAGGCCTAAAGAGCTTCTAGGCTTTGTACACGCACTTAGGGGACATGCACTATGTTACTCTGTACTTGGCATACCCTAAATGTCTTGACATAGATGATAGATTCAACCTCCATTATGGGCCAGTTGTACACCATCGTCATCAGTTGATCATATAACATGGAGCCTCCCATATGAGAGGGCTTATATGCCTCCTTCAACATGCTTTCTATGTCTCCCTTCACAATAGACTTTAGCGCCTTCTTATTATTTCCTTTATAGTAGAGTTAACTTTCTACAAGATAAAAATGGGCCACCCGCTTCTTGAGATAGATCTCATATACTCTTTCCATTGGTAACTCTCCATCCCTCAGGTAAGCTGTGTATGGTGTCCTGCAATCTTCAAACACCTCTATAAAATTAGCCTCAACTAGTTGACCAAATTGGTTCTATCACTTTAAATGCCCCTGCTTGATATGTGAAGCCTCCGTGATCACGGAGGGCCAATAGTAACCCCTCACTGCAACTGATGACAGAGGGGGATGTCTGTATCCCTACAATGATTTTCATACATTATTGTCAGTCTTTCTTTGGCCTCTTCTTCTCCCACACATTTGGATAAAAAAACCCAAGGATCTTGAAATAGAGAGTCCCCTGGAGTAGATGGTTATTTTCCAATTATGACATTTTCACCTCTCCTTCTCTAGTTTCCAATTGCTTCACTACTGGCCACCTCCAAGCATCTGGTTCTTCACTTAGCAATAAAGACTAGATCGTGGTAGGAACTTATCTTCATCGTACCATTATAGTAATTTCTAACCAATCCATTTTCAATTTATAGGCTATGGCATTTAGGTCACCTGGATCCTTATTCATCATGCAGTCATGCCTCTCAATGGTTATCTTCAAGAACTGATTCAATAATCTCTGGATGATGGACCTATATGCTGCTAAGGTGGCATTCTTAAGGGCAAACTTTCCATTAACCTATTTCACTACTAAGAGTCCCCTCATATGCATAATACTTTAATTCCTCTTTTTAGTGCTTCCAACAATCCCAGAATGAGAGCTTTATACTCCACCTCATTGTTTGAACATTTGAAATCAATTTTGAAGGAGAGGGTGATCCTCTCCCTCCCATTTGAGAGGATAATACCTGCTCCACCCATCCCCTGGGCACAAGAGCCACCAAATTCCATTTTTTGCTCATCCATTTACTCCATGAGGCAGGTTTGGAAGTTTTCCCTTGGTAGCTCCTCATTAAGAGGTTCAAAATTTTGACTTAGGAAATGGGCTTGTAAATTTTCTACTACCTGGTTCTTTACAACCTTTGGGGTTACGCACTTAAAATCATAGAGAAACAAACACCAAGGCCAGATAGTGCCTTATACATTAGTGTATTTAGTTTCAGTACTTGAGATCATCCATGATAAGTAGTAAACATGTCTCTCTACCCCTACTCTTTCTTGGGCAAGCAAGGCACCTATTCACCTCTCCGTCTAAGTTAGGTAGATCAACAATGGTGCACCCACCTGTTTTTGTATCATGGTTAAGGTTGATGTTAATATCTCTCTAATCTTCTCAAAGGACTTCTTTTGCTCATCTCCCTATACCAATTTAGCTCTTTCCTACATCAGTGGAGTGAACGGGTGGGTCTCCTCAACAAGAGCTGGTATAAAAATTCTTAGGTAAAAACCTTCCCTAAGAAACTTTTGAGTTGCCTCTGACTCTTCAATGGTGGCATACGTAGAATGACCTTTTTATTCTCCTCATCTATATCCAACCCTTGTCGATTTACTACAAAACCCAAGAACATTCCCATTGTTACTCCAAAATCATATTTTGAAGGATTCATTCTCATCTTATACCTGTAGCACCTCACAAACATCCGCCTCAGGTGTTGGATATGCTTGTTTTCTTTCTTACTTAACCACCAGGTCATCTACATAAAACTCCAATATTTCATTAAATAAATTATGAAATATTTCCATCAATGTGCGTCGGTATGTGGCACACGCATTCTTTAGCCCAAACGTCATGAGTGTGTCGTAATGGTGTGAAAAAGGCAATATTTTCCATATTGGATGTATCCATTCTGATTTGATTGTGGCCCATATACCCGTCCCTGAAACTAAAAATTTCATGACACGCGGTAGCGTCTACGAATCTGTCGATATTGGGCAAAGGAAATTCATCCTTTGGGAAGGCTTTGCTCAAATCACGAAAGTCCACGTAAATATGTATTTGACTCTTGTCTTTCTTTGCCACTATTACAATAGTGGAAAGCCAGATCGGATGCTGGATGGGTTTATTGAACGCTACTACTAGTAGTTTTTCCACTCCTACCTTTATCATAAGGTCTAACTCTGCTTTATACATGTGGGTAGCTTGCCTTACTGGTAGAGCATTGGGAAGGGCCTTCATCTTATGGGAGTTCACTTTCGGATCTATCCTTACAAATCTGTGTACTTCCATGAAAACAAGTAAGTGAATTCTTTGAGCGGAGCAATGATCTTCCCTTTACTTTAGGTCAAACCCTTTGGAAATTAGAATTGGTCTATGCTTTTCCCCTTCTAAGTCTAGGTTTATCTCTTCTAGATCCTACAGCTGCTCTCTTGGAAAGTCCATCATGCATTAAGGCTCCCCTTCTCGAGTTCCTCTACATGCTCTATAATATTTGAGTCATCTACCACCAAACATACTGGTGTCAGATCAATTCTCTCATTCAAAAATGCCACCCGCACAAACCATTATAAGAGTATATATCTTTTTCATTCAGAAGGAAGACCTTTTTGCATGTTCAAGGGTGCTTGGATACCTCCTCTACCTTCCTCTTTCCCTTTGCCATCTGGGGGCTCACTCTTTGTCCTAAGTGATCATGAACATACATCCTTGGTTAGGCACCCCTTCAACCACTTGCATCTCTTTTAATTTTCTCATTGAGATATTTCTCTCTTTATTATGGTTAGTATAAAAGGATGCATCTACCAAGTGGGCTTCTTCGATAGAAAATAGTTTTTGAGTTGCTTTGATTATAATATCCGTACCTTGAACATTAGCTTTGGAACATAGATTATATGTGGAGGGAGCTATTGTGTGATTGTCCATCTACACTACCCCTATGAACAAATGGTCGATTATGTTGGCATTGATAATGTGACATTTGATATGGGAAGTGAAGTTCGCTAGCTTGATACCCACATTCACATTCTAAAGTGACTGTGTGCATGGGATATCAAATCCTAAGATCACCAATGTTATGGGAAATATCTTATCCTGAGAGATCTCTGTTTCATATAGCATGATAATTAGCATGATGTTGATGGATTATTCTCCAACCATCAATGCCATGGGAAAATAAATACCATTGATTATACATGTCACATAGAGTGGGAAGTTGCGAAAACATGGTACTTGTGTATCCGCCTCAGAAAAGACCACCTTATAAATGTATCTTTTAATCAGTCTCCCAATGGGTCCCTGCCAGTTTAGCGAGGTGTCCCTTTGCTATTGCACCGATTCCAAAATATTTCTTGTAATGACCATCCACGTGTCATACTTCACCCCTATCTGGTCAAAAAACCATTTAAACTCGGGACTCCTTGATATGGATTCGCACTCAGAGTCCATGTCTACCTTATAAGTTTGATCAATATAGACATATTCTTCCCCAAATGTTCCTTCTTTATCTAGATCAAGGATTACATCTACTTTGACTTCGAAGGGGCTCACTTGCTTAACCCCCTCGCATTCAAGCTCTTCTTGATCGGGGTCGATAAACCATTCTTCACGCGTCCTCTCACTTTCTGCTTTATGTTCTGTATTATGTGCCAGCCCTTCTAGATCTTCACATATCTTCTCTCCACTATTACTTCAGGTCTTAAGATACTTTTTTGTCTATGCTACCACTGTATAGGCAGTGTTATAATGATGTGCTAGAAATGGGTTCACATTTCCATCCATAAGCAGGATTTGAATAGTATCATTGGCTACTTTCTCTCCAATAATCCTCCATAGGTAAAAACAATCCTTAGTGGCATGCTGCACTCTCTGGTGTTTCCCACAATATTTGACATCTACTTTATCTATTTATGTTGGTATTTTCCCATTGGATTGGGTTGGACTTTCTACCCCTTCTTACACCAAAGTGCGATAATAGTCCATGGCCTCTGCCATGCTATAAGGCAGCGATGGTTGGGCGTTATCTCTAAACATCCTTTTATTAGATAAACTACCTCATTTGAACCCAAAACCTCCTTTCTTATCCTTTGAGATCCCATCTACATAGTTAACATCTTTTTTCCTAGAGATATGGAACCTCCCCAAGGTTAAAGGCACTTGTGTCCTCTAATTTGAGACTCTAGGCTTTCTAATCATGGCAATAGTACTATCTTCTCTAGTGAATTATTTGAATGTACCATATCTAGTCCCATTGACTATATGGAGCTTGTATTCCTCTAGGATTCCATCTACACAACTCTGCAACAACCTCTCTTCGCCCACCTCTTTGTGAACATCCAACACTATCTCACGAAAACATTTAATGTACTATATTAGAACTTTATTGGACTTCTTCACTTTTTGAGCGAGATGCCTCAGTGTAAACTAATCCTCAACTACAAAAAACTTTTAGAGGAATTGCCTATGCATCTCCTCCCATTTGGGAATACTATTAGGGGCAAGGTGGGAATGCCACGTATATGCCTTTCTAGTGCGAGTTTTGGATAACTCCTTTATCTTCAATTCATTATGGTTTCCATGAACACCCAAGTACTCTATAAACCTTTTTATATTCTCTCAAGGGGTTTTTCCTTTTCCATTAAATTTTATGAACTTCCGTAGAACATACTCCTCATGGTAGGGATTTTTATTTGTACTTTCATGGTAGGGATTTTGTAACTCCTCATAGAAGTCGGAGGATTTCCTATGAGAGGAAAGCAACTTCTTCACTTCCTCTATGGTAAAAAATTTGGGGGGAGAATCCTCAAAGACTATTTTCTTAGTTATTGGTGAACTTACCGGTGTTGCTACTTACTCCACTACCACCTGTGGCAGAGCCACTTCTTTGGTTGTTGTTGTTGTAGCGACTACTCATCCGACCGAGGCTACCACCGATGTCGCCCTAGTAGTGTTGCTGCTATCATCCTAGTTTGTCCTGCTTGAGGAGCAGGTGCTCTAGCTCCTCTCACCACCACCTCTTCTTATGTGGTTTGGTCACTTTGAACTCCATTATCAATCGGGTATCTTAAAAAATTAGATGATTTTAAGTACTATGACATTCTTTATCAATTGTAATGAGGATAACTCCCCACTGGAGTAGCCAAATATGGGAGGGCATTGTGACTAGGGTCTAAGAAGAACTGGAACTGGTGAGGCGTGACCCACTCCAATGGACTTTATCTTCAAGGTCCTCAAAGTCTCAAGAGAAGCTTCTGGTAGAAACTTCCTCTTTTGGTAAAAATGGAGTTAATTTTAGAACCTCCTCCTGCAAGAATTTGAACTTTTCAAGTAATAATAGTAACTTAGAGAGAGAAATATCTTGACAATGATGGATGTAATTGTAGGAGTTAAGAAATAAGCACTTAGCACGTAAAGAGGAGAGAGAGAGAGAGAGAGAGAGAGAGAGAGAGAGAGAGAGAGAGAATACTAGGTCTAGTGTGATTTTGGCTGAGTAATGGTTTATCTTGAGTTTCTGGTATCCAATCTGATCTTACCAATGGTCCTATTTATAGGTGAATAACACGGATGGTTTGGGCCTTTTTGGGTGCCAAAAATGAGAGGGAACTTGAGGGACATGGCGTGTAATGTACCTTTTGTCCCTACCTAGTCTGTCATCGCTTGTCCTTTCTAAAAATTGACACCTGATGTAAACCAAAGTCAAAATGTAAATATGTCTGCTAATGATGACAAAACAAATTATAATGGTAAATATATTTTCAAACGGCAAATTTATGTACAAACTTTGCATACTTGAGAGTGACTTCAAGGTCTACCCTCTCTAAAATCATTTTATAAAAAGTGTTTCTCTTGTGAGTGGCCTCTTGGCTACTCATTTTAGTTATAGCTAACTATGGGTTGTGTAAGGGCTTGAGTGACTCCTAGGGTCCATCTACTAATATTCTATGTATCTTAAAGTGTAAAATGGTTGAGCTTACTCAACAAACCTTGTCTCTTAGCCACAAATCCAAAACTCTTAGGAGATCCCAATTGGCCTGCTTAAGCCCCGGTTACTTATATAGGATACCTATACAACAAAAGTAAATATTAGTACTTTGCTCATTTATAAGTAATAATTATTTGGAATGAGGCCACTCAAGGTGGACCCCTTTTCCCAATGTCAAATCTGTTAATATGTGATTTGGGGCAGATGGGCCACTTTAGGTGGACCTATTTGCCCTACCTCTTTTTTCCGGGTGTTAACCTCGATGTAGTGGGTTTCTCATGGTGAATCCCCATGCCCTGACCCTTTTCTATGACCTCAGTCTTATTTGGAGGGGTTACTAGTGGTGATCCCTCCTCGCCTTGCATCGTGGTGAGGCCCCTCATCCTAGGACCTTCTATGTGGACTTAACCTTATTTATAGAGGTTGATCGTGATAAGTCCCCTCATCCTTTATCCTTTTCCTGTAGCTCCAATATAAGGTGGAAGGGTTATTCATGGTGAGTCCCCTTGCCCTGGTATCACATTTGGTGATAGGGTCCCGTAATGTGGACCCACTATCTCTCAATATTTTTTGTTTAATTTGGGCAGTGGGAGCCCCTTTAGATGTGCTCATTCTCCCTAGGATTATAGAAAATGAACACCCTTTTACAGGATTTGATAATAATAACGCATTTAAAAACCTATAAATTTACGTAACTTCCTAAATGAATCTAGTTTTTAGTAGCTTCATCATTTTGGGTGGTTTTCATAGTTTTTTTCAATAAAGATGTGTTAGGTTCATTTTCAAATTATAATCATATTTCTGAAGAAGCCTTATATTTTTTTAGATATTTTGTATGCTTGTTGATTAAATGGAATTAGTAGGAAATTCGATGAATTGGGTTCATAATGATCATATGTGATACGAATTTTTGTTCTAGTTCAATTGATGACTTCACAACCTAGATAGGGAGTTAACACAATATTAATAAATCATCTTATACAATCTGAGTACTGTATCTTGGATATTGGAATATGTTTAATGGTTCAAGAACTTATATGATAGTTCAAAGATGATTGTACTAGTACATCAGTAAGGTATTAAACATGACCACGGGTGAGATTCAATTCTAGGTACTTACTAGATTAGACTTGAACAATCTCACAATGTTTGCAAAGGTGCATATAATTCAACCACGAGGATTATGAGGATTGGAATGTTCACATAATTATTGCTTTGATTGTTATGGGTTGGATTCAATTTATTGGTAAATATCCATAAGGTGGGAAATCATTGTGTGGGTACGTCTAAGATCATTTTCCAAATGAATACTTATATAAGAGATATTGTGGATTGTAATACCCCATTTAGAAAATTATATGTTTTTATTGTACCAGTAAACCCGACTGATGGATTTTATAATTCAATAGATTGTCTGATTAGTTAATTTTAAGGTCAAGCAATTAATAATACATTGGTGAAAATGGATTAGCAGAGAATATAATTTCACTAAGTGGTTATTGTACGATTTATGAAGGAAATCATATTATGTGCTATCTCGATTTGCAAACCATGCCTTATTATTTGAATAATTTTGAGATAGTTAAATGAGAGTGTAATTTTAATTATTTAGTCGAATTAATTTCATCTAAGCATAAAAGAAAATGTATCGTGTGGGTGTGATATGGGATTTTCATATTTCTATCTGGAAGCAAAATTAAAAATTAGCATTGGATCCATAGTATAGTCCATATAAAAATTAAAAATTCCAAAACTCTCTCGAACCCCTATTTGACCTAACCCCACTCCATATACCTATATATATGGGTTAATGGAAGGGGTTTAAGTTAAATGAGACATTGTAAAGGGTTATAAAGGGTGAGGGATCTATTCCCAGTTTTGTGAAGGGATAAGGAGAAGAAATTTTTTTCTCTCATATTTCATCAAGATTTGATCTCTAGAAGTTACCATGCATATGGCTGAATTTGGATGGATCATATGCTAGAAGATCATGTGTAAAATACAATTTAGGAATAATTTAAAACACGAATAAATTGAGCAATATCATCTTCTTCCTCAAATATTTCTCCTTTCGTGGATTATTGGGGTTTTATTCTTTAAACCATTAAATGACTTTCATGTTTTTAATAATATTATGTCTAGTACATTTTAAAGGAGAATCATGTGTGTGAGACTGACCTAAATAGATTCTTCAAGTAAATTGTATGCAATGCCGATCAATTGAACTTAGGAAAATCTAAATGCTAACAAGGTTAGTCATGAGTAATCTCACAACATTTGAAAAAGGTGCATAAATTCTTAATTCCAATGGTTATGATGATTGGAATGCTTGAATAATTGTTCCTTTAACTATTATGGCAAATATTCAATTTTATTGGATCTCAATGTCCACAGATTGAGCGATCATTGTGTACATAGGCCTGAGATCATAATTCGGAAGAATCTGCATCTAAGAATTATATGGGATGGTAATGCCCACTTAATAGACTTATAAGTATTATTTCAACTAGTGAACCCTAGCACTAGACTATTTTATGATGTACTAGAGTAGGAAATAAATTAAGTATGAAAATTAAAGAATAAATAAGATGTTGATTAAACTCAATTAGTGAAAAATTGATTTGACCAAGTGGGTATTGGATAACTAATGAGGAGAATCATATTATGTACCATTTCAAGTTTACAAATAAGACCTCATTCCTCTAAGTGATTTTAAGGTAATTACATTAGAGTGCAATCATAATCATTTAGTAAAATTAATTATGATTAAATAACAAAATAAAATAACTTACATGAATATAATTTGGGATTTTGGAGTTTTTATTTGGAAGACTATTTAATTCTTTGGTGTTGGGTCAATAAGTAGTCCATATGAGCAAGTAGTAGGACCAAACTCTCTAGAAACCATCTTTATCCAAATCCCATGACTAATACCCTTATGTATTAGTGAGAAGTAGGGACTTAAGGTTCATAATCATTATTGGGGGTTAGAGAGGAATGTAGAAACCACTATTCAAACTTTTAAGATGAATTTTTTTGAGAGAGATGTCCATATCTCATTCAAAACAAAATATTTTTATCTCAAAAGTTTCCCACACATACTCTACTTTGGGAGGATCATATACTATAAGATATAAGTCTCTCTTTACATTTAAGCTAGTATTTAGATTAGAATAAAAGGGTAGCCCCTTCATTATCATCAAAAACCTTTTATCTCCATTCGTATCACCAACCAAATCCACAAAGGTATTTTGATTAAAAACCTAAGTTTATTAAATGATCATTTAAATATTTTTGGGTAGAATTATATTCCACATTTATCAATCACCAAGAATTCGTTTCAAAGATCAAGTTATAGATTAGTCATGTTTTAAAAGGATCCACATTATCCATCATTAAACTCTATATTTATCTTAGAAAATTTATGCATAGATGTGTATATTTTGTACTAACATGGTTTTTTAGGATGTGTATGATTATATGCCTTCCATAATGGTCACATGAATGTGTTTTGTGTGAATGGATCATACGGTGGTTTGTAAGTAGTTTTTTTCTTCTCCGAGATTTATTTGGTTTGTAATAATTAGGTTTTTATAATTATTGCATATAAGCATTGTATTGAAGCAGTTTGTGAGGGAATGTAATTTTTATTTTCCTACTATGTATTGAATTTTTCAATAGATGATTTCTAACGAGTTCTATAAAGGAGGAAGGTCCATTCAAGGATTTTACATGAAGTTGCAGAAAAAAAAGAATAAAAGAAAAAGTGGAAGTGGAACAATGGCAAAAAACATATCCACTATACAGGTTGTCCTTGAGTGCTATGTCGGGGTCATGAGTGCTATAGTGGGTTGTCCTTATTTCTATTATGGTGGGCATGAGGTGGTGAGAAGGAACAAGGGAATTGTTGTTCTGGACATTTTTATCGGTGGTATGATACATGGGGACTCTTTTTTAGCAAAAATCTTCTACAACAATTCCTTTGTTTAAGGGACCTTATTGTACAAAGATTCTTCTCAAGGAAGAAGTATAGGTCATTATGGAAATAAAATTTTAGTCCTTTTATTTATATTTGTTTATATCTCTTAATTATTTTATTTCATGATTTTGTGTGCCAATTAATTGGTAAATCAGGGACACCCATTTTATTGGCAACATAATTTCAATTTTGAGATCGACCTAGATCACGATTTTCTTGGAAAATCTATTTTATTGATTATTTTTTAAATTAAATTTAATTCGGTAATTAGTGCAAAAATATAGATTAAGATTTGATCTATGAGTTTATTTTAATTTTAAAATTGTTCAATTATTGGAAAATTAGAATAGTGAGATCGGGTTATTTAATTTGTACAAGTAAATTGGAAATTACCAAGAATTTAATTTGGAGATATATAATTGTTTCAAAATTCCATCAAGTTTCAAATATCAAGTGGTATAGGGGTTTCAACATAAATTCCCCAGTCTCCATTAATATTTTAAAATTTTGATGTGATTAATTCCCCGTGTCACCTTTGATTAGCCCCCGCGGATGATTTTAATCACAACATCACAGTGAAAATTCTTAAGTGATATATCCTTAAAATTCAATGTGAGTGAGCTAGGTCCTACCAAGTGAGACTAAAATATGTCGTCTATTTATTTATGTAGCACACTATATTCTTGGACTAATCGAAAAAAATAATTGAAAGATGAAAATCTATCTACATCAAGGTGAAATGATATAAGTTCCCATGGAGATATCTCACTTCATAAGGAAACTAGGACGCTCGGCGACATTTTATTCTTATTGGCAGTAGAGGGAAGCCAAATTAAAATTTAATCAATGTTAATTCTCGCATATTTAATTTGAAATTAATTCTGTTTTCAAACTGTGATTCCCATATTTCAAAATGGTCTCAACATCCAACGCACTTAATTATATATTAAGGGAAAAAGTTAATTGGAATGAATATATTAATTGGAAAGGAAACTTAGACATTGTCTTAAAAACTGAGGACTTTATCTTTATTTGAACGAAACCATGCCTTGTCTATCCAAATGAGGGGGCAGCTGATGAAGATGACCGGGCTTATTAGAACTGCGAAAATCCTAATCAAATGGTGCTTTGATATATAATTTCCTTTATTACCAATGTGTTGTAACACCATTTTCATCAAATGTCGATTGCTTACAATAGGATTTTGAACCTTAAGGATACGTTTAAGGATAAATACTATTATGAAACGATGAATGTTATGGATAGGATGGTTAACACCAAGATGCTAGATGATAATCTTATAAGATATCATATTCTAAATATTATGTTCATGTTAGGAGAACATGAATTTCTTAGTTTTGAATTCGATTGGGAAACCCAGATTGATTTGGGATCTAATCACTGTCAGATTCCTTCAAATAATTTTTCCTAAACTATTCACTGAAAAAACTTGATTACTCTATCTTTTCAATTTGTTAAAGAACTCCAAGATGTGGAGAATATCATTAAGCATAAGGGTGTTATTCAGGTTGGTAAAAGAGGCCCGTCTTCTTTTATTTTGAAAGGTAAGAAGAGGTAGAACCCATGGTGGCTAAAACTATTTTAAGCTTCAATTAGAAGGGTAAGAAGACAAAAGTAAACTATTTTATTTTCAAGCAATCATGACATTAGAAGAAGTATTGCTCGGTCTCCTTAGCAAAGAATAAAGGAAACCATAATTTCATCTTAGTCATTTGGTCATGTTTTAGTACAATCTATCGGTACCTGGTGTGTAGATTCGGGAGCCACTAATCATATTTATAATTCGTTATAAGGGTTCCAGGTATTAGGGAGATCAATGAAGGATAAATGTTTCTATTCATGGGTGGTCACCATAAGGCACTAGTATTAAGAGCAAGAAATTTGTTTTAAATTTTGGTGAAGATAATAAGTTACTATTGGTAGATGGTTTTCATTCTTACTAATATTAAAAGAAATTTGATTTTTATTTTTTAACATGTTTTTTAATGGATATTTGGTTAATTTTAGTCAAGTTTTTTAAATCAAAAATGGAAAATCTCTTATTTATTCTGGTGCATTGGAAAATGATCTTTATATTATAAGGAAACTCTCACCATTACTACTAAATATTGAAATGAGTAACTTAAATGTAAATTACCTAAAGATCCAGGCTGAAAAAAAAATATTTGGCACTTATGCATAGGTCATTTTAATTTAAAAATTATTCTAAGACTATTTTTTAATAGACAATTGACTTCATTGGAAGTGGAAGGAATTCTAGTATGTTAATCCTATTTTGAAGGTAAAATAACCAAAAGGCCATTCATGGCTAAAGGTTATAGAACTAAAGGAGTGTTATAATTGGTTCACTCTGATTTGTGTATCCCTATGACAATCCGAGAAATAGTTGGCTATGATTACTTCATCACTTTTCTTGATAACTACTCGAGGTTTGTATATGTTTACCTTATGCATCACAAGTCTAAAGCCATTGAAAAATTTAAAATGTACATAGTTGAGGTGGAGTGTAGGCATGGTAAACTAATCTAAACTCTATGATCTAATCGTGAAAAGTAGTACCTCTTAGTACATTTTAGTTATCAATTGTCAGAGGTTGGAATTACATCCCAATTATGTTCATTGGGCACCCCGCATAAAAATGATGTTAGAAAAAGAAGGAACATGACTCTTTTAGACAGGGTTAAATCCCTGATGAGTTATTTGGACATGCCTTGTTTTTGGAGTTACACATTATAGGTAAGTACTTATTTGCTAAACTAAGGATGTTATAATTCGGTCTCAATAACTCCCACATAATGATGGAGTATGTGTAGATAATTATTTAATGAACATGGATATGGGTTTTCCCGAACACATGTGATGAGGAAGGAGTCTGGTAAGTTGGAATGAATGATAAAAGTGTATCCCTTTGTAGGCTATCTGGACGGAACACGGGTGGTTCATTTAATAATTATACGGACTTAAGGGTGTAGGTTAGTTAAAATGCCCAGTACTCAGATAAATAGTATATGATAAACCACAGGTCGAAGACCAAGATTATCTTAGAAGACAGAAGATGGCAATACCAAGTAATTGCTTCTGAACCACCCGTATAGGATAAAACACAACCCTCCATCAATATTACACTGCCCAACAATTGTGTGAATGTCACAAATGATTAGGATATCCATGTCACTTATATTCGATCACAAGTGGAGCCACATTGTATTAGGAGAGTTAAGCATTATACCGACTGGTGTATTTTGTGAACATTTTAGTGAGATGACAATGGAACACGAACCGGATCTTAGTAATTATGACGAGGTATTACAAAAAAGGACATCGAGTGTTGGATAAAAAATGTGAATAACAAGCTGGATTTGATTTATACAAATAATATTTGGGAACTTAAAGACTTTATGCATGAAATAAAACCCATCGGATAAACTTGGATCTACAAGAAGAAAATAGGGTTCAATTGAAAGGTGGAAACCTTTAAGGCAAGGGTAGTTACGAATGGGTTTACTCAGAAGGAGTGGATCAATATTGAAGAATTTTTTTGTCAATAACCCTTCTAAAGTATAATTGTATGCCTTTATCCATCGCGACTCATCTCAATCTCAAGATTTGTAAAATAGAAGTGAAGACTGCGCGTTTGAACAGTATTATCGATGAGTGAATTTATATGATTCAAGTTTAGAAAATTCAAAGAAAATGGCGAGGAAAGTAGGGTATGAAATATTAAGAGAACAATTTATGGACACAAGAAAGCAACGAGGTCTTAAAATATCCTTTTTTATTATGCGATGTAATCTTATTGTTTTGATCAATGTTGGGGTTAAACCTATGTGTATAAAAATCATGACATAAACGTACTCATGTTTTTATTACTATTTATGGATGATATTATTCTAATCGAGAATTATGTGGTTAAATAATCTAGTATAAGAGTGTGGTTGTCTAGTCAATTCGATATTAAGAATTTAGGAGAACCCAATCACATCCTTGAGATCAAACTTATACGTGATCGAAAAATTGAATGTTGTGTTTATACTAAGCCACTTATATCGATGTTGTTCTTAGAAGAGGTAGCATGAAAGATTACAAGAAAGTGTTTATCCCTTTCATTAATGGAATTTCTTTCTATAAGGATCAGTGTCTTAAGACTCCTCATAAAATAGAGAGAGGATGAGAAATATACCATAATGTTAGGAAGTGGGCAACCTCATGTATGTTATATTGCATACAAGACAAGATGTGTTATTTATCATTAGCATGGACTGTAAATTCTAGTCTAACCCAAGTGAGGATCTATAAACTATAGCAAAACCGATTATTAAGTACTTAAAAGGAATAGAAATTACATGATGATTTACTTAACTTATAGTCTACTACCCATTGGGTACACATACTCGGACTTTCAGTCGGATATAGATTCAAGGAATTTGACCTCAGGATATATGTTTACATTATGAGGTAGAGCCATAATTTAAAGGAGAAAAAAACATTCACGTATTACTACTTTGACCACAAAATCCAAATATGTTGCTACTTCGGAGGCAACAAAGAATTTTGTTTAACTCCAAAACATCCTTATTGATATGGGTATGTTCCTTTAATGTAGTTGTCCATTAAACTTTATTATGACAATAGCGGTACGATTAAAATTTGGAAACACACAAGGACTCTTTTGAGGGAAAAGCACATTGAGCACATGAAACACCTCATACGAGATATCGTTTAGAAAGGCAATGTCATCATGGCCAACATTGCATATTAGGACAACCTAGAGGATCTAGCTTACTAGCTGATGCTTTTCATAGTCATGCAGATGGAATGGGTGTTGGATGCATAGGCACATGGATTTTATACTAAATGGGAAATTGTTGGATTTTCCCCCTTAAAACCACATAGTGGAATTAATTTATTTTAATAATATTGTGTCTAGATCATTTGAAATAACAATCATGTGTGTGATAATGCCTTATATATATTCTTCAAGTATATTTCATGTAATAATGCAGTGAATTGGAATTAGTAGGACTTCTAATGAGTTGGGTTCGGTATAACTACATGAGATTGGAATTTTGGTCCTGGTACAATTAAACAATTCATAATCTAAGTAAGGAGTTGACATCCTAACGGTAAATCTTCAAGTGCAATGCTAATAGTTCATCACAAACTACATAAGCATATCTGATGGTTCGGGAACAATTTGATAGTTTGAAAAGGACTGTGATCGGTATATCTAGGATAGTATTGAACAAAACCACCCATGAGATTCAAGTCTACGTACTGACTAGATTAAACTTGGGGAATATCACACCATTCGCAAAGGGTGTATAGATTCTCAATATTGAGGATTATGAGGATTGGAATGCTTGCATAACTATTGCGTTTATTCCAATGGTAAATAATCAATTTTATTATATTAATCCGTGCAGATTGGGTGATCATTGTGTAAGTAGGTCTAAGATTATGAGTCAAAGGAATTCTCGCTTAAAAATGATGTTTTATTGTAAAATTCCATTGATAGAATAATGAGTAATGTTCCATCAGTAAACCTGATCAATGGATTATAGAATGATGCGTTGGAGTAGAAAATAAATTAATTTTGGGGATCAAAGAACATATAAGATGCTGGTTAAAATCGATTACCAATAAGTTGATTTGATGAACAAGTTATTGGATACTTTACATGGAGAATTATAGTATGTATCATTTTAACCTTTCAAATAAGACCTCGCTACTCCGAGTGATTTTGAGATAATTAAATTGGAGTACAATCGTAAATATTTAATGGAAATAATTAAATTATGGAATAATTGAAGGCAAAATTAAATTATGGAATTAATTAATTTTACGACCTCACTACTCGCAATGATGTCATATATCAATCATATTTATTATCATACAAAATCTTTTTAATTGAAAATACTATTATTTTTGTAAACATATTGAAGTAGAGAATTATGTTTTTCTCTAAAGAGATTTGATTTCCAAATATAAGAAATAATGATTTTCTCTTTTTTTTTTATTGGAGTGGTGGTTAGAACATAAGTTATATGGACAACGCAGTGGACAATAGTGTGTCCATACTGACTCCTCTCTACTCCGTCAGCGATTGTGCTCCTTCCCAAGGAGAATGGTGAGGTAATGCTCCCACACTCCTCCAGATGAAAATGGCTATGTGATATAAATGGTCGTCATGGCGACGTGATGTGTGTAAATGTGTGGATATCAGACTTAGCAGCCTGCTTTACTCAAAATAGGGAAAAATGGTAGGCGTATCGGAAGAGGCAGAATAAAAGACAACTAATGCATGCGAAAACAAATAAGATATGGACTCGAAGAGTATGTTATGGAGTGGGAAGTTGTTAGGAACCTAGTCCTCCCTTTTGGTCCGTTATGGGATAAAAAATATTCTCCTCCTAAATTCATAGAGGTGTGCATGTGTATAAAACATCTCATGTATGCAAAGTGAACAATACTGAATATATGCAAGAATGTGAAAGTTTGTGTGTGAAAGAGAGAAATGGAGTTATCATATCCACATCACAAAAAAATGGGAATGAATCCTCATAAGGATAAAACTAATTAAAGATACGTAAATTCTGAAGAGAATGTATTAAAATGGGTAAAATATGAGCGATGCCCCGAAATCATAATCTCATTGTATAAAAGTGAGAATGATATATGGGAAAAAAAAAGAGATAATATATGCAGGAGAACTAGCTACATGAGTAAAACACGCTAACTATACAAATGAAATCATAATATATGGAGATTGTACTAAATAAGGTAAATAAGGAAGAAATTTAATCCATAAATGACTTTGGTTTGCCTACGTAGCGAGTAATGGCATCAAAGTTCACATAGTTAGTAACAAGAATAAGGTTGGGGTCTAACCCATAATCTGAATTTAAAATATCTCTTTTGATTTATGAAAAGTAAGTGAAATGTGGTAAAAGTGTAGAAAAATGTGACACAACTGTAAATTGGGAATTATGATGTAGCCCCCCTTTTTGTTTTTTTTGGTTCCTTTTTTGGGTTATAAAAATGTAACTGAGGATATATATATATAATAAAAAATTACTCTTAGTGGAGAAATTAATTTTTAAAAATCTAGAAATATGCTACCAACACTAAAATGTGCAAAATGGCATTTATTAAGGTAATAAAATGGAAATGGTTTATACCTTTAAGCCCTTTTGAATTACGTAGTAAGCTCTTTGTAGGATAACTTTTGTTATGTTTATGATGGTGGTGAAGTGGTGGTTAAAGGTTTGGCAAGCTAACGTAAGGGAATGTTAGAGAAAATATGACGTATGACAAATTCAAATTGGTTATTGTTTTGAAATCGAGGTCCCCGTGCAAATGAGGTAAATATTTCCTTATATAAGAATACTAAACAATGAAGATAAGGGACAATTATTCCCTATGGACCTGCCTATTAACATGGTCCTAAACCTTCTTGCAGCCTTCTTGGTCAAACTTATTGGCTAAGTAAGGCCTAGCCTGACAACATGCATGCATAAATGATTTTTTGACTATAAAATGTGAATCCTAAGTATGATTTTCTCACAGACTGGGCCTTATGAAACATGATTTAAATATCTATAATTTTTTAATGGGGTACTCATGGGTTTGAGACTTAACTAAAGTCAAATGGGGCTCGGTGAGAGCGTAATTGTTCTCTAATTCGGGTTTGAACGAGGATCGAGGATCCAGAATTTAAGGGACTTTGCTTAAAACATCTGAATGTGTATATGAGTATTAGAAGGGGGAATCTATAAATTCCCTTGATTATCAATCTTATAATAAATGGAAGACTACTAAAAGATAAACACCCGATGTTGGTTGAGTGATGAGCCCATAAGTGTTAGAAGTCTGGTTGGGAATTGTAGTTAGGGTTTTCTAGATATCCTAAGGGGAGGAATGGACATGTTGAGGGTAAATGCCTATTTTTTAGGGCTGAGGTGGAGTACCTGGGTGGTGTATGTGAGTTTTGTAGCCTAATTCGGAGGGATTTAGACTCTATATAAGGGTAGTCACCTTATTTGGTGTCATTGAGTGTATATAATCAATGTGATGAGGACTTGTGACCTAATGTTGATGATATACGTGGTTTAATTCTAAGGACCTATAAGGTATGATGAATGTGGCTTGATTTTGAGGGAAGCTGAGTTTGTATGAGAATTAAGGCCTAATTTTAAGGATTAAGGTCTATTTTAAGGACTCACAAAGTGTGTGCAACCAATATGGGGATCACAACTTAATTATGAGGGCCATAGTCTATTCTAAGTATTTAAGGAGTGTATGCGATAAATAAGAGGATTGCGACCTAATTGAAAGGGAAATGGTCTATTTCTCAGAACCTTTGGAGTGTATGTGTCCAATACGGAGATCATGTCCAAATTTTTAGGGTCAGGGTCTATTATGATGACCTAAGGAGTGTATGATGGATTTGGTACGGATTTTTAATGATTTTAGAACTTTTTTAAAAGTTTTGGATTTTACCAAGAGATTGGGAGATTTTTGAATGCTTGTGTAATATTGAGTTTTAACGATTCTTAGGATAAGTGAGCATTTTTTGCGTGAATTATGATATTTTATGATTTTTTAGATTCATTGTGACTTTTTACGAGTTTTAAAGATGTTTTTGAAACATTTGTTTTGGATTTTTTAATGAAATTTAATGGAGGGTGTCTGATGGTAGGTCTTGGCCTCTGTATATTAGAAAAGGGCTAATAATTTGAGGGGGTACACTAATTGTCAAGTCGTAAGTGTCGGTAGGTAGGTATTGGCCATCACTTCCCTTGGCCTCCTATAAAAATAAGTGATCGAAGTCCTTATTCTTACACTTCTCTCTTGGAAACCATCTATCACTCTCTAGAAAAAGTCAATTTATGTTTCGTGTGAAATTTTTAGAGAATTGGTATTTGTAAATTTTGCAACCAACGATTAGGACAACATCGGGTTGCTGACTCCTGGGGAGATGCCCATGGGTGTGGAAAATGTGTACAATGTCACTAGGCCGATGGAGGACGAGCAACTTATTTTGAGGGAGACACATATACTTCGTGAAACTTTCATGTTGAACCCTAGTGGATATGTAAATGTTTTTTTTTTGCCTTTTTTATCTTAATTTTGAATATTAGATTAAGTTTATTTTTGTGGGAATATATTTATAGTTATTTAGAATGTGCACTTTGTAGGTTAGGGTATCTTATTTGGCCATTCGAGTTTGGGGGTCGATTGGGGTGAAGGGTGTCTGGGAGCACCTTACTAATGAGGTGTGAATCTTGGTGTAGGATGAAGGATCCAAAGTCTTTTTAGGTGCGATTGATGAGATACCATGATCTTCAGTCATTCTATGTGCTCTAGGGGAGGTATTGTGGGATATTACCCACACCTTCCATTTTGACATGTAGGGATATGCTTGTGGTGTCGAGAATTTTCTATCAAATTTTGGGCTTTACATGCATCAGTTCATAGATAATGATTGATGTATCCCTCCACTTCACGTAATGACTTGATAGATATGTCACTGGGGATATTGGTGCGAGTCAGCTCCGGAGGGTTGACGAGTGTGGCATATCCTGAAAAAGATTTTGAGGAGCTAGATAGTGAATATGGTAGACATGCACTAGATGTGAGTTATGGCACACTTGTTTATATTTTTCTTACGAGGGAGTACATTGTTAGTGAAGAACAACAATGACGTTGACACTTGGTTTCTTCCATTTACGTGAAATTTCACATATATTATCTTCTATGACTGGGGGTGTCTAAAGTGGATGTCACTGTACGCTGCCTTCAATCGATAATGATGACCTACTTTCACAGGGCGTTGTACCTATTGAATGTGACTTTTTTTGTGCCTTACAGATTATTCTTGAATTGTTTGTATGATAGTTTTTGAATATGTTTTGAATTTTTTGATATATACGTATGGTTTAATGAGGTTATACGGTATAAGACTTGACTAATGAGGTTGAGAGACTTCAAGTCGATGTGTACCCTTGGATGAGTAGATAAAGGGAGAACAATAGTGTAATAAAAACCATGCCTACTCTCAAGGATGTGAGGAGGGTCCTAAATGCCCTCACGTACCACCATGTCGATTTATTATTGTTTTTATACTTTATTATTTTCTTTGATCGTTATCCTTAGGATTTCATTATGATGAATGGATTTATTTTAGAGATGTGATGTTCTTTCTTAATAGTCAATTTGTAAATGATATGGACATCACTAAACTACATGGTCATTTATGCAAATTTCTGTTGCACTAGTTCATATATGGTTAGTAGCCAGGGGAGAAACTTCTTACACATGTGAAGGTGGGAGAAATGGTTATCTTTTTGGCGAATCCTCTTTTCTACATGAGGTACTCGGAGATAATGTATGTCGAGGTGAGGATGACATCTATGATAGGGGAACAAAACCCCATTTATATTTATGCGGTAGTGTCATATGATTATATGGAGTTCATGATGATCTAGTTGATGTTATTTTCTATCTACGATGTGGGTCGGCTCCGCCCTCAATGGCTGGGAGGTAATGTATTGGGGTACTAGGTTCATTGGGTCTGGCTTTTAGTAGCTATGCAAGCGCTTCAAATCCCCCTACGATAAGCAGGTATCCTCTGTCCTCTATATATCTGTACGTGGAGGGTAGGGACATGGTGGAAATTCCTCGTTGCCCTCATGAGGAGTTAGAGGGCTTTCCTCCTTTGTCGACGGATGACGGTCTGATAGGGATAAGTCTACTATCCTTCTCTTCTCTTATTCAGGATTATTCTCTTCATACCGATTCTTTTCCAATTTTTCTTTATAAAATTTATCCGTTTGAGCTTCTCAAGTGGGGTCATTGATAGATTTTTTTAGCATTAGAGAAGAAGCCCGACTGCATCCTGATAATTTTGATTTTTTGTTTTGTTTTTTTCCTTTGTCACTACCTGATAACAGTGCTTTCCCTTAAGTCCGAAGCTCGTAATCTCAATCTCTGCGCTTTCCCTTGCCCAGATGTTCGCCTTTCTAAGTCAAGTAATGGTGACCCGCCGAAGACTGGAGCTTCGTAACATGTTGACGAAGACCTCCGAACTGAGGGTTCGGTCAGTAGAAGGGACGACTTTGTCTCCCCGGAAGAAGAATAGCCCTGCTCTCTAGTCGACTGATCCCGTTGATCATGGGAGGGAACGTGTCACATTATAGGTGAACGATCAGAGGTGTCCTCTAATCACCACGATGAGCTGGTCCCTCTTTTAGTAGACTCAGTTATGAATATTCATGAAAAAATGAATGCCGGGCTCTTTCTTTCACTGCTAACCCCAAGAAGTTTCTTAATGCTGATACTTTCTGTTTCGTCGAGCCCCGAGCTTGTGGTCCTCCTTTGACTTTGGGTTCAATTGGATGAATCTGTCAAGTCAAGGTCAACGTACGTAGCAGCAAGGATGGTGCATCGCCTATTTCTCGTTTTTGCTCGGGAGCCAAAACGAACACGCCTGCTACCTACTATACTGGACCTTCGACCAGGCATTCTACCTTTGTCGAATCGGAACCAATACCACTGCATTGCGCTCGAACAGTTGAGCGGCCGCCGGCCTTCCGTACACAGACAGATATAGATTCATTCTTCGTACCTGGTCCAGCCTCACAACCCTTCGCGGGTTGGTAAGAAGTCAGTCTTGTTTAGTAAGACATAATTGGACAAAGAAAAGAGAGTGCTCGACCGGAACCCGGAACAAAGGCCTACAAAGACTGTAATTACATACATAACTGCTCCTCCCCTTCTCCGTCTTTAAGGCTTTAAGGCGAACCGTATGGCGGCTGGAAAGAAAGACGACCTCACCTTCTCGTAGATGGTGTCAGTGAGAGCCATTTTAGTATTCCCCATTGACCTTCTTTTGTAGATAGAATCTTCAATGAGTGGAAAGAAGCAACCTTACTAATAAAGGTGCTTGAGCGCATCTTTCTCATATCGATCAAGGCTTTCCTTGAATTTTCAATAAGGTTTGGAACCCTTACTACTATAGGCTGCGCGAAAGCCCCTTACTATAGATAGGGCGTTAGCGCACTTACTAATCCAATATTTCTTGCTCGTTAGCTAGGCCATTTTCTTACAGGAGTGCTAACGCGCGCCCTTACATTTTCTTCGCTTGCTCTGCAGTACGAGCCTCATACAGAGCCGCGCCCCTTTAATATGATGAGAAGAAGGCCAGACCCAACCCCGCCCTCTTTTCTTTTCCGTACCAATCCTTATTTACTACTAAATCTTTTTTTGGGTGTATAGCTCAGTTGGTAGAGCATTGGGATTTTAACCTAATGGTCGCAGGTTCAAATCCTGCTATACCCAAACCTACCTTACACTATACTATGAGTAAGGATGCGTAGTAGCGTTCAAAGATCACTCTTTGGCCTTTAGACACGCTTCGGCGACGGATAGCAGCATGGGCAAAGCACTCTGCTGCGGCGAGCAGCCGGTTCTTATTGCATTCACCAAGATAGTCTTGCTCGCTCCTGAACTCTGCGACGAGTTCAGCCACCACCTCCGGGCCTGAGCTCTGCTCGAGCGGAGTCGCCAGCTTCGTGACTTTGCTTAGCTTCCAGCGTTGCAAAGGGATAACCTTTCACTATCTAGGCGCCCTAGAAGGAGGGGTCCCACGGACTTCTTCCCCGAAGGTCAAGCCTCCATGTCCTTGGGAGAAGTGGAAGGAGTTAGGAGGAGGGAGCGCCCTTTGCCCTAAGAAATAGGCGGCTTCGCCTTCAAGCCTTAATTAAAGAAAATCGAGCGAATATGTGATCATGTCAGTACACTGATGCATAGGTCTTCTTTACGGCCTTTTGATCATGATGCATCATGAACGTGCCAATATGTGATCGGGGTGAGCGGTGGTTAGATATAGGGGCGACTTCACCGGCTTGGATTGGAAGGAAGGGCTTCGCTTTTCGATCGCTTTTTGAGGCCGGTTTTGATGAGCGTGGGCAAGTTCGGGATTCGCTATCGCTTTCGGCTTGGAGCGGCTCACCCCCCTTGTCACTTAAAGGGAAAGCAAGAGAAGGGGGCCTGCTGGAAACCCTCACCTTCGTCTCGATACTGATCAGGCCGGCCGACCATGAAGGGACATCACGACTATCCTTTCTGGTAATACCGGGCTTTATATGATCCTGATCAGTGATCAGTATATTTAAATATTTCGAATCCTTATGTGCTTTTTTTGTTATACTAGCGGCGGCAGATCTATTAGTAAACAGGAGCCGCTATCGCTCACCCGACTGGATGTCAATCTGACGGATGGATAGGCGTAGCAGAAAAGAAAAGATAGGGTCAATTACGAGAGGAAGGCGGAGGAAAAAAGACGAGAGAGCAAGTCCCAGGAGGCTCGCAGCTACCACGGCCGTAAGAACGACTCGAAAGACGGGCCCCCGCCCCGATAGTAGCGATCAAATCTTTCGAAATGCAAATTGTAGTGTGGTAGCGTATAATGGTTGCTTTCCTATGCCGTTCAATTCATACGAACCCAAGCCGATCCGATTTAGGCGTAGGACCCAACTCCGTTCCTTTCACAGGTGACTCCGACTCCTAGGGTGAGGTTTTTCTCCCAAGCTCTTTTTTAAGACTCAACTCCGTTTTAGTTGGCCTCCTTCGACCCAAATCCGAACCCTTTGCCTGGCCTCGGAAAGACCTGAGCCTTCCAATTTATTGCTATATAAAATCTTTCCAACCAAGCCGAGATGTTCGCCTCGATGCGGTAGATAAGTGGATAGGTTCGCGATAGGAGGACTGGCCCTTCACTTGCATGGGATAGCGAAGCCGCTCCAATCCACTAGAAAAAACCACATTCTTAGACTCCACGAAAATGTTGTAGCATTGATTGAGCAAAGCCGCTCCTTCACTATTGCAGAGCGGCTTGTCCGCCTCATGGCAGGTAAATTACTTTTTGCTGTCTACTACTCCTTTTTGCATGCGCTCTACTGTATCTGCCGCAGGTCTTATCAGCATATGTACTAAGAGAAGCCACCTTCGGCCCTGAGCTCTCTCCGCCCTCGCCCCTATCGGGGGGTAAGCACTCCGCTCGTTCGTAAGCCCCTTTAGAGATAGGGGCGAGCCATGAGCTTACTTCGAGTATTTATGAGTCTGGTGGCAACACGTGACAGGCGAATGATATGATTCTCGAGGAACGACGGCCATGTGATGATGCATCAAATAGATGCAAGGGTTGATGACTCAGTAGGTCCTTGTATGGACGGATTCAGTTCCCCCTCATCTATAAAGCAGAGCTTTAGAGGGAATAGGGGTGGACATCTATATGGGCTTCATGTGATTCAAAGCCAACCACTATGTATTGCAGTCCTATGTGTAGCTATGTATACCTAATGAAAGCCTTAAAGAGCCTCTTAACACTTACCTGCCTAAACCAAGAAAGATTCAAGAATCAATCCATTACCACGATACGACTCAGCCAAAAAACGTGAGTGCCCCTATCTCTAAAGGGCGAGCCTTATGGAAAATGGCCTAGCTAACGAGCAATCTTTCGAAAGCGCTAACGAGCAAGAAATATTGGATTAGTAAGTGTGCTAACGCCCTATCTATAGTAAGGGGCTTTCGCGCAACCTATAGTAGTAAGGGGCTTCTTGCTTGACTAATAACATAGAAAGGGCTTTTCTTGCTTGTTTAGTAAAGTCTCACTTTTTGATAGGAGTAGGTGCTTGCTAGGGCAGGGCACTCTTCATTCGAAACTAATGAATGTCGGGTCGGGGGTTTCTGCCTTGTTATCAAAAAGGGAGTTGGGTAAAGCAAACTCCCTCCTTGGACGAGTGCCCTTACTAGTTTTGGGGCTTTGATTGGCAAAAGCGGTTTTCGCCTTCTAGCCAGCAGTTGCCGGATTAGCCTTCGGACTTGCCTTACCCTTCTTTATTGAGAAAGAAGAGATATAAAGGTTGGACATCCATCGCTGCCGTGATGACGCAGTTGAGTGTTCATTCGATCCACCACCCGAGGCCGGGCCGATCAAACCTATCCTTGGGTTCGATCCAACAAGTGATTCCCTCCCCTAAATCGGGATAGTAGTTAGGTCATGAATGGAATGCGAGGGAGAGAGATAAGCAGTTGGTGGGGGCCATCCGTTATCGGTCCATATTGGGTAGATCTACCCCTCTGATCCTTTATTTACCGCTCAATCTATTGATGGGATTTCTTCTCGACTGGCGTATTACGCACTCGGGCCAATCTACTACACGCTAATAATGAATGGTCTTTTGGATTTCATCTCCTACAAAAATAGAAAGTGGTTGGCCGTTCGATCGAGTCCATCCCTTTCAGTCGTACCCTCCCAGTATGCGTGAGTCTTCCGCCGATTGACAGAAATGCCGGCCGGAATTCGAGAATAGTCCATCCCACCATAATGGATCTATCCTACGAGTGGATCGATTTAGGGAGGGAAAGAAATGTCGATTAAGCAATTCCTCCCATCCCGATAAAGCGAGTCACCCGTGATTCGAGAGTTCCATTTTCCGCTGATGCAGGCCGATTGGGATCCCAGCAGTCAAACCACTGTGTTCGTTCCTCACCCTCCTTCCAATCAAATCTATTCTAAGGTGTCCGGAGGCAGGGGAAACAAAGGAGGGATTGATCGACCAACTTGAACAGATCCATAACCTGGTTCCATCTGTTCTGAATGAGGGAATTAAGGCGGGTATAGTCGGACTGGTTGATTCTAAGGTGGGTGATAAGCAGCTGTATCCGTATCAAACCTACCATCTCTTCTCACGAAAGTGTTTCCATCCCATCTCCGAAAGTTTTGCAATATCTGTGGCCCTGCTTCAAAGCCCAAAAAAACCCCCTTACTCTCTCTCTATAAAAAAAGCCCTTTCCACTTCATTCTCCAAGCGAATGAAGGGAAGCTTTGAAAAGTAACACGCTCCCGACAGGCAGTCTATAATGTCATCCATCGTTGGCATTATTGGAAATAGTTCACCCAACTCTTATTCAAAGCCCATCTACACACTCCAGCTGCCTCCTTTTGAGCTAGTCAAGCAGGCGTTGAACACGGACTTCGACTCTCCCGCCCCTTCGACAGCAATTCCTGCACTTGACGTCGGATCTCCTCATTTGAAAATGTGGATAAGCGAGAAGCCGCTTTGCAGGGTAGACTCACTCCTACCTGTAACTAAATCTGCTTCTATATCTTCCTCTTATCTTAGGGGTAATCAAGCCGGTACTTGTGGATTTAAGGGAGGCATCAAGTCGAAAGAGTGTTGCAGAAAGATCTGCACTTCCCTTTTACAACATAGGAGGGAGGGAGGCCTCCTTCCTAAAAAGCCTTTCCGATTGCCTCAGCCCCTATCTCTTAAAGCTACGGCATCCAACCGATCCTCGAATCAGCTTTGCTATCAAGGCATAGCATTCTATGGACTCTTCCACCACGTCCAAAAATGGTATGCCAACACCTTTTCTCCTTAGCCAACCAAAGTCTTCTGATGGCAATAACCGCGTTTGCCGTTAAAAGTAAATCGGTGTTCTCCCTACGCAGACCCTACTCGTATTACCATGGTCTTCCGAGTAGGATATGTAATACGTCCATAGGGACGACGTCACACCAGACGTCCTGCTTTAACTTCCCCAGCTCCAACTTAGCAGAAGGGGCACCTTCTCACCCCTTACTCAACATAGGGCCCGCTGCTCATGCCCTTTTTGGTCTGATTCGATAGGGCTCTGGATGAGGCCCTTACTTAAAAGGGCTTTAGCCCCAACTGATCCACCATCTCCGTGGACGCTATGTTATCCGAATTCCCAGCATCCATAATCATCTTTGCACTGGCCAATTCTGACATAGATTCGGAATAAAGCCTTCCGTCTCCTCCTCCTTTCTGCTGACGTTGGCTCACGTTGACACACAGTCTAACGAGAGCGAAACTGTCTCCTCTCCTAAGCTTCAGAACTGCCGCTATGTTTCCAACTTGAACTTACCTTTAGAGCTTCCTGGGCTCTCGGCTCCACAACGTTCACTCTTCCATCTTCAGCTGGTTTATTCTGCACTCCCCCAGCAGCATTCGTCCGTCTGAACATTGAGACAGTAACGAGCAAAATGCCCAACTCCTCCACATTCATAACAGTTACCGGATCTCCTCCGCTGAGCCTTTTGTTATGCAGCAAGCTCTGCTAGCCTCGCGCTCCAAACTGATGGCATCTCGACGTTCTCCTTGAAGCCGTCCTGGCGCTCTCCCCCCTTTAAGAAGTTTGTAAAAAGGCTCACTTTGGCTTCCCCCCTCCTAGGTTGTGGAAACTTTCTACTCCTCCTGAGCTGTCTTGCCGTATTTAAAATGGCTTCGAGCATCCGACTTCACCACTGCTGCCTGGTCTCTCCTTCTTCTGCACTCCCCAGTCCACAACAGACCTGATCTTCTCTTGATCCATCTGAATCACACCCTTGCTGATCCGGGGGGCCAAGAAATAGCACTTTCGTCTGAGTACCGTTTAACGTACAACCTCTTTTCCTGCTACATCCGGAACACTGTACTCAGGGTTCCAAACCTCCAGTGAGTGACTATAAACGATTATGTCATCGAGGTTTTCCACTACAAACTGGTCAAGGTAAGGGTTTCAGTTATCCATTTAAGTGCGGAACAAGACATGAATTAGGATGATATTCATAGATCGGTTACTCTTTGTGTACGTTATGGAGTCTCCACTCCATGTTGAAAGCTCTTTCAAATATCATGAGCGTTGAAAGTCTTCAATTAGACTAGAGCGTTAGATTCTTTTTCTTTTTTGACTTCTTTAAAACAAAGGGGAATGAATGGAATGAAGAAAACAAGAGAGGAGGAAAGTGTGGAGTTTGTATCTTGAAAATGGTTTTCTTTCTTTATTTTCTTGAAGGTCTTTTTCTCTATTTTATTTCATGGTATCAAAGCCAACAAGAGAATTAGGGTGCTAAAACAATAACCCAAAACCTGCTTGCCAATAAACTAAAGAGGTTCATGTCTGCTTTTTCTTTTTTCTTTTTTATGACCGTGGAAACTTTTTTCTTATATGCCCTATACCCACCCAATTTCTTTGGTAGATCCTAACACGAATTATGTACGAGGATCACAATCATTGATACAGTTTGGATACCAAGCTATCTTATCAATATATTTACAAAAAAGCCTTCGATGTAGTGACGCAATTGTGATACAGAATCAATCCTATTTGTTTTGTTCATTACTAAAATGAATCGAATCCTATCAAATATTTCTCTTTATCCTTTGAATTACTCATATATATATATATCCTATGAATTTCATTTCGCACCGAAAACTATGCTAGGAGAAGTTCGAATCCGTTCCGTTCGGATATTGATCGGTCTTGGTTTGACATGGTTTACGCGTTACTGGTTCCCGAAAGAGTTAATATCTCCATTAGCTAAACCCTTTCTTACCCTGCCTTTGGACTCGTATTTTGTTCGTACACAATCAACGGAGGCCTCCCCGACATATGTTGCAATGTCTCCAATAGCATGCTCTTACTTCGTCTTTCCCTTAATAAGTCATCAAATTTGGTGCTTTTTGATCCCCAGTTGCTATGGGGAACAAAGGACGAAATACAATCGATTCCTCCATTTAAGTGGTTCTCGCTTCTCCTTGTTCCTCTTCCTAACTCCTCCCCGGGTAGTTCCCAATGTTTGGAACTTTCCATACTTCATGGGTGCAACATCAACAAATTCGCTCATGATCAAGTTACAACCTAAGATCTATGACCATATTATGTTAACTCTTCGTATTTCGTTCATTCCATCGGTATGCTCCAAGGTACCTGTAATTGTGATCAGTTTTCCAGAACCAAGGGGTCTTTCTATGGAAACCTCCACGAACAATCGTCGTTTTTTGATGGTTTTTCTGCTTCTCACAGCTGCTCTTTCCACACCTCCGGATATCTGGTGCCAAATCGTCACCCGTTTCCTTATTTCTTCGATAATAGAGTTGGCTATCTCTGTGGCATCGATTGTACAAGTTCGTGAAGAGGGCTGGACGAGTGGAATGAGGGAGAGCGGCTCGATCGACAAAAAAGAAGAGTAGCCCCCTAGAACCTGGCAAAGTCATTATCAATGAATTCCCGAGCAATTCTCAACCAACATATGCGATTCATTCCGATTATAACACACAGAAGACTCCTTACCTTAGGAGTGGGATGAGTGATACATCCGGTGAGCGCCGGTGAAGAACGCAAGCAAAGATGGAGCTCGGGTATTGATATATTCCATCAAGAGAAAGGAGGCAGACTGGGAAGAAGGCCGACCACATAGGGGGAGCGAACCGAAAAGCTCAGCTTTACGGAGCGGAACAATCTTCCGTACCTCCCCCTTACTCTCTCTCTATAAAAAAAGCCTGCGGGAAGCGCGAAGAGCTAAACCACTAATGTCATGGCGAAGGTTATACCTCAGAAAGTCAGCGAAGCTAAGGTTTCGTATGTGTTATATCCTTTCGATCGAGCGACAACTTCTAAGGAAGGCCTTCATTCCCCTTTGAAAGAAGTCAAAAAAGAAAAGAGCGCTAGGGAAATGGAGAGAGAGAAAGTTGCAGAAGTGCTTCTAGATCTCATGGAATAAGGCAGAATTTAGAACAACACTTTCCATCTCTTGCTTTCATAGAAAAAAATGGAGGAGATGAAATCCCGATTACATTACCGCAGGCCAAAATATTATTTGGAAGAGCAAGCCAGAGAAAAGAAGCGTTGAGATAATACCTTTCATCCTAATCTCATCTACTGAAAAGGGGGGCCTCTTGAACTATAAATAAAGGATTTTTAGGCAGAATTGGCATAATTATTACCGTGAGGATTGAGCTGCCAAAAGAGATTATCCTCCTTTGGGATGGAAGATCAGATTTATGCAGTCAATAGAAAAAAAAAAGAAAAACAAGTATTCTGAAGCCAAATGCTCTTGGATGGGTAGTTGAATAGGGAGAGAAATCCTTTTTTCTCCTTCATATTGAATGTAGTCTATCACTTTGAGGTCATGAGAACCTTGTGAATTGATAGAAATTATGGCATGAATCCCTTACTTATTCAGGGGGAGAGTGGCACGGCCAAACATCATCCCAGAAGCGAATCAGCTTAGCATTGCCCAACCAAAGTCTAGCCCAAGTTCTGCCTGAAAGTCTCTCTGTATCAAATAATACCTTTCTAGATGCAGGATATTTAAGAGGTGGGTTGGTCAATCCATTTTTGCCATTGGAGAGGTACTTAGCAGCCAAATATGAGCACCATGGATTTTTCTTTTCCTTTGGAAATATCCATAGCCACTTCATAAGAAGGGCTGACTTGGTTGAAGTCCACCTCCTTCGTTAAGGTGATTGAAAAAATCCAGACCATAAAAAGATTTTCTTTTTTGTATGGGATATTAGTAAGGATGAACATGACGAGGTCTTATTGCATTACTTTTTTTTATTCAAACATATCTATCTCAATCTTGTGGCAATTTCCT